>LR738714.1:188895177-189137145 GCA_902687465.1 Secale cereale
TTGAATTTGGGATTTGGGGGGAATTTTTTTTGGGGGGGGGGAGGATTTTCGCGTGGTGGGCGGGGGAGTTTGGCGCATGGTCGGTTTCTCCAAGTGCATTCCCACGTGTTAGTGAAGAGGCAAGCCGAAGCGTGTTCCGTTAGTGTGAGCCGTGTGCAAGACCGACCGTGTGAGGGGTGCAATGTGACCGCGACAGGCGTGCTGTGAGTGTACCGCCTTTTTACCTTTTAAACATGGTGCTTCGCCTCCTCAAAAAAGAAAAGAAAACTTGGTGCTTCACGCGATTCATCGATACTACTACTAGTAATCCGGTAATATCGACTAAAACGGCGTGGCCGGGTCTTTTCCCGCGCGATATGCTGGGAGGTTGGCTTAGTTGGTTTTCTTAGGACGAGTAATGCTACACCTACGTAATCCCAATTAAGTAATTAACGTAATTTGAAACGTATGAGCTGTTGATTGGAGATTGGGCGGAGGGAGGGGCCCACCACCATGAAAATCAGGGGGAGAGAGAGAGGCCATATACATTAGCCCTTTCGTAGGTTCCCGTAGATGTAGAAAGATGTGAAATGCGTGAATGTGTAGTGGACGTACTATTGGATTGCCTAAGATAAATTGTGTATGTAGACCCTATGTGTTTATTTACTTCACATGTTAGCTTTGTCTCGGGTCAAACCTTCTATGTTTATACACACAAAAAGGAATCATCATTCCATAAATTTTTGTACTGCCACAATATATCTTAATATTATTGTGAAAGTTCATATACACCAAACGAGATTCATGCAAACACGGCAGATTTTCATTACATTTCGAACTTTTACAGGACAGAAAAATAAAAGAAACCCGACCCAAAACCTATTCTACGGCGACGACCGACGTCCTCCATCTGCGATCTCCATGTACAGGGGCTGGGTTCAAGACCCATGAAGTGAAGGTGCGGTCTCACGCGAGGAACAGTAGAACACGGGAGACGGACCGGCGAGTTGGCACACCATGCCCTGCCGCCTCCCATGCCACACTCATCCTCGAAAGAGTCCTCGACCTCGGTGATGCCGGTGGATGTGAGGTCGATGATGATGGACGTAACGGTCCGTCGCTTCACTTGCCACATGCGCCACCGAATGTTGGACGGCTGCAAGTAGGATGCATGGCTGACGGTGCTCCCGTCGTCGGCTGCTAGTGTGGCACCGCTTGTGCCGTCGCGTCTGCGTCCGGCTACGCCGCTATTGTGTTGCGAGCATTGACTTGAGCGAGGACGGCGACCTCGAGCTTCATCCCCGAAGATAAGCTCTCCTACAGAGCAGTCGTGCTCGCGGTCATGGCGGATGTGGTGCCAGGTAGCAGGACAATGCGCTATGGTGTGGAGTTTAGCTGGGCGTTACCGCTTTAAATAGCGCATTCCGGTGAGGCCAAGCGTCCGGATGCTTAATTAAGTCACCGGAGTTGGTTCCTCGGGCACCGAGCCTCTTAATGACGGCATACGGATGGACGACATGAATGCGGGCAGCTGGCGCCGGCTGGGAACGCACTGCGCGATGACGCGAGGGACGATGATTTTTGGTGTGCTAGGGTAGTCAGTTACGGTCGTGGCAACATTGGAGATGCTCGTTGCTCACATGTGATCCCTAGATGTCATTAAAAAACAAAGACGACCCGGCAAAAAAGGTCCTGGGGATGTAGTTGGCCATGCTAGAACACTCTGCGGGCGCGTCATGACGCGCGCGCACTTGGAAGCCCCGTGCATCCTCGACAAGCCGAGTGTTAATGTGCTGGTCGTGCCACAACGGTAGCGCCACCCTCGGCACCTTAAAGCCGAGTGTGTCCAGCGATGATGAGCGTGTCGCTCACCGCAGTCACCATGTCCAGAGGCGGTGCGGGAGCTGCGCCACGTTGTTGTCCCCCATGACTCACATGAATGGTTGCCGGTGGTGAGGAGGTCATGGGCCAGCCCCTCCATTAGACTAGTCTGCGCCATGTCATCCTGACAGGTGTGCCCCACATGTCGGTTTCCCTATTTTCCCGGCCAAATTTAATGCATGGTAGAGTGACCTAGGCATCTGTCGAACAGCGACCTGACGACGAGTGAGATACAATCCCGATACCTCGGGCTATCAATTAGCTTTGTCAAGCACAATGAGGAAGCGCAGTGGTATGTGTGTGTGTGCGAGAGAGAGAGAGAGAGAGAAAGAGAGAGAGAGAGAGAGAGAGAGAGAGAGAGAGAGAGGGAGGGAGCGAGGGAGGGACGGAGATACCCTGAGATGAAACCGAGAGAGAACGAGTGGGTGCATGTGTGATACCTAAGGCGGATTCAAAATTTTGAACCGATGATCATACCATCAAAAAATCATATGTGAAGGGTATTCAATTCTCGTTTCGCTTTTGAACGTAGTACAATATACTCCCTCCGATCCTTTCTAGTTTACATATAAGTTTTATGTGTAGTCAAAGTAACTCTACTTTGGTCAAACTTACAGAAAAAGTATCAACATTCAAGAACGCCCAATCAATATTGTTTGATTCGTACGTACTCCTAGATTTGTATTCAAACAGAAATGGTCTCCAATTTGTTTTCAAATACGTGAATGCTTGTTCTCGCGCATGCTCTTCCTACTAGGATTTCACCATGTATAGCTAGTCCAATAGTAACTTTTTTAAGCTCCCTATCCAATAGTAGTAGAAGTATAAGTAGTAGTACAACATCTGTAGTAGAGTATGCGGTGCTCATAATACTAGTAGTATACTCCCTCCATTTTTATTTACTCCGCATATTAGAGTTGACTGAAGTCAAACTTTGTAAAGTTTGACCAAATTTATAGAGATGAATATAAATATTTAGCATAACAAATATATATGATGTGGAAGTACATTCAACAACGAATCTAATGGTATTGATTTGTTATTGTATATGTTAATATTTTTGTCTATAAACTTTGTCAAAGTTTGTAAAGCTTGATTTTGACTAAAACTAATATGCGGAGTAAATAAAAACGGAGGGAGTACTAGTAACACTCGGCCGACCTCTCACCTCTCTCTCTTCTAATAGTACTAGCAAGATGCCCGTGCGTTGCACGGAACATCAAGATGCATTTATATGAGTAGTTTATCTTGTGGGAGAAAAGGATGAATGAGGAAAAGCCTTATATACAAATGTGGAGAGGAGTGCGGGTATCTTTTTGCAAAATTGTCATAGTTTCCTTCGTATCCATGAGATATTAATCGGACGGCCTATATTGCAGGATGGCAGGCACACCATCATCACCAACTCTGTTTTTAAATGACGCAGGCGGGGGAGGGGTAGGGACGTCGGTTTGCTATCAACTGCGGTCCCAGAAGGGAGCGAAAACGCAAGACGAAGCATTCGGTGAGCGACGTGGAGGGCTCAGCGTGCCGGGGTATTATTTCTTGAGATATCATTTTTCTCATCGTTCTCAAGATATCATTTTTTGATGAAATTCTCCAGATACCATTTTTTGATGAAATTCACGAGATATCATAAAAAATGCATCCTGGTGTTTCGAGCAATACACGGGCATCTTGCTAGTCATCTTGAGATTTTACGAAGTCACCGCCTCGTCGTCGACTGGAACGGTGGGGAGGTCCGGACGTCTGCGATGTGAAAATCCAAAACTTTGGTCCCATCCCACCCACAACTCTCCAGGCTCCAGCCGTCCGGCTTTGCAAACTCCGCATAGTCAAAACCGATTGACCGGTCGTCACCAGAACCACTATTCACACCAGATCCTTCGTTGCTCGGCCTACGACAGCTACTTGCTGGCCGGTCACCACTGCTCCAAAAGCACACCTCCTCTCCAGCCCATTCTCCATCTTTTGATCCCTTAGCCCGCATCAGTTGTCCCCTAGTTTGAGGAAAAGCCATGGTGCGCCGCAAGATCACATACTACAAGATGCTGACGTCGGAGCGCCGCAAGATCACATACTACAAGATGCTGACTTCGGAGCGCCGCGCAGAAATCACGGCGGCGGTCGTGCCACAGACCTCCGTTCCCAAGCTTGCTTTGCGGCGGGCCAATCCCCGAGTTCTCTGGAGCCAAGCTCCGATGAGGAGGAAGCCAATCCAATTTTCATGGCGGAGGTGGCGGCGCAGAAGGCCCTCGATGCGTATGAGACGATGGACGTCGACTTCGTGCCGACATACGCCCCTCCCAAGGTGCAGGCGGACCAGCGATTCAACCTGGCGATCCTAAAGGAGGACGGGAAGGCGGAGGCTCAACTCGAGGCGGAGCGCGTGGATGCTGCTGCCATTGAGGCCCTCCTGCAGGCGGAACCGGATGTCGTGGATGTGAACCGGGCAGCGGAGGCTCAACTCGACGCGGAGCGCGCGGATGCAGCTGCCATCGAAGCCCTCCTGCAGGCGGAGCCGGACGTCATGGCCTTGGACCGAGTGGCGAAGGCTCAACTCAACGCGGAGCGCCTGGATGCCGCTGCCATCGAGGGCCTCCTGTAGGCGAAACCAAATTACATGGACGTGAACCAGGTGTTGCTCGCGTCCGTGCAGAGCGCCCGCATGCTCCGTGTGGATGAGTAGCCGGAGGTCGAGGACAACCACGGTACAGAGATACACGTCGGCAGCTACGGCTGGTCCGTGCCGGCAACCAAAAAGATGATGAGGTCATCTCGTTCCACGAGCAGTGATAGTTTTTCTTTATGTTGTTTTTAGGGATCTTTTGCTGTGTAAAACATATATTTATGCAAGCCGTATGACTTTCATCATTTGGGTCAGTCGACCATTTAAGGTGGTTGGATGGATATCCCACGTCTCCTAACCCTTCTTCTTCCCCAACATACCATCGCAAGGGCCACACGGATCTTCCTCAACATGCGCTTGGATGAACATACTATATGAACGAAAATTATGTGTCAGTGGTAGGACGGCTGAGTTTGGTTTGATCACATGCGGTAGCACGTGTCAGTCAGGGTCCGTTCCCTTGGTTGGGTCTGTGTTGTGCAGGAGCGACGGTGTGAGGGTGCGGTGCGACCGCGACAGCCATGCGCAAGTGTACGTCCTTTTCATTTTGAAAAACTTTAGGCAAGCTTGGCAAAAATGTGTGACAAAGTATGGCCATGCAAGTCCTAGACCCAAACATGATACAAGTACGTACTATTTGTGTTAAAAAAGAAAGACGTGGTTTTCCTTCCCGGGATTGATCGATACAAATCCTCGTTTGGCATGTCAATTAATGCGTATTTTTTTATCCAACGCCCAAAGAGCTAACCATCTCACTCCTTATTGCTTGATTAATGCAGCGCCATGCAAACCAACCTTCTCACTTCCGCATGCATGCAAGGGTATATTAATGTCCTTGGTTGCTAGTACTATGAGGCAAAACCATCAATTTTGCCTCGATTAGTGTTAGTGGCCTTCTCCAAATTGTAATTTTGATACCGGCCTTGTATAAAAAAAGGAGGTAGTAATTATTTGACTTCCTTCCCCATTGCGGTGACGTTGACAATATCTCGAACGTTGTGGCTTTGGCGAAGTGCGTTCCACGAAGCACACTATTGAGGGAGACCACGGTAAATCATTTGCAAGTGTCGCCTACAAGCCGAGACAACTGACATCTTTGCATCCAGGAAGTCCGTTGAAACAAAGGAGGTGTAAATGTACTACTACTACACAATAACGCTGTCCGTTCAGCTTAGTGCGGTAAGGTGGTTTCTCGAAGAAGACGATGGAGAAGCGGAATCAGCAAAGAGTGAAATGATGGTTTCTTTGTCCGTGCTTTGTGATTTGACGCCTCACTGCTTTGTGATTTGTGATAGGAGGGACAGGGGAGTAGACTCTATGCTCTATACATATTGTACGTGCGTCCAAGCATGGTAGAAAGAGGAGAGAGGTTGCATTTTATATTCCTTCAATAAATCAATTAGGGAGCTTCGGTTCCCTCTTTTTGGCTTTGGCAGCACCCTCTACAATGGTTCCCATCGATGCCAAAAGTTATTTTCACATTTGGCTACACAGTGTGGATGCCCTTAACCGTACCAATTGGTTTTGTTCCTGCGTGCTATCTACACAAATCTCGATTATATTGATCTAAAAAACTATATCAAGATTAGTAAAAAGGAGGTGATTTTGCCGCGCGGAAGGCGGGGGAGGTTTCTTACTTTTAGAGGACGTTGGCCTGGTGGTTTGCTAACATGATGTCCCACGTGTCAGTTATTTACCAAGCCAATCCGCGTCCCACATGAGGCTGGCCATAGTGGTAGCAACATGCACTCGGGAATAGAAAACATGCTGATGTGGCAGAGAATTAAAGAAGAGAGAGGGGGTTAGAGTAACATAGGTAGACACTGTATCATGTTAAATGTTATAGTACTACTTTGTGTCATGCATGGCAATAAATATACTATGCACTATAGAGAAAGTTGTAGCATCATACACTTGTATTATGCGTATGATACTAGTATATGATACTCCCTACTAGGAGTAGCCGAGGCAGAACAACGACAGAAGCAATCCATGGTTAACTTGAAGAAGATGAGGGAGAAGTGGATTCAGCAATGAGAGAAATGATGGTTGCTTCATCCCTCCAACTTCTTTTTTAGCATCACTTCGTCCCTCCAACTTAACTGCGGGAAAGGTGCAGCTTTGTGATTTGACGCCTCATTGCTCATTACTACGCCGGCGCCGTGATCGGGGTGCTTCACCCCTGCTGCTCTGCACTGTTATTTTGGTATGGCACGTGGACCCGGTTGCTTGATGTCCCACATGTCGGCGAAAGGAACTAGAACATTTATGAAAGTGAGCGCTCCAGTCTTGCGATGGAGGAGTACACGACACGGCGGCTCAGTGAACTTTTACTTGTACTGTAGTGCTACTGTAGTTTTGCTGTTTCGCACGATACATAGATACAAACCCGATCCATCGATACAAACAGGCAAGGGCAGGATTTTTCCCGCGCGGTAGATGATAGTACTAGCCAATTTAGGCACTGGCACGTTGGCCTACTCGGGTCCACAGAGAGAGCGAGAGAAGAGAAAAATACACTGCGGTGAGTGTATTTCAAGCCAAAAGCGTAATATGGTTAACGGACTACAAAATATGCTCATTACAGTCACTATATACATTTTGCGGTGATTATTCGGTCACTTGCTCACCGTTTAGCATTGGATTGCACTGTTGACCGGCCAAATAGTCTGCGTGGCACTATGTTGACATGTTAAACTGACCATGTTCCTTATGGGTCCCACCTGTCATGCGTGCGTGTGTGCATGTGAGTGTAGCGTGCGTGCATGATTGCGTGTGTACCGTGTACGTGTGAGTGTTGCGTGCATGCAGTTTGGGTGCATGCGTGCGTGTGTGCATGTGAATGTAGCGTGCGTGCTTGGCTGCGTGTGTACGTGTGAGTGTTGCGTGCATGCAGTTCGTGTGCATGCGTGCTTGTGTGTACAATCACCACACCAGCTCATGTTTATTAATAACAGACGGCTCAGCATACCAATATAATGCCACGTTATCTGCTGTGCCCACAGTCATGACTTCGAACCACCGTCCAATATTTTTTATCATTTGTTTTCATTCATATACAGGGCGACAGATGGGCCCAATGGTAGTGAGATAATGTGATGCAACACTAGAGGTGCCATGTACAGCGTTTAACTGGTCAACTAGTAGTGTCTTGAACAAATAGAAAGCTATACGGTGAGCCCCTGACTGTATAATAACCACAGAACGTTAATGGTGACTGTAATGTGTTGATTCTGAAGTCCAATGTACGCATTGTTCTTTCGTTTCAAATAAAATGATCATCACTCCATATATCGCGAGAGAAAGATGAAACATGCGTGAATGTGTTGGGCGTACTTTTAGAGGACCTGGAGATAGTTTGTGCGTGTACGTGAAAGGGGTGTAGAGGGGGGGGGGTTTGCGATGGAGAGAGAGATGCTCTTTATTTCTCTTTAGTATGACTAACTTTATATATAGTATAAAAATATACAAATTCACGTTGCGAAATAAATATCATTGGGTGCACCATGCAATGCAAACTAATTTTCATACTCCATAGAACTCTGTAATGTTGTATATACCTACAAATTATAAATAAAGTTTTGGCCACACTTTGTGTGGTTTTATTCAAAAGGAATGTTCTATGCGAAGTAAACATGAAGACATGGCTTTTTAGATCAATGGGGTACATGTAAAGATGTAACATGTGTGAATGTGTAGGTGACGTATTTGGCGAGGTCTAGTGAGGGTATGTGTATGTATTCGAGAGAGGCATGGATAGAGGGGCCGGTGGGGGGACTACGTGGGAGAGATAGCATGAGAAATGAGAGAGGTCTAGAGAGAGATACAGATAAGATGTCACAGCGAGAGATGCCCTTGATTGTGTACATGCAAGGGGGAGGGGATATATAGAGGCATGAGGAGATTTTGTTGTTGTTGTGTCTATGTTGGTATGTGTGTGTGAGAGAAGATAACTACACCTAGGGGCAGATATTGTGTCACCGCGTGAGGTCCGGTGGGTCGAGGTGAGGACCTTGGGTCGGTTCCATCCTGCGCCACATTAGTTGGCCCGTGACGCATTCAGGGTTACCCACGGAGGACTCATCGTACAAGACAAAGATACCAGAGTCGTGAAGGACTTTTTGACCACTAACCAAGCTGGCTAGGGTTTGTAACCCTAGGTCCTCGGACTAAGGTAACCCCTTGTCTCTGATATTACCATTTATCCAACCGAACTTTAAGGGGCATCCTATAGAATGCTCTACTGGAATCATATTCGTCAATTAGGAAGAGAGGTGGAGATAATGCATGCGACACATGCCTAAATATATGTGCGTGCGGGAGACACGTAGGCAGGTCTATGTATAGAGAAAGGGTCGATGGGGATTGTGTGTGCGTATGCGTGTGAGAGGAAGAGTTCTTCTAATAAAGGTTAGTGAAAATAGTCGTAAATGGTTGTGAGAGGGAGTGAGGGTGATATCGATAGCATGTGTGCGAGAAAGACGCCTCGGGCGAGAGCGTGTGAGCATGTGCGAGAGATCATCGATGGATATACACCGAGTGCGCGTATGTGTGTGAGAAAAAGTTATCGCGTGTTTCAGGAGGGGCCTATGGAGAATGAAACTACATGTAAAAGACTGATGTACACATTGATTAAAAATATAAATTGTATCCAAATATTAGAATGGGACCATGATATTTGCAATTCGCATAAGGAACGGTCATTGATCCATCAGACATCTATATTCTATCGAATTTGAGCATGTATATGTTAGTATTCAACATAACTGATCGATATAGTCAATATTTTGTACTCCAGACAATGCATCGCTTTAGAAATTCGAATATAAACATGAGTATAGTTCATGTTGTGTGTGTAAAGCACATTATATAAACAAAAGTTACACAATAAACATTACAAATATCTAGCTAGGAACCAACATACATTTGAATTCAACTTAAGGTGGTTTAAAAAATTTCGAACACAACATGAAGTCCATTCAATTATTTGAATTCGAGATCATGGCATTTGTAAATCATACCTAAAATATAGGGGCACCAATCTTTGTTCTGCTTTTGTACATAATAGCATATATAGTCGTGTACCAAATAGATTCAAATTTGCCTCCTGTATTAAAAAATAATCATAGTTATAGGATTTTCAAGTGTCAAAATTTTAAAAAGAAGCACATAATTTAATGAGGTTTTCAAACATAGAAGGTCAAATTTAACATTGTCTATTTAGGTCAACCCTCAAAGTTCAAGAGTACACTAAACGTGAATGCTTCTGTTTCAAAATTTCGAACGAAGCGCCAAAAGAGCCTCTACTCGCCCGAAACCGCGTGAGACCAATGCTTGATAGAAGGAAATTACTTTTCTAACTCCGACCCGTGAAACCTATTGGTCCGACGTCCAAAGGTCTAAACCGGGGTAGGTTTGTAACTTCATCTAGATGCCACGCAACCGCCTCCGAAAAACATTCATACACCATGGCCGCCTGAAAACACATGCGCTCGGCTGAAATTGCTCCCGCACACTATTTGGGACACCTGGGATTACCGTCCTATCCCCAACCCGAGTAGGTCCAAAGTTTAAGAGGGGGTAAACTTTGTACTTTCCCCGAATTTCAAACAAGCGTGCCCCATCTATTCAAAAAACAAAAAACAAAAACAAGCGCGTCCTAGACCAAAACATGGTTCCCCCTTAGCTCCCCCCGCCCCCCTCGTCTGATTCCCCATTCGTACTCTGTGGGCGCCAAAACTACCTCTCCACCAGCCGCGAAACCCCGGCGTCCTCCGTCCGCCACCCCGTCCCACCCATCAACCGCCACCCTCCTCCATCACGCTGGAGCCGATACCCCGACGTCGTCGTCCACCGCAACCGCAACCGCAATGCCCTCCACGGGTAGTAGTTGCAGCCGAGGCCGAGCTGCCTCCAGGACGCCGACGTGCGCTGTACCCGAGCCAGTTCAACCACGCCGTCCTGCGCCTCACCGTTGCCGCTCCAACTTCGCCACCGTACACTGCACCGGAGCTGTTCCCGGTATGCCGTCCTTCGTCGCCTCGAATATGCTTCCCCTCCGTCGACAGACGGCCACCACATCACAGTTAACAATTTGGCCATGGGTTCATCCAAGGATCCACCCTCCTCCAAAACATCGGTTCCCTCGGTAAAAAAAGGAAATCGACGGGACATCTCGAGGACACAGCACTGGCAACCGGAAATGGTACCCCTCTTCCCTTATTTGTGCAAATCTTACGTGTCTGCTTGCACGGTATTCATCCCACATAAGGCATTAGTTGACCGCTTCTTCCTAATACTAGATGTTCCTAGTAACTGGTGATGCACAAGGTTTCTCCTCATATACTATTTCACCTTAGCTAGAGGTCTGTTGGCCCCGTGGATTTCAATTCCTGGTTTGTTGATTCCTAATTAAAGGAAGCATTCCCTGGCGTAACAGGCGCTAGTCCGCATATTACACTGGGGAAGCAGCGCCTCGGTGTTTATCTTAGGGGTGTGTGGGGCCTAGGAGTTGCTGGCGCCCGACATGGAGGTTGGCCAAGATTAAAGGGACGGTCGAGGAGCGCTGCCAAGCATGGCAGTGCTGTGAGGCCGAGGGGAGGGCGGGGTGGCGAAGGGAGGGGTCTGGGCCGGTGGTCGCTGGCGGTTCGAGAAAGATCATCAACAGTGACTAGCGGGGGGTAGACCAAATTCATCTGCCCGTTCCTTATAGATCGAACAGTTCATAAAAAATCGACTAACTTATTTATTTTCAATTGATAATTATTTTGATAGGACCACATGTGGTGGTGTTGGAGGAGTACCTGCATTTCCTAGCCATCCCTGTGGTCATATATTAAAATATCATACGGAGTAGAATCTAATTTTGTTTGCCATGCAATGTTGTAGAGATATCATATGTTTCCTGTCATTTATATTTCAGCCACGTGCTATCTGCTACTTTTACAGTGCACTAGTTCTGCACACACTTCACCCATACTCTCACTATTGTGTTTTTATGCATGGGTATTTCAGACTTTACCTTGACAGAAGCATGAAATAAAAGAGAGAAGTTGCTCCTGCTTTCTTCGCGGGCAGGCAAGACACGTCTCTGCATTATAAAGGGTCACATGTCAACAGATGGAGACGATAAACGTAGCTCTGGAGTTGATGACCTCGCTCGCCATGAACCACCATCCAAGGTGCTTGCTTTAACATCACGGTGTCATATGTGGTTGCATGTTGCATATGGTGTCTAGCTTGTATTCGAAAGGCCGAAGTCGGTCTTTATTAAGATAAAGAAAGCTATTATCTAGTCAGGGCACTAGCCGAGCCAGTGACAAGCCCAGCACAGACATGCATCACCTGGAAGCCAACTAAAAAGCCACGATGGTGGCAAAGAAGCCCGCCTCCCGCGAGGCTCTCAGGGCGACGATGATCATGCTCACTACTCCAGCTGGTTGTCTAGCTTGTATTGCTTCCAATTTGGTTAAATTACATCTGCTTAGCTTACACATTATACCTTTAAACATGACACGCCTTCATGTTTTTGGTACATACTAGTACATCTGTGTATTAACCATGTTCTTACATCAAACTAATGATATTGTGTATCCTCATCAATCACTTATGATGAGACAGTCACGCCAGTGGGTTACCGTGGGAAGATATGCTCATTTAAAGAATGCTGTGTCAGCCTCCCCACATGATTCTCAAGAAACAGCAAGGCTAGATGAAGATAGTGAACGTAGCTCTGTAGTTGATGACCGAATTTCCCCTACAGCAGCATCACCGGTGCTTGCTCTAACTTGGCAGCGTGATATGTGGTTGCATGTTGCATTTGGTGTCTAGATTGTAATTCTTCCAATCTTGTTAAATTTCACGTGCTATTCTGCTTAGTTTATGCATTATACGTGTTGTGACATGCCTTCCTGTTTTTAGTACATAGTACATCTATCTATTAAGCATGTCTTTATATAAAACTATTGTTTTTTTGTATCCCGCATCAATAAATATGACGAGACACCTTTAGTATATGCAGTGTGATATTAGTTGCATCTTTCATATGATTATAGCATGTGCTACTTCTAATTTGTTGACACGCCATTTAAGATGGGACACTTTTAACTTGGCATAGTCATATTGGTTGCATATTTTATGTGGTGTCTAGCTTGCATTGCTTCTTATTTGTTGAAATGGCTTCTGCTTACTTTACACAAGTAGTTGTGAATATGCCATGCCGTCCTGTTTTTCGTACATATTCCATCTTGGTATCATGTGTTTGCCTTACATTAAAGTAGTGATTGTCAGTATCTTGCACGAATGAGTTCTGAAGAGTGAATTTTATTGCTTTTTCTTGTCGGTTTTACTTGACAATTCAAAATCAATAATGAGGAAGGAAATTAGCAAGGCAGTGGATAAAGGTGCTCCTTCCAAAAAAATGGCCTCTATAGATTCTAATCCGCCACCCCCCAAGAAGATTTGCAAGACAACACATGCATAGACACTCAACGTAGCTGTGTTGATGATGAAAACATCTTCCCTAGTGCACCATCACCGGTGCTCCCTCTAACTTGGCACTGTTATATGTGGTTGCATGTTATGTATGATGTCTAGCTTGTATTGCTTCTAATTTTGGTGAATTCCATCTGCTTACTTTACACATTATACTTGTGAATAAGACACGTGTTCCTGTTTCTAGAACATAAAATATCTGTCTATCACACCATGTTCTTACATCAAAGTACTATTGTTGTTTAACCTGCAACAATCACTTATCAGAAGACACGTTTGACTTGGGAGTGTGATATAGGTTACATCTTGCATTCTTTTCTAGCTTGTACTACTTCTAATTTGTTGAAATGACACTTATGACGAGACAGTTTTAACTTGGTAGAGTGATGTTCATTGAATCTTCCATATGGTGTATATCTTTCATTGTTTCTAATTTATTGAAATGCCTTCTGCTTAGTTTACACATCATAGCTGTGAATATGCAATGTTGTCCTTTTTTCTTACACATTCCATCATACTATCATGCGGTCACCTTACATTAAAGTAGTGCTCGTCAGCATCCTGCATCAATGAGTTCTGAAAAGCGAATTTTGATTCATTTTTCTTATGATTTTTTTACACTTAATACAGTAGGATAGGCTCCTATTGTATGTATTAAGATAGTATCAAAAGGGTCTTACAAAGTCATAACCTTACATCCATTGCCATGAGGAAGATAGAGGGGGTTTTAGGAGATGAAAGCAAAAAGAGCAAGGAGAGAACTAGATCCTATTTACAAAAGAGGTTAAGAAGGTTTTGTATTTTTCTCCGACCCTATGACAAAGTAGGGAGATGTCTTTCTTCAACCGAGTCAGCCATGAGTGTCTTGAAGGGATGATCCCTCTGAAGTGCTTATTATTTCTCTCCTTCCATATGCTCCATGCAGCTTGCAGAAAAAAAATTCTTATGGGTATGACTTGACAAGGCAATACAATTAAGAAATAGGAATGAAAAAATAAGGCAGGGACTGATGGCGGTCTTCCGGCGAAACCGGCATCCAAGGTGCTTTATCTAGCTTGGCAGTGTGATATTGTCTTGTGATACGTCCATTTTGCATCATGCTTTTATGTTGATATTTATTGCATTATGGGTTGTTATTACATGTTTTGTCACAATACTTATGCCTTTTCTCTCTTATTTTACAAGGTTTACATGAAGAGGGAGAATGCCGGCAGCTGGAATTCTGGGATGGAAACGGAGCAAACTCTGGAAACCTATTATGCACAACTCCAAAAGCCCTGAAACTTCACAGGACTCCATTTCAGAAAATATAAAAAATATCTGGCGAAAGAAGATCACGAGGGGGGCCACCTGCTGTCCACGAGGGTGGGGGCCGCGCCCCCTGTCTTGTGGGCCCCCCGAAGGCCCCCCGATGCCCATCTTCTCCTATATGAGGTGTTTTGACCTGGAAAAAATCATAAGGAGGCTTTCGGGACCAGACGCCGCCGTCTCGAGGCAGAACCTTGGCGGAAACCAATCTAGGGCTCCGGCAGAGCTGTTCTGCCGGGGATACATCCCTCCGGGAGTGGGAAATCGTCACTGCCATCATCACCAACAACTCTCCCATCTTGGGGAGAGCTATCTTCATCAACATCTTCACCAGCACCATCTCCTCTCAAACCCTAGTTCATCACTTGTATCCAATCTTTGTACCCAAACCTCAGATTGGTAACTGTGGGTTGCTAGTAGTGTTGATTACTCCTTGTAGTTGATGCTAGTTGGTTTATTTGGTGGAAGATCATATGTTCAGATCCATTATGCATATTAATACCCCTCTGATCATGAAAAATATTATGTCTTGTGAGTAGTTACTTTTGTTCCTGATGACATGGGAGAAGTCTTGCTATAAGTAGTCATGTGAATTTGGTATTCGTTTGATATTTTGATGAGATGTGTGTTGTCTCTCCTCTAGTGGTGTCATGTGAACGTCGACTACATGACACTTCACCATTATTTGGGCCTAGGGGAATGCATTGGGGAGTAATAAGTAGATGATGGGTTGCTAGAGTGACAGAAGCTTAAACCCTAGTTTATGCGTTGCTTCGTAAGGGGCTGATTTGGATCCACTTGTTTCATGCTATGGTTAGGTTTACCTTAATACTTCTTATGAAGTTGCGGATGCTTGCATTAGAGGTTAATCATAAGTGGGAGGCTTGTCCAAGTAAGGACACCACCCAAGCACCGGTCCACCCACATACCAAATTATCAAAGTACCGAACGTGAATCAGATGATCATGATGAAAACTAACTTGACGATAATTCCCATGTGTCCTCAGTGGCGCTTTCCTTCATATAAGAGTTTGTCCAGGCTTGTCCTTTGCTACAAAATGGATTGGGCCACCTTGCTGCACCTTATTTACTTTTAACTTTTGTTACTTGCTACCAATTACCTTATCACAAAACTATTTGTTACCTATAATTTCAGTGCTTGCAGAAAATACCTTACTGAAAACTGCCTATCATTTCCTTATGATCCTCGTTGGGTTCGACACTCTTACTTAAAGGACTACAATAGATCCCCTACACTTGTGGGTCATCAAGACTCTTTTCTGGCGCCATTGCTGGGGAGTGAAGCGCCTTTGGTAAGTGAAATTTGGTAAGGAAAAATTTATAAAGTGTGCTGAAATTTATTGTCACTTGTTACTATGGCTCATAATCCTTTGAGGGGCTTGTTTGGGGTATCGTCACCCCGACCAGAAGAGCAAATAGTTGCTCATCAACCTACTGCACCTACTGGAAATGTTTGCTTTGAAATTCCTTCGGGTGTGATAGAGAAACTGCTTGATAATCCTTTTACAGGAGACGGAACACTGCATCCCGATTTACATATAATCTATGTGGATGAAGTTTGTGGATTATTTAAGCTTGCAAGTGTGCCCGGGGATGTTATCAAGAAGAAGGTCTTCCCTTTATCTTTGAAGATAGATACATTGACATGGTTTAGTCTATGTGATGATATTGGATCATTGAACTATAATCGTCTGAAGTTGGAATTTCATCAAAAGTTCTACCTATGCACCAGGTTCATCGTGATCGTAACTATATTTATAATTTCTGGCCTCGCGAAGGAGAAAGCATCGCTCAAGCTTGGGGGAGGCTTAAGTCAATGTTATATTCATGCCCCAATCATGAGCTCTCAAGAGAAATGATTAGTCAAAAAATTTATGCTCGGCTTTCTCTCGATAATCGCTCCATGCTTGATACTTCTTGTTCTCGTTCTTGTATGATGAAGACTATTGAATTCAAATGGGATTTATTGGAAAGAATTAAACGCAACTCTGAAGATTGGGATCTCGGCGAAGGTAAGGAGTCAGGTATGACCCCTAAGTTTGATTGTGTTAAATCTTTTATGGATACCGATGTTTTCCATGAGTTTAACACTAAATATGGACTTGACTCTGAGATATTAGATTCTTTCTGTGAATCATTTGCTACTCATGTTGATCTTCCCAAGGAGAAGTTATCGATGTTATCTCATTTGCTACTCATGTGGATCTTCCCAAGGAGAAGTTATCGAAGTTATCATTTGCTACTCATTTGCTACCGATGTTATCTCTGTTAAGATAGGTGATGAGGACATGACTACCTTGGATACGACCAAAAATATTGCACACATGTATATTTGTGAGGTGATTTCTAATGCAAACTATGCAACAATTTATTTATGTCATCCAGGACAAAAATACTTCACAGACTTTTGTGTCATGTCTAATTCCAGGTGTATGGGACATTTGTACAATCCACATATGAAGATAAGGGAAAAAGAGAAGTTTAGGTGCTGTTCAAAAAGCTCTCTCACGTCACTTTTGGGCCAAGAGAAGATATAGTCCAAGTATCTCACGTTCTGCATCCAGATTCAGACTGCACAGACATACCTGACTCAAAATGGCAAGAACTCCTTCATACAGACTCCGAATTGGGTGATTCTTTTTTGTTGGAAATTAGATTTCGTAAACTTTCCAATCCAATTGGATTCACCTTCAAATTTTTCCGGAGCGTTGAGATATCGACAAAATAATCTGACGCTGCAGCAGAATCCGAGTCAAACTACAAGTCCAAAGGTGTTGCATCACCTCCACTTGGGCCCATGAGCCTTGTACGACCTAGGCTTAGTTTTAGGCTGCCTTGGGACGTCCTCCCACCTCATTGGCCGCCACCCCTTGCTCCTATATAAGTAGATCCATCTAGTAGCTTTTGCTTTAGGATTTGTTTAGTCAAAAGTTAGCCATTGCAACTTCGTGTACTTCGTTTGTGTCTAACGACCAGACCAAGACCGCTTACGGATCCCCATCCTTATCAATACTTCATCTATATTTCCAATATTCAGACTGCTTTATCATACTCTTGCTTGTTCCTCGATTGCATGCAGGAATAGACCTTCGTGGTCAGGCTGATCGTGCTTCTGGCATCGTCAGTAACCCCTGGAGATTGGTTTAGCAATTGCTAAGGCGAAACTTCGTGCACGTTTGTTGTCGGATCGTAAAAGTCATCTCCACCAAATCGATAGTTATCATCTCATCAAAAGATCGGGACACCCTCGCCTGGCATCATCAGTAACCCCTGGAGATTGGTTTAGCGATTGCTAAGGCGCAACGTCATGCACGTTTGTAGTCGGATCATCAAAGTCGTCTCCACCAAATCGATAGTTATCATCTCATGACAGATCGGGACACCCTCGCCTCTATCAAGTGCTATCGGTTTTCAGGTTGCTCGGTGAAAATTTCCAGTTATTCCTAGATTAGATTTATTTTCTTACCTCTTGTCCAAGGAAAACCACAAAAAAGTTAGATCTATTCATCCTTTGTCCTAGCCAGTCTGAGCCTTTGCAATTTTATTTTCATTGTTTGCATTATTGAATTATCGGTTGCATCGTCGTGTCAAGTTGCTGGTCTTAGTGTCTAGTTCGTTAGAGTTTCGAGTTCTGTTTCACATTAGTCACGTCGCCGCTGCATCGTTCCCCCTTCTGCTGTCCACCACCTCATCCATCAATTTCCACCTCGTGCTACCCATCGTTCATTGTCACAATCATATTTGAGGTCGTTCGCATCTTTGCTTGATCCAATCTGCATCTTATCTAGCTTGTCTTGGAAAGAGGGAGAAAGAAAAAAAAGACAGAGAAAAAGTACAAAAAAAGAGAGAAAGAAAAAGAAAAAAAGTGTGAGAAAAAAGAGAGAAAAAGAATAAAGAAAAAAAAGTGTGAGGAGAAAAAAAAAGACAAAATTCGGATCTATTAGAGTCAATCTCGTAGTTGAATTCGGATTCGAATCTGTTTTCTGCACTGTTTAGTAAAACAGGCATATCTTCCTCATACGAAGTCCGTTTTGCTCCACAAGTACTCAAATTAAAGCTAGCGACGAGACGCATTTGAATACTTGCAGGAGCTGATTCAATATTTCGCACCTCAAAACCGGCTTCTAAATAGGTCTTTTTGCCCTCCGAAGTTCGCGAACACAACTTTTTCTAGTTTTTCAGGCCAGTTTTAGAATTTTTTGACACCTCATATCAACTCAGAATTGAACGATTCTTTTTGCGTTTGAAAGCCTGAGTTAGTAGCATTCTGTAGAAAAAATTATCTTAAAATTGGCTCAAACTTTTCAATAGGAAAGTTGGAGAGAGAGTTGTTGTATATCCTGCTTGGCGGTTGTTTTTCATTATTATCTTTACTGCCATTGTGATTTTCACTTATATCTTGCTACCAAGAGCTACTTCATATCCTTTCTTGATGCTCGTTGTTCTACGCCGTGACCTCATTAGTGTTCTAGGCTCTCGTCTCTAGTCCGGTCTAGCCTAGGACCAGCATAGTACCGTCGTTGAGCGTTTATTCAACATTGCATCTCTGAATAGATTATTGCTAATCTTTTGCTACCATATATAGCCAACCCAGCTCCACATATTTCTACACCGTGCATATTTACGTTCACCTGGCAATCGCTTTACTCAATCTTTGGAGTTATTTGACACCGCTGGTTGCCTATCACCACCTGCTGCATGGTAAGAACTTGTAAGATATTGATATTTGCTTTACTGTGAGCGCTTTACCACCACCTCCTAGTAGTTCACAGGAACATTATTCTCGAATTTTGTTTCGTATTTCTACTAATCATGATAGGTACCGGAGACAGAAGTTCTTGGACAACGGATACATCTTCACCATCACGAGACGTGGGACAACACACACAAGCACATGGTCAGGTTATTTCTTTACCGTCATTTGAGGGTAGATTTAATCCTGCTATTTATCTAGCTTGAGAGCTTGAAGTAGAAAAAGTTTTTACTCACCATCATTTTTCTGAACTTCAGAGAGTACGAGCTGCCACTAGAGTATTTACTAGTTTTGCTTCTGTTTGGTGGAGTGTGCATTGTAAGAAAAATATTGATAACCAACCCACAACTTGGAAAGATTTGAAGGCTGTAATGAGGAAACATTTTTTCCCTCCTTACTATCGCCGTGAATTGCTTCGCAAATTGGAACAATTAAAACAAGGCAGTAACACTGTTCATGCTTACTACCAAGAGTTCAAATCTTATATGCATCATTGTGACATAGAAGAATCTGATGATGATACAATGAATAGATTTTTTGGTGGTTTGAACCATGATATTCGCGCAAGATTTCAATATATTCCTCGTTGCATTACTGGTATGTATGTTTGTGCTTGTACCTTTGAGAGACAAATACAGGAGGATGCATTGTGTGACTACAACAACTACTATTCTAGTTCATGCTCACCACCACTGGTTGGTTCCTCCACCATTGCACCTACTAGAGCAGTCACACCTCCGATTGTGAGCGTGATATCATCTAAAGTGTATGGTACATTGTCATTGTCCGTACCTACATCAGCTACATCTTCGCGACAAGGTAACAACAAAATCAATGATGATATAACTTCACATGAGGATGATGCATATCTAGTTAACTTGAATAAATCATGTATTGAATTACCTGTTGATTTGAGCATGCCACCTAGTTTAGATAATCATGTTACTGTCATGAATGTGTCATGTGATCAAACAACTGAAATACCAACAATTTTGAGTGCACCCATTGAATTAACTGTTGATGCAAAGGAATCATGTGAATCAGAGAATAAATCAGATTTGGATAAAATACATTTCAAAATAATTGTGCCAATGTTTAATCATTTTGATATGACCTCTAATCTTGGTGACGATTCTATGTCAAATGACTTATTGCATGTTTGCTTATTTAAGCATGTTGTAGCTTGTGAATTTCATGCAAGTAAGATTTATTCACCAATGTTGCGATGGTTTAATGATGAACATTGTCAATCTTTTGATATGAATAAGAGCTTCACTTATTTGTGCAAACTGAGTTGCAATATTTTCATGCCTTCTACTTCTTGTGATAATATTTTGGCTTTATATTTTATGAACTACGAAAGTTACTCATCTATACATGTGTCATATGTGCGAAAATTAAGGGAAGTAAAAATGGATGACATATACATATACAACATGTACACCTTGTCTATTTTCTTACTCAAATTTCAGATTAAGCAACGCCGAGGACGTCTTTATTTTCAAGAAAGGGAGGATGATGAGGACATGACTACCTTGGATACGACCAAAAATATTGCACACATGTATATTTGTGAGGTGATTTCTAATGCAATCTATGCAACAATTTATTTATGTCATCCAGGACAAAAATACTTCACAGACTTTTGTGTCATGTCTAATTCCAGGTATATGGGACATTTGTACAATCCACATATGAAGATAAGGGGAAAAGAGAAGTTTAGGTGATGTTCAAAAAGTTCTCTCACGTCACTTTTGGGCCAAGAGAAGATAGAGTCCAAGTATCTCACGTTCTGCATCCAGATTCAGACTGCACAGACATACCTGACTGAAAACGGCAAGAACTCCTTCATACGGACTCCAAATTGGGTGATTCTTTTTTGTTGGAAACTAGATTTCGTACACTTTCCAACCCAATTCGATTCACCTTCAAATTCGTCCGGAGCGTTGAGATATCGACAAAACAATCTGACGCTCCAGCAGAATCCGAGTCAAACTACAAGTCCAAAGGTGTTGCATCACCTCCACTTGGGCCCATGAGCCTTGTACGACCTAGGCTTAGTTTTAGACTGCCTTGGGATGTCCTCCCACCTCCTTGGCCGCCACCCCTTGCTCCTATATAAGTAGATCCATCTAGTAGCTTTTGCTTTGGGATTTGTTTAGTCAAAAGTTAGCCATTGCAACTTCGTGTACTTCGTTTGTGTCCAACGACCAGACCAAGACCGCTTATGGATCCCCATCTTTATCAATACTTCATCTATATTTGCAACAATCAGATTGCTTTATCATATTCTTGCTTGTTCTTCGATTGCATGCAGAAATAGACCTTCGTGGTCAGGCTGATCGTGCTTCTGGCATCGTCAGTAACCCCCGGAGATTGGTTTAGCGATTGCTAAGGCGCAATGTCGTGCGCGTTTGTAGTCCGATTGTCAAAGTCATCTCCACCAAATCGATAGTTATCATCTCATTGAAAGATCAGGACACCCTCGCCTCTATCAATAGGAGATCATTGCTATCATGGTTTATGTGCGAGCATTATCCCTCATACCTTATATCTAGAAATTATGCATGACATTGCACCTGTTGAGTTAGAAGGGATTGATGTTACTATTAAGCTTGCCAATAGAGATACTATTTCACCAGTTGGGATTGTTAGAGATGTTGAAGTCTTGTGTGGGAAGGTTAAATACCCTGCTGATTTTCTTATTCTTAGTTCCCCACAAGATGAATTTTGTCCCATTATATTTGGTAGACCCTTCTTGAATACTCTTAATGTTAAGATAGACTACGTGAAAGATATTGTTACTGTTGGTTTAGGGGATATGTCTCACGATTTTAACTTTGCTAAATTCCGTAGACAACCCCTTGATAATGAATTACCTAGTAAGGATGAAATTATTGGTCTTGCTTCTATTGCTGTGCCTCCTAATGATCCTTTAGAACAATACTTGCTAGACCATGAAAATGATATGCATATGAATAAGAGAAGGGAAATAGATGTAATATTCTTTAATCAGGGACCCGTATTGAAAAACAACTTGCCTGTTGAAATCCTAGGGGATCCTCCTTCACCCAAGGGTGATCCTGTGTTTGAACTTAAACCCCTACCTGATAATCTTAAGTATGTTTATCTTGATGAAAAGTAGATATATCCTGTTATTATTAGTGCTAACCTTTCAGAGTAGGAAGAAGAAAAACTATTGAAAACTCTGAAGAAGCACCGTGCTCTTATTGGATATACTCTGGATGATCTTAAGGGCATTAGTCCCACTTTATGCCAACACGAGATAAAGTTGGAAGAAAATGCTAAACCGGTTATTGATCATCAACGACGGTTGAATCCTAAGATGAAAGAAGTGGTAAGGAAGGAAATACTAAAGCTTCTAGAGGCAGGTATTATCTGTCCAGTTGCTAATAGCCAGTGGGTAAGTCATGTCCATTATGTCCCTAAGAAAGGAGGTATGACTGTAGTTCCTAATGATAAAGATGAATTGATCCTGCAAAGAAGTGTTACAGGTTATATGATGGTAATTTATTTCCATAAATTAAATAAAGCTAATAAGAAAGACCATTACTGCTTGCCTTTTATTGATCAAATGCTAGAAAGGTTATCCAAACATACTCATTTTTTCTTTCTAGATGGTTATTCTGGTTTCTCTCAAATACCCGCGTCAAAAGGCGGTTAAGAAATGACCACTTTTACTTGTCCTTTCGGTACCTTTGCTTAAAGACGTATTCCTTTTGGTTTATGTAATGCACCTGCTACCTTTCAAAGATGCATGATGGTTATATTCTCTGATTTTTAAGAAAAGATTGTTGAGGTTTTCATGGATGATTTCTCCGTTTATGGAACTTCTTTTGATGATTGCTTAAGCAACCTTGATCGAGTTTTGCAGAGATGTGAAGACACTAATTTTGTCTTGAATTGGGAGAAGTGAAAATTTATGGTTAATGAAGGCATTGGCTTGGGACATCAAATTTCTGAATGAGGTATTGAAGTTGACAAGGCTAAAGTTGATGTTGAAAAGATGTCGTGCCTAAGGAAATCAAAGGTATATGAAGTTTCCTTGGTCATGCCGGGTTTAATAGGAGGTTCATTAAGGACTTCTCCAAAATCTCCAGGCCTCTGACTTTCTCTTACAAAATATATTCCTTGTGTCTTTGATGATGATTTTCTAGAGGCATTTGAAATACTTAAGAAAGCATTGGTCTCTACACCCATTGTCCAGCCTCCTGACTGGAATTTACCCTTTGAGATTATGTGCGACGCTAGAAATTATGATGTAGGTGCTATTTTAGGACAAAGAGTTGATAAGAAATTAAATTTTATCCGATATGCTAGTAAAACTCTAGATAGTGTCCAGAAAAATTATGCTATCACTGAGAAATAATTTTTAGTAGTTGTATTTGCTTGTGATAAGTTTAGACCCTATATTATTGATTCTAAAGTAACTATTCACACTGATCATGCTGCTATCAAATATCTTATGGAAAAGAAAGATGCTAAACCTCGACTTATTAGATGGGTTCTCTTGCTACAAGAGTTTGACTTGCATATTATTGATAGAAAGGGAGCTGAGAACCCCGTTGCAGGCAATTGTCTAGGCTAGAGAATATATTTGATGACCCGCAACCTATTGATGATAGCTTTCCTGATGAACAATTAGTCGTCATAAATACTTCTCGTACTGCTCCATGGTATGCGGATTATGCTAATTACATTGTTGCTAAGTTTATACCTCCTAGCTTCACATACCAGCAAAAGGAAAAGTTCTTCTATGATTTGAGACATTACTTCTGGGATGACCCACATCTTTATAAAGAAGGGGTAGATGGTATTATTAGACGTTGTGTACCTGAGCATGAACAGGAACATATCCTACGCAAGTGCCACTCCGAAGCTTATGGAGGACACCATGCAGGAGATAGAACTGCACACAAGGTATTGCAATCCGGTTTTTATTGGCCTACTCTCTTCAAGGATGCGCGTAAGTTTGTCTTATCTTGTGATGAATGTCAAAGAGTTGGTAATATTAGTAGACGTCAAGAAATGCCTATGAATTATTCACTTGTTATTGATCCATTTGATGTTTGGGGCTTTGATTATATGGGACCATTTCCTGCCTCTAATGGGTACACACATATCCTAGTTTCCGTTGATTACGTTACTAAGTGGGTAGAAACAATTCCAACTAGTAGTGCTGATCATAACACCTCTATTAAGATGCTTAAAGAAGTTATTTTCCCGAGGTTTGGAGTCCCTAGATACTTAATGACTGATGGTGGTTCACAATTTATTCATGGTGCTTTCCGTAAAATGCTTGCAAGTATGATGTCAACCATAGAATTGCATCCCCTTATCACCCACAGACCAGTGGTCAAGTAGATCTAAGTACTAGAGAGCTGAAATTAATTTTGCAAAAGACTGTTTATAGGTCTAGAAAGAATTGGTCCAAGAAACTTGATGATGCATTATGGGCCTATAGAACTGCATACAAAAATCCTATGGGTATGTCTCCATATAAGATGGTTTATAGAAAGGCTTGTCACTTACCTCTTGAGTTAGAGCATAAGGCATATTGGGCTATTAAAGAGCTCAATTATGATTTCAAACTTGCCGGTGAGAAGAGGTTATTTGACATTAGCTCTCTTCATGAATGGAGAACCCAGGCCTATGAGAATGCCAAGCTGTTTAAAGAAAAAGTTAGAAGATGGCTGTAAGATCCCAAATTTTCAATTTGGAAATGTTATACATAGATAATATTGCATTGCATGTTCTTTTGCATTTTTGTTTGTGGCGTTCCTCGAAATTCTAAGCAACTCAAGGACCTACGGAGAGAGTTGGGAATTTTACCGTTTTCGTATTTGAGTTCGCTCGAATATCGGTACGAGGACAGTGTGATTCTAATTATTTTTCTCTCCTAAAAATATTTCTAAATACAAAATATGAGCGGAGATAATATGACTTCTCCAAAATAATAGAAATATTGGAGGAAGAATGTTAAAATCACTTTTGGTATTTTTCTGGATTTAATTGCGGTTTTATTTGCATAGGAAAAATGCGCGTTTTTCAAAATTGCATTTAGGTCCGGGAAAAATGTTCACATTGTCCTAAATACTATTAGAGGACGGTGAAAATTTCTTTCGGGATTTTTGGAGTCCGTTTAGTATTTCTTTCGTTAATTTTTCTGCGCCAGGACTCTATTTAAAAAAAAGGGGCAACTGACTTAGAGTCGTACTAGCCCAGGATTCTGGGCTTTACAAGCCAGCCACCCCGGCACGATAGCCCAGCCGCCACCGCCCCTGCCCTAGCTCGCGCCGCCGCCGCCCGCGACGCCGTTCGCCGTCGCCCGCGCCGCCGCTCGCCGCCTCCCTCGCGCTGCCGCCTGCCGCTAGCTGCCCCGCCGCCTAGCCGCGCCGCCGCCCGCCTCGCCGCTGGACCGCCGCACCAGATCGCTGTTCGCCGGAGTTCGTCGTGGAGGTAGATAATGGTTTTCTTTAGAACAGAACGATTTTAGTAAAACCGTAGATCTGTTTTTTTATTAGATTAGATCGGTTCGGTTTTTTCGTCGGTTTAGTTATTTAGCGGACGTTCGTCCATACGTTCGTTTTAACGAATGGTTTTCGTCAGTTAGCCGCAGACAGCGAACGTTCGTTCGTTAGCCTATTCGTCCGTTTTCTTTTTCGGGGTATTTATCCGTGGTTATTCCGATCGTGATTTCTGCCCTGATCTTGTTTTTCGTTTTTCTTTACACTCGAGAGTCAGAATCAGGTGATTCAAAATCCCAAATCTTCGTCTCGATGCCCTCTTTACGTTTAACCAACTTGAACAAGGTTTTGGCTACTGTAAAATTTGACTTTAGGCCAATTAGCAAACCGGAGCTCGTTCCTTTTGTAGTTTGAGTTTCGTTGCTTCTTCGAGTTGATTCTTTTTGCAAACCGGAGTTCTTAAGTTGAACTTTCTGGTTAGATCTCCTATTTGAGTTTTGCCCGTGCATTAGTTAAGTACTTATTGTGAGCTTGTTTGATTGCGATAGAGTACCCGGAGTGTGCCGCTTGCTACTTTGAATCTCTAGGTTTTGCGGATCATCAGCAAGGCAAGTAACACTTTGATCATACTTTCCAGTTACCCAGTTTTCATTGCATTAGTCCAACCCTCACACATTGCATGTGTAGGATCAATTAACATGTGGGACTGGGAAGTAGATTGAGTTAGTACCTATTACCTGCATTACATTCAAACCTTTGGGAGTTACTTCTACGTTTGCTGTTAGGACATGCTATGCTCGTAGACGTGGATTGGGTGAGTGTATCCATGACAGATGTGACTTTATTAATTAATGGTTCAACTTAAGGTGGCAACTTTAACAAATCTGGGAGGATTGAGGCATCTGGGTATTCCAGTGATTGCCTGTTTTTCTTTTGGACCGCCACCCAGGCTCAAAGGGATCATGAGATTTTTCATACTAGAAACTTCCGTTTGCAGCCACATGCCAATATGGGCTCTGGCATAGTTGAGTAAGTTGTGGGAAACCTTTCCATGATGGGCTAGCAGATGTAGAGGGTTTGTAGGTGTATCGGCCTATCTATCTGGTTAAGGGGACCTCTTCGGAAAGACTGTGTCTCGGTCATCCGTTTCTCAAACACCATGCAGTGCGAGAAACCAAACGGAGGCGATCGAGTCTTGTGGGGAAAAGTGCACAAACCTCTGCAGAGTGTACAAACAGATCATGATTAGCCGTGTCCCCGGTTACGGACGTCTTGAGTATCTAGTACTTGGAATATCATGTGAATCTCATCATGTTACTCTAATTAATATTGTTGGGTTTAAGGATGATTTTTTATTGGGGTTGAGAGGATGTCTATCTTCTCAACGATGTTTCAACTACCATGATAGTTAACAAAAATCTATTCTTTTGAAGTAGGGAAAAATTGCCTTTACGCAAAAACTTAACCATAGAGCTTTCCACCAGCCAAATATGCATGTAGTATAGCATTTATCCTGTTACATGCAAATACTTGTGTTATCTTGCCAGCATATTCCATGTGCTGACCCGTTTTCGAGCTGCAACGTTCATGTTGCAGACTTTTCAGACGAAGAGTAAGGTGCCTTTTAGGTCGTGGTTCTATACTCAGTGATGCCGTTGGGTTTGACGGACTCGCTTACACTAGTATATAAAGGGACATCAGACCCGGTTCGTTAGGGCCTTTAGCCCCGGTTCTTGAACCGGGACAAAAGTGTCGGTACTAATGCCCTGGCCCTTTAGTCCCGGTTCGATCCAGAACAGGGGCAGATGGGTGTCCACGTGGCCTGTGCGCCGAGCCCAGGCAGGAGGGGCTTTGGTCCCGGTTGGTGGCACCAACCGGGACCAAAAGGCATCCACGCGTCAGCATTTCTATGGCTGTGGTTTTTGTTTTTTTTTGAAAGGGGAGGGGGTTTGGAGGTTTTGGGGGGTTAATTTAGGTCTTTCATATTGTGTTAGCTAACTAATTAATAGAGAGAAGTGTCCTCTCTTATGTCCGTGCTTGGTCGACGCTACGTACTACACATACGTATAGAGAGGACTAGACACGCTAGCTAGCTAGCTAGTAAGCAAACGAAGGAAACAGAAGATCGTAATCAACATATATATATATATATATATATATATATATATATGCATACAGAGAGAAGTAATATCGACCACCTCTCCTTCTCTGAGAGATTGGTCGAACAACAAGTTCTCGTATATCTATCCGACACTACCGGGTACATATATACAATAATTATCTCTTACAAATATAATCTCCCATACGATGGACGCATGGTCCACATAGTATTCTCCGTCTGGCGCGATCACATGTTCAAGGAAGAATGCCGCCAATTCCTCTTGAATTGCTCGCAGACGATCTGGTGTTAGGAGGTCATCCCGCATCCGAAACATCTAATTTGAAGAAGGGGGTCAATACATGAAATGATGCTATAAAATTGCGAATATGATTAACTAATTGCTTACGCACTTCAAATGATGGTAATGAAATAAAATTGTGAATATTATTAATTGCTTACGCACTTCAAATTGTGCTTTAGAGTAGCCCCGCTCATAGGTCGTGTGGCGGATGGACTCGCAAATGTAGTATCCACAGAAATCATTCCCGGGTTCCTGCCACAACCACTTTTCCAGTTAGTCTCCCCTCGTACCTCTATTTAGGGAGACCTATCTTATTAAGGCCATGAATGAAGTCAACACAAAACCCGATGACATCCTCTGTTTGATGGCCCATGGAGATGCTTCCTTCTGGCCTAGCGCGGTTATAGACATATTTCTTTAGGACTCCCATGAACCTCTCAAAGGGGAACATATTGTGTAGAAATACGGGCCCCAGAATGACAATCTCATCGACTAGATGAACTAGGACGCGTGTCATGATATTGAAGAAGGATGGTGGGAACACCAGCTCGAAACTGACAAGACATTGCGCCACATCATTGCTTAGCCTTGGTACGATTTCTGGATCGATCACCTTCTGAGAGATTGCATTGAGGAATGCACATAGCTTCACAATGGCTAATCGGACATTTTCCGGTAGAAGCCCCCTCAATGCAACCGGAAGCAGTTGCGTTATAATCACGTGGCAGTCATGAGACTTTAGGTTCTGGAACTTTTTCTCTGGCATATTTATTATTCCCTTTATATTCGACGAGAAGCCAGTCGGGACCTTCATACTGAGCAGGCATTCAAAGAAGATTTCTTTCTCTTCTTTCATAAGAGCATAGCTGGCAGGACCTTCATACTGCTTCGGAGGGATGCCGTCTTTTTCGTGCAAACGTTGCAGGTCCTCCCGTGCCTCAGTTGTATCTTTTGTCTTTCCATACACGCCCAAGAAGCCTAGCAGGTTCACGCAAAGGTTCTTCGTCACGTGCATCACGTCAATTGAAGAGCGGACCTCTAGGTCTTTCCAGTAGGGTAGGTCCCAAAATATAGATTTCTTCTTCCACATTGGTGCGTGTCCCTCAGCGTCATTCGGAACAGCTAGTGCGCCGGGGCCCTTTCCAAAGATTACGTGTAAATCATTGACCATAACAAGTACGTGATCACCGGTACGCATGGCGGGCTTCTTCCGGTGATCTGCCTCGCCTTTGAAATGCTTGCCTTTGTTTCGACATTGATGGTTGGTCGGAAGAAATCGACGATGGCCCAGGTACACATTCTTCCTGCATTTGTCCAGGTATATACTTTCAGTGTCATCTAAACAGTGCGTGCATGCGTGGTATCCTTTGTTTGTCTGTCCTGAAAGGTTACTGAGAGCGGGCCAATCGTTGATGGTCACGAACAGCAACGCCTTTAGGCCAAATTCCTACTGTTTGTGCTCATCCCACGCACGTACACCGTTTCCATTCCACAGCTGTAAAAGTTATTCAACTAATGGCCTTAGGTACACATCAATGTCGTTGCCGGGTTGCTTAGGGCATTGGATGAGAACTGGCATCATAATGAACTTCCGCTTCATGCACATCCAAGGACGAAGGTTATACATACATAGAGTCACGGGCCAGGTGCTGTGATTGCTGCTCTGCTCCCCGAAAGGATTAATGCCATCCGCGCTTAAAGCAAACCATACGTTCCTTGGGTCCTTTGCAAACTCCTTCCAGTACTTTCTCTCGATTTTTCTCCACTGCGACCCGTCAGCGGGTGCTCTCAACTTCCCGTCTTTCTTACGGTCCTCACTACGCCATCACATCAACTTGGCATGCTCTCTGTTTCTAAACAAACGTTTCAACCGTGGTATTATAGGAGCATACCACATCACCTTCGCAGGAACCCTCTCCCTGGCGGGCTCGCCATCAACATCACCAGGGTCATCTCGTCTCATCTTATACCGCAATGCACCGCATAACGGGCATGCGTTCAGATCCTTGTATGCACCGCGGTATAGGATGCAGTCATTAGGGCATGCATGTATCTTCTGCACCTCCAATCCTAGAGGGCATACGACCTTCTTTGATGCGTATGTACTGTCGGGCAATTCGTTATCCTTCGGAAGCTTCTTCTTCAATATTTTCAGTAGCTTCTCAAATCCTTTGTCAGCCAGAGCATTCTCTGCCTTCCACTGCAGCAATTCTAGTACGATACCGAGCTTTGTGTTGCCATCTTCGCAATTGGGGTACAACCCTTTTTTGTGATCCTCTAACATGCGATCGAACTTCAGCTTCTCCTTTTGACTTTCGCATTGCGTCCTTGCATCGACAATGACCCGGCGGAGATCATCATTTGGTCCCTCTTGATCTTCAGCAGCTTCACCCGTTGCAGCATCATTGGGCACATCGTCTGGTTCCTCTTGATCTTCACCAGCTCCCCCCATTGCAGCATCACCGTATTCAGGGGGCACATAGTTGTCATCGTACTCTTCTTCTTCGCCGTCTTCCATAATAACCCCTATTTCTCCGTGCCTCGTCCAAACATTATAGTGTGGCATGAAACCCTTGTAAAGCAGGTGGGAGTGAAGGATTTTCCGGTTAGAGTAAGACATCATATTCCCACATTTAGTGCATGGACAACACATAAAACCATTCTGCTTGTTTGCCTCAGCCGCATTTAGAAACTCATGCACGCCCTTAATGTACTCGGAGGTGTGTCTGTCACTGTACATCCATTGCCGGTTCATCTGCGTGCATTATATATAATTAAGTGTGTCAAAAACCATTATAGAACATCATAAATAGATAATTAAGTGACCAAATTAATAGAAGTTCATCATCACATTAAAACCAAAGTACATACATATATAATTCTCATCTAACAACATATAGCTCTCCATACACATCGAAACTATGTAAAACATTTCAATGCGAAAACAAATGCGATCATAATCGCAACCAAGCTAACAATTGATCCAACGGCATAATGATACCAATCCTCGGTATGAATGGCATATTTTTTAATCTTTCTAATCTTCAACCGCATTGCATCCATCTTGATCTTGTGATCATCGACGACATCCGCAACATGCAACTCCAATATCATGTTATCGTCCTCAATTTTTTTTTATTTTTTCCTTCAAGAATTTGTTTTCTTCTTCAACTAAATTTAACCTCTCGACAGTAGGGTCCATCTTGATCTTGTGATCATCGACGACTTCCGCAACATGCAACTCCAATTCCATCTTCTCCTCCTCCATTTTTTCCAATTTTTTATTTAAGGAAATGTTTTCCTCTTCAACCAAATTTAACCTCTCCACAAGAGGGTCGGTTGGAATTTCCGGTTCAACTACCTCCTAGACATAATAAAACATCTATGCATGTCAGGTTGGTCGGCATAACTATCATAAACACTAAACCAAATAGTTATAAATTAAAGATAATATACCACATCCGAATCGTAGACAGGACGAGGGCCCACGTGGGCGGATATCAAAACCATCGCACTATATAATAACAAGCAATAATAAACGTAAGAAAATTAGACAAATATCTATCTAAAGCAATAATGACAAGCAATAATAAAAGTAAGAAAAGCATGGACATAACAAGAGGCTCACCACGGTGGTGCCAGTGACGAGATCGGCAGGGCGATCGACGGCGGCGAAGACGGGGACGGGACGTGACGGACCGCTAAACCTAGACAAATCTTGGAGAAAATAGAGCTTCGAGAGGAGAAAAGCTTAACTAGTGTGGCTCGGGCATTCCATCGAACATGTTGTGTGCATAGGAGGTGAGCTAGAGCACCACTAACCCCTCTCCCCCTCGGCCAGAAAAAAAACAGAGCAGTGTGCTCTGCTCTTGCGCGAGGGGGTATATATAGGCACCTCATTGGTCCCGCTTGGTGCTATGAACCGGGGCTAAAGGGGTGCCTTTGGTCCCGGTTCATGCTACCAACCGGGACCAATGGTGGTGGGTCAGGAGCAAGAACCATTGGTCCCGGTTCGTCGCACCAACCGGGACCAAAAGGTCCAGACGAACCGGGACCAATGGCCCACGTGGCCCGGCCGGCCCCCTGGGCTCACGAACCGGGTCCATTGCCCCCATTGGACCCGGTTTTAGATTGAACCGGGGCTAATGGGCTGGACATGCCTGGACCAAAGCCCTATTTTCTACTAGTGTTATCTTCCAAGCCTTCCGCTGTTATCGTGTTAGATGGCCTTCAGCCATTTTTAATGTAATAAGTTCATCGTTGGAACTATCGATGTAATAAGTGTGTGATTGCTACTCTGTTATAAATCCTTCAAGTACTGTGCGTGTCAGCATTACTGATCCAGGGATGACACTGATGCACAAAGATCAGACTGTTTGAGGTCTGGTCGCTACAAGATGGTATCAAAGCACACGCTGACTGTAGGACACGACCACTAAGCTAAAACCCTAGAGCACTATTCACTCTTCTCTTTTCTGACTCCTCATATTTTCTACTCTTTTAGGATGGTGGATGCAAAGAACAAGTTCACGCAACCGGATGATGATACACCATGTGGACGACACCTGAAGGAAGTCATCAGATATCTAAACATTGGACTACCAAGCTTCACCGGAACCTACAATGCCACTCTACCAGAGGAGGAGCGTTGGTTGATTCAAGCCCAAGTTCCAGGAAGGACGTTCGAGCCCGTCACTGCACTCATAGCATTCTCTTTTAATGCGCCTACATGGAGCCTAGGAAAGAACATGGCTGCCCACATCGCCATGGGAAGGATTGGAGAAGTCTACAAGCAGGAGCTAAAGGACACCATCTACCAAATTTGTGGACGCCGGGATGAGAATTGGGATATGATCAGCAGCCGGAAGGATAGATCCATTGCAGCCTTCATCTAGGAGTTGAACCACCACATTCTTCACCAGGAGCACCAGATGTGTGCAGGGATGATAGATTTGAAGAAAGCCCTAAATAGGAATTTGGAGCTAGAGGAAGAACTCAAGTCTACGCGCGATGGATACGAGGAGGAGATGCTAATACTTGTGGAGAAGAATGATGACTTGACACGGAAGTTAGGGATACTCATGGGAGAAGAAGACGAGGAAGTAGAACCCAAGGAGATTCCACCGGAAGACTACATCATCATTGACGACACGGATTCGGAACCTGATGATAGCAAAGATGAAGACTATGAAGATGAAGCTGGAGCAGATATTATGGAATCCTCCGTTGATCAATTTTTTTTGATGACCACCCTATGACTAGTAGTTTACCTCCATATATTAGTTTTAGAGCACTTTTGTAACGTTAGTTAGATTTGTAAGATCTTGTTTGAAATTGATTGGTGTGATATGATTGTGTTTGTCTCATGTGCATATGGGTAGTGATTATCCCTTAGACCTCTTTTCTATTCTAATCTCTTCCCTCTACACCCATCAGATGCCTCCAAGACGTGAGCCCGGATTTGAGTTCCCCCCTGAGCTCACCCAGTTGATCCAGCAGCAGAACACCCTGATGCAACTTCTTTTCCAGAACACTCAGAACAACCAAAACAACAACAACAACCCTCCACCACCACCACCCGTGGACAACCTGAAACGTTTCTTAATGTTGCTACCACCCGTGTTTGCTAGCAGCATCGAACCAATAGTGGCTGATGACTGGCTATGCAAGACTGGAAGGGATTTGACCACTACTAACTGCTCAGATGCTGAGAAGGTGCGATTTGCCGCACACCAGTTGTCTGGACCAGCCGTAGCATGGCGGGACAATTACACATCCACTTTTCCCATAGACAATGTGACTTGGGATCAGTTTCAGCAAGCTTTTCGTACCGCCCATGTCTCAACTGGAGCTATGAGTATGAAGAAGCAGGAGTTTCGCAATTTGCGCCAAGGCAACCGTACTGTGGCCCAGTACGTGGATGAGTTTAGTACCCTATCTCGTTATGCCCCAGATGATGTGGCCATAGATGCCGCTAAGCAGGGGAGATTCATGGAAGGGCTAAATGATGAGATGAGTGTACAGTTGATGGTGGCAACTTTCAATAATTACCAGGAGCTGGTTGACCGCGCCCTAATGATTGAAAGGAAGCACCAACAGATTGAAAGTCGCAAAAGGAAGTATGGACAAGGAAAGTACAACTCTGGAGCTCAGCAGAAGCCTCTTTTACCCCTAAAATAGTAGGACAGTTTCAACATACCCATGGAGGAGGTAGCTCGCACACTCACAATGGCACCAAGAATGGAAATGGAAATGGAGCAAATGGTAACCAGAGCCGCCCTACACCGTCCACACCCACCAAGAAGGATTTCAGCCATGTCACCTGTTAAAAGTGCAGGAAGAATGGACATTATGCCAATGAATGCCCAGAAGCTAAGAATGGAAACGGCAATGGAAGCGCCGCGAAGAAGCCCAACCCGTTCAACAAAGGACAAGTGAACCACGTGACTGTGGAGGAGGTAGAAGAGCAACCAGATGCTCTTGTCGGTAAGTTTTTGGTTAAGACATTTACCGCAATAGTTCTTTTCGATACTGGTGCATCGCATTCATATATTTCAAGGGGATTCATAAATAGACATAGGATGTCCACCCGAGTTCTTAAGACCCCCATGTTAGTAAGTTCACCTGGAGTAGATTATATGGCACACCAAGGATGTTTTCAGACGCCATTGATCATAGGACGCCATACTTTCCCCTCTGACCTAATAGTCCTGGAGTCACAAGGATTGGATGTGATATTAGGTATGGATTGGCAATCAAAGTATGGAGGTAAATTGACTATGCCAGTAAGTCAATTTTGCTCACCACCCCGGAGGGAAAAAGGATTAAGTATGTATCTAGGCATTCGCCAATAAGGACTCAAGTACATTCTCTCACGGGAGTTGTTCAGGAGGAAGTGCCAGTAGTGAAGGATTATCTGGATGTGTTTCTAGAGGAGTTACCTGGCATGCCACCGGATAGAGATATAGAGTTTTTTGATTGAACTTTTGCCAGGCACCGGGCCAATTTCTAATAGACCATATAGGATGCCCGCAAAGGATTTGGAGGAGATTAAGAAACAGATTAAGGAGTTACTGGATAAAGGATTCATACGCCCAAGTTCTTCGCCTTGGGGTTCGCCAGTACTTTCAGTGGAAAAGAAGGATGGATCATTAAGAATGGTTGTTGATTACCGAGGGCTGAACGAAGTAATGATCAAGAACAAGTACCCATTGCCGATGATCAATGATCTGTTCGATAGATTGCAAAGCTAAGATATTTTCCAAGATCGATCTGCGATTAGGGTACCATCAATTGAAGATCCGAGAGCAGGATATACCTAAGACGGCCTTTACCACCAGGTACGGGTTGTACGAGTATACCGTTATGTCTTTTGGTCTGACTAACGCACCAGCATACTTTATGAACCTGATGAACAAAGTGTTTATGGAGTATTTGGATAAGTTCGTCGTAGTGTTCATAGATGATATATTGATCTTCTCGAAGGATGAAGAGGAGCATGCAGAGCATTTGCGTTTGGTATTGGAGAAGCTCAGAGAACATCAGTTATATGTCAAGTTTAGCAAATGCGAGTTTTGGTTGAAGGAAGTCAGATTCCTATGGCATGTTATATCAGGAGAGGGTATAGTAGTAGATCCCGCTAAGGTGGACACTGTGACCCATTGGGAAGCACCAACAATAGTTGGAGAGATCCAGAGTTTTCTTGGACTCGCAGGATTGTACCGGAGATTTATTGTCGGGACCCCAATCCTAAGTCACACAGGTCTAGCCTGTAACACATCATATCACTTTGCAGCCTCACGCATGGTATCCCCACGGGTGCCACCTTACCTGGCCCGGGACCGTTTGCGCATTTTGGCACACGTATATGATAGTGTCGCTAGCATCCATATGACAGAGAACCCGGGCCGACAAGACCAGTTGTAAACCAAAAGTGGCACTAAATTACAGAGACAGGCATACATGACCCGGCAACGAACGTGTCGGTCATCAACGTATGAACCCAAGTCGTAGCAAGCTACAAGGACTTAAAGGAACAACGCGTGACATTTCCCCAAAGGGACAGACACAGGAACGAAGAAGGACACATGCCGGCCAGCCTAAGTGTTCCGGAGCAGTAGCAAGCTACCAAGGCTCAGTGGAAGCACTAGGAGACATTTCCCTGTAAGGTAGGCTACCAAGGGTAAACAACTAGGTGTCGGATCCCACACATAGCAATACACATTACACGTACGCATAACATGCAAGTATGTGATGTACAACAAGGCATCACAACATAACTCAACAACTCATATAGATAAAGGCCCAGAAGAGCCATCATAGCATTTATTACAAACAGAGGTCACATGACCCAACATACAGAGCATACAGGCAACGGAAGCATAACATGTCTGAGTACAGACAACTACAAATGAAAAAGGCTAAGAAGCCTGACTATCTACCAGACCCTCCCAAGGGCACAAGACCGTAGCTGAGGTAACAAGCTAAACGTCGAAGTCCACGCGGAATCACTAGCGAGACTGAAGTCTCTCTGCAAAACATAAATTAAGCAAACGTGAGTACAAAGGTACTCATCAAGATTTACATCGGAACTAACTACATATGCAACAGTATCAACAAGGAGGTAGTGGAGTTTGACTGCAGCAAGCCAGCTTTGACTCGTGGCTATCCTGAACTACGACTGCAAGTAACTCTTTTGAGGTGGCGCACACGAGTCCACATATTCACCAATCAATACACCACTATGGATCCGCTCCCGTCTCCCTACGAGAAGGCCATCCATTGTATTCACACTTGTCTTGAGTATTTTAGAGTATCAACTTTCGATTGTCTATGTACCACGTAAGCATCCAAGAAGTCCATAACCGCGGACCCGGCTATTCGAATAGATCATGTTAACACTGCAGGGGTGTACTTCTTCACACACGCTCTCGCCACTTACCGTCATGTACACGTCGTGTATCTCAGCAACCTTCAAGCGGAAGCCTGGCGAGGGTGTCGGCCACGACCTGACTAACCACACAAGTCTCTCGTCCAGGTTTATCGCCTATTCGGGTTCCATCCGTGGGGAGATCCGGTCGGGGTGTCGCTCACGGCCCCAAAAGATGTGCGCAGGGTTCCCAAGCCCACCTCGTCGGATGGATCTACGCTTGGTACACCGTGCCACGGTGCCTAGTCTGACCCAAGCCCACATGTACCGTGTGCCACTTGGTAGACTACTAACACTACCTACAAACACCAGAAACTAGTTGCAACTCCTGGACAGAGATCTAGTTGATTAATAAGTCGAGAGGGGTCGAGTTACCGGAACCCAATGTGTGGTAGTAACTATGTCATTGGACAACTTACACAGAACTCAGTTCTTAAGGACGGCTCCAGTGAGAAAACCCACCATGTACTCCTACATGGCCTCTCACCGCTACCTTTACCAAAACGTGTTCACACACTTAGCTCACACACAGTAGGACATGTTCACCACATTCCAATTCATCCTCGATGAATCAGACCCGACTCAACTCTAAGCAATAGCAGGCATAACCAGAAAGCATGAATGAGTAGGCACAACATGGCTCAAACAACTCCTACTCATGCTAGTGGGTTTCAACTATTTACTGTGGCAATGACAGGTCATGCAGAGGAAAGGGGTTCAACTACCGCGGCAAAAGCAGTTCAATCGTTGTTGTCCTAATGCAGTAAAAGAGAGCAGGAGCGAGAGAGTGGGATTGTATCGGGATGCTCAATGGGGGTTTGCTTGCCTGGCACTTCTGAAGATATCAATGAGTCTTCATCGGTGTCATCGATCACATCGTCGGAACGTCGTCTACTGAGAGGGGACAAAACCGACAAACAGAGAAAGAACACAATCAATGCAATGCAACAATATGATGCATGAATGTGACATGGCAATATGATGTTTATTGAGCTAATGCAACTAGCAACACAATTAAATGAAGTTGGTTTGAACCAAAGGTTCAAATTCAAACTCCATATGTGATTATTCAAATGCCATTTATTCAAATTGCCCTAAACAGTGGCTATAAGTTATTCAAACATGCATGAAAATTCCATAAACAGATTCCTTGGATTTTTCTGATCAATTTTCATATATAAATTATTTTCATCTGAGCTAGGGATTATTTTCTATGATTTTTAGAAGTTTTGGCTATTTTCTGAAATAAATAAATCATTTCTGATTTATTTAAAATTCCAGAAAACACTTATTGCGTCAGCATGATGTCACTGTGAGGTCAGCAGTCAACAGAGGCTGGTCCAGGTCAAACCTGACTAGTGGGCTCCACTGGTCAGTGACTGGGGCTGGTTTGTGTGCATGACAGGTGGGACTGGTCAACATTGACTTGACCAAAGTCAAAACTGGCATGTGGGTCCACGGGATTAGTACTAAACTAAACAGAAGAATTAAACAGATTAATTAAAACACTGGGCCCACATGGCAGTAGCACTAGGGGTGATTAGTGGGGTAATTAACCCCCTAAGTAAGTGCCACGTCGGCGGTAGGCGCCGGCGACCATAGAGCACGGCGGTGGCTCGCCGGAGTTGGTCGGGGAGGCGCTGCAGGCTACGGTTTGAGCCACGGTTGGTCTCTACGCGTAGCTGGCGCTCTTCCGCATCCAATGGGACCGGAGTCAGTGGCTGGGGTGGCCGGAAGCAAGTGCGGCGTCGAGGTTTGGCGGCGCCGGAGTTCGGACGTCGACGAAATCAACGCCGCAGAGCACGGCAGGAGCAACGGTTGGTTGCTACGGCCCCGTGGTGACGCGCTGAGTGCGATGATGCACTCGGACGCAGGTGGCAGTAGCGGTGGCCGCGGCTACGCCATGGCCGGCGGCAGCGAGCTCACGGCCATGGTTGTGATCGGGGCTAGCGGCTGCAAACGAGAGAGGGAGAAGAGGGGTTCGACGCGGGGGCTCACAACGGTTCGGAAGAAGCAGGCGGCGAGCTCGTGGAGGCACCGGAGGCGGCAAATCAATGACGAAGTCCGGCGAGCAGATGCGGTGGTGACGAGCTCGAAGGCGACATCAGAGGGCGTCTGGGATCGTGTACCTCGTCTTGGAGATGAAACGGAGCCCAGCGGAGCGCCTGGACATGCTTGGGCAGCTACACGACGACGATTGCCACGAGGAAGCACTACGACGGCGACGGCTGACCCTCGGGTGGCTGCGGGAACGCGAGGGGAAGGAGGGAGAATGACCAGAGAGAGAGGGGAGAGGACGAGGGGGTTCGAGGGCGTCTCCAGGCGAGTGGACAGGGAGGGGGGATGAGCCTCCAGCGCGAAGCAGGAGGTGGCCACGGCCACGCGCCGCTGCTGGCACGCAGCTGCTTTGGGGCGAGGGGAGGAAGACGACGGAGGGGTGCTGCGGTGGTGGGCTGGGCCGGCTCAGGAGCTGGGCCTCCTCATGGCCAGCCAGGTAAGAAGGCCCAGGTAGTTTCCTCTCTCTCTCTCTCTCTCTTTTCTAAAATAGTTTCTGTTTTCTATTTTTCTGCTTTTGTTTTGATTTAAATCTTGCCACTGTTTGAAATTTCAACAATTTCGAACCAGTGCCAAAAATCGTCTGAACAATTTTATGTTGCTAGATGGACTTTTCCAGAGGCACATAAAACATTTCAAAGTTATTTGAAAATATATTCTATATATTATGAATATAATTCCAAATTCAAATACAATAATAATTTAAATTCCATGCCCAAAATATTCCACAAAATTGTCCATTATTTTTCGTTTGCTGCAAAAGCCTTGCCAAAAATATCCAGCAAATATTAGGAACATTTTGGAAACGTTGAATGCAATTTTTTTGACTGGACCTATTTGAGATTTAAAGTGCTAGGGTTTGAACAATCCCCATTTCAAGTTTAACAAAAATTAAACATGATGACATGATGAACAGGCAAGGACCACATGGCTTGATCTAGGGATGTGACAACTCACCCCCACTAAAACAAGAATCTCGTCCCGAGATTGAAGCGTAGGGTAAGAAATCAAAGGGGACACACGCTAGCACAATCTTCAGGATCCAAATTTCCTTCTCGGAGATATTGATTTATTGCATCATATTGATCTTGTGATCCTTGCTTTGAGATCTTCATCCAACCAGATGATAACGGAGACATACTCTGTAGAAATCGATCTTCCCGAAGATCGAGAAACTCAAGATCAACTTATGGTGTGAGACATTGAAGCATCTCTTGAGCTGAGACACGGAACACACACCCAGAGAGATAGAGTGAAACAAATGATGAAGGTTCACTTGGTAGGCACTAATTACACACCTAAGAAGATGGTGATCAATGTCACCAGACGGGACACCTTGGAGAAGGTGACTCGTAGAGTTATTCCCTCAAGTGGCAAAACGAATTACTTTTGATATAGATATCATTGAAATTCCCTATAGCGGGTCACAATCGATCATTTGATAGAGTCCGTAAGAATGACATTCTCGGGCCGGAACAAATGATGTGGACTACCTTGTTGAAGACAACACAAAGAATGATTTTGGTTATCATCGGAAATGGATGGGACCCATGGTGAAATGGCACATTGGCGGTGCAAGCTGGGAATGATCCTGGTAACTTGGGTGAATCCCAACAGTAGAGAGTGAAACTACTCTTGTAGAGGCTATAGCATAACCAAGAACACTGGAAGCAATCCCGGTTAGTGTCGAGGATAACACCTAGTGCTTGTGCGTGCTCTCAAGAACTTGAGCGTTCCCATATTCATCAGAGTTTTACCAATATCCGTGTCAAGGATCCTGGCAACACCACATACTACCATGATGAATAACGATGGAGGATGCAGATGCAAAGGAGGATAACACTTTCTCAGATTTCACCTTAGCGGAGCCAAGGGGCAAAATCTGGATGATCGACCGAGAGACATTTAGCACTCCGCTTCTAATGTTCTCCTTGATGTGCTAGCACAACCCATTTATTATAATGGTTTGGTACCTAGAACGTCAAATAAAAGGTCGGACTTCAGGAGCACAAGAATCCATAAGGAGTAAGTCCTACGAAGTCCTTATGGGGAGGTGGCCAACTTCTTCAAACAAGATACTACAACAATAGGTCTTCCGGCCGGATGGGTTGGCCACGACATCCACTTTACAGGTTATCGAGAGACCAATCTTATAGTTCTTGGAAAATGCTCCAACCATCATATCTGCCTGAGATTCAGTTCTGGTTGGTGTCAGGATATTCCAGACTCATCGAATCTAGGAAGAAAAATGAAAGTTTGCAACCCAAATCGACGAGACGACGTTGCGAGATTCTCGGGAAATGGACTGCGGTAGTAAGCTCCAAAACATGAGTTGGTTCTGCTACACACACATGAACATGTTGTCCAAGACAAGCATGACCACGTAGAAGTCTTACGATAAAACACTACCGAGTTCAGGTGGGGAACCATCATCAAGGATAACGAAGTCTTTACATAAGTCATATGATTAGCTCTTATGATGGAACTTCTTCTCCTTGAACAAATCAACCAGTGGCTTGGTGTGCTAGGGATACATATGGAATGAAGATGATCAGTCTATCAGACCATGGAATACTTCGCACGTATGCATGACTGAATTGGGATGATTCCAGGGAAGTAAAACAAACTTTCTCGGATTCATGGCGGCAACTTACATCAAATGCACATGAATTGGAGGAAGTCACGTCTTCCATCCAAGCATAAGCTTCATGACGGAACACGAAGGCATTGCTTACAAAGTTTCCAACACTAGCTTAATATCCAACAAAATCATGGAGAGGATAAGGACGTTGTCGATGGGCTCAACAATAACTCATCCAGATTTCCATATAGGTGGAATTCCACAATTAAGTGAACACGGTGATAGCATTGGTCAGACCAAAAGATGTAATTGTATATGCTCAAGGAAACAACCATGAGTAAGACAACATTACGAATATCGTTGGTTCTGATTTGACTAGACGATAGCCCACACGCAAATCAAAATCTAGATAAGACAATAGATCCACAATTGATCACGGAGATCAATTGAAGAAGATGTCATCTATCTTCAATACACATACAAGATATCCCTAGGAGTGAGCTATGTGGGTTAAGCTTTTATCTTCCAACTCTCCAAGTTGTTGTCTAGCTTAACCAATTAGCTCAAGGGTATGCAATACAGATTCCTGGAGAAGGATTGGTTTATAGGTAAACCAACTTCATCACGAAGTCAACATAGCGGTCAGGTGACAACCTGGTAATACTTCCGAGAAGATATTCAGAAAATCACGAACCACCGGTATGTTACTAAGCTCGAGAACAATCTTGCTTTTCATGGCAAGACGGTATGATCAAATGAGCGAGGACTTAACAAAATCCGAACTCATCAATCAAGGAGTGCACCAGGAAAATGGACTAGGTAGCACGATCAATCTTAGAATGGTGATTTGGTAGCCAACACACTAAGAACGAAATTATCGTCCATTAACCACTAAGCAATAGGGTTGCTAGGGGTATTGATTTCACACATCACAATTCACTTGTTGGTATTCCGGGTATAACAACGCGGAGACCGTAGAATGAACGACGATGGTGAGAAGTATTACTGTATCAAGAGTTCATAGGATGATGTGCAATTCCCATGACATTCTTGATATAAAGATGGTAATACTCCAGGGTAGAACAGATTGGAAGATGGATTAACATCCTTCATCTGCGGAGTACAACTTCCTTGACCCAATCCTAGGAATGGATGAGGTACTAGAGTTTGTTTCTCCTAGTCATTCTAGAATAGAATGGCTTGACAGACCACAAGAGTAATAGGCATCGATGAACGAATACACGCATGCTCTTGACTATCAATTGATAGATGGAGGTCAAAATACAACTAAAAGGGACAACTCAGGAGACATATGATTGTCTGAGTTGTGGATGCATAGGTTAGTATGTCGAACGAGTTCCACATATTTCTTCCGGATAACCCATGCAGAAAGGTAGTACTGGCAGAGTCACAATGTGGAATAGAGAACTCGTCAAGAGCACTCTGGTTGTGATCTTTTGGTTCGGAAGAACTTCTGCCATGATGGTTCATGGTATTTGGAAGAAGGATATACCACAGACCTCGAGGACTATCACAAGGTTACTAATATCCTAAAGGGACGAGCAAATACTATCCACATGAAGTAAGTAGGGTGAAGCTCGGGTTCAAGAACCCAGAAATAGAATACCTACCAACTAAATAGCATCACGGGATGCTTTCGAGATTGACGGCCAGAATTATCACACTGGGATATAAAGCATTACCAAATTGCTGGGTGATCTTCTAAGATACCTAGGGTCAAAATAATAACTCCAACATATGTGTCGAGGTAACAGAGTACCTCCACACACTGACTAGTGTGGTTAATCTGGCCCAAAGGAGCATCGGGACAGGAAGAAGGGATTTGCAAATGCATTAGACTAATAGAAACCTGGGATGACTCGGACAGCATAACGGCTGCAAATGCTCGAAAATACTTTTGAGATTCAAGCAAAAAGGGTAGCATATCCACTTAACATCATAATGTCAAGGTTCTGAGACCAACAGTTGAACAAACAAAAGTAGTAGAAACTGAACTGAGGGTTGAATCCACAATAACGTGATCCTGATAAATAGAATGAGAATCCTAGTTCTTAATCCCCGTAGAAAGAAGAAGGTGACTCAGATCAGAAGGTCATAAGGTAAAGGAGTAAAAAGAGCCTTACGTTCCCTTCCACAATCAATTCCCTTATATAACTAAAGAGTTTCTAGACACGACTTCGACCAGTTTGGCTTACTAATCCTACAGGCAGTCAGGCTCTGATACCAAAGCTGTCGGGACCCCGATCCTAAGTCACACAGGTCTAGCCTGTAACACATCATATCACTTTGCAGCCTCACGCACGGTATCCCCACGGGTGCCACCTTACCTAGCCGGGGACCGTTTGCGCATTTTGGCACACGTATATGATAGTGTCGCTAGCATCCATATGACAGAGAACCCGGGCCGACAAGACCAGTTGTAAACCAAAAGTGGCACTAAATTACAGAGACAGGCATACATGACCCGGCAACGAACGTGTCGGTCATCAACGTATGAACCCAAGTCGTAGCAAGCTACAAGGACTTAAAGGAACAACGCGTGACATTTCCCCAAAGGGACAGACACAGGAACGAAGAAGGACACATGCCGGCCAGCCTAAGTGTTCCGGAGCAGTAGCAAGCTACCAAGGCTCAGTGGAAGCACTAGGAGTCATTTCCCTGTAAGGTAGGCTACCAAGGGTAAACAACTAGGTGTCGGATCCCACACATAGCAATACACATTACACATACGCATAACATGCAAGTATGTGCTGTACAACAAGGCATCACAACATAACTCAACAACTCATATAGATAAAGGCCCAGAAGAGCCATCATAGCATTTATAACAAACAGAGGTCACATGACCCAACATACAGAGCATACAGGCAACGGAAGCAGAACATGTCTGAGTACAGACAACTACAAATGAAAAAGGCTAAGAAGCCTGACTATCTACCAGACCCTCCCAAGGGCACAAGACCGTAGCTGAGGTAACAAGCTAAACGTCGAAGTCCACGCGGAATCACTAGCGAGACTGAAGTCTCTCTGCAAAACATAAATTAAGCAAACGTGAGTACAAAGGTACTCAGCAAGACTTACATCGGAACTAACTACATATGCAACAGTATCAACAAGGGGGTAGTGGAGTTTGACTGCAGCAAGCCAGCTTTGACTCGTGGCTATCCTGAACTACGACTGCAAGTAACTCTTTTGAGGTGGCGCACACGAGTCCACATATTCACCAATCAATACACCACTATGGATCCGCTCCCGTCTCCCTACGAGAAGGCCATCCATAGTACTCACACTTGTCTTGAGTATTTTGGAGTATCCACTTTCGATTGTCTATGTACCACGTAAGCATCCAAGAAGTCCATAACCGCGGACCCGGCTATTCGAATAGATCATGTTAACCCTGCAGGGGTGTACTTCTTCGCACACGCTCTCGCCACTTACCGCCATGTACACGTCGTGTATCTAGGCAACCTTCAAGCGGAAGCCTGGCAAGGGTGTCGGCCACGACCTGACTAACCACACAAGTCTCTCGTCCAGGTTTATCGCCTATTCGGGTTCCATCCGTGGGGAGATCCGGTCGGGGTGTCGCTCACGGCCCCAAAAGATGTGCGCAGGGTTCCCAAGCCCACCTCGTCGGATGGATCTATGCTTGGTACACCGTGCCACGGTGCCTAGTCTGACCCAAGCCCACATGTACCGTGTGCCACTTGGTAGACTACTAACACTACCTACAAACACCAGAAACTAGTTGCAACTCCTGGACAGAGATCTAGTTGATTAATAAGTCGAGAGGGGTCGAGTTACCGGAACCCAATGTGTGGTAGTAACTATGTCATTGGACAACTTACAGAGAACTCAGTTCTTAAGGACGGCTCCAGTGAGAAAACTCACCATGTACTCCTATATGGCCTCTCACCGCTACCTTTACCAAAACGTGTTCACACACTTAGCTCACACACAGTAGGACATGTTCACCACATTCCAATTCATCCCCGATGAATCAGACCCGACTCAACTCTAAGCAATAGCAGGCATAACCAGAAAGCATGAATGAGTAGGCACAACATGGCTCAAACAACTCCTACTCATGCTAGTGGGTTTCAACTATTTACTGTGGCAATGACAGGTCATGCAGAGGAAAGGGGTTCAACTACCGCGGCAAAAGCAGTTCAATCGTTGTTGTCCTAATGCAGTAAAAGAGAGCAGGAGCGAGAGAGTGGGATTGTATCGGGATGCTCAATGGGGGTTTGCTTGCCTGGCACTTCTGAAGATATCAATGAGTCTTCATCAGTGTCATCGATCACATCGTCGGAACGTCGTCTACTGAGAGGGGACAAAACCGACAAACAGAGAAAGAACACAATCAATGCAATGCAACAATATGATGCATGAATGTGACATGGCAATATGATGTTTATTGAGCTAATGCAACTAGCAACACAATTAAATGAAGTTGGTTTGAACCAAAGGTTCAAATTCAAACTCCATATGTGATTATTCAAATGCCATTTAGTCAAATTGCCCTAAATAGTGGCTGTAAGTTATTCAAACATGCATGAAAATGCCATAAACAGATTCCTTGGATTTTTCTGATCAATTTTCATATATAAATTATTTTTCATCTGAGTTTGGGATTATTTTCTATGATTTTTAGAAGTTTTGGCTATTTTCTGAAATAAATAAATCATTTCTGATTTATTTAAAATTCCAGAAAACACTTATTGCGTCAGCATGATGTCACTGTGAGGTCAGCAGTCAACAGAGGCTGGTCCAGGTCAAACCTGACCAGTGGGCTCCACTGGTCAGTGACTGGGGCTGGTTTGTGTGCATGACACGTGGGACCGGTCAACATTGACTTGACCAAAGTCAAAACTGGCATGTGGGTCCACGGGATTAGTACTAAACTAAACAGAAGAATTAAACAGATTAATTAAAACACTGGGCCCACATGGCAGTAGCACTAGGGGTGATAAGTGGGGTAATTAACCCCCTAAGTAAGTGCCACGTCGGCGGTAGGCGCCGGCGACCACAGAGCACGGCGGTGGCTCGCCGTAGTTGGTCGGGGAGGCGCTGCAGGCTACGGTTTGAGCCACGGTAGGTCTCTACGCGTAGCTGGCGCTCTTCCACATCCAATGGGACCGGAGTCAGCGGCTGGGGTGGCCGGAAGCAAGTGCGGCGTCGAGGTTTGGCGGCGCCGGAGTTCGGACGTCGACGAAATCAACGCCACAGAGCACGGCAGGAGCAACGTTTGGTTGCTACGGCCCCGTGGTGACGCGCTGAGTGCGATGATGCACTCGGACGCAGGTGGCAGCACCGGTGGCCGCGGCTACGCCATGGCCGGCGGCAGCGAGCTCACGGCCATGGTTGTGATCGAGGCTAGCGGCTGCAAACGAGAGAGGGAGAAGAGGGGTTCGACGCGGGGGCTCACAACGGTTCGGAAGAAGCAGGCGGCGAGCTCGGGGAGGCACCGGAGGCGGAAAATCGATGACAAAGTCCGGCGAGCAGATGCGGCGGTGACGAGCTCGAAGGCGACATCAGAGGGCGTCCGGGATCGTGTACCTCGTCTTGGAGATGAAACGGAGCCTAGCGGAGCGCCTGGACATGCTTGGGCAGCTACACGACGACGGTGGCCACGAGGAAGCACTACGACGGCGACGGCTGACCCTCGGGTGGCTGCGGGAACGCGAGGGGAAGGAGGGAGAATGACCAGAGAGAGGGGAGAGGACGAGGGGGTTCGAGGGCGTCTCCAGGCGCGTGGACAGGGAGGGGGGATGAGCCTCCAGCGCGAAGCAGGAGGTGGCCATGGCCACGCGCCGCTGCTGGCACGCAACTGCTTTGGGGCGAGGGGAGGAAGACGACGGAGGGGTGCTGCGGTGGTGGGCTGGGCCGGCTCAGGAGCTGGGCCTCCTCATGGCCAGCCAGGTAAGAAGGCCCAGGTAGTTTCCTCTCTCTCTCTCTCTTTTCTAAAATAGTTTCTGTTTTCTATTTTTCTGCTTTTGTTTTGATTTAAATCTTGCCACTGTTTAAAATTTCAACAATTTCAAACCAGTGCCAAAAATCCTCTGTACAATTTTATGTTGCTAGATGGACTTTTCCAGAGGCACATAAAACATTTCAAAGTTATTTGAAAATATATTCTATATATTATGAATATAATTCCAAATTCAAATACAATAATAATTTAAATTCCATGCCCAAAATATTCCACAAAATTGTCCATTATTTTTGGTTTGCTACAAAAGCCTTGCCAAAAATATCCAACAAATATTAGGAACATTTTGGAAACATTGAATGCAATTTTTTTGACTGGACCTATTTGAGATTTAAAGTGCTAGGGTTTGAACAATCCCCATTTCAAGTTTAACAAAAATTAAACATGATGACATGATGAACAGGCAAGGACCACATGGCTTGATCTAGGGATGTGACATTTATTGAGAATTTATCGAGGATTGCAAAGCCAATGACGGAGCTGTTAAAGAAGGACACCAAGTTCAGTTGGACAGACGAATGTGAGGCCAGTTTCCAGGAATTAAAGAAAAGGTTGGTCTCATCCCCTGTGTTGATTCTACCAGATCAACGTAAGGATTATGAGGTGTACTACAACGCTTCATGTCGAGGACTTGGAGCAGTTCTTATGCAGGAAGGAAGAGTTGTTTCGTATGCTTCACGACAGCTAAAACCTCATGAGTTGAACTATGCCACCCACGATTTGGAGTTAGCAGCCGTAGTACATGCATTGAAGATGTGGAGACATTTTCTTATTGGAAACCATTGTGAAGTATATACGGATCACAAGAGTTTAAAGTATATATTCAATCAGAAGGAGCTGAATCTCAGGCAGAGGAGATGGCTGGAACTCATTAAGGATTATGACATGAGATTGCATTATCATCCCGGAAAGGCTAACGTAGTAGCCGATGCGCTAAGCCGTAAGAGCCATGTCAATACCCTAATGATGGAGGAATTTCCAAAGGAGTTAGCCGAGGACTTACGAGAACTACGTTTGGAGATAGTTCCGAGAGGCTACATAGCAACACTAGAAATCCAGTCTACCCTGATGGATAAAATCAGAGAAGCTCAGAAAACTTACAAAGAGGTTGCCTATATAAAGGAGAGGATGAGCGAAGGAAGAGCTAAAGGTTTTTGTGAGGATGAACATGACACCTTATGGTTTGAGGACCGCATTTATGTGCCCAATGACCCGGAGATCGGGAAGTTGATTTTACAGGAGGCCCATGATTCACCATACTCGATTCACCCCGGAAATACTAAGATGTATTTGGATTTGAAGGAACATTTCTGGTGGACGGGAATGAAGAAAGATATTGCCGAGTATGTAGCCTTATGTGATGTATGTCAGAGAGTAAAGGCAGAACATCAGAAGCCAGCAGGATTGTTACAACCTATGCCGATACCAGAATGGAAGTGGGAGAAGCTTGGCATGGATTTTATCACTGGATTGCCCAGGACCAAAGCAGGATATGATTCAATCTGGGTAGTAGTGGACCGATTGATGAAGGTAGCCCACTTTATCCCGGTGAAAACCACCTATACCAGTGCAAAGTTGGCAAAGATATACATGATCTGAATAGTATGTCTGCCTGGAGTTCTGAGGAGCATCGTATCAGATAGAGGAACCCAGTTTACCTCAAAGTTCTGGAATCAGTTACATGAAACTTTGGGTACCAGACAAGAGTTTAGCATAGCTTTTCACCCGTAGACAGATGGACAGACTGAGAGACTCAATCAGATTTTGGAAGATATGCTGAGAGCCTGTGCACTAGATTATGGATCTAGTTGGGATGACAATTTGCCCTACGTGGAGTTCTCATACAACAAGAGCTACCAATCCAGTTTGAAGATGGCACCGTTCGAGGCATTGTATGGAAGGAGATGCTGAACACCGTTAATGTGGGATGAAGTTGGAGACCGAAAGTTGTTTGGACCAGAATTAATCAAAGAGTCTAAGGACAAGGTGAAGTTGATTCAAGATAGATTGAAGGTAGCTCAGTCCAGACAGAAGAGTTATGCAGACTCGAAGCGCAAGGAGATAGCCTATGAGATCGGAGATAGAGCATACTTGAGAGTATCGCCTCTGCGAGGAGTTAAACGTTTCGGAGTTAAAGGGAAGCTAGCCCCGAGATTTGTGGGACCTTACCGTGTTTTGGAACGCATGGGAGAGGTTGCCTATAAGTTGGAATTGCCCGAAGGATTGTCCGGAGTGCACGACATGTTTCACGTTTCACAGCTTAAGAAGTGCCATGCGGAGATGGCCGATATACCGCTTAGAGACACAGTACCCCTGGAAGCAATTCAGTTGGACAGTGATCTGACTTACGAGGAGAAGCCTGTTAAGATTCTCGAATTTTCGAGCAGAGTCACCCGCAGTAAGGTTATCAAGTTTTGCAAAGTTCAGTGGAGTCACCACACCGAGGAAGAAGCCACCTGGGAACGAGAAGATGATCTACGCAAGGACCACCCACACCTGTTCTCTAGCCAAGTCGAATCACGAGGGCGAGATTCATTCTAAGGGGGGTAGGTTTGTAACATCCCAAATTTTCAATTTAGAATGTTATACATTGATCATATTGCATTGCATGTTCCTTTGCATTTTTGTTTGTGGCATTCCTCGAAATTCTAAGCAACTCAAGGACCTACGGAGAGAGTTGGGAATTTTACCGTTTTCGTATTTGAGTTCGCTCGAATACCGGTACAAGGACAGTGTGATTCTAATTATTTTTCTCTCCTAAAAATATTTCTAAATACAAAATATCAGCGGAGATAATATGACTTCTCCAAAATAACAGAAATATTGGAGGAAAATTGTTAAAATCACTTTTGGTATTTTTCTGGATTTAATTGCGGATTTATTTGCATAGGAAAAATGCGCGTTTTTAAAAATTGCATTTAGGTCCGGGAAAAATGTTCACGTTGTCCTAAATATTATTAGAGGAGGGTGAAAATTTATTTCGGAATTTTTGGAGTCCGTTTAGTATTTCTTCCGTTAATTTTTCTGCGCCAGGACTCTATTTTTTTTTAAAAAAAAAGGGGCAACCGACTTAGAGTCGTACTAGCCCAGGATTCTGGGCTTTATAAGCCAGCGGCCCCAGCCCGATAGCCCAGCCGCCACCGCCCCTGCCCTAGCCCGCGTCGCCGCCGCCCGCGCCGCCGCCTACCGCTAGCCGCCCCGTCGCCTAGCCGCACCGCTGCCTGCCTCGCCGCCGGATCGCCGTTCGCCGGAGTTCGTCGTTGAGGTAGATAACGGTTTTTTAGAACCGAACGGTTTTAGTAAAACCGTATATCTGTTTTTTTATTAGATTAGATCAGTTCGGTTTTTTCTTTTTTCGTCGGTTTAGTTATTTAGCAGACGTTCGTTTGTACGTTCGTTTTAATGAACGATTTTCGTCCGTTAGCCGCAGACAGCGAACGTTCATTCATTAGCCTGTTCGTCCGTTTTCTTTTTCGGGGTATTTATCCGCGGTTATTCCGATCGTGATTTCTGCCCTGATCTTCTTTTTCGTTTTTCTTTTCGCTCGAGAGTCAGAATCAGGTGATTCAAAATCCCAGATCTTCGTCTCGATGCCCTCTTTACGTTTAACCAACTTGAACAAGGTTTTGGATACTGTAAAATTTGACTTTAGGTCAATTAGCAAACCGGAGCTCGTTTCTTTGGCAGTTTGAGTTTCGTTGCTTCTTTCGAGTTGATTCTTTTTGCAAACCGGAGTTCTTAAGTTGAACTTTCTGGTTAGATCTCTTATTTGAGTTTTACCCGTGCATTAGTTAAGTACTTATTGTGTGCTTGTTTGATTGTGATAGAGTACCCGGAGTGCGCCGCTTGCTACTTTGAATCTCTAGGTTTTGCGGATCATCAGCAAGGCAAGTAACACTTTGATCATACTTTCCAATTACCTAGTTTTCATTGCATTAGTCCAACCCTCACACATTGCATGAGTAGGATCAATTAACATGTGGGACTGGGAAGTAGATTGAGGTACTACCTATTACTTGTATTACATTCAAACCTTTGGGAGTTACTTCTACGTTTGCTGTTAGGACATGCTATGCTCGTAGACATGGATTGGGTGAGTGTATCCATGACAGATGTGAGTTTATTAATTAATGGTTCAACTTAAGGTGGCAACTTTACCCCACATCTGGGTGGATTGAGGCATCTCGGTATTCCACTGATTGCCTGTTTTTCTTTTGGACCGCCACCCAGGCTCAAAGGGATCATGAGATATTTCATACTAGAAACTTCCGTGTGCAGCCACATGCCAATATGGGTTCTGACATAGTTGAGTAAGTTGTGGGAAACCTTTCCATGATGGGCTAGCAGATGTAGAGGGTTTGTAGGTGTACCGGCCTATCTATCTGGTTAAGGGGACCTCTTCAGAAAGACTGTGTCTCGGTCATCCGTGTCTCAAACACCATGCAGTGCGAGAAACCAAACGGAGGCGATCGAGTCTTGTGGGGAAAAGTGCACAAACCTCTGCATAGTGTACAAACTGATCATGATTAGCCGTGTCCACGGTTACGGACGTCTTGAGTATCTAGTACTTGGAATATCATGTGAATCTCATCATGTTACTCTAATTAATATTGTTGGGTTTAAGGATGATTTTTAATTGGGGTTGAGAGGATGTCTATCTTCTCAACGATGTTTCAATTACCATGATAGTTAACTAAAATCTATTCCTTTGAAGTAGGGAAAAATTGACTTTACGCAAAAACTTAACCTTAGAGCTTTCCACCAGCCAAATATGCATGTAGTATAGCATTTATCCTGTTACTTGCAAATACTTGTGTTATCTTGCCAGCATATTCCATGTGCTGACCCGTTTTCGGGCTGCAACGTTCATATTGCAGACTTTTCAGACGACGAGTAAGGTGCCTTTTAGGTCGTGGTTCTATACTCAGTGATGCCGTTGGAGTTGATGGACTCACTTATCTTCCAAGCCTTCCGCTGTTATCGTGTTAGATGGCCTTCAGCCATTTTTAATTTAATAAGTTCATCGTGGGAACTATCGATGTAATAAGTGTGTGATTGCTACTCTGTTATAAATCCTTCAAGTACTGTGCGTGTCAGCATTACTGATCCAGGGTGTTCGCACACGAACACGTCACCGTGTACCTCCAACGCCGAGGGTGATGCACCGCAGCTCACGTCGAAGGAGACCACCCACCGGAAGCGCGGTACGCAAGACAATCCGGCGGGCGCTTTTGTAGACACGAAACCCCACGCGCCCGGGAGGGACCCCGCCTGGACGCACAGCGGTAATGGGCTGCCCTAGGTCGACCTGATCGCGCCTAGGGCCTCGAGGTTCGCCGCCCTGCAAAAGAAGAACAGACGAAGAACGAGGAAGAAGAAGAACTAGGGTTGAGGAGAAAAGATAAAGGGTAAAAAGTGGTAGATGAATTGTTCGATTGTGTGTTGTTCAATCGGCCGTCACCCCTTAGGCATATAAGAGGCGGCTGGACTTCCCGTGCAAGGAAAAGGCTTGGATTCACGTCCAAAACCCTAGCCAAATTCGGATTGGTTTTGTCCGAACTTTCCAAAACTGTTCGGTTTAAACTGGCTGTACCTTGCGGGTAATGTTTGAGGTGGTAAACGACCTCGGATGGAAAAGAGCCCAAAAGCAATCTTGACCGTTTCGACGAGACGAACAACTTTTGTGTTGAACGTTTTTCGATTTGAAGCCATCTTCTAGGCCAAAACGGTCACGCAATACAGGTTGTTATTCGCGCTACCCATCAGACACGTGGCTGGTGGGGCGCGCCACTTATGGCTCTATGACAGGGCTGTGTTCGGATGGCTGTAACTTTTGCATACGAACTCGAATTGGGACGATTTTTATATCAAAATCGACCGTTTCGACGAGACGAAGACAATTCGTGTAGAATTTTTTCCCATATGAGGCAGTCTTGGTGGTCTAATCTGCCGAATATTGATCTAGATATAAAATCTTAGTGCTTTGAGCATAGTTTGCACTGGAAATGAGATCGGATGACGATGGCCCAAACATAAAAAATGTTCACCTCAACAATACAAAACTTTTTCACTTTGAGCACTTTTCCATTTGAAGCCATCTTATTTGCTTTTTATGCCGTGCCAAAATCTGGTGTCAACACATGCCCCCCTGTTTTCTGGCAGAGCTTGCGTGCCAGAAAATACTTCATCCAAGCACGATGTCAACACTACATCGGCTGTGCATGCTAAGAACGATAATTGTTATCGGTCATATTCTTAAGCGTGTTGCTTCTTGGGTAGAGCCTCTTGGATAATAGTCGTCTGAGAACAACAATTGGACGTCACAAAGGCCTTCACTTAAGTTTCTTATGTCAATTCGGACCTTGCTTTGTCCAGGCACTCTCTGGGAATATTAGAACCCTTTGACGGTAAGACGGTTGCTGAACGATTATGACCATGCACCACAAAGGAATACTGTCAACTGTTCGGCGACTCAACTCATTATTGATCAAAGTAAACCATCAAGCCTCCGCCGAACAATGTCTCTCTTCTTACTTGGGTCCTGCAAATAACTAAAACCAGGAGTCAGAGCTTTTTATGTACTAGACCCTTGATCAGTGGCCAACTCAATAATTAAGTTGGCCTTGCCAGTATTGGCAAACACTGAGCATCGGCTATAGGAGTAGGAGATCAACCATGGTGAACACCGTTAGCCAGATACCGGCTTTGCCAACACAATGAATTCTGAGGGCGATATGCAAATATCGGCCATGCGTTCTCATCTCAAAGTTGCTCGGGAATCCGTCCACCAAAGTGTGAATAACCGAAATAAGTCAGATGTTTCGGCCGAGGATAAATTCCATAGTGTTGATTTTGATGATACGATTGAAGAATGTGCATGACACGCCTCCTGGAGTTTCCTATAGTGAGATGAAAATTGTCGTCCTCGCCTACGGGATTTACACTTGTACTCCCTTATTTCTGCCTGCTTCGCAACAGGAGATGTGATGCCGCACTTGTCTCGAGGATTTTCCTTAGGAACCCGGGCCATGTTCCTCTTCTCCAGCTCTTTGGCCCTAAGCTGCTTCAGCTTCTTCTGTTGCGAATATGGTAAGCCGAGAGGGCATTCCGGCTGGGATTTTGGTTTATGCACTGGCAAGTTCTTCCTAGCTTTGGGAATCTCTGGCTTGGCATGTCCAAAATCGGTGATCGGATCCCTGAGATTTACTTGCTTCAGTTTCTTGTCCTTAGCAGCCAACATAGACTCGACTGGCTTTTTTCATTTGGAGTCGGATCTGAAATAGCACTCTTGCGACCATCCTTTTCTTTCTTCACTTTTTTAACACTTGTTGCAATAGAAGGTCGGACATCATTTGTATTTCGACTGCTCCTCTTGGGAACCCATGCCATATTCTTCTTTCTCAACTCATGTGCACTAAGTTTTTGTAATTCCTTCTCTTGCCAATGCGCTAAGCCGAGTGGGCACCTCAGCTGTGATTCTGTTTCAACCAATGCCAACTCTTTTTTTGCCTTGTGCACTCTCAACTTCTTCCCTACAGATTTGGCACTTGATTGACTTGCCTCGTTGCCTTTTGTAGCCAATGTCAATACTTTAACTGGCTCTTTGTTATTTGAGAACAATTCCGAAGTAGCACACTTACGACCGTCTTTCTTGACCTGGTACACTTGCTTGACCACCTCTTTCTTGTTGCTTGAGCTCCGGACCGATTCCTTATGATTAAAACGGTCTTTGACGTGTGATTGTTCATCAAATGTTGATCTTTTTGGAGCTGCATAATGTTGGCGAGATGATCTAAAATAAGATGGATAATGTGCCCTTGTATCATACCTGCCCCATGATAGATATGGATTTACATGAGCGTAGGGAGGCATCCACGACATTGGCATTGGCAGCCCAAAAGGAGGATATGAAGTCTGCTTGCTCAACGTCTTCCTTTGCCAATTCCGGTCTTCAGATTTATGCCTTGGGGGTGACCTCGATGCTTTTGCTTCACTCGGCCGATAAGCACTCTTTCCCTCACTTATCTTTTGGTATTTTTCTAATAACTGCGCGAAAGTGACTTTCGGCTTTTTGCTTTTGTGCTTACCATGGCCTTTGCTTTCTTTGGTTGTGCGTGCAACAGTCTTTGAATTCTCTTGTTGCCCCCCAGTGCTAGATGTTACCATTTTAGCTTTGATGGAATTTCCGTCTTCAAGATTGTTCTTGATGCACTTTTTAACAATATCCTTGCTCGAAGACTTGACCCCATCATCATTTACGTGTACATATCCACTTTTAGATAAATCGGCTGGAGATAGCCGAGTCAACATTTGATGGCCGTCAAAATTATCCGACTGTCCAAATGATCGTGCCTCAACAAACTCCAATCGTCCTATCTTGTCCGGTTGCTTGACTTGATGGATCATGTTGCAATCTTTTACATTTTGCTTGAACGAACATTGCGTTGGCTCTTGTCTTGACGGCTCGACATCGTGATCAATTATAATAATAGGATTAGTCAGCGATGTACCGATGATGTGATCAACTATGCCTGCACTGGACGTACACTCCTGGTCCATTAACCGATATTGTGATACCGGCTTTGATACAAAACAACCGAGCGGTGTGAGTTTAACATCATCCGACTCGGCTATGCATTGATTTTCGTCCTCCTTTCCCGATGCTCTTGAATCGTCTATCCTGGAGAACTTTGAACCTGGCTTTATATTCCTACAACCAAAATAATTACAGAATATACGTCTCATCTGAGACCAAATATTAGCCAGGCGTGAAACAAACAAAGTTGTCCATATGAATATAAAGTTCAGTCGGCATGACGGAAAAAACTTTGGTTGCGATAAGTTGTCACTATTAGCCTCTATGAATGGCGCCATGTGTTGATCGGCATGATTAGTAACTAGATAATTTGAAACAAACATATTACTCATCTCGATCGGTCTTTCAAAATTAATTAGAATCTTACTAACGAGTGCATCAACAATATGATTTTGACCGAATCGAAAACTGAGTAAAATCTCGGCTAGGTGTACCTTTGTGAAGTCGTTGGAACAAGAAGATGGTTGCACCACTGAGTAATACCTTGCTCCACTTCTGAATAATTCTCGAATGCATCTTCCTCTTTTTCTGGATCTCGTGCCTCATCACTCGGATTGCCTGAGTAGATTTCACTTGGATGGTTTTCGTGAGTTGAACTTTGCTCGACTGTATTTTCTTGTTCTTGATGTTCATCGTTAACCGAACTTTGTTCGGCCATATTACTTTGTCCGTTGTTTTGCTCGGTGAAGCTTGCATCTTCTATTTTGGTACACGCAGCAATAACTGGCTTGATGCACTCGGCTTTAGCGGCTTTAGCCGGTGATGTACTCGTCTGACAAGATGTACTCGGTTGGCACGATGCACTCGGCTGGCTCGATGCAATGCACTCGGCCTTAAACATCTCAGTGGTCAATTTGGTTTCAATTGAATCCGCTATTGTCTTGTTACTAAAGGAACTGTTCAACTCAGCTGAAGACGACTTAGTCATATTTGACTCGGTTTCAACCGAATCAACCGTATTAGACGAGTGAACCCATTCTTGATGATTTTCTTGCAAAGCTTCTTTTTCATCTTGCTTCAAAAGTGCAGAAGCGCCAACATGGTTGCTACATGGAGGAAGGCACTTGACATATTCTTGCAAATATCCCACTTCACGCTTCTTCTTGAGTGCTTCATAAGCATGTCGATATTCTGCCGGTAGTTCCTCAAGAGTTGGCGTAGTAAATTCGTTGACGCTATTCCCTATGAGCTTTGACTTGATCTTGTCCACTTGGGCCACATATTTTTCTTTAAACTCAGCCCTGCTTGGATCGGCTTGCCCCCCAATAATTTTACGAACTTTCGGCAATGAATTGATGTTGCCGAAACTTTGCGATTGTATATGGGCTGTATAACATGCTGCAATGATAGGTGAAGATGTGTGCACTGTTGTTGAATATTTGCTCACGCTAATTTGATCAATCGGCAACACTTCGTCTTCTTTTAAAACCCTAACTCTTATTGCCTCATAATCAGGAACCAATCCCTTTTCGTGTTGCTCAAGGCAAATAGCACTAATCTTCTTATTTTGGGCTAAACTTTTTAATGCAGCTAGAGCCACCTCATCTCCTGCAATATTAGGCATAGTTGCTCCTATAGAATCTCCATTCACTCGGCCATAACCGCGGAGGCGAGCCGAGTCATGATTATTTTTAGTTTCATATGCCCCTGAACAATGAATCTCATGAGGTCTAGTATCTGATGACTGAGGATAACCAGCCAAATAACTACAGGAAGCATGGCCGATCCCCCCGTCCATCGGCATGTTTGGGGATGAACCCGCAAATCATGAGTCGGCTGCCGATGGACAAAACTGTGAGATGCCCTCATGTACATGAGGTGTCATATATTGATCACTCGAACAACTCATGTTATTCATCGGCATATTGAAAGGTGTTGCCGATGCACGGAAGTTCAGATTCATAAGTTGCATGTCGCGATTCTGTAAATTCTAAGTTTCTCCAACGGAATAACTAGTCGGCCTTTGCTCGTTAGGGCTAGCCGACATGACATGTCCATTGAATGATCTAGCAACATCAACATAATGGCTATTTGCATCTACATAAGGAGATTGATGATACATGTTACCGTTGTAGATTGCAGCCGCTTGATGACGCTCTCCTCGTAGCAAGAACAGGCTGGAGACTGTTCAAAGCTTCGTCCCCAGCGGAGTCGCCAAAAAGTGTGTTCGCACACGAACACGTCACCGTGTACCTCCAACGCCGAGGGTGATGCACCGCAGCTCACGTCGAAGGAGACCTGCCGAAAGCGCGGTACGCAAGACAATCCGGCGGGCGCTTTTGTAGACCCGAAACCCCACGCGCCCGGGAGGGACCCCGTCTGGACGCACGGCGGCAATGGGCTGCCCTAGGTCGACCTGATCGCCCCTATGGCCTCGAGGTTCGCCGCCCTGCAAAAGAAGAACAGACGAAGAACGAGGAAGAAGAAGAACTAGGGTTGAGGAGAAAAGATAAAGGGTAAAAAGTGGTAGATGAATTGTTCGATTGTGTGTTGTTCAATCGGCCGTCACCCCTTAGGCATATAAGAGGCGGCTGGACTTCCCGTGCAAGGAAAAGGCTTGGATTCACGTCCAAAACCCTAGCCAAATTCGGATTGGTTTTGTTCGAACTTTCCAAAACTGTTCGGTTTAAACTGGCTGTACCTTGCGGGTAATGTTTGAGGTGGTAACCGACCTCGGATGGAAAAGAGCCCAAAAGCAATCTTGACCGTTTCGACGAGACGAACAACTTTCGTGTTGAACGTTTTTCGATTTGAAGCCATCTTCTAGGCCAAAACGGTCACGCAATACAGGCTGTTATTCGCGCTACCCATCAAACACGTGGCTGGTGGGGCGCGCCACTTATGGCTCTATGACAGGGCTGTGTTCGGATGGTTGTAACTTTTGCATACGAACTCGGATTGGGACGATTTTTATATCAAAATCGACTGTTTCGACGAGACGAAGACAATTCGTGTAGAATTTGTTTCCATATGAGGCAGTCTTGGTGGTCTAATCTGCCGAATACTGATCTAGATATAAAATCTCAGTGCTTTGAGCATAGTTTTGGCACTGGAGATGAGATCGGATGACGATGGCCCAAACATCAAAAATGTTCACCTCAACAATACAAAACTTTTTCACTTTGAGCACTTTTCCATTTGAAGCCATCCTATTTGCTTTTTATGCCGTGCCAGAATCTGGTGTCAACACAGGGATGACACTGATGCACAGAGATCAGACTGTTTGAGGTCTGGTCGCTACAATGGCATGACAAAAGGATACAAAAGCATGAGTTTAACGTAGGTGATTATGTCTTGTTATAAATCTCTCATTTAAGATTTTTTGCAGGAAAAATTCTCTCTAAGTGGGAAGGACCTTTTGTTATCGAGGAGGTCTATCGTTGCGGTGCCATAAAAAATCAACAACTTGAAAGGCACAAATCCGAAGGTGGTGAACGGTCAAAGAATCAAACATTATATCTCAGGTAACCATATAAATGTTGAAACCAATGTTATTGAAACCGTAACCCTGGAGGAATACATAAGGGACACTTTCCAGAATGATTCAAACTCTGAAAAGGAAGAGGTGTGTGATATGGTAAGTAAACCGACTCCAAAACAGTTCTAAAGGCAATTTTTCACCGTTTGGGAATATTTAGAAAAATAGAAAAATAAGTAGTAGTCCGGAAGAGACACGAGCCGTCCACGAGGGAGGTGGAAGATCCGGCTCCGGCATTGGGAGAAGAAGACATTCATCAATCTCTTCCCAACCTCTTTACCTCAACTGAGATTGAAGCTTTCAAGATGATTGAGTTAGCTCAAATTCGAAACAAGCATCTCACAAGTGAAAATATTTTTGTTGAAGGAATATATAGCTGCACTCAAAGGTATTATCCGCAAGCTGGAGGATCTCCTACGCTCGATATATGATGATCCGACGTCACTACTTTCAACTCCATCATCACCACCCCCGAAGAAGGAGACATAATCATATGGATATGGGCACTCCCCTTGGAAACTGCCAAGCTTAGGGGAGTGACCCCGGTATCGTATCACCATCACTCCTATCTTTACTGCTTTTATTAGTTCGATCCTTTTGGTAGTATCTTGATCTAGTAGAATGAAGTTGGCATGATCTAGTTGTGAGCTTTTGCCTTTGATCTTTACCCTTTGTAATTGAGTTTGTGAGTTATATAATGAAGATTAGCGTTGAGTCAAGGGCTTGATTTCCTTACTTTGGTCATGATACAATAAAGAAAAAAACATAAAGAATATCCAAGAGATCATATTGATCTTATGGGAAGTAATGACTTCATATATAAAGAGTATGATGAATAAAATTTGTTGAGAGTTGACAAACATAGTTTTGTTCATCGCTGCAACTAATAGGAAGTAATAAAGAAAGAGAGGCTTCACATACAAATACACTATCTTGGACATCTTTTATGATTGTGAGCACTCATTAAAATATGACATGCTAAAGAGTTAATGTTGGACAAGGAAGACAACATAATGGGTTATGTTTTCTTATATCTGAAACAAAGTATATTGTCATGGATCATCCAACATGTTGAGCTTGCCTTCCCCCTCATGCTAGCCAAACCTCCTCGCACCAAGTAGAGATACTACTTGTGCTTCCATACTTCCTTAAACCCAGTTTTGCCATGAGAGTCCACCATACCTACCTATGGATTGAGTAAGATCCTTCCAAGTAAGTTGTCATGTTGCAAACTCGCTAAAATATGTATGATTTATTAGTGTGGAGGAAATAAGCTTTATACAATCTTGTGATATGGAAGTAAAAAAAGGGACGGACTGCATAATAAAGGCCCCTATCACAAGTGGCAATATAAAGTGACGTTCTTCTGTGCTAAGACTTTGTGCATCCAACCATAAAAACACATGGCAAACTCTGCTTCCCTCTGCGAAGGGCCTATCTATTATTCTTGCCTTATAAGAGTCAAGGTGAAATTCACCTTTCCTTTTTACATTTTTATCCTTTGGCAAGCACATTGTGTTGGAAAGATCCTGACATATATACCCACTTGGATGTAAGTTTTCATGGTCTATTACTGTTGACATTACCCTTGAGGTAAAAGGTTGGGAGGCAACACCGTAAGCCCCTATCTTTATCTGTGTCCGATTAAAACTCCATAACCATAAGTATTGCATGAGTGTGAGCAATTGTGAAAGACTATATGATAGTTGAGTATGTAGGCTTGCTGAAAAGCTCTTGTTTTGACTCTTCCCAATGTTATGATAAATTGCAATTGCTTCAATGACCGAGATCAAAGTTTGTTAGTTTTCAATGAAGTTTCTGATTCATACTTGAAATGGTGAATGAATTGTTACTTTAGCATAAGAATCATATGACAATATATACATATATATATATATATATATATATATATATATATATATATATATATATATATATATATATATATATATATATATGTATGTATGTATGTATGTTGCTGTTATGAGAATGATCATGATGCCCTCATGTCCGTATTTTATTTTTATCGACACCTCTATCTCTAAACATGTGGACATATTTCTCGATATCGGCTTTCGCTTGAGGACAAGCTAGGTCCAAGCTTGGGGGAGTTGATATGTCCATTTTGCATCATGCTTTTATGTTGATATTTATTGCATTATGGGCTGTTATTACATGTTTTGTCACAATACTTATGGCTTTTCTCTCTATTTTACAAGGTTTACATGAAGAGGGAGAATGCCAATAGCTGGAATTCTGGGTTGGAAAAGGAGCAAACTCTGGAAACCTATTCTGCACAACTCCAAAAGCCCCGAAACTTCACAGGACTCCGTTTCAAAAAATATAAAAAATATCTGGCGAAAGAAGATCACGAGGGGGGCCTCGCGCCCCCTGTCTCGTGGGCTCCCTGAAGGCCCCCAGATGCCATCTTCTCCTATATGAGGTGTTTTGACCTGCAAAAATCATAAGGAGGCTTTCGGGACCAGACGCCGCCATCTCGAGGCGAAACCTTGGCGGAAACCAATCTAGGGCTCCGACAGAGCTGTTCTGTCGGGGATACTTCCCTTCGGGAGGGGGAAATCGTCACTGCTGTCATCACCAACAATTCTCCCATCTTGGGGAGAGCTATCTTCATCAACATCTTCACCAACACCATCTCCTCTCAAACCCTAGTTCATCTCTTGTATCCAATCTTTGTACCCAAACCTCAGATTGGTACCTGTGGGTTGCTAGTAGTGTTGATTACTCCTTGTAGTTGATGCTAGTTGGTTTATTTGGTGGAAGATCATATGTTCAGATCCATTATGAATTTTAATACCCCTCTAATCATGAACATCATTATGTCTTGTGAGTTGTTACTTTTGTTCCTGAGGATAAGGGAGAAGTCTTGCTATAAGTAGTCATGTGAATTTGGTATTCGTTCAATATTTTGATGAGATGTATGTTGTCTCTCCTCTAGTGGTGTTATTTGAACGTCGACTACATGACACTTCACCATTATTTGGGTCTAGGGAAAGGCATTGGGATGTCATAAGTAGATGATGCGTTGCTAGAGTGACATAATCTTAAACCCTAGTTTATGCGTGCTTCGTAAGGGGCTAATTTGGATCCACTTGTTTCATGCTATGGTTAGGTTTACCTTAATACTTATTTTGTAGTTGCGGATGCTTGCATTAGAGGTTAATCATAAGTGGGAGGCTTGTCCAAGTAAGGACAACACCCAAGCACCGGTCCACCCTCATACCAAATTATCAAAGTACCGAACGCGAATTAGATGATCGTGATGAAAACTAGCTTGACGATAATTCCCGTGTCCTCGGGAGCGCTTTCCTTCATATAAGAGTTTGTCCAGGCTTGTCCTTTGCTACAAAAAGGATTGGGCCACCTTGCTGCACATTATTTACTTTTACCTTTTGTTACTTGCTACCAATTACCTTATCACAAAACTATATGTTACCTATAATTTCAGTGCTTGCAGAAAATACCTTACTGAAAACTGCCTATCATTTCCTTCCGCTCCTCGTTGGGTTTGACACTCTTACTTATCGAAAGGACTACGATAGTTCCCCTACACTTGTGGGTTATCATCTTGCATGTTGCATACGGTGTCTCACTTGTATTGCTTGTAACTTTATTAAATTACTTATGCTTAGTTTAAACAAGTTCTTGTGAATATGCCATGTCGTCCTGTTTTTCGTACATATTCCATCCTCGAACCACGTGTTTGCCTTACATCAAGGTACTGATTGTCAGTATCATGCATGAATGAGTTCTGAAGAGTGAATTTTATTGCTTTTTCTTGTCGGTTTTACTTGACAATGCAAAATCAATAAAGTAGAAGTAAATTAGCAAGGCAGTGGATATTGCACATCATATTGGTGATTATCTCATGCCGTCCTGTTTTTCATACATATTACATCCTCCTATCATGTGGTTGTCTAACATCAAAGTTCAGTTCATCTGTATCACGCATCAATTTGTTCCGAAGAACTAATTTTTTATTCCTTTTTCTTGTCGGCTTGACTTAACATGGCATAGAGAAAGAGGAAGGAACCCAAAAAGATAGGGATGGTGTTAGTACTAAGGACACACGAAAACGGGTGCGAAACAATTATGCGGATTTTGCTGGTTCTGATGGTGCAATAGAAGGTCAAAGTCCAGCAGAAAATTGTACAGAGGTGGTATCCCGTGCTACACGAGCTGCAAAACAAGGCAAAAAGAAAGTAATAGCTGCCACCAAACAAGCAGAGACAACCCTAGTTGTTGCCACACCTTCCACCGTACCACCAGCTCCACGAGTTACTCATTCGGTAACTCTGCTAGCGACAAGTTCCCAAGCTCCCTTGCCATCTGACACTACTTCTGAAGCACTGTTGACACAAGACGAGTTGGCAAGATCAGATGAACCTTGTGAGCTTCAACAACAAGAAGGTAGTTGTTGGAGTCAAGTTATAGTTGCATACTTCTTTATTTTTTGTCTCACAGTTTTATGTACACTAACACTTCCTATGCTCGTTGTTGGACTAGCACCTAGGCGCAAGAGGAAACAAACATCAGGAATAATGATCGATATGTTAACTAAATCTAGAGGAGGATGAAAGGAGATCCGTTTTGAGGCAGGTTTAAAAAGGCCATGTGATGCTACAGAGTCAGCCAAGTTAGTATCAGTGGGAGCAGTTGCCGTTAGGTGTCATGCACGTATCCTCCCAACATGGATTCAATACACGAATGACAAAGACGAAACCCAGTTCAACACCTTCCTCTATCATTTATCTGTAAGTATGGTTACGCATGGAAACTAGTAATATCATCTTGCTATGTCCCATACTTTCTAGGTTGCTAATAATGAGACTCCCATAATTTTCAACAGATGAGGTTCAATTTAGATAGCTAAGATGATGCAACCAGACAAGCTTGCACCCATGTTTTCAAGTCTGCTCTGCGATAGTATCGGTATAACTTGAGGAAAACTGACTTTGAAGGCAAGGCTAACAGTGAACTTGCCCAAACATCTCCAGTGGAAAATATATCGGATGAAGACTAGAGAGGCCTCGTTAAACACTGATCTGATCCAAAGTATCAAGTACGTTATATGTATGTGATCAGATTACATGTTAAACTCCTATTTACGCATGTGCCTCACTAATCTATCTTCTTGTAGGTGAACTGTTCGAAGAACAAGGCCAACAGTACGAAAGTGAAATTCCAAGAGACGACATGATCTCGTAGCTATATTGCACACTTCGAGCCTCTTGTAATTAGCTATTGTTTCACTCTTTTCGCCGTGTCATATTATCAGATCTATATTGACTTGTTCCAAATGTAGAGGAAAGCCCGTAAGGACCAAAAAGTACTTAGGATGGTCACACCAGCAAGACGAAGGGCATGACTACACCAGTCAAAGATGCTGTTGTAAGGCCTTAATCCTCATGCCTTTTAACTACTACTTACTCCGACTCGTGTATTGAACTGCAAGGTTTACAGCTAATGTCTATTACTCTTTTCAATTTTATACACAACTGTCTTAGCGTATCATTGCACCTTACAAGGTTTAAAAGAGAGGAGTGATTTTCCTTTAATCTTGATCTTTAATCTAGTTCCATGCTGGACTTGCCCACACAATGTTACAATTGCTTGTTTGTCTGTTCTCAGTTGTTTTGTGATATGAATGATGTCATACTATTCTTACCGTATTATAAACTTTGTCTCTTTATCCTTAGCTGTCAATACAATGTGAAGAAATAGAAAATACATTAGCCATTTTACATGGTCATATGTTTGGAACCTGGTTTTATTATGTACTTTGCAGTAAAATACAACTAATATTTTACACGGGTTCACCAGAATAAGTTCTGTATATAGACCAAAGCTATTTTGTTTGGTTTTGCTGCCTCCTTAATATCTTCTATTCAGGTACTACTAATGTAAAAACTCAACTTTTCAGCAAGCTATTGAAAAATGGTGGAACCACCACACCTTCTGAAGGTGACAACGCAACTATAATCGCAATGTGACCTCTTGCCGCAGTAGGTCGGTACCTGTCCACTAATAGTTCCAAAAGCACGTTCCTACGTAATACTGGGTTGGTTGTTAAGGCAATCTCGTCTAAACTACCTCATGATCAAGATATGCAAGCAAACAATGTTATAGCTGCGCTCCAGACACAAGACCATTCCCTAACAGAGACCCTTTATGAAACAAGGAGAGCCATTTGTTCGCTATCGTCAAGATATGCATGATTTTGAAACCAGACTATCAGACATTTGCTATGTTGTTCAGGAGCCTAGGACAAATGAAGGCGAAGGTTATGGTGCTCCATCGGATAGTACAACATGAAAACGTAACAGTCATGCCAAATGGAACTGAGTTTCTGAACTTCTGGTGGTGCATTTATCTGCCAGACTGTTAACTTTTATGCCAACCTTCCTTTTGTTTTATTTTTGTAATTTGTTTTGTTGCAATACAAAATTTGTTCTTAATGTGCAGCCACCTGCTGAAGAAAATAGCAAGACATTTTTGTATGGTGTAGGGTGTTCCCTATATTTGCACTAGTAGCGAACTTTGATGCCCATTGGATGTAATCTGTACAATCGCCTTAATAGCCTAGCATTAGTTTCGAGCTTATTAATTTCCTAGTCTTATTTTTCCCTTGTCTGCTAGTAGCCGCAACAACCATGGGACATATACAGAGCATGGTAACCTTGAGCCTGCTACAGGCCCTAGGATCCATGGGCCTCCTATGGGCCGTTGGATAAATGGGCCTCCAACGGGGCGTAGAATCGGTGGGCCTCGGGCCGTCAGATAAATGGGTCCACATGGGCCGTAAACGGGCGTAATTGGTATCGGGACAACACCTTAATGGTCCGTTAACAGGCTGGAAGACAGCAAAGGCTTAATTCTGTCACAGGCATAATGGGTCATTAATGGGCCAAAATATAGGATGGGCTAGATACGGTGCAATGGGTTAACAGGCCACAAACGGGCTGATTCTAACCACGATCCAAATTCGGCCCATTAGGGGAACAAGCCAGTAACGGGCTGGAAGTAATCGAGGGCTGGAAAGGAGCCCAAGAATGTATGGGCCGTTAGTAGGCCGAAAGCTAACACGGACTGGAAACGGCCCATGTGAATCATGGGCCGTCAATGGGTACAAAGAAATTTATTGTTCATTAAGAGTCACCATGGGCCACTAAAGGGCCTAAAGATACGAAAGGCATCATATGGGCCAAAAGACGTTGTGGGCTATACATGGTGTACGCACACGAACACGTCACCGTGTACCTCCGACGCCGAGGGTGATGCACCGCAGCTCACGTCGAAGGAGACCCGTCCGGAAGCGCGGTACGCAAGACAATCCGGCGGGCGCTTTTGTAGACCCGAAGCCCCGCTTGCCCGGGAGGGACCCCGTCAGGGTGCGCGGCGGCTATGGGCTGCCCTAGGTCGGCCTGACCGCTCCTAGGGCCTCGAGGTTCGCCGCCCTGCAACAAGAAGAACAGACGAAGAACGAGGAAGAAGAAGAACTAGGGTTAAGAGAAAAGGTAAAAGATAAAAAGTGGTAGATGAATTGATCGATTGTGTGTTGTTCAATCGGCCGTCACCCCTTAGGTATATAAGAGGCGGCTGGACTTGCCGTGCAAGGAAAAGGCTTGGATTCACGTCCAAAACCCTAGCCAAATTCGGATTGGTTTTATCCGAACTTTCCAAAACTGTTCGGTTTAAACTGGCTGTACGTTGCGGGTAATTCTTGAGGTGGTAAACCACCTCGGATGGAAAAGAGCCCAAAAGCAATCTTGAACGTTTCGATGATACGAACAACTTTCATGTTGAACGTTTTTCGATTTGAAGCCATCTTGTAGGCCAAAACGGTCACGCAATACAGACTGTTATTCGCGCTACCCATCAGACACGTGGCTGGTGGGGCGCGCCACTTATGGCTCTGTGACAGGGCTGTGTTCGGATGGCTGTAACTTTTGCATACGAATTCGGATTGGGACGATTTTTATATCAAAATCGACTGTTTCGACGAGACGCATAACTTTCGGTGTTGAAACGTTTTCTATTTGAAGTCATCTTAATTGGGTTTCAAGCAATTCTTTAATCTGGTGTCATCATGAGCATCTCTGAACTTGTCATAACTTTTGCATCCGGACTCCGTTTTAGGCCACTTTCATATCCATCTTGATCTTCTCAAAGAAAGCCATCTCATGGTGACTTCCAATCATAAGTTTGAAGTAATCTTGACATAGATTAAAGCAACTTCTACGATTGTGCCACTTTTGAGCGTCAACACATGCCCCCTTGTTTTTCGGCAAAGCAAGCGTGCCGAAAAATAATTTGTACCATGTTGGTTCTAAGGACGATGTCAACACCCCATCGGCCATTTATATGCTTAGGACGATAATTATATATCGGCCATTATTGTTCTTGAACCCTTGATACAAACTTGGGCGAAACCTTCTCAACTTCGTTAACAATACGATGATAAAGTTCCATAGATATGTATCTCAAGGTCATCTTCCGGACCATATTGTTCCCCCTTTTGCTAGGATTTTGTAGATAATCAATAAACTCTCTCCAATCCTTAGTATCACCTGCATCAAAATTCATTAGTGGCCAAAGCTGTGAACTTCGGTTCGGCCTTACCTATGTTGACGAGACGAAGCATCGGCTATTGAGAGAAATGCAATACACCATGATTAACGTAGTAGCCGGATGCTTGCTGTGCCAACTCTTTTGAATTGTCATGTCTAAATATAAGAACAATTTTAAAGCAACCCAAGGTAAATTTTGCATCAAGACATATCTCAAGATAAACTATAAGTGATTCGTCAAAACATTGATAACCCTTGGATATTTGTTGCACTACTCATAACGAATCACCGAAAGCCTCAAGATGTATATCACCTTGTCTCGCTCTCCATTCGAACTAAGGACGATGCTAGAATACTACACCGGCCATGCATTGACATATTCTTAGGACGATAGATAAATATCGGCCATTACCATGTAAACTTCATTCGAAGCACATATAGCCGAAACAAATAAATGAAATGACAAACTAAGTATTTCGGCCCTTTGGATCAGCAACAAAAGTTGTAACTAATCAAATGTATAGTGACTTGGTAATACCCTTTCATGATGTAAGAAATTATATGGCATCCATGGATTAAAATAAGCCCATTGAGGTTTACCAATCATACCTGATGACGAATTCCATGACATGGGCGTTAATGACATAGTTGAAGAATATGGATAATGTGTAGACCGAAGATGCTGAAACCTTCGGCTTCGTCCTTCATAGTTTTCACTCTTTTCCTTCTTCACCTTTGCCACACTTCTTGTAATGGAAGCTTGCACATAATTGTTATTTTGATCACTTCCTTTGGGAACCCATGACATGTTTCTTTCTTCAAGTTCTTGTGCACTAAGTTTTTGTAGTTTCTTATTTTGCCAATATGATAAGTCGAGTGGGCACCCCGGCTGCGATTTTGTCTTGGCCAATGGCAATCCTTTTTTGGCTTTGTGCACTCTCAACTTCTTTTCTTCAGATTTGGCACTTTGACTGTCAATAATTGGTTGCTTCATCTCATTGCCTTTAGTAGCCAATGTCAACACTTTAATTGGCTCTTTTTCATTTGAGATCAAATCTGAAGTTGCACTCTTACGACCATCTCTTTTAACACGGTAAACTTGCTTGACCACCTCTTTCTTCTTCCTTGAGCTCTGGACCGATTCCTTATGATTGAACCGGTCTTTAACATGTGATTGTTCAAATGTTGATCTCCTCGAAGCTTCATAATATTGGTGAGATGGTCTAAAATAAGATGAATAATGCGCCCTTGTATCATACCTGTCCCATGATGGATATGGATCTACTTGAGCATAGGGAGGCATCCACGGCATTGGCATTGGCGGCCCAAAATAAGGATATGAATATGTTGCATAAAAATTGTCACTTTGCCAATGCCAATCCTCATACTTGCGCCTTGGGGGTGATCTTGGTTTCTTTGCATGATTTGGCTGATAAGCATTCTTCTCTTCACTCTTCTTTTGATATTTATCCAATAGTTCAGCGAAGGTGATTTTTGATCTCTTACACTTGCGCTTATTCCGACCTTTGTTTTCTTTTGGTTTGCTTTCATCGATCATTGGATTTGCTTGCTGCCCCCCAGTCCTTGGCGTCTCCATTGTAGCTTCGATGAAACTCTCGCCCTCAAGATTATGCTCGTTATGCTCTTCAACAACTTCTTTACTTGAAAGCTTAATCCCATCACCTGCAGCTTTTACATTCTCTTTAAATGGATCGGCTTGAAGCAGCCGATGCAAAAACTTTTTGCCATCGGAACCAATCGGAATAGACTGGTCATCTCTTGGTGTTTCAACAAACTTCAATCATCCTTTCTCAATGGCCGATTTAACTATTTGACGAAACATGTTGCAATCCTCAAAATTATGCTTGGATGAATCATGCAACTTACAATACATTCGTCCTTGGATTGATGGCTTAACATGGTGATCAAGAATTGTAATGTAATTCTTTTTCAGCAACAAATCAAATATTTGATCACACATGCTTGAACTGAAGGTATACTTCGTGTTTTCTAGCCGATCTTGCTATTTGAACGGCTTTGGAGATAAGCAAATGAATGGTTCAGATTTGTAATCTCCCCATTCGGCTATGCATTGTGTTTTCCACTCTATCTCCGATGTCTTTGTATAAGATATTATATTAGCATCAGTTTTCTCAATAGAATTTAACCTTGGCTTTAAATTTCTGAAACGAAGTTATTTAGAACATACATGTCTTAGTTGAGACCAAGTGCAAGCCAAGTACGAAATAAGCAAAGCTACCCAACTAGATATGAACTTTACATAAAGCAACGGGGAAAGCTTTGACTGTAACAATAAGTCAATATCGGTCTTTATAAATGGCATAATGGGTTGACCGATATGTTCCATAACAAATTTATTGCTAACAAGTAAATTACCCTTCTTCATTGGTCTTTCAAAATTACTTATGACAATATTTCTTATAGATGCATCAATAATGAAGTCGCGACCAAATCTGAAAATAGGTAAATTACTCTCTATGCATACCTCTTCAAATATGTTGGGAGAACATGATGGTGGTGTCACTTGAAGAACATCTTGCTCCGTCTTTGGATGGCTCCCCAACTTCTTTTCATCATCTTTTTCTTGATTCCGTGCATCATTGCTTTGAAGATCCATATCAGCCGAACTTTGTTCGGCTACTTGTTCTTGTCCTTGAGGCTTGTCAATTTCTATGGCACGGAACTCATAGGGCAGGAAGTAGGTTCCATTGACTTCGGAAAAATCAAGTATGACTGTTTTGCTATGCTTTCCATGCCCTTTCTCAATAATGCTTGCCTCTTTGGATTTGATAGACTCAGAATATATACTACTTGATTCGGCTTTTCTAATAACCAAATTTTTTTTTGTTACCTGAATCAACAACTTTCTCGTTTTGAACTTGCAAGGCTTCTCGCTCTCGTCTAATTTTAGCCCACATCTCAGCTTGGCGGGGTTTAAACTTTTTCATCTCAATTTCCATCCACTCGTCATGAGATTGCCCCCCAATACTTTGAGACTCTTTCGGCAATGAGGTGCTGAAACTTTGTGATTGTTTAGGTGGTACACTGGATGGTACAACACTGGGCATCTGCATCATTTGCACAACTCTAGCTTTTACAGCAGCAAAATCATGAGGCTTCCCGCCTTCTATTAGTTCCTCGTGAATAGAGTTGTATAAATCCCAAGAGAATGTAAGCTTGTTCTCAATTACCCAGTCTGGATATGGTTGCCCCCCAATGCTTTTAGACTCTTTCAGCAATGAGATGTTGCCGAAATTCTGTAATTGTATAGGGGGGACATGATATGCCACGGTATTAGGTGAAGACATTTGTGCTCCTGCAGAAGTTTCACTTATTCGGCCATTACCATTAAGGTGCGGAGCCGAATTATGGACATCAACAGTTGCGTATGGTGCCAAAAAACTAGTAGCATGAGGTGTAGCATATGATGTTTGAGGGTAATTGGCTGAATAACTAGTAGTAGCATGGCCAATTCCCCTATCCACCAGCATGTTTGGATTAACATGTTGCAAATTAGTTGCCGGTGAATAAAAAGATGAAACACTATGTTGCATGCCATTGAAAGATCCTACATGGGGTGTTTCAACTTGATTAACCGAACTCATCATGTTGTTCATCGGCATATGCATTTGTGGGGTTTCCGATGCATGGGAGTTGGGATACATATGTTGCATGTTGCTAAAATTATATGAAGTAGAATCATGGAGATTTTGTTGCATCGGCCCTTGCACATAATTAGATGCATGATTGATAAAGCTAGGGCTAGCCGATACATTATGCTCATTAGATGATCTAGCAACAACATATGTATTATTTGCATCTACATATGTGAATTGGGTATTCATATTACCTTTGTAGATTGCAAACCCTAGAAGATGATCTCTTCGTAGCAAGAACGGGCCGGAGACCGTTCAAAGCTTCGTCCCCAGCGGAGTCGCCAAAAAGTGTGTTCGCACACGAACACGTCACCGTGTACCTCCGACGCCGAGGGTGATGCACCGCAGCTCACGTCGAAGGAGACCCGTCCGGAAGCGCGGTATGCAAGACAATCCGGCGGGCGCTTTTGTAGACCCGAAGCCCCGCTTGCCCGGGAGGGACCCCGTCAGGGTGCGCGGCGGCTATGGGCTACCCTAGGTCGGCCTGACCGCTCCTAGGGCCTCGAGGTTCGCTGCCCTGCAACAAGAAGAACAGACGAAGAACGAGGAAGAAGAAGAACTAGGGTTAAGAGAAAAGGTAAAAGATAAAAAGTGGTAGATGAATTGATCGATTGTGTGTTGTTCAATCGGCCGTCACCCCTTAGGTATATAAGAGGCGGCTGGACTTGCCGTGCAAGGAAAAGGCTTGGATTCACGTCCAAAACCCTAGCCAAATTCGGATTGGTTTTATCCGAACTTTCCAAAACTGTTCGGTATAAATTGGCTGTACCTTGCGGGTAATTCTTGAGGTGGTAAACGACCTCGGATGGAAAAGAGCCCAAAAGAAATCTTGACCGTTTCGACGATACGAACAACTTTCATGTTGAAAGTTTTTCGATTTAAAGACATCTTCTAGGCCAAAACGGTCACGCAATACAGACTGTTATTCGCGCTACCCATCAGACACGTGGCTGGTGGGGCGCGCCACTTATGGCTCTGTGACAGGGATGTGTTCGGATGGCTGTAACTTTTGCATACGAACTCGGATTGGGACGCTTTTTATATCAAAATCGACCGTTTCGACGAGACGCACAACTTTCATGTTGAAACTTTTTCCATTTGAAGTCATCTTAATTGGGTTTCAAGCCATTCTTTAATCTGGTGTCATCATGAGCTTCTCTGAACTTGTCATAACTTTTGCATCCGGACTCCGTTTTAGGCCACTTTCATATCCATCTTGATCTTCTCAAAGAAATCCATCTCATGGTGACTTCTAATCATAAGTTTGAAGTAATCTTGACATAGATTAAAGCAACTTTTACGATTGTGCCACTTTTGAGCGTCAACACATGGGTCGAAAGTGAAACGGGCAGGTGTTATATTCGACAGCCCACATGACGTTGTTGGGCCGATTTCGGGAAAGGCCCTAACGGGCCATGAGTTACCGGGCCGTAAAATGGTCTATATGCGAACAGGCCGTTAACAGGCTTTTCATGGGCCAACCCGCTAACTTTTGACGAAGTCAAATGGGCCGGCCTTTGTAAGCTAAATGGGCCAGTGTTGGGCCGTCGCACGTGTCGGCATATCATAGGCGCCTATCTGACCCAATGACGAGCTGACGTGTGTTTCCTTCGGCCAATGAGAATTTTACACATGGAAAATCCCCATTGGTCCGGGCTGTTAACGGGTTATTGGATCAAAAACTGGACCCGATAGCTTAACGGTGACCCGTTACAGTGGATGCCACATGTCAGTTACCCTTAACGAAAGCACTTCCATGACACGTCATTTATCGTCATGGAAGTGAACACTTCTGTAATGATAATTTTGGTATTTTCATGGAACACTTCTACAACAACACATGTATGACTATCTTGATTCTATCATAAAATCGTCATGGATGTACATACATGACAGAAAACGTGACCTAATGTGACAAACACGTATTATCACAGAAGTGTTTTTTTGTAGTGATGTGAATATATAGGCGAAAGAGGTCAGTGGGAGGAGCTGCGAGGGGCCCACAATGGTAGGGGCGCGCCCACACCTAGGGCGCGCCCTCCCCCTTGTCGCCGCCTCTCGGCTCTTCTAACTTGGTTCTCAAGTCTACGGGGTGTCTTCGGGTCCAGGAAAAATCATCGCAAAGGTTTCATTCTGTTTGGACTGCGCTTGATATTCCTTTTCCGTGAAACTCAAAAACAAGGAAAAGCAGAAACTGGCACTAGGATCTAGGTTAATAAGTTAGATCCAGAAATAGTATAAAATAGCATATTAATGCATATAAAACATCCAAAACAGATAATATAATAGCATGGAACAATAAAAAATTATAGATACATTGGAGACGTATCAAGCTTCCCCAAGCTTAATTCCTGTTCGTCCTCGAGTAGGTAAATGATAAAAATAGATTTTGTATGTGGAATACTAAATAACATATTTATCAATGTAATTATTATTTATTGTGGCATGAATGTTCAGATCCATAAGACTCAACATAAAATTTTATCAATATCAAAACAGTAATACTTCAAACATGCCAAAAGCAATCTACGAAGCTTCAAAAATAACAAGGCTAAAGAAAGTTATCCCTACAAAATCATATAATCTCTATGCTCCATTTTCTTAACACAAGGTACCCCTCATGCCCATCCCGTGTCAGCCAAGCAATTATTTTCATACTTTACTTTTTCAAACCTTTTCAACTCTTCACGCAATACATGAGAGTGAGCCATGCACATAGCACTATGGGTGGAATAGAAGGTGGTGATAGACAAAAGGAGGGAGAGAGTCTCAGATCAACTAGGCAAATCAATGGACTATGGAGATGTACATCAATCGATATCAATGTGAGTGAGTAGGGGTTGCCATATAACAGATGAACTTGAGCTATAAGTGTATGAGAGCTCAAAAAGAAACTAAGTGGGTGTGCATCTAACTTGCTTGATCATGAATACCTAAGGCATTTGAGGAAGCCCATCGTTGGAATATACAAGCCAAGTTCTATAATCAACTGATAACATATGATACTCTCTATCATGAAGATCATGGGTGTTATTCCGAACCACAAGTGTGTAAAAAGATAGTAACATTGTCCCTTCTCTCTTTTTCTCTCATTTTTTGGAGCTCTTTGGCCTCTTTTCTTGTGGGCTTCTTTGGCCTCTTTTATTTATAATCTCACATGGGACAATGCTCTAATAATGATCATCATCACACTTTTAATTACTTACAACTCGATACTAGAACAAAGTATGACTCTATATGAATGCCTCCGGCGGTGTACCGGGATGTGCAATGATCTAGCATAGCAATGACATCAAAAACGGACAAGCCATGAAAACATCATGCTAGCTGTCTTACGATCATGCAAAGCAATATGACAATGATGGTGCGTGTCATAACAAACATAACAGTGGAGTTACATGGAAATGTATCTCGGAATGGCTATGGAAATGCCATAATAGGTAGGTATGGTGGCTGCTTTGAGGAAGGGTGTAAGGTGGTTTGATGCACCGGCGAAAGTTGCGCAACACTAGAGTGGCTAGCAACGTGGAAGGATGAGAGTGCGTATAATCCATGGACTCAACATGAGTCATAAAGAACTCATATACTTATTAGGAATAATCTGTTATCCCTCAAAGCAAAATACTATGACGCATGCTCCTAGGGGGGAGGTTGGTAGGAGTTAACCATCGCGCGCCCCCGACCTTCACGCAAAGATAAAAAATCAAGATACAATGCCCGCCAATTTGGTTACATAGTTAGGAGACTATACATGCATGCTACGGGAATCACAAACCTTAACACAATTATTTATTTAAACTCACAAACTACCACTATCAGAACTCTAATATTACCATCTCAACATCTCAAAACAATTATAAGGAATCAAACTTTTCATAGTATTCAATGCTCTATATATGAAAGTTTTTATTATATCTCCTTTGGATGCCTATCATATTAGGACTAGATTCATAACCCAAGAAAATTACCATGCTATTTTTAAAGACTCTCACAATAATATAAGTGAAGCAAGAGAGTTCAACAATTTCTATAAAAAATAAAACCACCGCTGTGCTCTAAAATGATATAAGTGAAGCACTAGAGCGAAATTGCCTAGCTCAAAAGATATAAGTGAAGCACATAGAGTATTCTAATAAATCATGATTCAAGTGTGTCGCTCTCAAAAGGTGTGTATAGAAATGGTGATTGTAGCAAACTAAAAGGCAAGGACTCATATCATACAAGACACTCCAAACAAAACACATATCATGTGGTGAATAAAAATATACCGTCAAGTAAAGTTACTGATAGACGAAGACGAAAGAGGCAATGCCTTCCTGGGGCATCCACAAGCTTAGGCTCTTGGTTGTCCTTGAATATTACCTTGGTGTGCCTTGGGAATCCCCAAGCTTTGACTCTTGCCACTCCTTATTCCATAGTCCATCAAATCCTTACCCAAAACTTGAAAACTTCACAACACAAAACTCAACAGAAAACTCGTGAGATCCGTTAGTGAAAAAAAGCAAATAACCACTCAAGGTACTGTTGTTATCTCATTATTATGTTATATTGGTGTAATATCTAATGTATTGCAACTTTTCCGTGGTTCACACCCCCGATACTAGCCATAAATTCAACAAAATAAACAAACACCACAAAGAAAACAGAATCTGTCAAAAACAGAACAATCTGTAGCAATCTGAAAACTTTGCAAACTTCGATAACTCTAAAAATTCTGAACAATTAGGGTGACGTGGGGAATTTGTATAAAAAAATTTTGTAAAAATTTCAGAAGGTTTTCACGTTCCAACGAATTATTGAATTTTCTGCACTGGACGCAAAAGTTTCTGTTTTTCAGCAAAATCAAATCAACGATCACTGTAAGTCATCGGAAAGGTCTTACTTGGCTCAAAGACTAATAAAAACACCAAAACACAATTACTACAGAAGTAATAATGTGTATTTATTAAAAAACAGAACCAAAAGCAAAGAACAAAAATAAAATTGGGTTTCCTCCCAACAAGCGCTATTGTTTAACGCCCCTAGCTAGGCACAAAACATAGATCTAGGTATTGTGATATTTGGTATGCAATCCATAAGTAGCTCTCATAATAGATTCATATGGCAACTTTATTTTCTTTCTAGAAAAGTTTTTCATGCCCTTCCTTAACGGAAATTGAAATCTAATGTTTCCTTCTTTCATATCAATAATTGCACCAGTTGTTCTAAGGAAAGGTCGATCGAGGATAATAGGACATGTAGGATTGCAATCTATATCAAGAACAATGAAATCTACAGGCACATAATTCCTATTTGAAATAACAATAACATCATTAGTCCTTCCTATAGGTTTCTTAATAGTGGAATCCTCAAGATACAAATTTAAAGAACACTCATCAATTTCACGGAAACCTAACACATCACATAAAGTTTTTGGAATTGTGGAAACACTAGCACCCAAATCACACGAAGCATGGCACTCATAATCTTTAATATTAATCTTAATAGTAGGTTCCCACTCACCATAAAGCTTTCTAGGGATTGAAACGTCCAATTCAAGCTTTTCTTCAAAATATTTCATCATAGCATCAACAATATGTTTAGTAAAAGCTTTATTTTGATTATAAGCATGAGGAGAATTCAATATGTATTGCAATAAGGAAATACAATCTATTAAAGAACAATTATCATAATTAAATTTCTTGAAATCCAAAAAAGTGGGTTCATTTCTACTTACAGATTTGACCTCGCCAATCCCACTTTTATAATTTTTTGCATCAAGATCTAAAAACTCTGAATCATTGGGACGCCTTTTAACTAAAGTTGACTCATCTCTAGTCCCATCTTTATCAAGATTAATAGTGGAAAACAAAGATTCAATAGGAGTCACATCAATTACTTTAATATCTTCATCATTATTCTCATGCTCACTAGAAGAACATTATTTTATAAACCAATCTCATTTAACACGCATGTTAGTGGTTATTTCTTTACATCCATCTATAGAAATCCTCATAGCCTTTAGGGATTCATTTGTATCATGCTTGGGTGGAAGAGATCTAACTTTCAAAGAATCAATCTCAAGAGAAATTATATCCATGATCCTAGCCAAATCATCAATCGTATGCAATTTTTCTTCAATCAAAGCATTGGAACCTTTTTGAAAAATCATAAATTCTTTAAAACTATTCTCAAAATCAGAGGACGTCTTATTTTAATTTCAGTAAGAATAATTGTAAGAACTTCCATAATTATTAGTGGAATTACTAGGGAACGACCTAGGATTAAAATTACCTCTATATGCGTTATTACCAAAATTGTTGCTACCAACAAAATTCACATCTGTAGATTCATTATTATTCTTAATCAAAGTATACAAGGGCATATGATTAGGATCAATAAGAGCACCCTTGCTAGCAAATAATTTCATAAGTTCATCAATCTTTCCACTCGAAACATTAATTTCTTCAATCACATGCACTTTTTTACTAGTGGAAGATCTTTCGGTGTGCCACTGAGAATAATTCACTTTTTACTAGTAGGTTCTCCTAAAGTGATTTCCATAAAAGTACCTCCCGCGACCGAATCAAAAAATTTCTAGAAGCAAAGTTCAATCCGGCATAAAAAAATTGTATAATCATCCATATATTCAAACCATGTGTAGGGCAATTTTTTATCATAAGTTTCATCCTCTCCCAATATTGGGCAACATGTTCATGTCAAGTTGCTTAAAATTAAAAGCATCTTTACATTTATTCCATGAATCAATACTATTTTTAGGCAAAGATGAAAACCAAATTTTGGCACGATCTCGTAGTGAGAACGTAAATAGCTTCAATTTAACAATATCATTATCCACATATCTTTTCTTTTGCATATCACACAAATCATCAAAATTGTTTAGATGGGATGCGGCATCTTCACTAGGAAGGCCCGAAAATTGATCTTTCATAACGAGATTCAATAAAGTAGCATTAATTTCGCAAGATTCCTCACTAATGAAGGGAGCAATCGGAGCACAAATAAAATCATCATTATTAGTACTAGAAAATTCACACAATTTGGTATTCTCTAGAGCCATCGTGACAAACAAAGCAATCTAACACACGAAGAAACAAGCAAAAAGGCGAAAGGAAAAAAGCAAAGGAGAAAGGCAAAGGAGAAAGGCAAATCTTTTTGTGTTTTTCTGAAAACGTTTTAGAAGTGGGGGAGAGGAAAATGAGAGGCAAATGGCAAATAATTTAAATGCAAGAGATAGGAGTTCTATGATTGGTACTTGGTGTGTATTGATTTGGCGTAGATCTCCCTCGCAACGACACCATAAATAATTCCTCCTACTTCTTGAGTTTGCGTTGTTTTTTCCCTTGAAGAGAAAAGTTTGATGCAGCAATGTAGAGATAAGTATTTCCCTCAGTTTGAGAACCAAGGTATTAATCCAGTAGGAGACAATGCACAAATCACCAATACCTGCACAAACAATCAAACAAACTTGCACCCAATGCGATAAAGGGGTTGCCAATCCCTTCACGGTTACTTGCAAAAGTGAGATCTGATAGAGATAGATAAACAAAAGATAAAATAGTTTTCGGTTTTTGGTTTATAGATTGGAAAGTAAAAGATTTCTAAATAGTATATCTGAAACTAATATGATGGAAAATAGACACGGGGGCCATAGGTTCACTAGAGGCTTCTCTCTTGATAGCAGATAATACAGTGGGTGAATAAATTATTGTAATGCCCAGTATGAGACTATACCTCCTACGTGTCGAGGCACGACTTAAAGGCATAATCTCATACTAGAATGATCTCAAGTATGGTATCTTTGCACGACTCATGTAAAAGAGGGATGAAATTGCAAAAGAGTAGTTGGCTTACACTCGCCACGTCACACAATGCATTACATAAACATTCATCGTCCAAATAACATCAGAGTCCGACTACGGACGAAGATCCAAATGAAAGATACCATAAACACAAGGTCCGATCGCCCCTAGTAGGAAACACTACTGATCGTCGAACAACGTCACATACATACGGCCAAACTGTTCATCGACCTCCCAGGGAAGTTCTGAACCATCTCCTGCATTGGTCTCAGCGGTACCTGCATCTAGTGTTGTAGTATCTATGAGCCACGAGGACTCAGCAATCCCATAACCATGGGTATCAAGACTAACAAAGCCTTATGGGTATGGAATAGGGTAGTGGTGAGGTTGCAGCAGCGGCTAAGCATAATATGGTGGCTAACTTACAAGTACAAGAATAAGATGAGCATCTACGCAAGCGGTCGCAACTAGGAATGATCGCTAAAGATCCTGAACTACCTACGAGTCCAACACAACCCCACTGTGTTCTCTTCTCAAAGTGAAAAGAGACAGTCACGGTTACTCTCATAGTTGTGTGTTTTACTTCGGACCCTCTGTCAAGTTTTCTACAACCGGATATTAACAAATTCCAATCTGCCACATAACCGCGGGCACGTCTTTCGAAAGATCATAACCCTGCAGGGGTGTCCCAATTTAGCCCATCACAAGCTCTCACGATCAGCAGAAGTAATAATAATATCATTACCCCTTATCTTAGGGGCAATCCGATCAGGCTCGGAATCCCGGTGCATAAGACATTTCGACAATGGTAAAACAAGTCCAGCAAGACGTCCCGGCGACAATGTAAAGGTATCTGAATCCGATCAGGTTTCATGGCAACAAGGAGAGGGGCTGACAATAATGATGGGTAGCGCGACATGTGACGATAGCATCGAGACAACTAAGCATGGCAATTATAGTAAAGGTATCCAAGGGGACGGTCATTTTGCCTGGGATTCCGCAAGGAAGAAGAACAAGTCCATGAAGTAGTCGAACAATCCTCACAACTCCGGAATGAACCTGAAGCTAACGAGGGAAGCAAATCGGAAGGAAACAAGCAACTCGGTAAACACACAAGCATAAACATGGCATACGATGCACCTCCAAGTATGATGCATGACCGGTTTAAATATGCATGGCATGGCAAGGTGCACAAACAATACTACAAGTTAAGTGGAGCTCAATATGCAACGAGTTGCATATTGACGATACACCACATTTTATTTATTTAGTTGACTCTCGTTTATTTACAAGACAAGATTCAATATTTGTTAACATGGCAAGAGGTGAAGCAAGTGTAAACTAGCTATCTAGGAATTTTAAATGAGGCCGGAAATGACAACAACAATTCCGGAAAATCCCCATGACCAATTTAGCAATTATTAAAGCAACAACAATTTAACATTCAAAGGTTGTTATCATTATGCGGATGACATGATCAAGTTTTATGCAATTTTTAGTTAAACGTTAACATGAAGAGATATGAAGTATTTGTCACCGTGGTGGAAAGAAAGGGGCCAGGGCGACGAATCCGAAATGATGCCATGCAACATATCGGTTCCGGTAACTCGTTGAGAGTCCGGAGCAAAAGATGACGCAGAGTGTGAGCGTGTCATGCAAAGACGGTGGAGGTGCTCCCGGTTACCCGGTTCCCACGAGTCGACGACAAAAGACGGGCACAATGGACACGGTGCCACAAGGGAAACATCTCATACAACCACATTCATTCACGGGCATCGTTTCGGCGGTATACCTTCGAAGCGTGCGTTTTCGGAGCGGTTCGAGACGTCAAGGGAAGTAGTTGTACACGCGGTTCGTAGTGGAAGCAGAGGTGCACGTTCGCGTTTTTGTAGACGTTCGGGGTCACGGAGAGGAACTTGACATCTACGGGTCTCCGAGGTCGACGGTGGTGGATGTAGTCGTTCTCGTTTCATCTCGGAGAGGTACTTGACAGATCGAACGTCCTCGGGGCGACGGTAGTGGTACACGCTTTGAAGATGTTCAAGTTCCCGTAGATGTTCGGTTCGTTGAGGTACTTGTCGCGTCGTAGTGGTACTTGTCGTCTCCAAACTTGTTGTTCTCGGGGGTCTTTGAGGGTCGAACTTGACGCTTCCGGGTCTTGGCAAAAAAACAGCAGCAACAAAGCGACGGCAACACGGCAGTCATCGAGTCCGGTAGGTCAAAGAGGCCTGATTAGGCGAGCTTGAGGCCGAGTCCATGGCCTCCAGCAGGTCGGTGGCGGTCTTGGGTCACCAGAGAGGCGCGGCGACGAGGTTGTGGTTGCCGGTGCGGCTGGAGAGCGCGAGCCGTCGCGGAGGAAGGAGAAGGACAACCGGTGGATGTCGCGGGGCGGAGCAGAGCAGGGTCTAGGCGAGGATGGAGAGCTCGGGGCGCGGCGGAGCTGCAGCAGAGGCCGGCGACGAGGCAGGTGACGGGAGGAGACACGACGACGGCAGAGGTGATGGACAGGTCCGGCCTGCCGGGTCGTCGGACGCATCGAGGAGGCCGACGGGGCCATCGGGGTTGGCCGCCTGGCGCGTGTCAACTGCGGCGTGGCGCAACGAGGAACAGCAGGCGGCGGCAACTTGGCGCTCGGGGAGGCCGGAGGAGACGAGGGCGCGGGCGCGTCCATCTGCTCGAGCAGGAGGGCAGAGCGACGGGCACAGGCGGATGCGAGGGAGATGGGGAATCGAGAGGAAGCGATGGTGCGGCTGGCGGCGCTCGGGAGGGAAAAAGAGGAGTCGAGGGAGAGTCGGGCTAGGGCTAGGATAGACGGGGACCGGCTGGGCCTTGGCCATGGGCCAGGGAAGGAGCTGGTGGGAGCGCCTGGCCTTGGGCCTAGAGGTGTGGCCGGCCTGGCTGGGCCTGGCGGCGGCTGGGATGGCCTGGGGCTGCAGAGGCTCCCACCGGATGGCCTAAATGGCCTGGGTCCTCTCTTTTCCAATTCTACTGATGCTTTTCCCAAAAAAACAGAAAAACAACAAAGAAGAAAATAAAAGGAAGGAGGTGCTAGGGAAAGAATTTGCACATTAGGTTATTTTTCTCGGGCTCATAAAAATGAGCGTAATCCAAGAAAAATAGAAGTGGCATGATCGGGATATAATTCAAACATACTTGAATTTAATTCAAATGGGTTTGAACTAAGACTTGATTCTCGAAGTTTCCAAAATGCTCGGATTTTGGGAGGAACCTCGATAAAAATGGATAAGAATTGTAGAGAAGGTTTTGACGGTGAAACTTGAAGTAAAGAGGCATGGGAAAATTTGCAAGTGTGTTTCGGTGATCCCAAACTAATGGGATATTTTAGTATAGCTCCCTAAATATTGGGAGGCTTTTATATGTTATAAAGAGAAGTCATCATTCCCTCGATTTAAATGGATCGAAGATCCACACGATTTATTAAAGTTGAGATGCAAAAGATTAAAGGCATGATGGCATGATGACATGATGCAATGCAAAACTAAATAAAGCCAGCAAAAGAAACACACGGCAAAACCCGGGACATCTGGAAGTCTTGTGGAGCGTCGGTCTTGGGGCGTCACAACTCTCCCACACTAACAGAGGATCTTGACCCGAGATCCTGGAGATGGCATCTGATAAAAGAGGATGAATGAAGAGGTAAAACAAAGTTGCTTCTTCGACAAACGAGTGAAACGACGAACCATGAGAGGTTGAACAATATTGAAAGAAAGAATACAACGGAGATGAACGAAGTTAAGAGCACTCCGGTAAAAGGTGGAACAAGGGACACCACGAGAACCTTGCAGGTTGAAAGACATGAAACAAGAGCTCACGGATGACGACAAATTTTCAAAACCACTCCGGTTAACCAAGATTGAAAAGGAATAAGAACGAAATAATTTGGACAGCATTTCAACTGTAAATGGAAGGAATTAACATGAACTTGAGGAGATGGTATGATGCTTGATGAAATCAGCAACACACTGCCTCCGGAACAATTGAAAGAATGGCACGAGGGGTAAGGAAGGCTTCAGACAGCACTCCAGTTGAAAAGAGAGGCAAAACTTGATCAGATGAGAGAATTTGAATGGATGGCACGACAATCCTGTTGAGTGGACGAGAAAAGAAAAGACCATGATCTTGATATTGATATGACAAGATGATGGTTCGACGAGAGCAATAGCACAAAGCCTCCGGGACGAAAGAATAGATGCTAGATCGTTGTAAAGAAAGAACGGAGAAGAAAATGACAACTTCTCCACAATTGACTTTGAAATAGCATCCTTACAAAGATGGATTGAATAGAGTTGTTTAAAAATAAACAACAAAAGAATAAGGTTGTTATGGGCTTATGGAAAACATCTCAAAACTTGAAGTTAAATTCTGCCACTAATGGAAACAATTGATTTGATTGAGAGCACTGTCGGTGTACTAAGATAGGGGTACCTTAGTACCCCAACTTGTGCACGGGCAGTAGCAGCTTCCCGCGGCAGGGTTTACCACGTGCTCGCCGGAAACCTTTTCGGTCCTTATGAAGCCATTCAAGAACAAAGTATACGAGACAGAAGATCAAGACCCCGGCAAGCCCGCACCAGGCTCAAGATTATCACGTTAGCACAAGACCCTGGCAAGAGGAGCTTGCCAGGAAGGCCAAGGAATGCACACCTCAAGAAATGCCTCGGCGCATCACGCGCCCCGGCAGGACCCGGAAAGCGACAAGCTTCCGGGCCCGGCAAGATTAAGACCCCGGCAAGGTGCTTGCCGGGGGAAACCCACGCTGTGTGCCCGCGCTCCAGCTCATCTGCCCACGCGTCGCCCTGGGGCCCTTCCAGGGACGCGTGGCGGACGGCTGTGCAGCCTGGGGCACACGGTGGCAAGCCACGGTGACGAGGCTACCGTCGTGGCGAACGGAGGAGCATGGACGGACGCTTTTGGGGTCGACGGTGACGGGCATTTAATGCCCTTGTCCCCCACTGTCAAGATTAGGTGAAGACCACTGTTCATCCACTGTTCATGCACTGTTCCCGCACTGTTACAACTACCACCAAAGTTACATTTTTACCCTCCTCTACGTTGACAACTGTCGGTGACCCCTTGAGCTATAAAAGGAGGCCCATGCACAACGTAGAAAGGGTTCGGAACCTAGACAGCTCTCTTGCTCGGTGTAGCTAGCTCTTCAAGCTCCCGAGCTCAAGAATTCAATACAATCCAAGCAGGAGTAGGGTTTTACGCGTCCGCGCGGCCCGAACCTGGGTAAACTGCCCGCGTGCGCTCCTCGATCTGCTCTTCGTGCACCCTCCGCTCCCTTACCGCAACGTAGAAGGGGCTCCGGTCCCATAGGTGCTCGTGGGAGGACAGTTTCCCCCGACATCTTTGGCGAGCCAGGTAGGGGGCGTCGAGGTTGTGCAAACCTGATCCGGCGCTCACGCGGGCGCATTCTTCATCAACATCTCCAGCTTCATCAACTTCACCAGCTGCAACAACATGGCCCCGAAGAAGAAGGCTTCGGAGGTCGCAGGCCCGTCTGCGTCGATCCCACCACCACCAGAACCAACGGTTGGTGGAGGAGATGCCGGCGGAAGGGTGGTCGCCGGCGAGGAAACTCACGGCGCCGCCAAGTCCAGGGACAAGACGGACGACCGGGCAAATTCCAAAGCCTCGGTGTCCGTGGACGCACCGCGTCTCTCTCAGCAGACGCCAGGCCAGCAGCGCCGTGGTAGAGGAGGTACCATTCGCTTGCTGGGGCAAGGACAAACCGGAGGATCGCGGGATGCTCAAGGCCATCGTCCTGGTACGAGCAAGGCGCGGTCCGAGCATATCTCGCTCCTCGCACCGCTCGCCGCCGCTCCCCTCCTCTCCAGCAGAAGCTCTAGCAAGAGCACAACTGCTCCTCGATTTCCCTCCAGCGGCAGATAAAGCCGAGGACTGGAGGGCGACGATCCAAAGCCTCATCTCCTTCGCCAACAACGACACGCCGCAGCAGCCGGCGACATCGCGGCCACGGCAAGTCGACCAGACGAAGGCCGACGGCGACAAGACCGCCGGGGGTGCAACCACCGTGCACTCCCCGCCGCGGAAGCAGAAGACGCCGCCCCGCCGGATTAACGTCGACGACGACTCCACGGCGTCGTCGGATCCGCGGGCTCGTCGGGACCAGCGCCAAGTCCTCGACGATCGGCGACAAGAAGATGCTCGGACGCGCATCGAGCGCCGACGAGAAGCCCGGCGACAATCGGATCAGCGCGCTGGGACCGCTGTCGACACGCACGCGCCCGGTGAACCAGGCGACTTGCCGTACGCGGCAGGTTGCCCTGCGTTCACCCGTGAGCTGCGGCGCGTCCAGTGGCCCAGCATGAAAAACTTCAAGCCCGACGTACCCGAGAAGTACGACGGCAAGACGCACCCCTCGGAGTTCCTCAGCATCTACACCATCGCGGTGCAGGCTGCCGGGGGACGCGACGAGAAGATACTAGCCAACTACTTCCCGCTGGTGCTTAAGCCAAACGTCCGCTCTTGGCTTATGCACTTGCCGGAAGGCTCCATTTCTTCGTGGGCAGATCTGTGCCACCAGTTTGTTGGCGCCTTCACGGGCGGCCACAAACCCCACGGCCAGGAGAGTGATCTCCACATCTTGGCCCAGAAGGAAGGAGAATCCCTGCGCAAGTACATCCAGAGATTCAGCCGCGTGCAACACAATATTCCCGACGTCCACCCCGCCGCGGTTATCAGCGCGTTCCACCAGAACGTGCGTAACCGCCGCATGAGGGAAGAGATGGCCATGACCAAGATTCGGGATGTCAGCGAGCTCTACGCTCTGGCCGACAAGTGTGCGCGCGCCGAAGAGGGGAGGAGACTCCCCGGAGAGGATACTGGCGCAGGAGGAAGCGACAGTGAGGACGCCGCCCCAGCAAAGAAGAGCCGGCGGCGGAACAACAGAAGAAAGAAGAGCAAGGAGGTGCTAGTCGTCGAGCAGTCCGGCAAGGACGCTCCCGCCAAGAAGGCACAGGCTGGCGGCTCCGGCAAGGAGCCTGCCCCTGTGGCAGCAGCCGACAAGCAGGACGGCTCCGACAAGCAATACTGCAAGATCCACCGCACCAAGGGCCATGATCTTCAGAACTGCAAGCGAGTCGAGTACCTCGTAGAACAGTAGAATGCTGAATACGAACGTCGCGACAAGGAGAAGGCCCAAGGTGGCGGAGGAGAGCCAAGCAAGAAGCGGCCATTCAATGGCCGGGGAGGACGCCGCGGCAAGGCCAAGCAGCGGCAAGGTGATCGACCTCCCCGGGGCCGCGACAAGGATGATGAAGAAGAAGACGACGACGACATGGAGGAAGGAGATAACAGCGAGCAGGAGTTCCAGAAGGCCACAGAAGTTCTGTGCGTCGACGGAGGCGCCTCTCTGCATACTTCCCACCGCCAACTCAAGCAGTGGGTGCGGGAAGTAAACGCAGCTGAGCCGCCCGTCGAGTCACGCAGGCTGCTGAAGTGGTCCAGCACGCCCATCATTTTTGATCTTGAGGATCACCCTGACCGCACAACGGCGGTCGGGTGCTTGCCGATGTTGGTCTCACCAACCATCCGCAACCTCAAGGTCACCAAAATGTTGGTTGACGGCGGGGCCGGCCTGAACCTTATCTCCTCGGCTGTGATCAAGAAACTCCAGATCCCAGACGGCGAGCTCGAAGAAACCGGGTCGTTCCAAGGAATAAACCCGGGAAGGAGCAAGCCGAAGGGGAAGATTACTCTGCCAGTGACCTTTGGCGGGGAACTCAACTTCAGGACGGAGAGGATAACCTTCGACGTGGCCGATATCCCATTGCCATACAATGGGATACTTGGACGTCCTGCCCTCGCCAAGTTCATGGCAGCTTCCCACTATGCCTACAACGTACTCAAGATGCCGGGGCCGATAAGCGTCATCTCTGTCCCTGGCGACAAGAAGGACGCGCTTATCTGCGCCGACAAGATATACCGGGATGCAGCAGCCGCAACAGAAAGCAACACACTTGCCGCTGAAGCTCCCGGGGGGAAGACCAAGACCAAGTCCGGCAAGAGCTCTGGGGCCCACTCCGGCAAACGCACCTCCTCGGAGTGCTGCGCTGCCGTCGAGGACGTACCATCGAGCTCCACCGGCAAGTGTAAGAAAGGAATGGCAGCTCCACCGGCAACCAAGAAGGTGTCCGCCAAGGAGGACGGCACTGGTGGTACCTTCACCATCAGTGCTACGCTCGACAACAAATAGGAAAGCGCGCTCGTTGCCTTCCTGCGGGCGAATGTCGATGTGTTTGCATGGCAACCGTCTGACATCCCCGGCGTTCCCAGGAAGGTAATTGAGCACAAGCTTGCTGTTTGTCCTCATGCGCGGCCCGTCAAGCAGAAGGTCAAGAAGCAAGCCGTGGAGCGCCAAGAATTCATCGCCGAAGAGATAAAGAAGCTAGAAGCAGCAGGCCTGGTTAGAGGCGTGATCCATCCCACGTGGTTGGCCAATCCTGTTGTCGTACGCAAGGCCAATGGGAAGTGGAGACTTTGTATAGACTTCACTGATGTGAATAAAGCATGTCCCAAGGATCCATTTCCCTTGCCGCGTATTGACCAGATTGTTGACTCCACCACTGGATGTGAGCTGCTTTCCTTCCTTGATGCATACTCAGGTTACCACCAGATTTTCATGGCCAAGGAAGACGAAGAGAAGACTGCATTCATTACTCCATGTGGCACATATTGCTTCATACGCATGCCCTTTGGATTGAATAATGCAGGCTCAACATTTGCAAGGGTGGTGCACACTGCTTTTGAGCCACAGATACATAGAAATGTGGAAGCATACATGGATGATATAGTGGTCAAGAGCAAGAGCAAAGACACCCTGATACAAGATATAGAAGAGACATTTGCAAATCTGCGCAAGATCCAGCTCAAGTTGAACCCCGAGAAGTGCGTCTTCGGAGTCCCCTCCGGCAAGCTTCTCGGGTTCTTTGTGTCTCAAAGGGGGATTGAAGCCAATCCCGACAAGATAAAAGCCATCGAGCAGATCGAAGCCCCGAAGCGCGTCAAGGACGTAAGGAGACTTGCTGGTTGTGTGGCTGCCCTTAGCAGGTTCATTTCAAAATCTGCAGAACGCGCCTTGCCTTTCTTTAAAATTTTGAAGAAGGCATGTCCTATGAAATGGACTCCGGAAGCGGAGGCAGCGCTGCAGGATTTGAAAGGATACCTGTCCTCCACTCCAATACTTGTCGCACCTAAGCCACAAGAGAAGTTGCTGCTGTACTTAGCGGCAACCAATCAAGTGGTTAGTGCTGCGTTGGTAGCGGAAAGGGAGGCAGAAGAAGAGCCCACACCTTCGGCAAGCGAATCCAGCGACAAGCACGGGGCTCCACCGACAAGCTCTAGCCCTGACAAGGGCAACTCTGCGCAGGAACAAAGAGAAGTGCGAAGGAGGATGGTGCAGCGCCCGGTGTATTTTGTAAGTTCCCTCTTACAGGGGGCTAGATCAAGATACTCTGGGGTGCAGAAGTTGCTTTTCGGTCTCCTCATGGCCTCGAGAAAGCTGCGCCATTACTTCCAAGCACATGAGATAACAGTGGTCACTCGCTTTCCATTGAAAAGGATATTGCAAAATCCCGAAGCAACAGGCAGGATCGTCGAGTGGGCACTGGAGCTGTCAAGCTTTGGTCTCAAGTTTGAGAGTACTTCAACCATACAAAGCAGAGCCTTGGCAGAGTTTATAGCAGAATGGACCCCGACGCTAGATGAAGAAGTCCAAGAGACAAGTGTCCCCGTACAAGAAGCGAGCAGCGAATGGGTAATGTACTTTGATGGTGCTTTCTCGCTGCAAGGCGTCGGTGCCGGCGTGGTACTCATAGCGCCCACCGGAGAGCACCTCAAATATGTTATTTAGATGCACTTTCCCAAGGAACAAGCGACAAACAATACAGCTGAGTATGAAGGCCTGCTTGCCGGCCTCAGAATTGCAGCCGAACTTGGGATCAAGAAGTTGATTGTGTAGGGAGATTCACAGTTGGTGGTCCGACAAGTGAATAAGAGTTACTAGAGCCCTTTGATGGAAGCTTATGTAGATGAAGTGAGGAAGCTTGAAGAGCACTTTGAAGGTCTGCAAATGGAGCACGTCCCAAGGGCTCAAAATGATATTGCAGATGGCCTCTCAAAGTGTGCTGGAATGAAGTTACCTGTGGAACCAGGGACCTTCCTGCTCAAGCTAACTCAGCCATCCGTTACACCATCAGTTGGGCAGAACAAGAAGAGAAAGTTGGTCTCCGGCGACTACCTGCCGGCGGATCTTCCTGAAGCCGCCGCCAAGGTCCCCAAGATCAACAACCAAAACGCTGAGGAACAGTTTGCTCCTGCAGACCCAAGGGTCCGTACAGTTGAAGCAAGCGTTCCCGACAAGCCTTGCCCCGACAGGCTTGCCGGGGGACCATCAGCTCCGGCAGAGCCGGAGGTTCTTGCCGTAGAAGCTGAGGTCCCCGCAGCAGCCCTCATGCCTTTAGTCCTTGCCGTTGAGCCTCGGGCTCCAGCATGGGCACAGCAGATCGTCCGTTTTCTGCAGACTGGAGAACTTCCCGACGAGCCAGAAGAGATAGAGAAAATAACCAGGCAGTCAAGTATGTACCAGTTCGTTGACAATGAACTGTACAGAAGAAGACTCAATGGTGTCAGGTTGAAGTGCATTTCCAGAGAAGATGGACAGAAGCTGTTGGCAGAAATACATGGAGGCATATGTGGCCACCACATTGGCGCAAGGGCACTTGCCGGGAAGGCGTTCCGGCAAGGGTTCTTTTGGCAAGAAGCCCTCCAAGATGCAACTGCACAAGTAACCAAGTGTGAAGCGTGCCAGTTCCATGCCAAGCAAATTCACCAGCCAGCTCAAGCTCTCCAGACGATTCCTTTATCCTGGACCTTCTCGGTCTGGGGGCTCGATATCCGCGGCCCCTTCCCCCGCGCAGTCGGGGGATTTGAGTACTTGTACGTAGCAATCGACAAGTTCACAAAGTGGCCAGAAGTGGAACCAGTGAGAAAGGTGACAGCACAGTCAGCAGTCAAGTTCTTTAGAGAGATTGTTTGTCGTTTCGGGGTCCCTAACAGGATCATCACCGACAACGGCACACAGTTTACAAGTCGCACCTTCATGCAGTACGTCCAAGACCTTGGCGCCAAGGTCTGTTTCGCTTCTGTTGCTCACCCGAGGAGCAATGGTCAAGCGGAGAGGGCCAATGCTGAAGTGTTGCGCGGACTCAAGACAAGAACCTTCGACAGGCTGCGCAAGTGCGGAAGAAACTGGATAGAGGAGTTGCCGGCGGCTCTTTGGTCAATCAGAACGACACCAATTCGAGCCACCGGACAGACACCCTTTGCTCTTGTCTATGGAGCAGAAACAGTTCTCCCCACGGAACTCGTATACGGATCTCCTCGAGTGCTCGCTTATGATGAGCTCGAGCAAGAGCAACTGCGACAAGATGACGCGCTGCTCCTCGAGGAGGAACGTCTCCAGGCTGCTGTACGAGCTGCTCGATACCAGCAAGCCTTGCATCGCTACCATAGCCGCAAGGTCAAGGCCAGGAGTCTCGAGGAAGGCGACCTTGTTCTTCGACGTGTTCAGTCCGCCAAGAATTCCAACAAGTTGACGCCGAAGTGGGAAGGCCCTTATCGGGTGAGACAAGTCACAAGGCCCGGAGCTGTCCGCCTTGAGACCGAAGAAGGCTTATCGGTGAGCAATTCCTGGAACATAGAGCATCTTCGCAAGTTTCACCCATAAGGCGCGGTTGCCGTGATCCGCTCCGGCAACCACCTTTTGTACAAGTCTTGCCGCTGTCGCATGTAAACCTATGTACAAAGCCGGGCGCAGATCCCATGCATCAGTAAAGCTTTTGTGTTTCGCACTATTTGCCATTTCCATGCCTTTTTGTTATTTGCATGCATTGTTTGGCATCTTGTGCAACACACATCCCCGGTAAGCACTAGCAAGCCGAGAAGCTATATACTTGTTTTCCCTCCTCTTTTTCTTTCCCTCTTAAGCATAAGAAGCGTTCCTCGCGCACAAGTTTACCGGGGAGGAAGGGGGTGGAGGATGAACCAAGTGCTGTTCAAGAAAGAGAAGCTTTGCTGGGGAACGAACGAACTATGAAAGCTAAGTTACCAGAGTTTGAGCAGTTCAAATTTTTAAAATTTAGTTGTCTTCCTTGAACAACCACACTTTGTATGGAAAACCTGTGCGCGGAGGAACCTACCTGTGGCTAGCCGCACCCTTACTTTGTTTCGAGCACACTCAACGACTTAAGAGAGCTGCGACAAGTGTCGCGCCCTTACTTCGTTTTCGAGTTCGCTCAGCAAGCTAAGTGTGTTGCGACTAGCTGCGGCAAGGTTGCTTGCCGACAAGGTCTTTTGCCAGCAGGCTGCTCAGAGTCCAGCACTCAGCGCTCGCGGCAAAAGGCCCTTGCCGGCAAGTTCCCTCAAAGCGTAGGGTAGAAAGCATACAAAGTGGAGGACCAAAAACAAGGGAGATAACGCTGCATGGACTGATCAAAATAAGATTGTATATTACAAGGAGAACTTGCCGCAATAACTAATCGACTCATGTCCATAACATAATTTGCAGCGGCAAAGGAAACAGAAAGGAAGAAATCTAATCTACGCGGTCGCCTTCACGCCTCGTGACTTTGTTCACCTTGGCGACGATGTGGGCGACCTGCGCCTTCAACGCCTCCTGGTCAGCGTCGTCCGACAAGGAGCGGAGGATATTGACGAGGTTGATGCCGGGGTTGCGGTAGACGATCTTCGTCAAGACGCGCTCCAGAGTGCCCGCGCAGAGCCAACGCGACTCGTCGGCCAGCTGCACGGGGAGCTTGTCCCGCAGCCGTGCAAGCGCCGGCGCGATTCCCCTGAAGAAGAGACTTAACTTGGCGCTGTGGGGGAGGGCCTCGTCGGGAGAATACACGAGGTGCTCCGCCCTCAGCGCCATCATCTCCTTGTCAATGTTGGCAGCGGAGGTGACCAGATCGTCAGTCCACTGCTCCACTGCCCGGCTGAACTGGTTCGCCGAGACGGCGGCGCTCTCCACCAGGCCTCGTTCCTTGCGGAGCTCGTCCTTCAGCTTCGTCTCGCGATCCCGGGCAGCGTCGAGCGAATCAGTCAGAGTAGAGACCTTCAATTCCAAGTCAGCAATAGAATCTTTGACGGTAGTGAGCTCGTCGCCTTTCTTGGAGAGGCGTACCTGCAAGTCAGAATTGGTGTGGGCATCTTTCTCCCGCTCCACATTGAGAGCGGTGATTCTGTCCGCACTCGCCTTCAGGTACCGCTCCAGCTGCTCCACCTTGGCCTCAAGATCCTTCTTGGCGGTCTCCGCGGTGGCTTCTGCGGCCTTCGCCTCCTTCAGGGCTCCGCCAATGGCCCGCTCCCGGGCGGTGAGGTCGTCCTCGTGGGCGTCGAGGTCGACCTTTCGTTGGTTGAGCGCTCCTTCTCGTCGGGCCAGCTCTTCGCCAACCAATCGCTGCTGCTCCTCGGCCTCCGCCTTCTCAAGGAGGAACACTTGCTGCTCCTCGACAAGCCCTTCGCGCTCCTCCGCCAAGTTGCGGAGGGCCGCCTGGTTGGCGGCGCGGAGCTCCGCAGCGCGCTTCTCCAAATCAGCTCCAGCCTTGGCGGTGAGAGCTTCTCGAGACTCCAGTTTCGCCTGCCTGGCCCGGTACAGGGCCAGGAGCTGGCGAAGAAGCTTCTCCTCTTCGGGTTCGTCACTCCCGCCAAGCGCTTCAACGACCTTCAACCCCGCGGAGGCGAGGACCTCCCCATCGTAGGCCTCTCCCTCCACGGGGGCTCGCGACGAGGATGCCCACGGGACTTGTATAAAGATCCCGTTGGGAGCCTCAAGATAGACGCCCGACCACTCCGTGGAGGCCGAGGGGTCGGCGGCCGGCGCAGTGCTTGACGCTCCTGCTACCTCCGGGCCAGCAGTGTGGTCGCCGGTCGCTTCTCCGGCCGCGTCGTCTGCGGTCGGGGCGGTCTCCTCAACGGCAGGCTCGTCGGCTCTACCCATGCCTTTAGTGGCAGTGGCGTTGCCGCCGTCGCCGTGCACGCCCTCCTCGCCGGTGGTCTCCGTCTCCATACGCTCCGGTGCAGGAGGATCTAGCAGAAGAAAAAGAAAAGAAAAAAGTCAAGCAAATATCCAAAAGGACAAGTCCAAGAAGAAGAAGCTACAAGACTTACCTTCGCGGACTTCTTCGACGACAGGCTCCCTCGCCGGGGAATCAACCCTTGGCGGTGGAGTGGTGGCCTCTGCTGGCGAAAGGCCGCCCGCGCCCTCCCTTGGCGGGGTGCTCACCCTTGGCGGGGTGCCCGCCCTTGGCGGGGTGCCCGACCTTGGCGGAGCGTTCTCCCTCGCCGGGGAACTCGCCCTTGGCGGGGAGGGTGGAACAGGTAGCTCGTCGGGGGCAGTCTCCGGGCGCTCCTGCGGCTGCGGCTCCACTTCTGCACAAGACAAACAAGGCAACAAGATATTAGTACAAGCAAAAACCTCAAGCGCGCTCGACGAACAGAAAACTCAAGACCAGACTTACGCTGGGGGCTGCGCTGGGGGCTGCTCCTCGGAGCAGCGGGTTGATCCGGCAAGTTCGCCGCTGGCGCGTCCCCAGTCGCCGCGACGGGCGAGTCGTCTTCAACCTCAACCACAGGGATCTTGGCCCTCTTCGCCATCCGCTGGGTCAGGGTCCTGAAAGCAAAGCAAAAACAAGATCAGAATCATCAAGGAAGTAGCAAGACAAAGTCAAAGAAATTATAAGTTGCAAGTACTTACTCCTCTTCCTCGTCGTCGGAGCTGAGGGCGGAGAAGTCGAACTCCACCTGAGATGCTCCCGCGCGAGGAGCAGGAGGAGAAGGCTCCCTCGGGCGCTTGGCGGTCTCCGGGGCTATGGGCTGCGAAGACCCAGCCTCCGTTGTCGCCGAGGGCCGAGGAGCGGAAGTAGCAGCCGTTCCACTCCGGGAGGATCCTCCTCCGCTTGGCGCTGGTGCGCGGGGCGCCTCCTTCGCGACTTGGTTCGCCTTGGTAGCGCGCGTCGCCCGGCGCGCAGGCTGCTGTCGAGGCGCCTGTGGCCTCGTCCCCGTAGCCACCTTGCGGAGGCGTTTCCTTGGTTGCTGCGTGGGACTTGCCGGAGGACGAGGAGGCATCGTCGTCAAGTCCCAGAGATCCACCAGTATCTTCATCAGCCTCGACTTCCTCCTCCTCCTCCCCGGCAGGCCCACTGGACCCAGCACCTTGCCCGGTGACCTCGCTCCCTCCGGCGGCCTCGCACACCCCGGTAACCCCGGCTATCCCGGAAAGCCTCAAGGAAGGAACCCCGGCAAACTCATCGGGCGGAAGCTTGAGCAGCCTGAGGATTTCCGCCTCCTCTGCTTGGCACGACGCGTCCGCAGCCTCTACATCGTCCACAGAGTATCCAAAATCACCCGCCGCCGCAGCTGCGGCGGCCTCCTCCATCCTAGAAGTGATGTAGGCTATATCCCGGGCCGTAGTGGCCCAGGTGAGGCCCCTGTTCTCCTCGGTGTTCTTGGGCGTCTCGACCAAGTTGTCGAAAAAGCTCACCACTGCATCCGGCGGAGGCTCTATCCAGGTGGGGTCGACGCCGTGGGAGTCGCACGAAGGCATCATCGCGCGCAAGGAATCCCGGGCAGTGCTGTTGCACAGCGGCACCACTCCTCGGGGAGGTCTAAACCATTCCGGGTGGGCCAGGTCATGCTTGAAGAGCTCTCGGACCATCCCCTTCAGCTCCAAAGCGGTGAAATTGAAGTTCAACCCAGGGCGCAGCCTCATAATATCCGCCGCGTTGCCCAATTCCCATGCTGGCCTTTTCCTTTCTTGTAAAGGAGCAATGCGGCGGCGGAGGAAATCTGCCCCTACCTCTCCGATGGCCAGTTTGGCTACCCGGAGACGAATAATCCCGATGAGGGCAATATTGAGCTTGCTGTCCTCCGGAGCCAACTCACTCCAATCTCTGCCGCGCACTATGGCAGTTGTGCACGGCGCGGTGAAGGGCTCCGGCTTATCCTCCACTATCCAGCACCAATCTGCACGCCACTCCTCCCACTTGCCGTGAAGCTCTCCCTTCAGGTATGAATCCTTCTTGTTCAGCCGAAAGATCCAGGAGATGCCGCTGGAGAGGGGAGCGCCCGATTCTACTCTAGGCATGAAAAAGTGGCGGAAAAGGGCGACATTGGGATGAATCCCAACATAGTTTTCGCACAGATGTGCGAAAACGGCCATCGTAAGGATGGCGTTGGGAGTGAAGTCTAGGAGGTGGAGGTTGTATGTGTTCATGATATCGCAAAAGAACTCCGAGTACGGAGGGCACAACCCACAGTGGAAAAAAGAAAGAAGAAGAAGTACCCGCCGGGGAACAGATCTTTGGCGACGGCGGGGAAGGCTCTGGTGCGGGGATGAGCCTTGGTCTCCCCTGACCAGAACAGATAGTACTTGTTCCGCAGCTCATTCACGCCAAGCCTCGGCGCGAAGACCACGCTCTTCTTCCGCAGGGTGGCCAGCTTCGCCGCCTGCTCAGACTTCTCCTTCTTGGCCTTGTCGCTTTTGGCCTTGTCGCTCTTCGGAGCCATGGCGGGGGCGGCGAGGGAAGAAGCGAGGAGCTCGATGGCGCCGCGGATGCGGAAGACGGCGGAGGAGGGGGCGGATGCAAGAGGCAGCGGAGGTTTCTGGAGGAGAGAAGCGCAATGAAGACGAAGGAGGAAACTGCCCCTGCTTCCTCTGCTTTTAAGGGGGGAGTGGGGGACGTTCCGCATTCCCCATTAAAGAACAAGGCCACGATCTCTCCCATGACGCCGAAATCGACGCGTGCCGTTAGGGAGGGATGCGGCGGATGCGGAAGGAGATTCGGCGTGCCGTGGGCCGCGCGTGCCCGTGCACTGTCTTGGGCCTGGCCCAACAGCGCTCGGCACCGTGTGTGGCCCAGGTCCGGGGGCTCCTGTCGGTGTACTAAGATAGGGGTACCTTAGTACCCCAACTTGTGCACGGGCAGTAGTAGCTTCCCGCGGCAGGGTTTACCACGTGCTCGCCGGAAACCTTTTCGGTCCTTATGAAGCCATTCAAGAACAAAGTATACGAGACAGAAGATCAAGACCCCGGCAAGTGGAGCTTGCTGGGAAGGCCGCACCAGGCTCAAGATTATCACGTTAGCACAAGACCCTGGCAAGAGGAGCTTGCCAGGAAGGCCAAGGAATGCACACCTCAAGAAATGCCTCGGCGCATCACGCGCCCCGGCAGGACCCGGAAAGCGACAAGCTTCCTGGCCAGGCAAGATTAAGACCCCGGCAAGGTGCTTGCCGGGGGAAACCCACGCTGTGTGCCCGCGCTCCAGCTCATCTGCCCACGCGTCACCCTGGGGCCCTTCCAGGGACGCGTGGCGGACGGCTGTGCAGCCTGGGGCACACGGTGGCAAGCCACGGTGACGAGGCTACCGTCGTGGCGAATGGAGGAGCATGGACGGACGCTTTTGGGGTCGACGGTGACGGGCATTTAATGCCCTTGTCCCCCACTGTCAAGATTAGGTGAAGACCACTGTTCATCCACTGTTCATGCACTGTTCCCGCACTGTTACAACTACCACCAAAGTTACATTTTTACCCTCCTCTACGTTGACACCTATCGGTGACTGTCAGGGATATGACTAGCAGGTATGAACCGGCTATTGTAAACCGGATTAGTTATATTATACTTGGTTGTAATATTTTAGTAGAGACTACGGCCCGTGAGATTTTAAGGCCCATGTATAGAAGTATGGTTTGTAAACCGCCAAGAGATGTAACTTGAGAGATAAGAAAGAAAAGGCAGAGACCGAGGCGGACACAAGTATAAGCCGGCCTCGGGACTCTGTAAACCGGACCAGGCATTGCCTCTATATAAAGGGACGGCCTGGACGGTTCAGGGACAAGCAACAATCAACCCGTCGAGACACAGGCAAGCGAATCCGCTCCCTGTAAACCAACGCCCAAGCAATACCAAACCAACTAGACGTAGGCTTTTACCTTCTCCGAAGGGGCCGAACTAGTATAAATCCTTTGTGTCCTTTGTGTGCTATGAATCCTTTCAAGCTAAGCCGTGCGATGGTTCCATCATCAAGTCCGTTAAACCGGACATCTGCCGTGTTCTTTCCACGACAGTTGGCGCCCACCGTGGGGCCTGCGCACGATGGTTTCGAGTTCTTGAAAGGCGGCTTCTAAGGGCTAAAGGGTTACGCAGTCGGCCGGATGACCAAGAGTCGTCGTGGCCGGATCTACATCGATGACGCGGGTTGGGGACCGGAGGCCGATTCGATCGAATACGGGTACCGGGTCCCCTTCGGCAGCATCCAAGTCTTCATCGGCAAAATTGGTGAACCGGGGCCTGAGCCGGACACCTTCCCCAACATCGTCGAGCCGGCTCAGCGTGCGAGATCGACCCGGATTCAGCACGCCATGAAACGCGTGTTCGTTGGAGCAGTCCACGGAAGACGAGCCGAGGACGGATCGGAATCTGACGGTGTAACAATCGTCTACTCAGATGACGAATCTTCATCCGGGGAAACTGAATCTCTGTATCAGTTGCGGGACGGCCGGTCTGCGGGCGAGTCCGATGGAAACAGTATTCCGGGCCCCTTTGACCCGCCAAACCGGGTGGCGGTCTTCATGACCGGTTCACAACCCCCGATGAACGGAACGACATCAGAAGCTGGTGCAGGGGGAAGCGGTTCAAATCCCTCCCTTACTGAAGTTCTATCCACCTTGATCGAGGAGTTCACAGCTAAAGCGGTGTAAGACGTAGCTCCGGCAGACAAGGCGCATCATGATGCAGAGCTTCTTCAGTTGAAAGGTCGGATCGATCAGTTATAAGAGGATTTAAAGGCGGAAAGAGAGATGATAGCCATAAGACAAGCGGAGTTGGATGATCAAGCCTTTTATCTGAGGATGGAGCAGGCTTTTGTGGAAGGAGTAAGGGGGCGAAAGTATCGGTCCCGCCTACCGCCGGGTTACGAATCCGCGAATTTGTTCAGGACACCTGGGGCTGGGGCCAGTAATAATCCGGCCTTAAACCGGAGAACACCCCCGGCTCGGGATGAGCCGGTTCGACAGCCCGCCGCAGAACAGGAGCGTCGGATTACATCGGCACCTTATGTTCCTATCCCTCCAGGGCACTATTCAAACCCTTTGGATAATATTGCTGCAGCGGCGGCACGGTTGGCCGCTTTACCTAAGGAAGACACGTCCCCGGTGGCGATAGAGGCGCACAGGGTCCAGAAGCTACTTAATACTACAGTAATGCAGCAGCAAGCGTACTCTCATAGCAGGGAAAGGTTACGTTCAACACCACGTCCCAACCGAAGTTATTCTAGGCATTGGGAGGAGCCAGAGGTATCTAGCAGCGAGCGCAGGAGACATCAGCGCAGGCAGGATAATCCGGCAAGGGCGGAGATGCCAGCCCCAGACCTAAACCGGCCTAGATCGGAGGCCAGGGAGGAAATTCGTCAATCGACACCGGTTCACACAGCCACTGCAGGAACGGGAGCTACGGTGAGCTCCTTTGGGGTACAATGTCTTGTCCCCGCTCTACGGAGTGTTAAGTTGCCCAAGGATTTCAAAGGGCCCCGCAAGGTACCTAATTACACAGCCGATTTACCACCGGAGGCTTGGGTGGAAAGTTATGAGATGGCCATGGAGATGCTGGACGTGGATGAATCGGCTTGTGCCAAATATTTTACTATGATGCTTGAGGGTACGGCCCGGACCTGGTTGAAGGCCTTACCCCCGAATTCTATTGGATCATGGGGGGAACTGCGCAGCCAGTTCATCAAAAACTTCAAAGATACGTGCAAACAACCGATGTCGGTGATAGACCTAGCAGCTTGTGTGCAGGGAGAGCAGGAGTCTACAGCAGCTTGGGTGAGAAGGGTAGCAGAGATCTTACACTCTTCGAATGGTATTAATCCTAGTACGGCGATAGTGACGTTGGAAAACAATTGCCGGTTTGAGTCTTTAAAATTAAAACTCGGACGGCTTAAGAGGGACTGCAATGACATGGGGACTTTAATGAGTGCCCTGGTGAAATATGGGGACTCGGATAACACAAAGTATCCGGAAGCGGAAGGAAATAAAGCGGGGAAGGCCAGCAAGTCTGGTAAACTGGCGCCGGTTAATCCGGCTACTTCGAGCTTTTTGGGCAAACGGAAGGCAGAAGGTGGTTCCGATTTCGTGGCGAATACTCAGGTTCAAGGCGGTTTTCAGGGTAATCCGGAGAATTCTACTCTCCAAACCGGCGGAGGAGCTCCGAGCTGGGAGCAGGAGTTGGATCGACCCTGTCCAAAGCATAGCGGGAGAGGGAGAATGGCAAGGCATACTATGAGAGAATGCATACCCCTTATGAAGGCAGTAAACGGCCGTTTTAATCCTCATGGCCGCCCCCCGCACGGCGGTTCAGGGCCCGGATTTTATGGTTCGGGTCATCAGGGGAACAGTTCCGGATCAGGATATAGGGGCAACAACGGTGGTTATCAACCCCGGCTAGGCGGCCAGAATAATCAAGGGAATTATAATGGTCAGGGGAATCAATCACATCATCAAGGTGGTTACAATGGTCAGAATAATCAGCAGCAGGGCCAAGGGAGTTATAATAATCAGGGAAACCAGCAGCAACAGCGTCCGCAACAACAGCAACAATCCGGATACTAGAGTAATCCGAAGGAGTTAAGTAGTGGGCAGTATCATGTCTTCACCACAAGTCTGGGCAAACGAGACCAGAAGGTGTTAAGGCGGGCTGTTAATGCAGTGGAACCGGCGACACCGCAATTTCTTCGATGGTCGGAGCAGCCTATTGTATGGAGTAGAGAGGACCACCCAATGTGGGTGGATAATCCGGGCCATTTAGCCCTAGTAGTAGCACCTCAAGTGGGGGGTTATAAATTCACTAAAGTTCTCATGGACGGGGGTAGCAGTATCAATATACTATATTACGAGACTTTCCGTCGTATGGGTCTGACAGATAAAAAGTTAAGAACGTCAAACACAGTATTTCACGGGGTGGTCCCAGGTAAGTCAGCTTATCCAGTTGGTAAGATCGACTTAGAAGTTACCTTTGGAGATGAATATGATTCCAGATCGGAGATGATCACTTTTGAAGTTGTCAAAATTAAAAGTCCATATCATGCTCTGTTTGGAAGGACGGTTTATGCTAAGTTTATGGCTAGGCCATGTTATGTTTATTTACAGCTTAAAATGCCGGGTCATAAGGGCACGATCACGGTTCATGGCAGTCGCAAGATAGCGGTGGAATGCGAGGAAGGTGATGCAGCTTATGCAGAAGCGGTGTGTGCCACGGAAGAGTTAAAGTTTTATAAAGATAATGTTGATCCGGCAGATATGACTCCGCTGAAGAAACCAACTACAGAGCATGATCCGGCGTTGAAATTCAAGTCAGCGGAAGAGACTAAGCAGGTTGATTTTGTGCCTGGAGACTCATCTAAACAGTTCACCATCAGCGCTAACCTTGATCCCAAATAGGAAAGCGCGCTCATCGAGTTCATCCGTGAGAACCGGGATATCTTTGCATGGAAGCCTTCTGACATGCCAGGTATACCGAGGGAACTCGCTGAGCACAAGTTGAACATTGATCCGAAGTTTAAACCGGTAAAACAGTATCTACGCCGCTTCAATGAAGAGAGGCGCAAGGCTATAGGAGAGGAAGTGGCCAGACTTTTGGCAGCAGGGTTCATAGTGGAAGTTTTTCAACCGGAATGGTTGGCTAATCCGGTGCTGGTTTTAAAGAAGAATGGGAAGTGGAGGATGTGTGTGGATTATACAGACCTCAATAAAGCTTGCCCAACTGATCCTTTTGCTCTACCTCGCATTGATCAGATTATCGATGCCACAGCAGGGTGTGAGCGGCTGAGTTTTCTGGATGCATATTCAGGGTATCACCAGATCAAAATGGCAGTGGAAGATCAAGAGAAGACAGCTTTCATAACTCCTTTTCGTGCTTTTTGCTATGTATCTATGCCCTTTGGGCTCAAGTGTGCACAGGCAACTTATCAGCGTTGCGTTCAGAATTGTTTGAAAGGGCAGATAGGAAGGAACGTGCATGCTTATGTGGATGACATTGTGGTCAAATCAAAGGAAGAAAGAACAATGATAGAGGACCTCAGAGAAACTTTTGATAATCTTCGAGCTTACAGGATGATGCTTAATCCGGAGAAATGCGCTTTTGGTGTTCCGTCCGGTAAGCTTCTGGGATTCTTGGTCTCGAACAGGGGAATAGAAGCCAACCCAGAGAAGATCAAGGCCATCACATCTTTGACAAAACCAGTTTGCATCAATGATGTTCAACACATAGATGGCCGGATTACGACGCTAAGCTGGTTCATCAGTCGCTTGGGAGAGAAGGCGATCCCGCTTTATCAAATGTTGAGGAAAACGGACCGGTTCATTTGGAGTGAGGAGGCAAATACAGCATTTGAGAATCTGAAACAGCAACTAGCAAAACCACCGGTTTTAGCTGCTCCCATTGATAAGGAGCCTTTGCTGTTATATGTTGCTGCAAATACACGGGCAGTCAGCGTTGCGATTGTGGTTGAGCGCAAGGAAGCAGGGAAGGAGCATCCGGTTCAGCGCCCGGTTTATTATGTGAGTGAAGTACTCATTGAGTCTAAACAAAGGTACCCGCATTGGCAGAAGTTGGTCTATGGGGTGTTCATGGCAAACCGGAAACTGAAGCACTATTTCCAAGGGCATCCAATAACTGTGGTTAGTTCAGCTCCGTTAGGAGACATAATCTAGAACAGGGAAGCTACAGGCAGGGTAGCCAAGTGGGCCATTGAGCTCAGCCCGCATGAGTTGAAGTATGTACCGCGTACTGCTATAAAATCTCAGGCATTGGTAGATTTCATCAATGACTGGACAGAGTTGCAGACTCCTGAGGAGAAGCCGGATCTTACTTATTGGACGATTCACTTTGACGGTTCAAAGCAGTTGGAGGGCTCGGGGGCTGGAGTTGTCTTAACTTCCCCCAGAGGTGATAAATTTTGCTATGTCCTCCGCTTATTATTTCCTTGTACTAATAATGCAGCGGAATATGAAGCATTACTTCATGGTTTGCGATTGGCAAAGGAGATGAATTTGAGCAGGGTTAAGTGCCTGGGCGATTCAGATCTAGTGGCACAGCAAGTTTCTGGCAAGTGGGATTCAAGAGATCCCCTCATGGCGGCTTATCGGTGAGAGGTTGAAGCGGTCGCAGGATACTTCAAGGGATATCAGGTGGATCATATAGACCGGCGGAGGAACGAAGCGGCCGACGCTTTAAGCCGGCTAGGGTCGCAACGTAAACCGGTACCACCAAACACCTTTTTGGATGAATTGCACAGTCCTTCGGTTCAAGTACTTTCGGAGAACGACCTAGCTGTTCCGGACCCAGAGGCACAGTTAGTTGCAGCACTCCATATTATTCCGGATTGGACGTTACCCTATTTGGCGTACTTAAGCCGAGGGGAGTTACCGGAGGACGAAGAGGAAGCACGGCAGATAATCCGGCGTTCTAAGTCTATGACAATTGCAAATGCAGAGCTGCACCATCGTAGCACTTCTGGAGTATTTCAACGATGTGTTTCAGCTGAAGAAGGTTGTGAGATTCTCAGGGAGATTCATGAAGGGGATTGTGGTCATCATGCCGGATCAAAGTCTTTAGTGGCTAAAGCATTCCGACATGGCTTCTATTGGTTAACCGCGCATGCAGATGCGGCGGATCTGGTCCGAAAGTGTGATGCTTGTCAGAAGTTCTAAAGACGTGCTCTTGTTCCGGCACAGGAACTCCGGATGATACCAATAACTTGGCCTTTTGCAACTTGGGGGCTTGACATGGTTGGGCCTTTCAAGAGATCCCAAGATCAGAAAACTCATCTACTGGTAGCAGTAAACAAGTTTACAAAGTGGGTTGAAGCGGAGCCTATAAGCAAGTGTGATGCGGCAACGGCGGTCAAATTCATCAAAAAAGTAATATTCCGGTTTGGCTTTCCACACAGCATCATCACAGACAATGGCACCAATTTATCTCAGGGTGAGATGGAAGAATTCTTTCGACGAGAGCATATTCGTTTGGACGTGTCTTCTGTGGCTCACCCCCAATCCAATGGTCAGGCTGAAAGGGCAAATCAGGAGATTTTGCGAGGAATCAAACCCCGGCTTATGACACCTTTGCAGAGAACCCCAGGTTGTTGGGTTGAAGAATTGCCATCTGTCCTTTGGAGTATTAACACTACACCAAACCGGTCTACAGGTTATACGCCTTTCTTCATGGTTTACGGCGCAGAAGCGGTTCTTCCAAGTGACATACGCCATGACTCACCAAGGGTAGCGGCCTATGTGGAAGCCGTTAATGAGGAGTCAAGACAAGACGGTTTAGACCGGTTGGATGAAGAGCCTGATATAGCTGCGGCACGGTCGGCGATTTATCAGCAAGATCTGCGCAGATATCATAGCCGCCGGATTAGAACCAGGACATTCCAGGAGGGTGACTTGGTACTCCGGCTCATCCAAGATCAAACAGATATGCACAAGCTATCCCCGCCATGGGAAGGGCCCTTTGTGGTCAGCAAGAATTTACACAATGGTTCATATTACTTGGTGGACATTCGAGAACACAAGGATTCACGGACATCGGAAGAGGAGACGAAGAGGCCGTGGAACATCGCCCATTTACGGCCATACTATACTTGAGCTATGTGCTCCAATGTATCCTATGTATATATTATGAATAATGAATAAACCGGCACCCTCGGTAAACCGGGGGCTCAGCCCTTTTTCCATATACACAAATCTTGTGACAAATAACCATATCAGTTTGTTATCAAATATCATATTTCAATGTTGGCCGGTTTAGAAACTAATTTTTGCAGAATATGTGAAGGAGCAATAGAACTCTCGGGAACAGGAGATTATATCCGGTTCAAGAAGAGAAGACTCCATGAAAAACAAACCCACAGGTTCAAAATAGAACAATGGAGGCCCCCTGGGAGTTGGTATCATCCGCTCCCAGTGATCGGATTAAGTTTCATAAATTCTTGCAACCCCCTGAAAATTTGGACAAGTCCACATTCAGTGATTGGTTTAGATTGACCCACCGGTTCAGGAGGAACCCTAGAGGCCCCCTGGGAATGTCGGTCAATCCGCGTCCCAGTGATCGGAATAATTTTTTCTTTCGACCCTCTGAAAAGTTGGATAGTACCACATTCAGTGATTGGTCTAGATTGACCCACCGGTTCAGGAGGAACCATGGAGGCCCCCTGGGAGTGTCGGCCAATCCGCGTCCCAGTGATCGGAATAATAGATACGATTCTTTCGGCCCTCTGCAAAGATGGATAATCCACATTCAGTGATTGGCTAGGCCCCCTGGGAGTGTCGGCCAATCCGCGTCCCAGTGATCGGAATAATTTTTATACGGTTCTTTCGGCCCTCTGGAAAGATGGATAATCCACATTCAGTGATTGGCTAGGCCCCTTGGATGGTACCCGCATCCATTGATTGGCTGAACCTTGCTTTGAGCCTGGCAGCTCTTTGAAAAAGCCTCGACTACATGGTTTAATTTGCAAAAATTGTGTGTTTCTTGGTGTTTTTTGTGTTCTATAACCTTTTAAACCGAGTGGAACAGCTCCAAAAGTTGACCACCTATCTACAAAGTAACAAGTCTGGGTCATGAACACCAGCGAGAATTAAACCGGCGTTCATCATAACCCGGATCGACCTTCATGATGAGACAACAAATTGGCAGTACATGATCAGTTATAATGACCGGTGTTTTTTAAACCGGCCTGGCTTTGACTATAAGTCACCAGTTTGAGACGCAACAATGACCGGAATTTATTAACCCGGCCCAATTGTGATCAAGCCCGATGTTCATTAAAACCCGGATCGCGTATCAGGCACAAGTTGCAATTTTCTGAAACAAGATGAGCCGGATTTATTGACAAGATGGACCGAAGAGTTTCAAGTGTTTATTAGGATTGATGAAGACCGATTAAAGTGACTTTAAAATCCTGACCGGTTTAAAGTATATTGGCTACATGCATCTCAGGTATAACAGTTATCTTTAATATAAAGATATGCTTATTGGATGTTTCAAGAGAACAAGTTAACCCGTCCAGTGGTAAGCCACTAGGACATATTTTTCGATATTTTTATTTATATGAACAGAAGAAAGCAACCGCATCAGGCAACAGGTTAACGGATGAATACTTCATAAAGACAAAACGTCGGATCAAAGCACATTAAGTCTCAGCTAAACCTATTACAAGGCATAAAAAGCCCAATAGTTGAAGCATTGTTTGACGGAATAACAATCATGGTTACAACAATAGAATTCAAGATTGTGCTTCTCCTTGCTGAGATGGCCGGCCACCGTCTTGATCCGGAAGATCGTCATCTTCGTGAAGCGGTTGGAAGTCCGGCGCACGCCAATCAATCTTCGCCAAGGCACGGAAATATACTTCATCGTTGATAAGTTCAGCAGGATCGATATCAGGAGCAAAGGTCTGAGGACGAACCGGCGGAATTAAGTTTACAGTATCGTAAACCGGTCGCTCCACCCGCTCGTTCTGCAGGTTGTATGCTGGATGATATCGGGACAAGTCAGATTCCACCGCAAGCTTGCTGGCGAGGGGACGCATCGCCTTTGTCAGAGCATAAAGATCTTTTCCATCAAAGGCTGAACCGTCATCCTTGGTATCAGGGAATCCGGTTAACACCTCTTCCGGATCAAGGTCCGGGACCCAAGCTTTAGCCCTTGTTAGAGCCAGAAGAGCGCCCCCTCGGGCTGCCGATTTCTTTACTTCTTCAAGACGAGCCGGTAGAATGGACAATTTATTCAAAGTATCTTGGATAGTTGAAGGAGCCGGTTTACCAAATGAAGTGGCACTGATAATCCTTTGCGTTCCGGAGTACAGCTGTTCGACCAAGGTATAGCAGGCTTTGAGTTTTTTCCGTAAGTCGTCCCCAAGATGGGAGACACGGCGCCCTACATACAACAATGAAAGTTAAACCGGTAGAAGTCACAGGTTACAAAGATAATGACAGGAATTCAGATTATATTTACCAAAAATAGCAGAGGTCATCAAGTCAATTTGGCGCTTTAACCTGGTTAATTCTTCAGTAACCGGATTAAGTGCTCCTTCAGCGTCCTGAACACGTTTTTCAAGATCTTTTTTCTGGACCTCAAAAGTAGTCCGCTCCTCTTGAAAGTATTTTTTCAAGTATTCAGCAGTTTTTAAGCTCACTTGAAGTTCTTTCCTAGCCTTTGAAGCGGCCGACTCAGTTTCCGTAAGCCGGCTTCGAAGTTCGTTGATCTCCAGAGCATTCCGGTTCAGCTCAGCCTGCAGACAAAGTTCAAAAGCAAGATTTGAAGTTACAAGTCTCAAGCACACAACCAAGTTGTCTACTTGACACTTGGGGGCTAATGGCAGTTGAAGCAATACAGCAAAGACAATTTGAAATTACAAGTCTCAAGCACACAACCAAGTTGTCTACTTGACACTTGGGGGCTAATGGCAGTTGAAGCAATACACCAACGACAATTTGAAGTTACAAGTATCAACTACATAACCAAGTTATCTACTTGATACTTGGGGGCTAATGTATGGATCAACAGTTCAAACTACAAAGTTCCGGATCACCTTCAGTAAAGCAGCTAAACCGGAACTTGGGGGCTGCTATGAGATAAAGATTCGTCAAAAAAGCAAAGTCAGAAGAAGAAACTTACCTCGTATTTTTCTCTCATCAGGTTCACCAAGCTGGCTTCATAATCCCGACTGCTGTGGAGCCGGTTCAAATACCCGGAATAAATGTCTTGAGCGCTCATACTGGAAAGACTGGATATGTCAGTACTCCATTTCCCTTTTTCTTGAGCTATCTTTTCCGCTTTAGCTGTATGTTTTGCTAAAACGGTGGGCTCAGCTGGAGCAACATAAGCGGTACCAGTAACCACGACATCAGGAGAAGTGGGTACATTGGGGGGAGTAACGTCAACATGAGCCGGATCAGGAGACGCCGGGTTAACTTGAGGAGAATTAACCCGGGCCGGACTTGGTGGATCTTGGACGTTTTCTGTAAGAGGAGTTTCAAGAGCAGGTTCTTCAACAGGAGCTGCAGGAGTACCTTCTGGAGGAACAACTGTGGACGGATTAATAACCGGATCATCAGCAGTAGGGTCAGCAACAGGCTTATTCGCCTTGGGCTTTTTGCTGGGTTTCGGTTTTCTGGAAAAATATGCAAAATAAGTTAGCATTATAAAGCAAAAAGGGTGTCATAAACCGGAAAAGGCGAAGAAAGTTACCCTGGGACGGTTTTCAAAGGAGGAAGCTGCGTAGCGGTTGATTCACCAGAAGAGGACAGCGGAGTTTCCTGATAGTCAGGATTAGACGGTTTAAGGGGTTTTCGGATAAGTCCGGCCTTGGGATGAAGAAGAGTCGGAGAGGGTATCACCTCAGCACGGCGTTTTCGAACCGGAGTTAAGGAGATTCCAGATGACTCCACTGCCAGGCCACTGTGGCGAGTGGTCCGGCGAAAGGCTTCGTGTTGTTGCTTCTTCAAAGTAAAGTTAGGGTCTAACTGAGCATAAGGATGAGAAAATTGATATTTCCTGACGGTCCGACGACTTTTGTGAGGAAGAGGTTCTGAATCAGAAGAAAGAAGTGTTACCTCAATCTCAGTCGGGTTATCACCTTCAGGCAGCTCCTGTGAAAAGGTATCATTAGATATGATTACAAGTGCATGGAAGCAAGAATTTAAACCGGAATAAAGCATACCTCGGAGTCCGGATCATCATCCTCAGTAGGAGAACCGGCATCGACGGCTGCTTTCCTCTTTTTGTTTGCAGGGGTCTTCCGGCGAGCCTGTTTTACAGTTTTTTCCTGAGGCTTTCTCCTCCAGAAGGGGTCATCAGCCTAATTGAAAAAGCAAGGGCAATTGAAAGACGGTTCAAAGAGGACGGTTTACAAATACAGGGCAAAGAAAAACTTACTTCGGGCAGTTTATTCTTCTTGAAGTACGGAGCTAAGCCAACCTTAGCACAATCTGCTAAGGAAGCATTGAGAATCTTTTTGGCTGACTCCACTACTTCCGATTCAGAAAGCTTATCCTTGGTGAATCTTTGAGGATCATCCGGTTTGCCAGAGTATTTGCACATTAACTGAGAACGCCGGCTTAAGGGAAGGATGCTCCAAGATAGCCAGCAGCGAAGGAAATCAGTGCCGATCAGACCATTTGCTATAAAAGCTCTCAGTTTGGAGAGCTGTGATGAGAACCGGGTCCGTTCAGCAGCACTAAGCCGTGGTGGCAAGGAGTGATTCGCCGGAATACGAGTTTCGCAATAACCCGGCAAAGGATTTTCACCTTCAGGAGAAGTGTCAACACAATAAAACCAGGACTTGTTCCAATCTTTTGGATGAGTATGTAAAGCGGCGTGAGGAAAGACTACATCCCTCCTCTTCTGAATACTAACCCCACCAAGTTCTTGGTGAGGTCCGCTGGTAAATTCAGTGCGTCGGTTTAAATGAAAGAAATCCCGGAATAAATCAACTGAAGGTTCCTCTTGCAGATACACCTCAGAAAACACTTGGAAATCACAAATGTTTGAAACGGAATTGGGTCCGATATCCTGTGGGTGTAGCTGGAAAGCGGCAAGAACATCCCGGAAAAACCTTGAACCGGGGGAAGAGAAGCCTCTAGAGATGTGATCCAAAAACACAATGACTTCCCCGGATCTAGGAGTAGGGGGGCATTCATTACCCGGAGCACGCCACTTTAACTCAGACTGAGGGCCTAATGTGCCGATTTCAGACAACTTGATTAGGTCATCCTCAGTAACGACGGAAGGGACCCAATCGCAGGAGACATACTGCTTAGCCATTGAACAAAGTGCTGGAGAAGATAAAAAATACAGAAACGGATTATGAAAGTACAGTAATCCGGGACTTATCTATGAAGGTTACGCAACGGTTTAAACTGAGGACTAGTTGGCGTGGTTAAACCGGCAATTATAAAAACAGGTTATATCATTTCCGGTTTATGGTAGTTGAAGAGGAACAGTTCAACCATTGCGACAAGTTACAGAGTTTCTTGAAGTATGTGGTATATCAACTTAAATCGGAATATACTTAGCAGATCTGCTAATAAGACAAACAGGTTTTCAAAAGACTATGCTAGAAGAACAGATCTGGGCGTGCTAAGAAAAGGAAAACTAATATCTACGGGAAGGATCTACAAGGATATTGCACGAAGTAAGTTAAATCCGTAGGCCAGACAGGAACAATGAGATTTGAAGTATTTACGGCAGAGAGAAAACACAGTTCAAAAAGTAAGATCTGAAGGACAATACTACTAATAGACATTCGCTTAAGATCGAACAAGATGAAGCTTTGTTAAAGCTTTAATGGCGGAAGGTACAGGGCAAAACCCTAGAGATTATAAGACCGATAGAAAAGAAGAACATACCTGAGAACAACAGAAATCAACGGCGGAGATTTTCTGGTCGAGCTCAGGGTGATGCAGCGGCCGGGCTAAGACTTGTGGTTCAGCGGTCGTCAGTGACAGTTCGAGCTCGGGCGGCAACAGAGGAAGAAGATGAAGGAAGAAGACGGAGCGAGAAGAAGGTAATGAATGGGGGATGGCAGTATTTATAACCAGGAGTCAGATCTGAAACGACAAGTGCGAGAATCGAGGAGACAGAAAATCGGATAAAGATCCCATGACGCCTCGATCTTCGGGATAACCCTTAAAATAAGCTACAGTACAGCTCACGGCGTTGAATGCGGAGATGATGTCATTGTCAGACTTTAATGATCTTGGAGGATGACGTCAGAGCCGGTTTACAAAAAGATGAAGATAAAGAAGAAAATTATATAAGACAGAGAAGATTGATGTGAACAAGTTCAAATCATTCTGGGGCCTAATGTCAGGGATATGACTAGCAGGTATGAACCGGCTATTGTAAACCGGATTAGTTATATTATACTTGGTTGTAATATTTTAGTAGAGACTACGGCCCGTGAGATTTTAAGGCCCATGTATAGAAGTATGGTTTGTAAACCGCCAAGAGATGTAACTTGAGAGATAAGAAAGAAAAGGCAGAGACCGAGGCGGACACAAGTATGAGCCGGCCTCGGGACTCTGTAAACCGGACCAGGCATTGCCTCTATATAAAGGGACGGCCTGGACGGTTCAGGGACAAGCAACAATCAACCCGTCGAGACACAGGCAAGCGAATCCGCTCCCTGTAAACCGACGCCCAAGCAATACCAAACCAACTAGACGTAGGCTTTTACCTTCTCCGAAGGGGCCGAACTAGTATAAATCCTTTGTGTCCTTTGTGTGCTACGAATCCTTTCAAGCTAACCCGTGCGATGGTTCCATCATCAAGTCCGTTAAACCGGACATCTGCCGTGTTCTTTCCACGACAGTGACCCCTTGAGCTATAAAAGGAGGCCCATGCACAACATAGAAAGGTTTCGGAACCTAGACAGCTCTCTTGCTCGGTGTAGCTAGCTCTTCAAGCTCCCGAGCTCAAGAATTCAATACAATCCAAGCAGGAGTAGGGTTTTACGCGTCCGCGCGGCCCGAACCTGGGTAAACTGCCCGCGTGCGCTCCTTGATCTGCTCTTCGTGCTCCCTCCGCTCCCTTACCGCAACGTAGAAGGGGCTCCGGTCCCATAGGTGCTCGTGGGAGGACAGTTTCCCCCGACAAGCACCAAAGAGATGAAAATTTTCTTCCATCACGATGATAAAGAGATAACTTGGATCATTGATAAACACCACAATAGCAACAATCCTTAGGGGAAAGCTTTTAGGTGAGACACAACCCAAGATAACTCCAACGAAGAAATTGACGGGATTAAATATCTCATTCTTGATAACTTGTGAATCATGGAACATGAAGGAAATTGTGAAGAATGACATAACACCATCTGAAAAGATAAGGTAGAAAGGATTGCAATTGGAATGCATGATGAAGAATGCTTGAGCTCCAACAAGAATCTTGATGAAGACTTCGAGGATGAATTAAAACATGATGAACCACCATGAGAACTCCGGTAATGAAAGCATGAGAAGTGAAAGATGAAAATAATAAGATTCAAGGCCTGCGATGAATTAGATGGAGCTTTGAAATGATATAATTGAAATAACTTGGAGCTCCGGAAAACAAGATGAACAACTTAGAACCAAGGATATGATATGATGAACAAGCTCCGGAAAAAAGAGATTAATCACTTCGAGGAAATAAGAATAAGATTTGCTGTATGCTTATCCTTCATCAAATTAAGTTGATGACAAGCAATGGATTTGGCCTACTACTTATTCTTCTTGAAAAGGATTGGAGAGAGATATAGCCAAACTTGAGAATAATCTTGAACAACTCACTGATATGATTATGAAAAGAACAAATGAATTAATACGATAACAACGGAAGGGTAATCTTGAAAGAACCACCGTAAAAATATGGAGACGAACGAAGAGACATCATTTAAGAATAGTTGGAGGACGAAGTTGAAAATTAAGAACGAAGAATCTTCTGAAATGATGGCCTTCGAAGGATCACAATGGAAAGAATTTATGAAATGCTTCGGATGGTATAAAGGAATTCCTCACAATCTGAACAATAATGAGGATGGCATGAAGCTAGAACCACGAATCTTCAAGAGAACGGGCCAAGATTTAAGAGAAACTCTTCTTCGGTCTTCAAATGTTGAGAATGAAGACGAGAAATGCCATGAAGAATTTCGAGATACTCCGGACAAATGACAAGAGGAAGGTGGAGCTAAAGATGGAAATAATTGAAAACAAGCTTGGAGAAGGCATGTGACTGATGGAAATCATTCTTACGTCACACTTTGAAAGGAATTCTCCGGAAAAAGAAGAGTCTGGTAAGATCCTAGAAAAAGACCTGTGGGTTAGGGCCCACTCAAAAGAAATCACCGTTGAAAAATATTGCTTAAGGGATATTGCACCGGTTGAATTAAATGGCTTGAATAAGATAGCAACCTCAAAATAGTTTGAATGGATTAAGAATGGAATCACGAATCTTCCGAGATGTCTTCAGCTCTCCGAATATGAATAGAGAGAGGACAATGATTAATTGGTGCGCCGGAATAAGAAAGCATTGTGAAATGAGGAAAAGATAAGATCAACACCGAAATCTTGAATTAAATTCACCGGAGAACAAAATGAGAATGGAACAACAATGAAGTTGAAGCTTCCTTAGCGTCTTCCTGAGAAACCGGATAAGGACATTGAAGGAAAAGACTGAAGAAACATCACATGAATAAAATGGATATTTCATTGAGAATTTCTGGCTCCGAGGAGAAGAAGGGTGGGAGGGTGGGGAAAACAAAGACAACTTGGAATGAATGAAACAGACACCATTGAGGAAAAAACCTGAATTGGTCTTGCACATATTAAAAGGATCGGGTTAACTTGAAGAGAAGCGCACCAGCTGAAAAGAATTTAACATGACAATCTCAATGATCAAGAAGGACTAGAACTCTCATGGAAATATGAGAACACTGCTTAGGAAAGGTATGGAATCAACACTTGACATCGAAGCAACTCGAATACCAGAATCAACACAAAAACAAAGGATAGATAGGTTGCAGCATAATCTTCACAATATCATTCGAACAGAGAATTGAACGAATGAATTCCATAGCTTTAAGGTACAACACTTGCCGAGAAGCCACTTGGGAGAACAAAAGGTAAATAAAAACAACAAGGAGCAGATAGAACAAATACAAGATAGAAGTTTCGTTCCACATGTTCGTGCTGAAAGCTCATGGAACGTGTTACAAAAGGGTTTTGCCATCCCCGGATCAGCATAGCCAAGGACCTTTTAAGATGCAACTCCCGATTGGAACAACGCCCATAAAACCTCTTCAGTCAAAGTTGAACCCCGAACTCCATATCATGCACTCATTGGAAGAATGCCTACGAGCTACTAGATGAACCCACCTATTAATTTCCAAAAGTTTCCAGTTATGCAATCAGGTGTTGGGGATACAGGGGAAGCATCACGCACTCAACTCTAATCCTACATCCAGCTGTATCCATCCTTCAACACATAACCAGTTATTTCCTGAAACCGTTTACCTCGGACCTTCGAAACGCATATGTTATACAAGCTATGGCAATACTCCCAAACTACCTCCCCAGTACAGGGTGATGTCGGGGTTATCTTACCACTAACCGCATAGAAGAGTTTTCGATGTCGGCCGTCTTAAGTATTTCAGAACTGCTGCGATATATTTGTGACGACAACACCTCGGAGCTCAACTCCCCGGGACACTGCCACAACCCCTAAATGACAGGAGGCATCGAGAACAATGTTCTCGCCACAAAGACATCGGAACAATCCAAACAATACTCGCGTGATCCTAAAAAAAATTGGTGAATTTTTTAGAGTAGAAGAGATAGAGTAATCGTGAGGAGTCCTCACCAGAGTGAAAAGGGATGAGGAGTAAAATAAATCCTACTCTCCGATATATATAGGACTCAAAACATTTTCAAGTGTGTGCCTAGACTCAACCGTCAACGATTCGATCAATCAGTGGGGGCTCCTAGGTCGGAGAAGGCTCTGATTACCAACTTGTAATGCCCAGTATGAGACTATACCTCCTACGTGTCGAGGCACGACTTAAAGGCATAATCTCATACTAGAATGATCTCAAGTATGGTATCTTTGCACGACTCATGTAAAAGAGGGATGAAATTGCAAAAGAGTAGTTGGCTTACACTCGCCACGTCACACAATGCATTACATAAACATTCATCGTCCAAATAGCATCAGAGTCCGACTACGGACGAAGATCCAAATGAAATATACCATAAACACAAGGTCCGATCGCCCCTAGTAGGAACCACTACTGATCGTCGAACAACGTCACATACATACGGCCAAACTCTTCATCGAGCTCCTAGGGAAGTTCTGAACCATCTCCTGCATTGGTCTCAGCGGTACCTGCATCTGGTGTTGTAGTATTTGTGAGCCACGAGAACTCAGCAATCCCAAAACCATGGGTATCAAGACTAACCAAGCTTTATGGGTATGGAAGAGGGTAGTGGTGAGGTTGCAGCAGCGGCTAAGCATAATATGGTGCCTAACTTACGAGTATAAGAATAAGATGAGCATCTACGCAAGCGGTCGCAACTAGTAATGATCGCTAAAGATCCTGAACTACCTACGAGTCAAACATAACCCCACCGTGTTCTCTTCTCAAAGTGAAAAGAGACAGTCACGGTTACTCCCATAGTTGTGTGTTTTACTTCGGATCCTCTGTCAAGTTTTCTACAACCGGACATTAACAAATTCCAATCTGCCACATAACTGCGGCACGACTTTCAAAAGATCATAAGCCTACAGGGGTGTCCCAACTTAGCCCATCACAAGCTCTCACGATCAGCAGAAGTAATAATAATATCATTACCCCTTATCTTAGGGACAATCCGATCAGGATCGGAATCCCGGTGCACAAGACATTTCGACAATGGTAAAACAAGTCCAGCAAGACCTCCCGGCGTGCCGACACCATGATAGTAGCTGCGCGTATCTCATCTTCGGCCATGTCCGCATGAGCACTACATACAACAACCGAAGACCCTAGATAACCGGGTGGCACCGCAAGTGGCTCTAGTTTGGGACCAACACCATCAGCACTGGCCCCCCTTGCTATGTAGGAGAATCCACGAGGGTGCGACCCCCTATGCGAATTTAATTAATTAATTAACTTATTATTATGTTGCAAATTAAAATCAATGTTGGGCCTTGCTGGAGGAGTTTTATTCAAAGACGAAGTGTCAAGGGGTCCCCATATACCCAACTGTGTAAGGAACGCAAAATCAAGGAACATAATGCCGGTTTATCGTCTCCTAAGGTGGCATGAGTGGAACAAAACACCGAGCAAAAGGCCAAGCCTTCCACCCATGCCCAGTATATAGGTGTGTTAATATATATAAAACATATTGTGATATTCCCAAAGCATCAAGTTCCGACATGGAACAATCTTCATCTTCACCTGCAACTAACAATGCTTTAAGAGGGGCTGAGCAAGCCGGTAACATACCAAACAACGGTTTTCTAGGAAGGTGTCAAAGGTTAGAGGTTTCATGGCAACAAGGAGAGGGGCTGACAATAATGATGGGTGGCGCGACATGTAACGATAGCATCGAGACAACTAAGCATGGCAATGATAGTAAAGGTATCCAAGGGGATGGTCATCTTGCCTGGGATTCCGCAAGGAAGAAGAACAAGTCCATGAAGTAGTTGAACAATCCTCACGACTCCAGAACGAACCCGAAGCTAACGAGGGAAGCAAACCGGAAAGAAACAAGCAACACGGTAAACACACAAGCATAAACATGGCATACTATGCACCTCCAAGTATGATGCATGACCGGTTTAAATATGCATGGCATGGCAAGGTGCACAAACAATACTACAAGTTAAGTGGAGCTCAATATGCAACGAGTTTCATATTGACGAAACACCACATTTTATTTATTTAGTTGACTCTCGTTTATTTACAAGACACGATTAAATGTTTGTTAACATGGCAAGAGGTGAAGCAAGTGTAAACTAGCTATCTAGGCATTTTAAATGAGGCCGAAAATAACAACAACAATTCCAGAAAATCCCCATGACCAATTTAGCAATTATTAAAGCAACAACAATTTAACATTCAAAGGTTGTTATCATGATGCGGATGACATGATCAAGTTTTATGCAATTTTTATTTAAACGTTAACATGAAGAGATATGAAGTATTTGTCACCGTGGTGGAAAGAAAGGGGCCACGGCGACGAATCCGAAATGATTCCACGCAACATATCGGTTCCGGTAACTTGTTGAGAGTCCGGAGCAAAAGATGACGGAGAGCGTGAGCGTGTCATGCAAAGACGGTGGGGGTGCTCCCGGTTACCCGGTTCCCACGAGTCGACGACAAAAGACGGGCACAATGGACACGGTGCAACAAGGGAAACATCTCATACAACCACATTCATTCACGAGCATCGTTTCGGCGGTATACCTTCGAAGCGTGCGTTTTCGGAGCGGTTCGAGACGTCGAGGGAAGTAGTTGTACACGCGGTTCGTCGTGGATGCAGAGGTGCACATTCGCATTTTTGTAGACGTTCGGGGTCAAGGCGAGGAACTTGACATCCACGGGTCTCCGAGGTCGACGGTGGTGGATGTAGTCGTTCTCGTTTCATCTCGGAGAGGTACTGGACGGATCGAACGTCCTCGGGGCCACGGTAGTGGTACATGCTTTGAAGATGTTCAAGTTCCCGTAGATGTTCGGTTCGTTGAGGTACTTGTTGCGTCGTAGTGGTACTTGTCGTCCCCAAACTTGACGCTTCCGGGTCTTGGCGAAAACAACAGTAGCAACAAATCGACGGCAACACGGCAGTCATCGAGTCCGGTAGGTCAGAGAGGCCTGATTAGGCAAGCTTGAGGCCGAGTCCATGGCCTCCAGCAGGTCGGTGGCGGTCTTGGGTCACCGCAGGGGTGCGGTGACGAGGTTGTGGTTGCCGGCGCGGCTGGAGAGCGTGAGCCGTCGCGGAGGAAGGAGAAGGACGGCCGGTGGATGTCGCGGGGCGGAGCAGAGCAGGGTCCAGGTGAGGCTGGAGAGCTCGGGGCACGGCGGAGCTGCAGCAGAGGCCGGCGACGAGGCAGGTGACAGGAGGAGGCACGGCGACGGTAGAGGCGACGGACAGGTCCGGCCTGCCGGGCCGGCGGACGCATCGAGGAGTCCGACAGGGCCATCGGGGTTGGCCGCCTGGCGCGTGCCAACTACGGAGTGGCGCAACGAGGAACAGCAGGCGGCGGCAACTTTGCGCTCGGGGAGGCTGGAGGAGACGAGGGCACGGGCGCGTCCATCTGCTCGAGCAGGAGGGGAGAGTGACGGGCACAGGCGGATGCGAGGGAGATGGGGAATCGAGAGGAAGTGATGGTGTGGCTGGAGGCGCTCGGGAGGGAAAAAGAGGGGGGAGGGAGAGTCGGGCTAGGGCTACGATAGACGAGGACCGGCTGGGCCTTGGCCATGGGCTAGGGAAGGAGCTGGTGGGAGCGCCTGGCCTTGGGCCTAGAGGTGTGGCCGGCCTGGCTGGGCCTGGCTGCGGCTGGGATGGCCTGGGGTTGCAGAGGCTCGCACCAGATGGCCTAAATGGCCTGGGTCCTTTCTTTTCCAATTCTACTGATGCTTTTCCCAAAAAAAACAAAAAAACAACAAAGAAGAAAAGAAAAGGAAGGAGGTTCTAGGGAAAGAATTTTCACATTAGGTTATTTTTCTCGGGCTCATTAAAATGAGTGTAATCCAAGAAAAATAGAAGTGGCATGATCGAGATATAATTCAAACATACTTGAATTTAATTCAAATGGGTTTGAACTAAGACTTGATTCTCGAAGTGTCCAAAAATGCTCAGATTTTTGGAGGAACCTAGATAAAAATGGATAAGAATTGTAGAGAAGGTTTTGATGGTGAAACTTGAAGTAAAGAGGCATGGGAAAATTTGCAAATGTGTTTCGGTGATCCCAAACTAATGGGATATTTTAGTATAGCTCCCTAAATATTGGGAGGATTTTATATGTTATAAAGAAAAGTCATCCTTCCCTCGATTTAAATGGATCGAAGATCCACACGATTTATTTAAGTTGAGATGCAAAAGATTAAAGGCATGATGGCATGATGACATGATGCAATGCAAAACTAAATAAAGCCAGCAAAAGAAACACATGGCAAAACCCGGAACATCTGGAAGTCTTCTGGAGCATCGGTCTCGGGGCGTCACAACTTTTCGAGTAATTGATAGAAAAGCGCAAAGTTATGAAAATATCTAAGGCAATGATTATGTAATATAGGCATCACGTCCATGTCAAGTAGACCGACTCCTGCCTGCATCTACTACTAAGCATAATATGGTGGCTAACTTACAAGCACAAGAATAAGATGAGCATCTACGCAAGCGGTCGCAACTAGGAATGATCGCTAAAGATCCTGAACTACCTACGAGTCAAACACAACCCCACTGTGTTCTCTTCTCAAAGTGAAAAGAGACAGTCACGGTTACTCTCACAGTTGTGTGTTTTACTTCGGATCCTCTGTCAAGTTTTCTACAACCGGACATTAACAAATTCCAATCTGCCACATAACCGCGGGCACGTCTTTCGAAAGATCATAACCCTGCAGGGGTGTCCCAATTTAGCCCATCACAAGCTCTCACGATCAGCAGAAGTAATAATAATATCATTACCCCTTATCTTAGGGGCAATCCGATCAAGCTCGGAATCCCGGTGCATAAGACATTTCGACAATGGTAAAACAAGTCCAGCAAGACGTCCCGGCGACAATGTAAAGTTATCGGAATCCGATCAGGTTTCATGGCAACAAGGAGAGGGGCTGACAATAATGATGGGTAGCGCGACATGTGACGATAGCATCGAGACAACTAAGCATGGCAATGATAGTAAAGGTATCCAAGGGGATGGTCATTTTGCCTGGGATTCCGCAAGGAAGAAGAACAAGTCCATGAAGTAGTCGAACAATCCTCACAACTCCGGAACGAACCTGAAGCTAACGAGGGAAGCAAACCGGAAGGAAACAAGCAACTCGGTAAACACACAAGCATAAACATGGCATACGATGCACCTCCAAGTATGATGCATGACCGGTTTAAATATGCATGGCATGGCAAGGTGCACAAACAATACTACAAGTTAAGTGGAGCTCAATATGCAACGAGTTGCATATTGACGATACACCACATTTTATTTATTTAGTTGACTCTCGTTTATTTACAAGACAAGATTAAATGTTTGTTAACATGGCAAGAGGTGAAGCAAGTGTTAACTAGCTATCTAGGAATTTTAAATGAGGCCGGAAATAACAACAACAATTCCGGAAAATCCCCATGACCAATTTAGCAATTATTAAAGCAACAACAATTTAACATTCAAAGGTTGTTATCATGATGCGGATGACATGATCAAGTTTTATGCAATTTTTAGTTAAACGTTAACATGAAGAGATAGGAAGTATTTGTCACCGTGGTGGAAAGAAAGGGGCCAGGGCGACGAATCCGAAATGATGCCATGCAACATATCGGTTCCGGTAACTCGTTGAGAGTTCGGAGCAAAAGATGACGCAGAGTGTGAGCGTGTCATGCAAAGACGGTGGAGGTGCTCCCGGCTACCCGGTTCCCACGAGTCGAGGGCAAAATACGGGCACAACGGACACGGTGCAACAAGGGAAACATCTCATACAACCACATTCATTCACGGGCATCGTTTCGGCGGTATACCTTCGAAGCGTGCGTTTTCGGAGCCGTTCGAGACATCGAGGGAAGTAGTTGTACACGCGGTTCGTAGTGGAAGCAGAGGTGCACGTTCGCGTTTTTGTAGACGTTCGGGGTCACGGCGAGGAACTTGACATCTACGGGTCTCCGAGGTCGACGGTGGTGGATGTAGTCGTTCTCGTTTCATCTCGGAGAGGTACTTGACAGATCGAACGTCCTCGGGGCGACGGTAGTGGTACACGCTTTGAAGATGTTCAAGTTCCCGTAGATGTTCGGTTCGTTGAGGTACTTGTCGCGTCGTAGTGGTACTTGTCGTCTCCAAACTTGTCGTTCTCGGGGGTCTTCGAGGGTCGAACTTGATGCTTCCGGGTCTTGGCGAAAAAAACAGCAGCAACAAAGCGACGGCAACACGGCAGTCATCGAGTCCGGTAGGTCAAAGAGGCCTGATTAGGCGAGCTTGAGGCCGAGTCCATGGCCTCCAGCAGGTCGGTGGCGGTCTTGGGTCACCAGAGGGGCGCGGCGACGAGGTTGAGGTTGCCGGTGCGGCTGGAGAGCGCGAGCCATCACGGAGGAAGGAGAAGGACAACCGGTGGATGTCGCGGGGCGGAGCAGAGCAGGGTCTAGGCGAGGCTGGAGAGCTCGGGGCGCGGCGGAGCTGCAGCAGAGGCCGGCGACGAGGCAGGTGACGGGAGGAGACACGGCGACGACAGAGGTGATGGACAGGTCTGGCCTGCCGGGTCGTCGGACGCATCGAGGAGGCCGACGGGGCCATCGGGGTTGACCGCCTGGCGCGTGTCAACTGCGGCGTGGCGCAACGAGGAACAGCAGGCGGCGGCAACTTGGCGCTCGGGGAAGCCGGAGGAGACGAGGGCGCGGGCGCGTCCATCTGCTCGAGCAGGAGGGCAGAGCGACGGGCACAGGCGGATGCGAGGGAGATGAGGAATCGAGAGGAAGCGATGGTGCGGCTGGCGGCGCTCGGGAGGGAAAAAGAGGGGTCGAGGGAGAGTCGGGCTAGGGCTAGGATAAACGGGGACCGGCTGGGCCTTGGCCATGGGCCAGGGAAGGAGCTGGTGGGAGCGCCTGGCCTTGGGCCTAGAGGTGTGGCCGGCCTGGCTGGGCCTGGCTGCGGCTGGGATGGCCTGGGGCTGCAGAGGCTCCCACCGGATGGCCTAAATGGCCTGGGTCCTCTCTTTTCCAATTCTACTGATGCTTTTCCCAAAAAAATAGAAAAACAACAAAGAAGAAAATAAAAGGAAGGAGGTGCTAGGGAAAGAATTTGCACATTAGGTTATTTTTCTCGGGCTCATAAAAATGAGCGTAATCCAAGAAAAATAGAAGTGGCATGATCGGGATATAATTCAAAAATACTTGAATTTAATTCAAATGGGTTTGAACTAAGACTTGATTCTCGAAGTGTCCAAAATGCTCGGATTTTGGGAGGAACCTCGATAAAAATGGATAAGAATTGTAGAGAAGGTTTTGACGGTGAAACTTGAAGTAAAGAGGCATGGGAAAATTTGCAAGTGTGTTTCGGTGATCCCAAACTAATGGGATATTTTAGTATAGCTCCCTAAATATTGGGAGGCTTTTATATGTCATAAAGAGAAGTCATCGTTCCCTCGATTTAAATGGATCGAAGATCCACACGATTTATTTAAGTTGAGATGCAAAAGATTAAAGGCATGATGGCATGATGACATGATGCAATGCAAAACTAAATAAAGCCAGCAAAAGAAACACACGGCAAAACCCGGAACATCTGGAAGTCTTGTGGAGAGTCGGTCTTGGGGCGTCACAACTCTCCCACACTAACAGAGGATCTCAACCCGAGATCCTGGAGATGGCATCTGATAAAAGAGGATGAATGAAGAGGTAAAACAAAGTTGCTTCTTCGACTAACGAGTGAAACGACGAACCATGAGAGGTTGAACAATATTGAAAGAAAGAATACAACAGAGATGAACGAAGTTAAGAGCACTCCGGTAAAAGGTGGAACAAGGGACACCACGAGAACCTTGCAGGTTGAAAGACATGAAACAAGAGCTCACGGATGACGAAAATTTTTCAAAACCACTCTGGTTAACCAAGATTGAAAAGGAATAAGAACGAAATAATTTGGACAGCATTCCGACTGTAAATGGAAGGAATTAACATGAACTTGAGGAGATGGTATGATGCTTGATGAAATCAGCAACACACTGCCTCCGGAACAATTGAAAGAATGGCACGAGGGGTAAGGAAGGCTTCAGACAGCACTCCGGTTGAAAAGAGAGGCAAAACTTGATCAGATGAGAGAATTTGAATGGATGGCACGACAATCCTGTTGAGTGGACGAGAAAAGAAAAGACCATGATCTTGATATTGATATGACAAGATGATGGTTCGACGAGAGCAATAGCACAAAGCCTCCGGGATGAAAGAATAGATGCTAGATCGTTGTAAAGAAAGAACGGAGAAGAAAATGACAGCTTCTCCACAATTGACTTTGAAATAGCATCCTTACAAAGATGGATTGAATAGAGTTGTTTAAAAATAAACAACAAAAGAATAAGGTTGTTATGGGCTTATGGAAAACATCTCAAAACTTGAAGTGAAATTCTTCCACTAATGGAAAAAATTGATTTGATTGAGAGCACCAAAGAGATGAAAATTTTCTTCCATCACGATGATAAAGAGATAACTTGGATCATTGATAAACACCACAATAGCAACAATCCTTAGGGGAAAGCTTTTAGGTGAGACACAACCCAAGATAACTCCAACGAAGAAATTGACGGGATTAAATATCTCATTCTTGATAACTTGTGAGTCATGGAACATGAAGGAAATTGTGAAGAATGACATAACACCATCTGAAAAGATAAGGTAGAAAGGATTGCAATTGGAATGCATGATGAAGAATGCTTGAGCTCCAACAAGAATCTTGATGAAGACTTCGAGGATGAATTAAAACATGATGAACCACCATGAGAACTCCGGTAATGAAAGCATGAGAAGTGAAAGATGAAAATAATAAGATTCAAGGCCTGCGATGAATTAGATGGAGCTTTGAAATGATATAATTGAAATAACTTGGAGCTCCGGAAAACAAGATGAACAACTTAGAACCAAGGATATGATATGATGAACAAGCTCCGGAAAAAAGAGATTAATCACTTCGAGGAAATAAGAATAAGATTTGATGTATGCTTATCCTTCATCAAATTAAGTTGATGACAAGCAATGGATTTGGCCTACTACTTATTCTTCTTGAAAAGGATTGGCGAGAGATATAGCCAAACTTGAGAATAATCTTGAACGACTCACTGATATGATTATGAAAAGAACAAATGAATTAATACGATAACAACGGAAGGGTAATCTTGAAAGAACCACCGTAAAAATATGGAGACGAACGAAGAGACATCATTTAAGAATAGTTGGAGGACGAAGTTGAAAATTAAGAACGAAGAATCTTCTGAAATGATGGCCTTCGAAGGATCACAATGGAAAGAATTTATGAAATGCTTCGGATGGTATAAAGGAATTCCTCACAATCTGAACAATAATGAGGATGGCATGAAGCTAGAACCACGAATCTTCAAGAGAACGGCCAAGATTTAAGAGAAACTCTTCTTCGGTCTTCAAATGTTGAGAATGAAGACGAGAAATGCCATGAAGAATTTCGAGATACTCCGGACAAATGACAAGAGGAAGGTGGAGCTAAAGATGGAAATAATTGAAAACAAGCTTGGAGAAGGCATGTGACTGATGGAAATCATTCTTACGTCACACTTTGAAAGGAATTCTCCGGAAAAAGAAGAGTCTGGTAAGATCCTGGAAAAAGACCTGTGGGTTAGGGCCCACTCAAAAGAAATCACCGTTGAAAAATATTGCTTAAGGGATATTGCACCGGTTGAATTAAATGGCTTGAATAAGATAGCAACCTCAAAATAGTTTGAATGGATTAAGAATGGAATCACGAATCTTCCGAGATGTCTTTAGCTCTCCGAATATGAATAGAGAGAGGACAATGATTAATTGGTGCACCGGAATAAGAAAGCATTGTGAAATGAGGAAAGGATAAGATCAACACCGAAATCTTGAATTAAATTCACCGGAGAACAAAATGAGAATGGAACAACAATGAAGTTGAAGCTTCCTTAGCGTCTTCCTGAGAAACCGGATAAGGACATTGAAGGAAAAGACTGAAGCAAAATCACATGAATAAAATGGATATTTCATTGAGAATTTCTGGCTCCGAGGAGAAGAAGGGTGGGAGGGTGGGGAAAACAAAGACAACTTGGAATGAATGAAACAGACACCATTGAGGAAAAAACCTGAATTGGTCTTGCACATATTAAAAGGATCGGGTTAACTTGAAGAGAAGCGCACCAGCTGAAAAGAATTTAACATGACAATCTCAATGATCAAGAAGGACTAGAACTCTCATGGAAATATGAGAACACTGCTTAGGAAAGGTATGGAATCAACACTTGACATCGAAGCAACTCGAATACCAGAATCAAAACAAAAACAAAGGATAGATAGGTTGCAGCATAATCTTCACAATATCATTCGAACAGAGAATTGAACGAATGAATTCCATAGCTTGAAGGTACAACACTTGCCGAGAAGCCACTTTGGAGAACAAAAGGTAAATAAAAACAACAAGGAGCAGATAGAACAAATACAAGATAGAAGTTTCGTTCCACATGTTCGTGCTGAAAGCTCATGGAACGTGTTACAAAAGGGTTTTGCCATCCCCGGATCAGCATAGCCAAGGACCTTTTAATATGCAACTCCCGATTGGAACAACGCCCATAAAACCTCTTCAGTCAATGTTGAACCCCGAACTCCATATCATGCACTCGTTGGAAGAATGCCTACGAGCTACTAGATGAACCCACCTATTAATTTCCAAAAGTTTCCAGTTATGCAATCAGGTGTTGGGGATACAGGGGAAGCATCACGCACTCAACTCTAATCCTACATCCAGCTGTATCCATCCTTCAACACATAACCAGTTATTTCCTGAAACCGTTTACCTCGGACCTTCGAAACGCATCTGTTATACAAGCTATGGCAATACTCCCAAACTACCTCCCCAGTACTGGGTGATGTCGGGGTTATCTTACCACTAACCGCATAGAAGAGTTTTCGACGTAGGCCGTCTTAAGTATTTCAGAACTGCTGCGATATATTTGTGACGACAACACCTCGGAGCTCAACTCCCCGGGACACTGCCACAACCCCTAAATGACAGGAGGCATCGAGAACAATGTTCTCGCCACAAAGACATCGGAACAATCCAAACAATACTCGCGTGATCGTAAAAAAAATTGGTGAATTTTTTAGAGTAGAAGAGATAGAGTAATCGTGAGGAGTCCTCACCAGAGTGAAAAGGGATGAGGAGTAAAATAAATCCTACTCTCCGATATATATAGGACTCAAAACAATTTCAAGTGTGTGCCTAGACTCAACCGTCAACGATTCGATCAATCAGTGGGGGCTCCTAGGTCGGAGAAGGCTCTGATTACCAACTTGTAATGCCCAGTATGAGACTATACCTCCTACGTGTCGAGGCACGACTTAAAGGCATAATCTCATACTAGAATGATCTCAAGTATGGTATCTTTGCACGACTCATGTAAAAGAGGGATGAAATTGCAAAAGAGTAGTTGGCTTACACTCGCCACGTCACACAATGCATTACATAAACATTCATCGTCCAAATAGCATCAGAGTCCGACTACGGACGAAGATCCAAATGAAATATACCATAAACACAAGGTCCGATCGCCCCTAGTAGGAACCACTACTGATCGTCGAACAACGTCACATACATACGGCCAAACTCTTCATCGAGCTCCTAGGGAAGTTCTGAACCATCTCCTGCATTGGTCTCAGCGGTACCTGCATCTAGTGTTGTAGTATTTGTGAGCCACGAGAACTCAGCAATCCCAAAACCATGGGTATCAAGACTAACCAAGCTTTATGGGTATGGAAGAGGGTAGTGGTGAGGTTGCAGCAGCGGCTAAGCATAATATGGTGCCTAACTTACGAGTATAAGAATAAGATGAGCATCTACGCAAGCGGTCGCAACTAGTAATGATCGCTAAAGATCCTGAAATACCTACGAGTCAAACATAACCCCACCGTGTTCTCTTCTCAAAGTGAAAAGAGACAGTCACGGTTACTCCCATAGTTGTGTGTTTTACTTCGGATCCTCTGTCAAGTTTTCTACAACCGGACATTAACAAATTCCAATCTGCCACATAACTGCGGCACGACTTTCGAAAGATCATAAGCCTACAGGGGTGTCCCAACTTAGCCCATCACAAGCTCTCACGATCAGCAGAAGTAATAATAATATCATTACCCCTTATCTTAGGGACAATCCGATCAGGATCGGAATCCCGGTGCACAAGACATTTCGACAATGGTAAAACAAGTCCAGCAAGACCTCCCGGCGTGCCGACACCATGATAGTAGCCGCGCGTATCTCATCTTCGGCCATGTCCGGATGAGCACTACATACAACAACCGAAGACCCTAGATAACCGGGTGGCACCGCAAGTGGCTCTAGTTTGGGACCAACACCATCAGCACTGGCCCCCCTTGCTATGTAGGAGAATCCACGAGGGTGCGACCCCCTATGCGAATTTAATTAATTAATTAACTTATTATTATGTTGCAAACTAAAATCAATGTTGGGCCTTGCTGGAGGAGTTTTATTCAAAGACGAAGTGTCAAGGGGTCCCCATATACCCAACTGTGTAAGGAACGCAAAATCAAGGAACATAATGCCGGTTTATCGGCTCCTAAGGTGGCATGAGTGGAAGAAAACACCGAGCAAAAGGCCAAGCCTTCCACCCATGCCCAGTATATAGGTGTGTTAATATATATAAAACATATTGTGATATTCCCAAAGCATCAAGTTCCGACATGGAACAATCTTCATCTTCACCTGCAACTAACAATGCTTTAAGAGGGGCTGAGCAAGCCGGTAACATACCAAACAACGGTTTGCTAGGAAGGTGTCAAAGGTTAGAGGTTTCATGGCAACAAGGAGAGGGGCTGACAATAATGATGGGTGGCGCGACATGTAACGATAGCATCGAGACAACTAAGCATGGCAATGATAGTAAAGGTATCCAAGGGGATGGTCATCTTGCCTGGGATTCCGCAAGGAAGAAGAACAAGTCCATGAAGTAGTTGAACAATCCTAACGACTCCGGAACGAACCCGAAGCTAACGAGGGAAGCAAACCGGAAAGAAACAAGCAACACGGTAAACACACAAGCATAAACATGGCATACTATGCACCTCCAAGTATGATGCATGACCGGTTTAAATATGCATGGCATGGCAAGGTGCACAAACAATACTACAAGTTAAGTGGAGCTCAATATGCAATGAGTTTCATATTGACGAAACACCACATTTTATTTATTTAGTTGACTCTCATTTATTTACAAGACACGATTAAATTTTTGTTAACATGGCAAGAGGTGAAGCAAGTGTAAACTAGCTATCTAGGCATTTTAAATGAGGCCGAAAATAACAACAACAATTCCAGAAAATCCCCATGACCAATTTAGCAATTATTAAAGCAACAACAATTTAACATTCAAAGGTTGTTATCATGATGCGGATGACATGATCAAGTTTTATGCAATTTTTATTTAAACGTTAACATGAAGAGATATGAAGTATTTGTCACCGTGGTGGAAAGAAAGGGGCCACGGCGACGAATCCGAAATGATGCCACGCGACATATCGGTTCCGGTAACTTGTTGAGAGTCCGGAGCAAAAGATGACGGAGAGCGTGAGCGTGTCATGCAAAGACGGTGGGGGTGCTCCCGGTTACCCGGTTCCCACGAGTCGACGACAAAAGACGGGCACAATGGACACGGTGCAACAAGGGAAACATCTCATACAACCACATTCATTCACGAGCATCGTTTCGGCGGTATACCTTCGAAGCGTGCGTTTTCGGAGCGGTTCGAGACGTCGAGGGAAGTAGTTGTACACGCGGTTCGTCGTGGATGCAGAGGTGCACATTCGCATTTTTGTAGACGTTCGGGGTCAAGGCGAGGAACTTGACATCCACGGGTCTCCGAGGTCGACGGTGGTGGATGTAGTCGTCCTCGTTTCATCTCGGAGAGGTACTGGACGGATCGAACGTCCTCGGGGCCACGTAGTGGTACATGCTTTGAAGATGTTCAAGTTCCCGTAGATGTTCGGTTCGTTGAGGTACTTGTTGCGTCGTAGTGGTACTTGTCGTCCCCAAACTTGACGCTTCCGGGTCTTGGCGAAAACAACAGTAGCAACAAATCGACGGCAACACGGCAGTCATCGAGTCCGGTAGGTCAGAGAGGCCTGATTAGGCAAGCTTGAGGCCGAGTCCATGGCCTCCAGCAGGTCGGTGGCGGTCTTTGGTCACCGGAGGGGTGCGGTGACGAGGTTGTGGTTGCCGGCGCGGCTGGAGAGCGTGAGCCGTCGCGGAGGAAGGAGAAGAACGGCCGGTGGATGTCGTGGGGCGGAGCACAGCAGGGTCCAGGTGAGGCTGGAGAGCTCGGGGCACGGCGGAGCTGCAGCAGAGGCCGGCGACGAGGCAGGTGACGGGAGGAGGCACGACGACGGTAGAGGCGACGGACAGGTCCGGCCTGCCGGGCCGGCGGACGCATCGAGGAGTCCGACGGGGCCATCGGGGTTGGCCGCCTGGCGCGTGCCAACTGCGGAGTGGCGCAACGAGGAACAGCAGGCGGCGGCAACTTGGCGCTCGGGGAGGCTGGAGGAGACGAGGGCGCGGGCGCGTCCATCTGCTCGAGCAGGAGGGGAGAGCGACGGGCACAGGCGGATGCGAGGGAGATGGGGAATCGAGAGGAAGCGATGGTGTGGCTGGAGGCGCTCGGGAGGGAAAAAGAGGGGGGAGGGAGAGTCGGGCTAGGGCTACGATAGACGAGGACCGGCTGGGCCTTGGCCATGGGCTAGGGAAGGAGCTGGTGGGAGCGCCTGGCCTTGGGCCTAGAGGTGTGGCCGGCCTGGCTGGGCCTGGCTGCGGCTGGGATGGCCTGGGGCTGCAGAGGCTCGCACCAGATGGCCTAAATGGCCTGGGTCCTTTCTTTTCCAATTCTACTGATGCTTTTCCCAAAAAAAAACAAAAAAACAACAAAGAAGAAAAGAAAAGGAAGGAGGTGCTAGGGAAAGAATTTTCACATTAGGTTATTTTTCTCGGGCTCATTAAAATGAGCGTAATCCAAGAAAAATAGAAGTGGCATGATCGAGATATAATTCAAACATACTTGAATTTAATTCAAATGGGTTTGAACTAAGACTTGATTCTCGAAGTGTCCAAAAATGCTCAGATTTTTGGAGGAACCTAGATAAAAATGGATAAGAATTGTAGAAAGGTTTTGATGGTGAAACTTGAAGTAAAGAGGCATGGGAAAATTTGCAAATGTGTTTCGGTGATCCCAAACTAATGGGATATTTTAGTATAGCTCCCTAAATATTGGGAGGATTTTATATGTTATAAAGAAAAGTCATCCTTCCCTCGATTTAAATGGATCGAACATCCACACGATTTATTTAAGTTGAGATGCAAAAGATTAAAGGCATGATGGCATGATGACATGATGCATTGCAAAACTAAATAAAGCCAGCAAAAGAAACACCTGGCAAAACCCGGAACATCTGGAAGTCTTCTGGAGCATCGGTCTCGGGGCGTCACAACTTTTCGAGTAATTGATAGAAAAGCGCAAAGTTATGAAAATATCTAAGGCAATGATTATGTAATATAGGCATCACGTCCATGTCAAGTAGACCGACTCCTGCCTGCATCTACTACTAAGCATAATATGGTGGCTAACTTACAAGTACAAGAATAAGATGAGCATCTACGCAAGCGGTCGCAACTAGGAATGATCGCTAAAGATCCTGAACTACCTACGAGTCAAACACAACCCCACTGTGTTCTCTTCTCAGAGTGAAAAGAGACAGTCACGGTTACTCTCACAGTTGTGTGTTTTACTTCGGATCCTCTGTCAAGTTTTCTACAACCGGACATTAACAAATTCCAATCTGCCACATAACCGCGGGCACGTCTTTCGAAAGATCATAACCCTGCAGGGGTGTCCCAATTTAGCCCATCCAAGCTCTCACGATCAGCAGAAGTAATAATAATATCATTACCCCTTATCTTAGGGGCAATCCGATCAAGCTCGGAATCCCGGTGCATAAGACATTTCGACAATGGTAAAACAAGTCCAGCAAGATGTCCCGGCGACAATGTAAAGTTATCGGAATCTGATCAGGTTTCATGGCAACAAGGAGAGGGGCTGACAATAATGATGGGTAGCGCGACATGTGACGATAGCATCGAGACAACTAAGCATGGCAATGATAGTAAAGGTATCCAAGGGGATGGTCATTTTGCCTGGGATTCCGCAAGGAAGAAGAACAAGTCCATGAAGTAGACGAACAATCCTCACAACTCCGGAACGAACCTGAAGCTAACGAGGGAAGCAAACCGGAAGGAAACAAGCAACTCGGTAAACACACAAGCATAAACATGGCATACGATGCACCTCCAAGTATGATGCATGACCGGATTAAATATGCATGGCATGGCAAGGTGCTCAAACAATACTACAAGTTAAGTGGAGCTCAATATGCAACGAGTTGCATATTGACGATACACCACATTTTATTTATTTAGTTGACTCTCGTTTATTTACAAGACAAGATTAAATGTTTGTTAACATGGCAAGAGGTGAAGCAAGTGTAAACTAGCTATCTAGGAATTTTAAATGAGGCCGGAAATAACAACAACAATTCCGGAAAATCCCCATGACCAATTTAGCAATTATTAAAGCAACAACAATTTAACATTCAAAGGTTGTTATCATGACGCGCATGACATGATCAAGTTTTATGCAATTTTTAGTTAAACGTTAACATGAAGAGATATGAAGTATTTGTCACCGTGGTGGAAAGAAAGGGTCCAGGGTGACGAATCCGAAATGATGCCATGCAACATATCGGTTCCGGTAACTCGTTGAGAGTTCGGAGCAAAAGATGACGCAGAGTGTGAGCGTGTCATGCAAAGACGGTGGAGGTGCTCCCGGCTACCCGGTTCCCACGAGTCGAGGGCAAAAGACGGGCACAACGGACACGGTGCAACAAGGGAAACATCTCATACAACCACATTCATTCACGGGCATCGTTTCGGCGGTATACCTTCGAAGCGTGCGTTTTCGGAGCGGTTCGAGACATCGAGGGAAGTAGTTGTACACGCGGTTCGTAGTGGAAGCAGAGGTGCACGTTCGCGTTTTTGTAGACGTTCGGGGTCACGGCGAGGAACTTGACATCTACGGGTCTCCGAGGTCGACGGTGGTGGATGTAGTCGTTCTCGTTTCATCTCGGAGAGGTACTTGACAGATCGAACGTCCTCGGGGCGACGGTAGTGGTACACGCTTTGAAGATGTTCAAGTTCCCGTAGATGTTCGGTTCGTTGAGGTACTTGTCGCGTCGTAGTGGTACTTGTCGTCTCCAAACTTGTCGTTCTCGGGGGTCTTCGAGGGTCGAACTTGATGCTTCCGGGTCTTGGCGAAAAAAACAGCAGCAACAAAGCGACGGCAACATGGCAGTCATCGAGTCCGGTAGGTCAAAGAGGCCTGATTAGGCGAGCTTTAGGCCGAGTCCATGGCCTCCAGCAGGTCGGTGGCGGTCTTGGGTCACCAGAGGGGCGCGGCGACGAGGTTGTGGTTGCCGGTGCGGCTGGAGAGCGCGAGCCATCACGGAGGTAGGAGAAGGACAACCGGTGGATGTCGCGGGGCGGAGCAGAGCAGGGTCTAGGCGAGGCTGGAGAGCTCGGGGCGCGGCGGAGCTGCAGGAGAGGCCGGCGACGAGGCAGGTGACGGGAGGAGACACGGCGACGGCAGAGGTGATGGACAGGTCCGGCCTGCCGGGTCGTCGGACGCATCGAGGAGGCCGACGGGGCAATCGGGGTTAGCCGCCTGGCGCGTGTCAACTGCGGCGTGGCGCAACGAGGAACAGCAGGCGGCGGCAACTTGGCGCTCGGGGAGGCCGGAGGAGACGAGGGCGCGGGCGCGTCCATCTGCTCGAGCAGGAGGGCAGAGCGACGGGCACAGGCGGATGCGAGGGAGATGAGGAATCGAGAGGAAGCGATGGTGCGGCTGGCGGCGCTCGGGAGGGAAAAAGAGGGGTCGAGGGAGAGTCGGGCTAGGGCTAGGATAGACGGGGACCGGCTGGGCCTTGGCCATGGGCCAGGGAAGGAGCTGGTGGTAGCGCCTGGCCTTGGGCCTAGAGGTGTGGCCGGCCTGGCTGGGCCTGGCTGCGGCTGGGATGGCCTGGGGCTGCAGAGGCTCCCACCGGATGGCCTAAATGGCCTGGGTCCTCTCTTTTCCAATTCTACTGATGCTTTTCCCAAAAAAAATAGAAAAACAACAAAGAAGAAAATAAAAGGAAGGAGGTGCTAGGGAAAGAATTTGCACATTAGGTTATTTTTCTCGGGCTCATAAAAATGAGCGTAATCCAAGAAAAATAGAAGTGGCATGATCAGGATATAATTCAAACATACTTGAATTTAATTCAAATGGGTTTGAACTAAGACTTGATTCTCGAAGTGTCCAAAATGCTCGGATTTTGGGAGGAACCTCGATAAAAATGGATAAGAATTGTAGAGAAGGTTTTGACGGTGAAACTTGAAGTAAAGAGGCATGGGAAAATTTGCAAGTGTGTTTCGGTGATCCCAAACTAATGGGATATTTTAGTATAGCTCCCTAAATATTGGGAGGCTTTTATATGTCATAAAGAGAAGTCATCGTTCCCTCGATTTAAATGGATCGAAGATCCACACGATTTATTTAAGTTGAGATGCAAAAGATTAAAGGCATGATGGCATGATGACATGATGCAATGCAAAACTAAATAAAGCCAGCAAAAGAAACACACGGCAAAACCCGGAACATCTGGAAGTCCTGTGGAGAGTCGGTCTTGGGGCGTCACAACTCTCCCACACTAACAGAGGATCTCAACCCGAGATCCTGGAGATGGCATCTGATAAAAGAGGATGAATGAAGAGGTAAAACAAAGTTGCTTCTTCGACTAACGAGTGAAACGACGAACCATGAGAGGTTGAACAATATTGAAAGAAAGAATACAACAGAGATGAACGAAGTTAAGAGCACTCCGGTAAAAGGTGGAACAAGGGACACCACGAGAACCTTGCAGGTTGAAAGACATGAAACAAGAGCTCACGGATGACGAAAAATTTTCAAAACCACTCCGGTTAACCAAGATTGAAAAGGAATAAGAACGAAATAATTTGGACAGCATTCCGACTGTAAATGGAAGGAATTAACATGAACTTGAGGAGATGGTATGATGCTTGATGAAATCATCAACACACTGCCTCCGGAACAATTGAAAGAATGGCACGAGGGGTAAGGAAGGCTTCAGACAGCACTCCGGTTGAAAAGAGAGGCAAAACTTGATCAGATGAGAGAATTTGAACGGATGGCACGACAATCCTGTTGAGTGGACGAGAAAAGAAAAGACCATGATCTTGATATTGATATGACAAGATGATGGTTCGACGAGAGCAATAGCACAAAGCCTCCGGGATGAAAGAATAGATGCTAGATCGTTGTAAAGAAAGAACGGAGAAGAAAATGACAACTTCTCCACAATTGACTTTGAAATAGCATCCTTACAAAGATGGATTGAATAGAGTTGTTTAAAAATAAACAACAAAAGAATAAGGTTGTTATGGGCTTATGGAAAACATCTCAAAACTTGAAGTGAAATTCTGCCACTAATGGAAACAATTGATTTGATTGAGAGCACCAAAGAGATGAAAATTTTCTTCCATCACGATGATAAAGAGATAACTTGGATCATTGATAAACACCACAATAGCAACAATCCTTAGGGGAAAGCTTTTAGGTGAGACACAACCCAAGATAACTCCAACGAAGAAATTGACGGGATTAAATATCTCATTCTTGATAACTTGTGAGTCATGGAACATGAAGGAAATTGTGAAGAATGACATAACACCATCTGAAAAGATAAGGTAGAAAGGATTGCAATTGGAATGCATGATGAAGAATGCTTGAGCTCCAACAAGAATCTTGATGAAGACTTCGAGGATGAATTAAAACATGATGAACCACCATGAGAACTCCGGTAATGAAAGCATGAGAAGTGAAAGATGAAAATAATAAGATTCAAGGCCTGCGATGAATTAGATGGAGCTTTGAAATGATATAATTGAAATAACTTGGAGCTCCGGAAAACAAGATGAACAACTTAGAACCAAGGATATGATATGATGAACAAGCTCCGGAAAAAAGAGATTAATCACTTCGAGGAAATAAGAATAAGATTTGCTGTATGCTTATCCTTCATCAAATTAAGTTGATGACAAGCAATGGATTTGGCCTACTACTTATTCTTCTTGAAAAGGATTGGAGAGAGATATAGCCAAACTTGAGAATAATCTTGAACGACTCACCGATAGGATTATGAAAAGAACAAATGAATTAATACGATAACAACGGAAGGGTAATCTTGAAAGAACCACCGTAAAAATATGAAGACGAACAAAGAGACATCATTTAAGAATAGTTGGAGGACGAAGTTGAAAATTGAGAACGAAGAATCTTCTGAAATGATGGCCTTCGAAGGATCACAATGGAAAGAATTTATGAAATGCTTCGGATGGTATAAAAGAATTCCTCACAATCTGAACAATAATGAGATGGCATGAAGCTAGAACCACGAATCTTCAAGAGAACGGGCCAAGATTTAAGAGAAACTCTTCTTCGGTCTTCAAATGTTGAGTATGAAGACGAGAAATGCCATGAAGAATTTTGAGATACTCCGGACAAATGACAAGAGGAAGGTGGAGCTAAAGATGGAAATAATTGAAAACAAGCTTGGAGAAGGCATGTGACTGATGGAAATCATTCTTACGTCACGCTTTGAAAGGAATTCTCCGGAAAAAGAAGAGTCTGGTAAGATCCTGGAAAAAGACCTGTGGGTTAGGGCCCACTCAAAAGAAATCACCGTTGAAAAATATTGCTTAAGGGATATTGCACCGGTTGAATTAAATGGCTTGAATAAGATAGCAACCTCAAAATAGTTTGAATGGATTAAGAATGGAATCACGAATCTTCTGAGATGTCTTCAGCTCTCCGAATATGAATAGAGAGAGGACAATGATTAATTGGTGCACCGGAATAAGAAAGCATTGTGAAATGAGGAAAGGATAAGATCAACACCGAAATCTTTAATTAAATTCACCGGAGAACAAAATGAGAATGGAACAACAATGAAGTTGAAGCTTCCTTAGCGTCTTCCTGAGAAACCGGATAAGGACATTGAAGGAAAAGACTGAAGAAACATCACATGAATAAAATGGATATTTCATTGAGAATTTCTGGCTCCGAGGAGAAGAAGGGTGGGAGGGTGGGGAAAACAAAGACAACTTGGAATGAATGAAACAGACACCATTGAGGAAAAAACCTGAATTGGTCTTGCACATATTAAAAGGATCAGGTTAACTTGAAGAGAAGCGCACCAGCTGAAAAGAATTTAACATGACAATCTCAATGATCAAGAAGGACTAGAACTCTCATGGAAATATGAGAACACTGCTTAGGAAAGGTATGGAATCAACACTTGACATCGATGCAACTCGAATACCAGAATCAAAACAAAAACAAAGGATAGATAGGTTGCAGCATAATCTTCACAATATCATTCGAACAGAGAATTGAACGAATGAATTCCATAGCTTGAAGGTACAACACTTGCCGAGAAGCCACTTGGGAGAACAAAAGGTAAATAAAAACAACAAGGAGCAGATAGAACAAATACAAGATAGAAGTTTCGTTCCACATGTTCATGCTGAAAGCTCATGGTACGTGTTACAAAAGGGTTTTGCCATCCCCGGATATGCATAGCCAAGGACCTTTTAAGATGCAACTCCCGATTGGAACAACGCCCATAAAACCTCTTCAGTCAATGTTGAACCCCGAACTCCATATCATGCACTCGTTGGAAGAATGCCTACGAGCTACTAGATGCACCCACCTATTAATTTCCAAAAGTTTCCAGTTATGCAATCGGGTGTTGGGGATACAGGGGAAGCATCACGCACTCAACTCTAATCCTACATCCAGCTGTATCCATCCTTCAACACATAACCAGTTATTTCCTGAAACCGTTTACCTCGGACCTTCGAAACGCATCTGTTATACAAGCTATGGCAATACTCCCAAACTACCTCCCCAGTACTGGGTGATGTCGGGGTTATCTTACCACTAACCGCATAGAAGAGTTTTCGATGTCGGCCGTCTTAAGTATTTCAGAACTGCTGCGATATATTTGTGACGACAACACCTCGGAGCTCAACTCCCCGGGACACTGCCACAACCCCTAAATGACAGGAGGCATCGAGAACAATGTTCTCGCCACAAAGACATCGGAACAATCCAAACAATACTCGCGTGATCGGAGAAGGGGGCTCCTAGGTCGGAGAAGGCTCTGATTACCAACCGTCAACGATTCGATCAATCAGTGGGGGCTCCTAGGTCGGAGAAGGCTCTGATTACCAACTTGTAATGCCCAGTATGAGACTATACCTCCTACGTGTCGAGGCACGACTTAAAGGCATAATCTCATACTAGAATGATCTCAAGTATGGTATCTTTGCACGACTCATGTAAAAGAGGGATGAAATTGCAAAAGAGTAGTTGGCTTACACTCGCCACGTCACACAATGCATTACATAAACATTCATCGTCCAAATAGCATCAGAGTCCGACTACGGACGAAGATCCAAATGAAAGATACCATAAACACAAGGTCCGATCACCCCTAGTAGGAACCACTATTGATTGTCGAACAACGTCACATACATACGACCAAACTCTTCATCGAGCTCCCAGGGAAGTTCTGAACCATCTCCTACATTGGTCTCAGCGGTACCTACATCTGGTATTGTAGTATTTGTGAGCCATGAGAACTCAGCAATCCCATAACCATGGGTATCAAGACTAACCAAGCTTTATGGGTATGGAAGAGGGTAGTGGTGAGGTTGCAGCAGCGGCTAAGCATAATATGGTGGCTAACTTACGAGTATAAGAATAAGATGAGCATCTACGCAAGCGGTCGCAACTAGTAATGATCGCTAAAGATCCTGAACTACCTACGAGTCAAACATAACCCCACCGTGTTCTCTTCTCAAAGTGAAAAGAGATAGTCACGGTTACTCCCATAGTTGTGTGTTTTACTTCGGATCCTCTATCAAGTTTTCTACAACCGGACATTAACAAATTCCAATCTGCCACATAACTGCGGCACGACTTTCGAAAGATCATAAGCCTACAGGGGTGTCCCAACTTAGCCCATCACAAGCTCTCACGATCAGCAGAAGTAATAATAATATCATTACCCCTTATCTTAGGGACAATCCGATCAGGATCGGAATCCCGGTGCACAAGACATTTTGACAATGGTAAAACAAGTCCAGCAAGACCTCCCGGCGTGCCGACACCATGATAGTATTCGCGTGTATCTCATCTTAGGCCATGTCCGGATGAGCACTACGTACAACAACCGAAGACCCTAGATAACCGGGTGGCACCGCAAGTGGCTCTAGTTTGGGACCAACACCATCAGCACTGGCCCCCCTGCTATGTAGGAGAATCCACGAGGGTGCGACCCCCTATGCGAATTTAATTAATTAATTAACTTATTATTATGTTGCAAATTAAAACCAATGTTGGGCCTTGCTGGAGGAGTTTTATTCAAAGACGAAGTGTCAAGGGGTCCCCATATACCCAACCGTGTAAGGAACGCAAAATCAAGGAACATAATGCCGGTTTATCGGCTCCTAAGGTGGCATGAGTGGAACAAAACACCGAGCAAAAGGCCAAGCCTTCCACCCATGCCCAGTATATAGGTGTGTTAATATATATAAAACATATTGTGATATTCCCAAAGCATCAAGTTCCAACATGGAACAATCTTCATCTTCACCTGCAACTAACAATGCTATAAGAGGGGCTGAGCAAGCCGGTAACATACCAAACAACGGTTTGCTAGGAAGATGTCAAAGGTTAGAGGTTTCATGGCAACAAGGAGAGGGGCTGACAATAATGATGGGTGGCGCGACATGTAACGATAGCATCGAGACAACTAAGCATGGCAATGATAGTAAAGGTATCCAAGGGGATGGTCATCTTGCCTGGGATTCCGCAAGGAAGAAGAACAAGTCCATGAAGTAGTTGAACAATCCTCACGACTCCGGAACGAACCCGAAGCTAACGAGGGAAGCAAACCGGAAAGAAACAAGCAACACGGTAAACACACAAGCATAAACATGGCATAATATGCACCTCCAACTATGATGCATGACCGGTTTAAATATGCATGGCATGGCAAGGTGCACAAACAATACTACAAGTTAAGTGGAGCTCAATATGCAACGAGTTTCATATTGACGAAACACCACATTTTATTTATTTAGTTGACTCTCGTTTATTTACAAGACACGATTAAATGTTTGTTAACATGGCAAGAGGTGAAGCAAGTGTAAACTAGCTATCTAGGCATTCTAAATGAGGCCGAAAATAACAACAACAATTCCGGAAAATCCCCATGACCAATTTAGCAATTATTAAAGCAACAACAATTTAACATTCAAAGGTTGTTATCATGATGCGGATGACATGATCAAGTTTTATGCAATTTTTATTTAAATGTTAACATGAAGAGATATGAAGTATTTGTCACCGTGGTGGAAAGAAAGGGGCCACGGCGACGAATCCGAATTGATGCCACGCAACATATCGGTTCCGGTAACTTGTTGAGAGTCCGGAGCAAAAGATGACGGAGAGCGTGAGCGTGTCAGGCAAAGACGGTGGAGGTGCTCCCGGTTACCCGGTTCCCACGAGTCGACGACAAAAGACGGGCACAACGGACACGGTGCAACAAGGGAAACATCTCATACAACCACATTCGTTCACGAGCATCGTTTCGGCGGCATACCTTCGAAGCGTGCGTTTTCGGAGCGGTTCGAGACGTCGAGGAAAGTAGTTGTACACGCGGTTCGTCATGGATGCAGAGGTGCACGTTCGCGTTTTTGTAGACGTTCGGGGTCACGGCGAGGAACTTGACATCCACGGGTCTCCGAGGTCGACGGTGGTGGATGTAGTCGTTCTCGTTTCATCTCGGAGAGGTACTGGATGGATCGAACGTCCTCGGGGCCACGGTAGTGGTACATGCTTTGAAGATGTTCAAGTTCCCGTAGATGTTATTTTCGTTGAGGTACTTGTTGCGTCGTAGTGGTACTTGTCGTCTCCAAACTTGACACTTCCGGGTCTTGGCGAAACAACAGTAGTAACAAATCGACGGCAACACGGCAGTCATCGAGTCCGGTAGGTCAGAGAGGCGTGATTAGGCAAGCTTGAGGCCGAGTCCATGGCCTCCAGCAGGTCGGTGGCGGTCTTCGGTCATCGGAGGGGTGCGGTGACGAGGTTGTGGTTGCCGGCGCGGCTGGAGAGCATGAGCCGTCGCGGAGGAAGGAGAAGGACGGCCGGTGGATGTCGCGGGGCGGAGCAGAGCAGGGTCCAGGTGAGGCTGGAGAGCTCGGGGCACGGCGGAGCTGCAGCAGAGGCCGGTGACGAGGCAGGTGAAGGGAGGAGGCACGGCGGCGGTAGAGGCGACGGACAGGTCCGGCCTGCCGGGCCGGTCGGACGCATCGAGGAGTCCGACGGGGCCATCGGGGTTGGCCGCCTGGCGCGTGCCAACTGCGGCGTGGCGCAACGAGGAACAGCAGGCGGCGGCAACTTGGCGCTCGGGGAGGTTGGAGGAGACGAGGGCGCGGGCGCGTCCATCTGCTCGAGCAGGAGGGGAGAGCGACGGGCACAGGCGGATGCGAGGGAGATGGGGAATCGAGAGGAAGCGATGGTGTGGCTGGTGGCGCTCGGGAGGGAAAAAGAGGGGGGAGGGAGAGTCAGGCTAGGGCTAGGATAGACGAGGACCGGCTGGGCCTTGGCCATGGGCTACGGAAGGAGCTGGTGGGAGCGCCTGGCCTTGGGCCTAGAGGTGTGGCCGGCCTGGCTGGGCCTGGCTGCAGCTGGGATGGCTTGGGGCTGCAGAGGCTCGCACCGGATGGCCTAAATGGCCTGGGTCCTTTCTTTTCCAATTCTACTGATGCTTTTCCCAAAAAAAAACAAAAAAACAACAAAGAAGAAAAGAAAAGGAAGGAGGTGCTAGGGAAAGAATTTTCACATTAGGTTATTTTTCTCGGGCTCATTAAAATGAGCGTAATCCAAGAAAAATAGAAGTGGCATGATCGAGATATAATTCAAACATACTTGAATTTAATTCAAATGGGTTTGAACTAAGACTTGATTCTCGAAGTGTCCAAAAATGCTCAGATTTTTGGAGGAACCTAGATAAAAATGGATAAGAATTGTGGAGAAGGTTTTGATGGTGAAACTTGAAGTAAAGAGGCATGGGAAAATTTGCAAATGTGTTTCGGTGATCCCAAACTAATGGGATATTTTAGTATAGCTCCCTAAATATTGGGAGGATTTTATATGTTATAAAGAAAAGTCATCCTTCCCTCGATTTAAATGGATCGAAGATCCACACGATTTATTTAAGTTGAGATGCAAAAGATTAAAGGCATGATGGCATGATGACATGATGCAATGCAAAACTAAATAAAGCCAGCAAAAGAAACACATGGCAAAACCCGGAACATCTGGAAGTCTTCTGGAGCATCGGTCTCGGGGCGTCAGAACTTTTCGAGTAATTGATAGAAAAGCGCAAAGTTATGAAAATATCTAAGGCAATGATTATGTAATATAGGCATCACGTCCGTGTCAAGTAGACTGACTCCTGCCTGCATCTACTACTAATACTCAACACATCGACCGACTCCTGCCTGCATCTAGAGTATTAAGTTCATGAAGAACCGAGTAACGCTTTAAGTAAGATCACATGATGTAGCAGAATTAACTCAAGCAATATGATGAAAACCCCATCTTGTTATCCTCGATGGAAACAATACAATGCGTGCCTCGTCCCCTTCTGTCATTGGGTGAGATCACCGCAAGATTTAACCCAAAGCAAAGCACTTCTCCCATTGCAAGAAAAACCAATCTAGTTGTCCAAACCAAACCAATAATTCGAAGATAATTACTAGATATCAAATCATGCATATAAGAATTCAGAGAAGATTCAAATAATATTAATAGATAAGTTGATCATAAATCCACAATTCATTGGATCTCGAGAAACACACAGCAAAAGAAGATTACATCGGATAGATCTCCAAGAACATCGAGGAGAACATGTTATTGAGAATGAAAGAGATAGAGAAGAAGCCATCTAGCTACTAGCTATGGACCCGTAGGTCTGTGGTAAACTACTCACGCTTCATCGGAAGGGCAATGTTTTTGATGTAGATGCCCTCCGTGTGGGAATCCCCGTCCGGCAGAGTATTGTAAAAGTCCCCCAGATGGGATCTCGTGGATACAGAAGGTTACGGCGGGGGAGAAGTGGTTTTGGTGCCCCCTCTAGGGTTTCTAGAATATATGTGAATATATAGGTGAAAGAGGTCGGTGGGAGGAGCTGTAAGGGGCCCACAAGGGTGGGGGCACGCCCACCGCCCTAGGGAGCACCCTCCCCCCTTGTCGCCACCTCGCGGTTCTTGTAACTTGGTTCTCAAGTGTATGGGGTGTCTTCGGGTCCAAGAAAAATCATCACAAAGGTTTCATTCCGTTTGGACTCCATTTGATATTCCTTTTCTACGAAACTCAAAAACAAGGAAAAACAGAAACTGGCACTGGGCTCTAGGTTAATAAGTTAGTCCCAAAAACAATATAAAATAGCATATTAATGCATATAAAACATCCAAAACAGATAATATAATAGCACGGAACAATCAAAAGTTGTAGATACGTTGGAGACGTATCAGAACACACCTGTTATACTGCATCAGTGTAACTCGCCATTAATAATTGTGATGGACTTAGATCGCCGTGTTATCTGTCTGGCCAAAGTTTCATCCTCAGCTAACTCGCCTTGGGTCATATAAGCCAAATAGGGTTGTGTCCAGTGAGGAATAGTATGGAGAGCCGCTACCAACAGTGCCTCCAGGTGAGGGATAGCTATATCCTTTTCTGATGGTAATTTGACAGAAGGATTATTCAACACATCAAGAAACAGATTGGGAGGCACCGACTTACATTGAGACCCAAGCCGGCTCAAGTAGCAGCCGCCTCATTTTTCCTTCAATCAAGATGCTCCACCTGATATCCTTTAAAGTGACCAGCAATGTTATCAACCGCCCGGCGATAATCTGGCATGAGCGGGTCTTTAGAGTCCCAAGTACCTGAAACTTGCCAAGCCACCAAATATGAATCGCCAAAACACCTGACCCAGCATAAATTCATCTCTTTGGCCATTCGAAGACCATGAAACAGAGCCTCATATTCAGCTGCATTGTTAGTACAAGGAAACATTAGCTGTAAAACATAACATAATTTGCCTCCTCGTGGGGAAGTTAAAATAACTCCAGCCCCCGAGCGTTCTAATTGCCTGGATCCATCAAAATGAATAGTATGTATTATCAAGCTTCTCCTCAGGTGTATGCAACTCCGTCTAGTCATAGATGAAATCCACAAGAGCCTGGGATTTGATGGCTGTCCTTTGCACATACTTCATGCCATGGGGACCAAGTTCAATGGCCCACTTAGCCACCTAACATGTAGCCTCTCTGTTCTAAATATTTTCTCCCAAGCGAGCAGAACTGAACATTGTAATAGGATGGCCAAGAAAATAGTGCTTCAACTTATGACTAGCCATGAATACCCCATAGACTAACTATTGCCAATGCGGGTACCGTTGTCTAGACTCAATGAACACCTCGTTGACATAATAAGCCGGACTCTGGACTGGGTACTCCTTACCCGTTTCCTTGCGTTCTACCACAATGGCCACACATACAGCTCTACTGTTAGCAGCCACATATAAAAGCAATAGCTATTTCTCAATAGGAGCTGCAAGGATAGGCGGCTTAGGTAGTTGTTTTCTGAGCTCCTCAAATGCTTCATTAGCAACATCACTCCAGACAAAGTGATCTGTTTTCTTCATCATCTGCTACAGAGGAATTACCTTCTCTCCTAGACAACTTATGAACCAACTTAAAGCGGCAATACGACCCGCCAAGCATTGAACATCACTAATACACGCCAGCTTAGACAATGAAGTAATAGCTTGAATTTTCTCTAGGTTAGCTTCAATACCTCTCTCTGAGACTAGAAAGCCCAAGAGCTTGCCTGTAGGCACACCGAACACACTTGCCCGGGTTAAGCATCATTTTATAGACCCGGAGATTATCAAAGGTCTCCTGCAAATCATCGAACAAAGTTTCCTTATTTTTTGATTTGGCACCAATATCATCCACATAAGCATGAACATGGCGCCCAATCTGGTTATGGAAACAGTTCTGAACACAACATTGATATGTTGGCTGAGCACTCTTGAGCCCAAAAGGCATAGACACATAGCAGAAAGCTCGAAAATGTGTGATAAAAGCCATCTTCTCTTGGTCCTTAATTGCCATCTTAATCTGATGGTAACTAGAGTATGTATCCAGGAAGCACAAACAGTCACAACCCGTTGTGGCATTATTATGTAATCGATGCGGGGAAGAGCAAAAGGATCTGCTGGACAAGCCTTGTTCAGGTCTGTATAATCCACACACATGCACCAGGTGCCATTTTTCTGAAGTACCAGCACCGGGTCAACCAACCACTCAGGATGAAAAACCTCCACAATGAACCCAGCCGCTAAGAGCCGGGCCACCTCTTCTCCAATAGCCTTGCGTCTTTCTTCATTAAAATGGCAAAGGAACTGCTTCACCGGTTTAAACTTTGGATCAATGTTAAGAGTGTGATCAGCAAGTTCTCTCGATACACCTGGCATATGTGAAGGCTTCCATGCAAATATGTCCCGATTCTCACGGATGAACTCGATGAGTGCGCTTTCCTATTTTTTATCCATAGTAGCACTGATGGTGAACTGCTGAGATGAGTCGCCTGGGACAAAATCAACCTTCTTAGTGTCATCGGCCAACTTAAACTTTAGCAAAGGGTCTTGCTTAGTGGTCCGCTTCTTCAAAGGGGACATGTCCACCGGGTCAACATTATCCTTATAAAACTTGATCTCCTCCATGACACAAGCCGACTCGGCATATGTAGCATCTCCCTCTTCACATTCCAACGCAATTCATTGATCGCCATGGACTGTAATCGTGCCCTTACGCCCTGGCATTTAATCTGTAAGTAAACATAACACGGTCGTGCCATAAATTTAGCAAAATACGACCGCCCAAAGAGAGCATGATAAGGGCTCCTGATTTTAACCACCTCAAACCATAATGTCTCTGCTCTGTAATCATAGTAATTACCAAAGGCTACTTCCAAAGCAATCTTCCCCACCGGGTATGCTGACCTCCAGGAACCACACCATGAAATACTGTAGATGATGGCTTAAGGTCATTATCAGTTAAATTCATCTGTCGAAAAGTCTGATAATAAAGAATATTGATGCTACTGCCACCATCCATGAGTACTATAGTAAACTTATATCCCCCAACCCAAGGAGCTACCACCAACGCAAGCTGACCCGAATTCTCAACCTGGGGCAGGTGATCCACTCTACTCCACGTAATTGGATGTTCAGACCACCGTAGATACTGAGGTACTGTCGAGTCAATTGTACTAACTGCGCGCTTATGAACCTTCCGATCTCGCTTGCAAAGGCTCGTAGTAAACACATGATATTGGCCACCATTGAGGCGTTTTGGATTGCTTTGATATCTTGACTACTTATTTTTCTGTTGGCTTCCTTGACCAGATTGCTGATTATAACCACCCTGGTTACCTTGACCTTGAAAACCGGACTTGAGCCGCATTACCAAACCCAGGCCCTTGAGTGCCAGACCCTGACCGGCCAGGTGGCCCATTGTTGTTGTCGTGAACTGGGTTATAGGTCCGCCATTGCCTCATGATGAAACAATCTTTCCAAGCATGAGTCGATGGTTGATCCGGCAAACTATGGTTTGGAAAAGGGTAATTGAGAGTTTCTTCAAGGTTAAATCTTGGTCCTCCGACTTGCCTGTTGTTTCGACGATGCTAATTATTATATTGAGTATTGGTGTTAGCTACAAAATCTAACCCACCGTCGGGGTGCCTACGCTTTCCACCATTGCCTTGGCCATTGCCATTGTTTCCTGTTGTGTGATGCTGCTCTGTACCATTATCACTCTTCTTTCCCTTACTGGATTTTTCGTCATCAGACCCAGGATCCTTAGTACAATATGAGTCAATATACTTGTTGAGAGCCGCCATGTGCTCTCCCATATCACTATAGTTTCTTTTAAGCTGCCCAAGCTTCAATTTAAGAGGCTCAAAATGAAAATTCTTCTCGAGGAATAGGACAGCCAAACCCGCTACAATGCTATCAGATGAGTGGATAATAGCTGAAACCCGACGAACCCAATGGTGGGCCGACTCATCCTCTTGTTGCACACAATTAGCCTAGTCAATGATCATCAGAGGCTGCTTACAAGTCCCTTGAATTTTTTATATAAAGCGTGCCTTCAACTCAACCCATGAATTGATTGAGTTCGTAGGCTAACCTTTTAACCACGCACGAGCTGGTCCATCCAATATCATAGTGAAATGTTTAGCACACACGGCATCATTGACGTCTAACATATACATGGCCAATTCGTAACTCTCAATCCTAGCCTTAGGCGGAAGATCAGCTGTATAATTAGGCACCTTACAAGGGCCTTTAAAGTCCTTGGGCAAACGCTCATCGCGTAGAGCTGGCGCTAAAGGTGGCACTCCCACTATTCTCGAGGTCATCCCAGCTTGGGCTGATACAAAAGGAGTCATGAAAGGCTACTGATAAGCCTCATGTTGAGCCGCTGCTTCCATCTCATGCCAAGCCCGGGCGTTGTCCACAATAGCTTGGACGTTGATTATTCGTCCGTCGGTCTGGGTGGGTTATCTCCATGGGGTGGGTTACGACGCTGCTCACGACTGGAGACTGCGGGCGACTCAACATGTTTGTTGTAACTTAGATTTGGACGAGGGGTTGAATGAACCCGATCATGGCTGTATGAATAAGCCGCCTGCTGTGCCACCACCGTCCGAATAAGATTCGCCACATTCCAGATCTCTACTGCCACCGGTGACTCGCCTTCAATTGGATTCGTTGCCAGCCGTGCTACTGCGGCTATCATATGATCCACTAGGTTAGAATAGTGGCCAGCAGGTGTTGGAAACCGTTGGGGCGGAGTTGGATCCTACAAGGCAGGTCTGGTAGATTAGGCTGGTCCGTCGCCCCGGCCCCCGGTGCCTCAACATCCCGGGTCACACCTTGCGGGTTACTCGTTCCTGCTCCAGGCGTATTGAAGAGATTTCGCCACTCAAACTGTGAAGGCAGCCGACTCTGATATCTCCTTCGCAGCACATCATTGGATGTCTTATGATCTAAATTTAATCGAAAAGCTTCCGCTCTGATCTGCTGCGACTCAGCTTCCAACACGGCCCGTTCTGTTGCCATCCTCACATTCTGCGCGTTAATATCCTCTTGAACCTTGGCTACCTCGTCTCGCACTTTTGCAATTTCTACATTATGTTGCACTTGATTCGCCACAGTCACTTCTGCTGCTAACAAAGTCGTTAGAGTGTTCAAAAGTCCAGTGAAAACTTGAGCCGGTGGCCGTGCTATCCTGCTTGCTCCTACCGTCACTGCAGCAGTTGAGCCAGACGTCATAGAAGCCGCCGTCGATAAATTCAACACTGATTTCATGCCAGCCATAAAGATAGCGTCCTTGCTCGACGGCTCGTAAGCATCCGAAACGTTGTTACCATCGGAATAGCCCCCGGGCCAGTCGTCTTGAAGCTGGTAGATTGATTACGTCTCTCCGGCGGACTCATTATCTGAATAAATAAAAGTCACCTCACTAGATGCAGAATTTTCCGCAAGCTCCAAGCCTTGCGTGAAGCTGACGAAAACATGCTTCCGACCGGTTTGACACCGGGCGGGTTGCATGCGTGGAGACGACTCGAAGAGACCAGGGAAGATGTTCGGCTCTGGCATAGAATCAGCGATCTTGCCGATGAAGATGTGGATTCTGCCGAAGGGGAGCCGGTACCCATACTCGACTGATTCGGCCTCGGGGCCCCAGCCAGCATCGTCAATGTACAGCTTTCCACGGCGGCTCTTGGTCATCCTACAAAATGATGTATCCCTCGAGACCTAGGAAAGTGCCCTTCAAGAACTCAAAACCATCGTGTCCTTGCCCCATGGTGGGCGCCAACTGTCATGGGTTTGTCACGACAGATGCCCTTGTTAAAGGAATTAGGTGTGAGGCCATGGTCATGGTCATTAGCTTGAAGGGGTTCAGCGAGATGAGATGCATGAGATTACCCAGGTTCGGCCCCTCACCAACGAGGTAAAATCCTACTCCTTCTTGTTGCTATATTTCTAGAGTATCGATTACAAGGGAGCGAATACGCTTGACCTAGCTATCGATCAATTGTTTCTTGTTCTTAACCCGCCGCTAGGTCTCGCCTATATATACACAGGCCGAGGTCCGGCGGTGTCCAGGTAGGGTCATACGACGTAGCCGACTCTGGATCTAAGTTGCCCTCCCTTGCTAGGCAAGTTACCATCGGGCGGCTTACACCTCAGGGTCTTGAATCTTCTCCGGGTCATGGGCTTCCAATGAGCCTTCTTGTAAGTCGGCCCGGTCTTCTCATCTTGTATTCTTAGGCCTTCGTGGGCCTTCTTTATAGAGTCACCAATGATATAACTCAGCTCCTCCTAGGCGGGTCATACCACATGGTTATATCCCCAACAATGTGGTTTATTCATATCGATTTGGTTTATTATTCGTCTCCAACATATATATAATTTTTGATTATTCCATGTTGTTATAGTATCAATCATGCAATAACATATCATTTTTAGGACTAACCTATTAACATAGTGCCATGTGCCAGTTGCTATTTTTTGCCTATTTTTCGTTTTCCAGGAATTATGTACTAAATGAAGTCCAAACACTACGAAACATTTTGACGATTTTTATTCTGGACAAGAGACACCCTAGAGGCATCGGGAGGAAACTAGAAGGCAAACTAGGAGACGGCAAGGCAACGGGGTGCACCTAGGGGGTAGGCATGCCCTGATGCCTTGTGGGCCCCTCGTGGCTCCGTATGACCTAATTCCATCTCCATAAATTCTCTAAAGTCAAGAAACCAACAGGGAGCCACCCCAGATACTATTTCCACCATCGTAATTTTATGTTGTTCCGTGATCCCATCTGGAGGCCTTTTTCGGCACCCTTCCGTAGGGGGAATCGATCACGAAGGGCTTATACATTCGATGATATGTGAGTAGTTTACCACACACCTATGGGCCCATAGCTAGTAGCTAGATGGCTTCTTGTCCCTCTTTGATCTTCAATACAATGTTCTCCTCTATGTTCCTGGAGTTCTATTCGATGTAATCTTATTTTGTGGTATGATTGCTGGGATCCGATGAATTGTGAGTTTATGATCAGATTATATATGAATATTATTTGAGTCTTCTCTGAACTCTTTTATGCATAATTATTAACGCTTTGTATTTCTCTCCGATCTATCTATTTGGTTTGGCCAACTAGATTGATTTGTCTAGCAACGAGAGAGGTGCTTTGTAATGGGTTCAATCTTTAAGTGATCTATCCAAGTGATAGAAGGGGACACGACACGTATTTGTATTGTTTCCATTAAGGGGAAAACGATGGGGTATATTCATATTGATTGGATTTACTTATTCTACATCATGTCATCTTGATTAAGGCGTTACTACGGGTTTTTATGAACTTAATACTCTAGATGCATGCTGGATAGCGGTCAATGGGTGGAGTAATAGTTGTAGATGCAGGCAGGAGTTGGCGTACTTGTCTCAGAGGTGATGCCTATATACGTGATCATTTCCTTAGATATCATCATAACTATGCGCTTTTCTATCAGTTGCACAATTGTAATTTGTTTACCCGCCGTGTACTTTTGTTCGAGAGAGAAGCCCCTAGTGAAAACTATAGCCCCCCGGTCTACCTTTATTATATAATAAATCCAAAAAATACCTTGCTGCAAATTATTTATCGTTATTTTATTTTGTGTTTTATTTACCTATCTAACACTATCATATTTGATCCTTTCAAAGAACTACCAAGGGGATTGACAATCCCCTTGATCGCGTTGGGTGCAAGTATTTACTCTTTTGTGTGTGCATGCTACTAACGAGGTTTTGTGTGGTTCTCCTACTAGATTTATGAACTTGGTACTTAACTGAGGGAAATACTTATCTCTACTAGACTACATCATCCTCTCCTCTTCGAGGAAATACCAACGCAATTCACAAGTAGCAGCAAGAATTTCTGGTGCTGTTGCCGGGGAGACATCACCAAAATCTATCAAGTACCTTCGCATAAACTATCATTTACTTGTATTTTACTTTCATTTGCCATTTTCCTCTCGTTTTCATCTCCCCCACTTCTAAAACCTTTTCACAGAAACACAAAAACATGTTCGTCTGCCTATTTGCTTGTTTGCTTTTTTGCATGCTTTGTTTGAAGTTGTTATCATGTCTAAAGAAAATACCAAATTGTGTGACTTTTCCAATACTAATAATGATGATTTTAGTATTACTCCAATTGCTCCTCCAGCCACTAGTGCGGAGTTGTGTGATAATAATGCCGCTTTGCTAAATCTTGTTATGAAAGAACAATTTTCTAGTAGTCCGAATGGAGATGTTGTATCCCATCTTAATACTTTCATTGAATTGTGTGATATGCAAAAAAATAAGTGTATAATGATATTGTCAAGTTCAAATTATTTCTTTTCTCACTACAAGATTGTGCTAAAACTTGGTTTTCATCCTTGCCTAGGAATAGTATTGATTCTTGGGATAAGTGTAAGGATGCTTTTATTGCTAAGTATTTTCCTCCCGGGGAGATTATTTCTCTTTGAAATCAAATCATGAACTTTAAGCAACTTGAGCATGAACGTGTTGCAAAATCTTGGTAGAGAATGAAATTAATGATAAGAAATTGCCCCACTCATGGATTAAGCTTATGGATGAATACAAACAATATGTGGGATTGCACTTTGTTTTCGGTAATCTTTTAGATTCCGCCGCAGGTGGTACTTTTATGGAAATCACATTAGGGGAAGGTAAAAAATTGCTTGATAATATTATGGCTAATTATTCTCAATGGCATACGGAAAGAAGCTCATATAGTAAAAAGATAAATTATGTTAAAGAAATTAATGCTTTTAGTGATAAGATGGATACTCTTATGAAATTGGTTTCTAGTAAAAGTGATCATGTTGAACCTAGTGATGTACCATTATGTACTACGATTGAGCAAAATAATGATGCCACTGATGTGAATTTGTTTCTCGAAATAATTTCAACAATAATGCTTATAGAGATAATTTCAATCCTAGGTTGTTTCCTGGAAATTCATTTAACAATTATGGCAATTCCTATGGTAGTTCATATAGCAATAATAATATATAGGATGCCCTATGATATTGAGAATAATATTAAAGAATTCATAAATTCTCAAAAGATTTTTAATGCTATGATAGAAAAAAATTGAATAAAGTTGATGATGTGACTAGGAACATGGATATAATTGCTCGTGGTGTGGATAATCTTAAATCTAAAATTTTGCCAACCAAGCTTGATATTAATGAGTTTATTAAAGCTATGCGTGTCTCTGTTAATGAAAGTAAAGAAAGAACTGCTAGATTGAGAGCTAAGCGAGAATTCTTACAAAAAGCGATTCCGCCCAGTTTTTATCGTGATCATGATGAAGATATTAAAATGATTGGTGTCTCGCCAATTGAGTCTCTATTTAGTAATATCAAACTTGATGAACAAGGAACTTAAGATTAGTCAACTTTAGGTAGAGGGTGTCCCAATTGTTCGAACGATGATATTCTTGATGATAAAAATGATTAAAGTGGGTTTGGAGAGGCGAAAACTTTAACTAGTGATATGACACTACTTTAGATTTCAGTGATTTTCATTATGATAGTTTTTCTATGATTTAATATGTTTCATTGTTGCAATCCATGATAAATGCACCCAATGCTCATGAACAAAATAACTTTCACTAAATATATTGTAGAAGCTGCGATGAAAGCTTTAGAAGAAAAGCTAGAATAGGAGGTTTCAATACCTAGGAAATTATATGATGAATGGGAACCTACTATTAAAATAATGATTAAAAATTATGAGTGCAATGATTTATGTGATTTGGGTGCCGATGTTTCCACTATACCAAAATCTTTATGTGATGTGCTAGGCCTTCATGATTTGGACTAATGTTCCCTTAATTTGCACTTGGCGGATTTCACTATTATGAAACCTTTGGGTATGATACGTCTCCAACGTATCTATAATTTTTTATTATTCCATGCTATTATATTATCAATTTTGATGTATTATATGCATTTATATGCTATCTTATATCATTTTTGGGACTAACCTATTAACCTAGTGCCGAGTGCCAGTTGCTTGTTTTTGGTTTCTAGGAAATCTATACATCAAACAAAGTCCAATGACCGTGAAACTTTTTGGAGAATTTTTTATGGGCATAAGAGACACTAGAAGCTTCGGGAGAGAATCAGTAGACAAAGGAGGTGGCCACGAGCCACCAGGGCGCGCCCTGGTGCCTCGTGGGTCCACCTTCACTCCGTTTGACCTAATCGTTTCTATATAAATTCTCTTTAATCGGGAAACCAACAGGGAGCCACCCAAAACACGTTTTCCACCGCTGCAAGTTCCTGTTCTGTTGAAATCCCATTTGGAGGCCTTTTCCAGTACTTCGCTAGAGGGGGATTCGATCACGTAGGGCTTTGAGGGATCGAAGAAGGTGAGAGTGTCTAGAGGGGGGGTGATTAGACTACTCGACAAGATAAAAATTCTGTCTTTTATCAAGGACAGATTTTGACAGTTTTTGCATAGCACACAAGTCAAGTAGCACACTACACATGCAATTCTAGAGTATGAGCAGCGGAAAGTAAATTGCACGAGTAGTAAAGAGAGGTGGAGAAGATCAAACGCAATTTGGAGACGCAATGATTTTTCCCGTGGTTCCGATAGGTGGTGCTATCGTACATCCACGTTGATGGAGACTTCAACCCACGGAGGGTAACGGCTGCGCGAGTCCACGGAGGGCTCCACCCACGAAGGGTCCACGAAGAAGCAACCTTGTCTATTCCATCATGGCCTACGCCCACGGAGGGCTAGCCTTACTCGGGGTAGATCTTCACGAAGTAGGCGATCTCCTTGCCCTTACAAACTTCTTGGTTCAACTCCACATCTCGATGACGGAGGCTCCCAAGCGACACCTAACCAATCTAGGAGGCACCACCCTCCAAAAGGTAATAGATGTTGTAGATGATGATGAACTCCTTGCTCTTGTGCTTCAAATGATAATGTCCCCAACACTCAGCTCTCCTCACTGATTTGGCTATGGTGGAAGAAAGGATTGAGTGGAAAGCAACTTGGGAAGGTTAGAAATCAAGTTTCATATGGTGGGAGTGGAGCAACTTGATCTCAACACAAGGGTAGGTAGTTCTCTTCTCAGAAAGTGTAAGGTAGGAGTGGTAGTTCGTTCTGATGGCTCTCTTCACGAATGAAGAGGGGGTGGAGGGGTATATATAGCCTCCACACAAAATCCAACCGTTACACACATAATTGAGCAATCTCGGTGAGACCGAAGTGAAAACTCGGTCAGACCGAAAGTTCAAATATAGTGAACGTTCGGGTTTTCGGTGAGACCGAAAATACCATCTCGGTGGGACCGAAAGTGCAAATAATATGAACGTTGGGGTTTTCGGTGGGACCGAGAAAGAAAACTCGGTTAGACCGATTTGAGAAAAGACAGGAACATGCCAATTTCGGTAAGACCGATTTTATCAACTCGGATATTCCGAAATGATGTCAAACGGTTACAGAAGGTTGGCAGCCCGTATTTCGGTGAGACCGATCTCAAACTCGGAATGACCGATTTTTCTAGGGTTTGGCTTATGGCTGAGGTGGTTCATCTCGGTGGGACTGAGTTTGGAAAATCGGTTTGTCCGAGATTACTTATGAGTGTGTTTTCTAGTGAAAGTTGCTGATAGTTGAAGGAGATATATCACTAAGCACTTGAGCAACCAGATCATCAACACAACCTCATCCCCTTTTAATAGTATTGGCTTTTCCTATGGACTCAATGTGATCTTGGATCACTAAACCAAAAATGGAGTCTTGAGCTTTTGCCAATGCTTGCCTTAGCATTTTGAGGGGTCCACTTCTTCAGTCATTGCCATAGCCAATGTGATTGAATTTCCTGAAACATACTTGATAAAAGCATTAGTCCAACCACAAAGTATGTTGTCATTAATTACCAAAACCACCCAGGGAGCAAATGTGCTTTCAATCTCCCCCTTTTTGGTAATTGATGGCAACACACTAAAATCACACTGAACAAAACATCAAAGCTTATTGAAAGAAAGACAAAATTATCATGAAAGCTTTGACAAGCATGTAGTACACAGGCTCCCCCTACAAGTGTGCAAGATTTTCATAGATTATGGGTTTGGACTACCACAAGCACACAAGAGAGATAAGCAAGATGTGCTACATGCAGCTTGGCTATATGCATCAGAGCAGATGAAAGGGAAGTGAGTGATAATGCATATGTGCATGGTGATATCTTGCAAACAAGTATTTACAAGCAAGTCACCATCATGCACATTCTGCAAGGTGCATATACTTACCTTGAGGTTCCTTGGCATTGTACCTGAAGAGATAAACTTGGGAAAACAAGGTTAGATAACACAAGAGTATTTCTTCAACCAACTGCAAGGACATCAAGAGTACCAAGCCAGAGAGGACATGTATAAAGAGTGTCTCATATTGAGCACAAGCTTGAATCAGCAAACATGTCTCCGAAACTAAAAGATTTTCAATGAATTCAGAGAGATTTTGCTTTCCATAAGATATCAATTGTGAAGATTTCTCTCCCTTTGAGTTCTCTCAGAACAAGGGGTTTGATGGAAAGAGCAAAAAAAATCAAAAGAATGATGCCAATAGAGAACGATGTCCAATGTAAGACACGGCAAAGCTTTGATGTGATTCTCTCCCCCTTAAGATAAGATTGCTTTTCTTCTTCCCCTAAGTCTTCTCTTCTCCCCCTACTCCCCCTAAGTCTTCTCCCCCTTTGACATCAAGTGCTGAAAAGGACAGCAAACTAGGAAGGACAGGAAAGATGGAAAGAAAGAGGTGGGATCCTTAAGAATCACAACAGGGCAAATAAGAACATGCATAGAGAAACATTGAGTGGAGCTGCAGAAGTTGATGTCCTGGAAGATAAATCGGTGACACCGAATTAGATGGATCGGTGGGTCCGAATCCTTTTCGGTTAGACCGAAAATTTTAAATCGGTGACGCCGAGTTTAATTCCAATGAAATACAGAAATAATTCAGCTCACTTTGCGAGGAATGTTTCAAAGGATTTGCAATGAATTTGTGAAAGATTTTCGGGGAATTGATCAGGGCCAAAAGGATATTCACAAAGACATAAGAATAGAAATAAAAAAGGATTCCTAGATGAAGTTTTTTTTTTGAAGAAAACTCAATGAGAGAACAGAAGAGAAAATAGAAAGACTCCAAAACATGTGTACTTCATCTAGATAAAGGTCGGCGACAAGGTCACCTATGTTTGAGTATATTGACTTAGGAGTCAAATGAGGACATTTGATCATAGGTCATACTCATCATTTAAGCTCAAAATGGGGTTGCCATTTTTCGATTAAGCATTTGATGTGATCACATCTTATGAAGCTGCTTGTACTCATGACTTTGAGCAAAGCTCCTTAAAGATGTGAAGAACATACCTTGGGTTTGTTGTTGCTTTGCTCATGTAGGTAAACTTGATGTAGGTGCTCATTGAATGTGAAGTTGGAGCGCCATTTCTACTTGTGTAGTTCATCTTCCTACATGGGTTAGGCAAGCAAGGAAATACTCAAGGATATCCAAGATGACAAGAGTGAAATACTAGATGTATAATATGTCAAAAAGGATATGTAGAATTTTGTTCCTTGAACTCAACATCCCAAAGGGCTAGATACTTGGTCAATGACAAGATTACTCATGATTTGAGTGTGTGGTAATCTTGTGGAATGTAGATCATCCAAGTACCTGCAAGGAGTTAGATGCAATACAAGGAGGCAAATGTGTCCAAGACATATGATCATCATCAGAAGAGAAATATCAAGGATTAGTCAAGAGGGCTCATGCCTTGCATGCATCAATGGAGTTCTCACTCCAAGTTTGAAGCATCAATGATGTTCAACTCACTCCTTAAGCGACAAAACACCTTCTCATCAAGAGGTTTTGTAAAGATATCAGCAAGTTGTTTGTCAGTACGAACATGCTTAAGATTAATGTCACCCTTGGCAATATGATCACGAATAAAATGGTGACGAACTTCAATATGCTTTGTTCGAGAGTGTTGCACTGGATTGTGTCCAATTTTAATTGCACTCTCATTGTCACGAAGCAAAGGAACATGTCTCACATGTATCCCATAATCCTTAAGCGTTTTTGTCATCCATAGCAATTGAGCACAACACGAACCAACAGCAATATATTCTGCTTCGGTAGTGGATAATGATACCGAATTTTGTTTCTTGGAGGACCAAGATACAAGGGATCGACCAAGAAATTGACACGTACCCGAAGTTGACTTTCTATCAACCTTGTCACCGGCATAGTCCGAGTCGAAATAGCCAACAAGGTCGAAACAGGCCCTCTTAGGATACCAAATGCCAAAGTTTGGTGTGTGTATCAAATATCTCACTATCCTTTTAACAGCTTTAAGATGACATTCTTTAGGGGCTGCTTGATATCGCGCACACATGCATACACTCAACATTATGTCAGGACGAGAAGCACAAAGATATAGTAGAGAACCAATCATAGATCGGTAAACCCTTTGATCAACGGGTTCTCCATCTTTTGTCAAGTCATTATGTCCACTAGTAGGCATGGGGGTACTCATACCTTTGCTTTCTTGCATGTTGAACTTCTTGAAGAGATCCTCGGTGTACTTTGTTTGTGAGACAAAGGTACCCTCCTTAGATTGCTTGATTTGCAACCCAAGGAAGAATTTGAGTTCACTCATCATGGACATCTCATACTTCTCCGACATGAGCTATCCAAACTTCTTGCTAAAATGAGGGTTAGTTGAACCAAAGATAATATCATCAACATATATTTGGCACACAAATAGCTCACCATTAACCCTTTTTGTGAACATCGTTGAGTCTATCTTTCCAATCTCAAAGCCTTTTTCAAGAAGAAAACTAGTCAAGCATTTGTACCAAGCTCTAGGAGCTTGTTTAAGACCATAAAGGGCTTTATGCAACTTGTAAACATGATTAGGCTTTTTGGGATTCACAAAACCGGGAGGTTGTTTCACAAATACTTCCTCTTCAATTTCACCATTTAGGAAAGCACTTTTGATATCCATTTGATAGAGAGTAATATCATGGTGATTGGCATAAGCAAGAAGAATGCGAATGGACTCAAGTCTAGCAACGGGGGCATAGGTCTCACCATAGTCCATACCTTCGACTTGTGTGTAACCTTGAGCTACGAGACGAGCCTTGTTGCGGATGACTTGTCCATCTTCATCTTGCTTGTTCCGAAACACCCATTTGGTTCCAATGATGTTTTGATCATCCTTGGGCTTCTCTACCAAAGTCCATACCTTGTTCCTCTCGAAGTTGTGTAGTTCTTCGTGCATAGCGTTCACCCAATCCGGGTCTTCAAGTGCTTCTTCTACCTTCATAGGTTCAATACTAGAGATAAATGAGTAATGCTCACAAAAGTTAGCTAAGCGAGTTTTAGAGCGAGTAATTCTCCCGGAGTTGATGTCGTTCATCATTTGTTCCACGGGATGATTCTTCTTGACTCTTGCTCGAACTCGGGATAGCTTTTGTTGATGTTGTGGCTGAGCTTCCTCATCATCTTCATCTTCCTCTTCTTCTTCTTCATTGTTGTTGGTGTTGTCTTGAGGCGGTGGAGAAGGAGGTTGTGGTGGATCTTCTTGTTGCACTTCCTCATCTTGGTGAGTTCCACTTGTGGAGGCCTCCATGTTGCCTTGAGGTTCATCTCGCCGTGAGGTAGGGGGCTCCACATGTGTAGATGAGGTACTCTCCTTCACTTCCATGGGATCGATCTTTCCAATAGATAAATCTTGGATAGCTTCCGATGGGTCCTTGTCTCCTACATCAATAGGCATTTGCTCTACTTGCGAGCCGTTAGATTCATCAAACTTCACGTCTACCGTCTCTTCAACCTTTCGGGTGAAATTATTGTAGACACGGTAGGTGTGGGAGTTTGATCCATAACCAAGGAGAAAGCCTTCATGAGATTTAAGAGCAAATTTGGACCGACGATGCTTATCAAGGATATAGCATTTTGAACCAAAGACACGAAAGTATCACACTTGGGGTTTGTTACCGGTGAGGAGCTCGTATGATGTCTTGCCGAGGAGCTTATGAAGATAAAGCCTGTTGATAGCATGACAAGCTGTCTCGACCGCTTCTCCCCAAAAATGCTTCGGTGTCTTGTATTCATCAAGCATCGTTCTCGCCATCTCTATGAGCGTTCGGTTCTTCCTCTCAACAACTCCATTTTGTTGAGGAGTGTACGTAGCCGAGAACTCATGTAGAATCCCTTCCTCATCGAGAAAAGAGTCTACATTGGCGTTCTTGAACTCCGTTCCATTGTCACTCCGAACTTTCTTGATCTTCACCTCAAATTGATTTTGGGCCTTTTTGGCAAAGGTTTTGAAGATTCTCTGAACCTACGATTTGTCATCAAGGAAAAATACCCACGTAAATCTGGAATAATCATCAACTATAACTAGACCAAAGGAGTTACCACCAAGGCTTTTGTAAGCATTGGGACCGAAGAGATCCATATGAAGAAGCTCAAGCGGTCTCCTTGTGGTCATGATGTTTTTCACGGGATGACTTCCACCAACTTGTTTTCCTGCTTGACAAGCACTACAAAGTCTATCTTTGTCAAAGAAAACATCTTTAACACCAAGAATATGATCACCTTTGATCAGCTTGTCTAGATTACGCATACAAACATGTCCTAGCCTTCTATGCCATAACCAACCTTTAGAGGATTTAGCAATGAAACAAGCTCTAGGTTGGGCTTTCTTAGTGAAATCAACAATATATAGATCACCTCTACGGAAACCGGTAAAAGCCATGTTTTGATTGTCACGACGAAAGACTTGGCAATCTACTTTGGTGAATAGCACATTGAATCCAAAGTCAGCTAATCTAGACACGGAAAGTAAATTGTATCCAAGAGATTCTACAAGCATGACATTTTGAATAGAGCTATCATGAGATATGGCCATCTTACCAAGGCCAAGTACCTTACCCTTGGAGTTGTCTCCAAAAGTCACATACTTGCGTGGACCATCGTTCTTTGCAATCTCTCGAAACATGTCTTTGTCTCCGGTCATGTGGTCGGTGCATCCACTATCAAGAATCCACTCTTTTCCGCCGGACATGTAGTCTCTCAGATTTGCCATAAGATTGAGACTCTTCATGACCTTGTCTAGCTCGGTGTCCGAATCGGAGTAATCATCATCTTGCTCATGCTCATCATCATATTGACCCATAGATTGTTCATCGTCAACACCTAGGTCAATTTGATGGGTACTTGCATTAGTTTGGTCAATGTGACAATAATCTTCGGAATGCAATGCAAGAGCATTTCTAATTAAAATATTGATGAGAGCGGGATCACCCTTCTATTTCATAAGATCACGAAGCTCAAAGAAGCATTTATCAAAGTTGGGATCATTTGGGTGCATCTTATCAAATTCAATAGTCTTGTATAGAATTTCATCAAGACTTCTCATAGAGTAGTCAGGATAAAGTTCTTCCAAGAATTTCCATATAGCATAGGCACACTCAAAGTTTGTAACAAGATTAAGCAAGTCATCGGGTAACCCTCTAATGATAAGATTTACAGTTCTAAGGTTACGAAGCAAATCAAGCTCTTCATCCATGGTAGGGTGCAAGGGATCAAAAGGAGGCACATAGGGGGTCCCAATATATTTGCACAAATTGTACATCTTAAAGATACTAAGCATTTCAGACCTCCATGAGTTATAGGACCTTCCATTAAGAACAGGCACTCTATGGCTAACACTCCCAAACGTAGACACGTCCATCTTCCTCCAATGGTGTGTAAACCAAAGCAATGGAGACCAAAGCTCTGATACCAATTGAGGGATCGAAGAAGGTGAGAGTGTCTAGAGGGGGGTGATTAGACTACTCGACAAGATAAAAATTCTGTCTTTTATGAAGGACAGATTTTGACAGTTTTTGCATAGCACACAAGTCAAGTAGCACACTACACATGCAATTCTAGAGTATGAGCAGCGGAAAGTAAATTGCACGAGTAGTAAAGAGAGGTGGAGAAGATCAAACGCAATTTGGAGACGCAATGATTTTTCCCGTGGTTCCGATAGGTGGTGCTATCGTACATCCACGTTGATGGAGACTTCAACCCACGGAGGGTAACGGCTGCGCGAGTCCACGGAGGGCTCCACCCACGAAGGGTCCACGAAGAAGCAACCTTGTCTATTCCATCATGGCCTACGCCCACGGAGGGCTAGCCTTACTCGAGGTAGATCTTCACGAAGTAGGCGATCTCCTTGCCCTTACAAACTTCTTGGTTCAACTCCACATCTCGATGACGGAGGCTCCCAAGCGACACCTAACCAATCTAGGAGGCACCACCCTCCAAAAGGTAATAGATGTTGTAGATGATGATGAACTCCTTGCTCTTGTGCTTCAAATGATAATCTCCCCAACACTCAACTCTCCTCACTGATTTGGCTATGGTGGAAGAAAGGATTGAGTGGAAAGCAACTTGGGAAGGTTAGAAATCAAGTTTCATATGGTGGGAGTGGAGCAACTTGATCTCAACACAAGGGTAGGTAGTTCTCTTCTCAGAAAGTGTAAGGTAGGAGTGGTAGTTCTTTCTGATGGCTCTCTTCACGAATGAAGAGGGGGTGGAGGGGTATATATAGCCTCCACACAAAATCCAACCGTTACACACATAATTGAGCAATCTCGGTGAGACCGAAGTGAAAACTCGGTCAGACCGAAAGTTCAAATATAGTGAACGTTGGGGTTTTCGGTGGGACCGAAAATACCATCTCGGTGGGACCGAAAGTGTAAATAATATGAACGTTGGGGTTTTCGGTGGGACCGAGAAAGAAAACTCGGTTAGACCGATTTGAGAAAAGACAGGAACATGCCAATTTCGGTAAGACCGATTTTATCAACTCGGATATTCCGAAATGATGTCAAACGGTTACAGAAGGTTGGCAGCCCGTATTTCGGTGAGACCGATCTCAAACTCGGAATGACCGATTTTTCTAGGGTTTGGCTTATGGCTGAGGTGGTTCATCTCGGTGGGACCGAGTTTGGAAAATCGGTTTGTCCGAGATTACTTATGAGTGTGTTTTCTAGTGAAAGTTGCTGATAGTTGAAGGAGATATATCACTAAGCACTTGAGCAACCAGATCATCAACACAACCTCATCCCCTTTTAATATTATTGGCTTTTCCTATGGACTCAATGTGATCTTGGATCACTAAACCAAAATTGGAGTCTTGAGCTTTTGCCAATGCTTGCCTTAGCATTTTGAGGGGTCCACTTCTTCAGTCATTGCCATAGCCAATGTGATTGAATTTCCTGAAACATACTTGATAAAAGCATTAGTCCAACCACAAAGTATGTTGTCATTAATTACCAAAACCACCCAGGGAGCAAATGTGCTTTCAGGCTTCTACATCAACCTTGCAGCCCTTCCGATGATGTGTTAGTAGTTTACCACAGACCTACAGTTCCATAGCTAGTAGCTAGATGGCTTCTTCCCTCTCTTTGATCTTCAATACAATGTTCTCCTTGTCGTTCTTGGAGCTCTATTCGATGTAATCTTCTTTCGCGATGTGTTTTCTGAGATATGATGAATTGTGGGTTTATGATCAGATTATCCGTGGATATTATTTGAGTCAAATCTGAAGTCTTTTATGCACGATTGTTATAGCTTTGTATTTCACTTCGATCTATTGATTTAGTTTGCCCCACTAGATTGATTTTTTTTTGCAATGGGAGACGTGCTTTGTGATGGGTTCAATCTTGCAGTGCTCAATCCCAGTGACAGAAAGGGAAATGACATGTATTGCATTGCGGCCATTAAGGATAAACATATAGGGTTTATTAATATAGCTTGGATCTATCTCTCTACATCATGTCATCTTGCATAAAGCGTTACTCCGTTCTTTATGACCTTAATAGTTTAGATGCATGCTGGATAGCGATCGATGTGTGGAGTAATACTAGTAGGTGCAGGCAGAAGCCAGACTACTTATCACGGACGTGATGCCTACATACATGATCATTGCCATAGATATCGTCATAACTATGTGCTTTTCCATCAATTCCTCAACAGTAATTTGTTTACCCACCATATGCTTTCTATCGAGAGAGAAACCTCTAGTTAAATCTATGGCCCCGGGGTCTATCTTTTTTCATATTGCTTTCTGATCTATTAAATCGAAAATACAAAAACACCTTGCTGCAATTTATTTTTTACATAGTTTTACTTTGTGTTTTCATTATCTATCTACCATTATCAGATTTAATCCTTCCAAGTAATCGTTGACAGGATTGAGAACCCCTTTATAGTAGTATGTGCTGCTAACGAAGTCTTGTTTGGTTCTACCGAATTGATACCTTGGTTCTCAAAATTGAGGGAAATACTTGTCTCTACTTTGCTGCATCAGCCTTTCCTCTTCAAGGGAAAAACCAATGCAAGCTGAAGAAGGAGCAGGAAGAATTTCTAGCGTCGTTGCTGGGGAGTATCATCAAGATATATCAAGTACCTCGCATAAGTTTTCATCTTCTTCAATTTATTTATTTGCCATTGTCCTCTCATTTTTATTTCCCCCACTTTTAAAACATTTTTTTACAAAAATACAAAAATATTTTTGTTTGCCTTTTTCGTTTGCCTTTTATTTGCTTATGTGCTAGATTGCTTGCTTTGTCGTGATGACTCAAGAGAATACTAAGTTTTGTGATTTTTCCAATACTACTAATAATAATTTTATTAGTACTCCCATTGCTCCACACGCCACTAGTGTGGAGACTTGTGATATTAATGCTACTTTTATAAATCTTGTTAGAAAAGAAAAAAAATCTGGTAGTCCTAATGAATATGATGCATCCCATCTAAATACTTACGTTGAATATTGTGACATGCAAAATAAAAATGATGTGTATAATGATATTGGACTTCAAGCAGTGTCAAGGTAAGCAGCCTAAATCTGTGTTATGTCCAAAATGAACCCCACGGTTGTATATTGGCTTGCGAGTGGGTGACTAATGCCGAACTGTTCAATGACAACAACTTTTTATGAGCTTGAGGCTCTCAAGGACGACCTCAAAGAGGCTTGGCGGCAAGCGGAGCAGAAGAAGACTGCAGTCGTGGAGGCAGAGAAGGCCCAAGTCGCTGAGCAGGTAGACGTGGAGAAGCACCGGGCGTGAGTTCTATAGGTCGAAGAGACCATGAAGTGTGTGTACTAGGCTCGCAAAGAGCTTCAGGAGGAGGAGAAGCAGGCAAAGGAGGAGCTCAAATAGCTCCAGCTTGCACACTCTAAGCTCCAGGTCACGGCCAGGGTAGACCGCTAGGTGCTCCAGCAGGTGGAGCAAATTGCCTCGAGTAAGCCATATTTATTACAATGTGTGTTTGGCAACAAAGGGTGCGTCGAGCTCACCAAGTGATACGTCTCCAATGTATCTATAATTTTTTATTGTTCCATGTTGTTATATTATCATTCTAGGATGTTTTACAATCATTTTCTAGCAATTTTATATCATTTCTTGGGACAAACCTATTAACATAGTGCCCAGTTCGAGTTGCTATTTTTTGCTTGTTTTCTTCCTTCGCAGAAAATCCTTATCAAATAGAGTTCAAATGCCACGACACTTTTTGGGGAATTTTTTTGGACCAAAAGACATCCAGGGAGTCAGAATGCCACACGAGACAAGGCATGTGGGCCCACTAGACACCAGGGTGCACCCAAGGCACTTGGTGCGCCCTGGTACCCAGTGGAGCCCACATGACTCCATTCCACCGACCTCCGACTCTATAAAATCCTAGATATTCCAGAAACCCTAGAGGAGTCGACGAAAAATTGTTTGAGCCACCGCAAGTTCCAGAGCCACGAGATCCAATCTAGAGCCCTTTTCCAGCACTCCACCGGGGGGGGACACGATCACTGTGGGGTTCATCATCCTCATTGGTGCTCCTCCGATGATGCGTGAGTAGTTCACCTTAGACCTATGTGTCCGTAGGCAGTAGCTAGATGGCTTTTTCTTTCTTATTGTTCTTCAATACAATGTTCTCTTTGGAGATCTGTTCTATGTAACTCTTTTGCGGTGTGTTTGTTGGTATCCGATGAATTGTGAGTTAATGATCAGATCTATCTTGCATTAATATCCATACGTGATTATTATAGCCTCGTATTTCTTCTCCGATATTTTGGTTTTGTTTGGCCAACTTGATTGATGTATCTTGCAATGGGAAGAGGTGCTTAGTAATGGGTTCGATCTTGTGATGTTCTATCCTAGTGACAGAAGGTGACATGACACGCATGTATCATTGCCATTAAGGATAAAAAGTTGGGGTCTATTCCTACATGAATAGATCGTGTCTACATCATGTCATTTTTCTTAAGGCATTACTCCGTTTCTCCATGAACTTAATACACTAGAGGCATACTGGACAGAAGTCAATGTGTGGAGTAATAGTAGTACATGTAGGCAGGAGGTGGTCTGCTAATCTTGGACATGATGCCTATATAAATGATCATTGTCTTGGATATCATCATAATTATTTGCTTTTCTATCAATTGTCCAATATTAATTTTTCTACCCACCATGTGCTATTTCTCGAGAGAAGCCACTAGTGAAACCTACGGCCCCGGGGTCTATTTTCTTATCATATACTTTCAGATCTATATTGCTATTTTCCTTTTCTTTTACTTGCACCTTTTATTTCCAAATCTATATTATAAAAAACCCAAAAATACCACGCTGAATTTTATTTGCCTTTATTTTATTTGCATTTATCTATTAACCAATCACTTTACCCAAGAGGGATTGACAACCCCTCTATGCGTTGGGTTGCGAGGAATTGTTGTTTGTGTGCACGTGCCGTTTACATAACTGCTTGGTTCTCCTACTGGATTGGTAACCTTGGTTTCATAACCGAGGGAAATACTTACCTTCATTGTGCTGCATCATCCTCTCCTCTTTGGGGAATTACTGACGAGGTCCACAACCATCACCCAGCTGTGGTGCTCCGCAGAGATCTTCGCGGATCTTCCGAACTGCATGGCGGACGTTTTTGTGCATGTCGACCAGCTAGCGGGCCATGAGCAGCAGAAGGCGTTTTGGCGGCAGTTCTCGGAATCACCGTCGGCCCAGTTACTGAATCATCGAACGAAGCAGCAGGCGGAGCTACTCCACATGGTGAGGCCGGCGCTCAAGAACCTCAGCATCAGGATGTGGCCCATGAGGCCTTGCCGTCCAACCTCTTCGGCTTTCTGGTGCGGCTGTAGATGGTGGCCCCGCGGCTAGATTGCTGGAAGCGGTCTGCGTGCTTTGAGGGGCATGGTGTTCCTTGCGTGAAGACGCACTTCAGCAAGGTTGATGCAACATCTTGTGCTGTGGGACCTGCCAAGGGGAAGTCGCGCACCACGAAAGAGTATTTCACCGAGATGGTGGAAGGAACCCGAAGCATTGAGTTCAGGTGTCCCAAGGACACTTTGTATTTCTAGATGGCCCCTCGGGACAACCGAGGTGCTCTGGGTGTACAAACTTATATTTAGTTTTAAGTGGCTTTAAATTCCTTTATGTGTCTATGCATTAATTTCCTCTTGTACGACCGTATTTGAACTGAAAGTTGCCAGTCGTCGGTTCTTCTACAATGTAGAGTATATAAGGGTGTTCCTCGAGGCACCATTGACCCTTATCTGATGTCGCGGAGCCCGGAGGCGGTCGGTGCTTCTAGGAACTCGGCAATCTGACTATAATAGCTTTGTAACTTTCACTTAGTCGTAGGAGTTTGACTGTAGGGGCTGGTGACGAGCCTCATTGTTTGAAGTGGTCGGCTTGCGCCAGCCGAGCTTTATACCTACACACACTTCGGCTTATGTTAAAATAAGACCCTTGTTGAACACGGTGATCTCTATCGTCACGTTGCATGGCGTAGTCTGTAGATAGCCAGATAGTCAGATAGCCGACCAGTGATCTCTATGTGTACCCAGATAGTCAGTTTTTGGCTTTCTCCACTGAGGTGCTCTGCCAATTGACCCGGCGACACTATCGTAGTGGTTCTCCCATTACACCCTTAGCCGAATTCATCAGGAACGTAAGGGGTAAACATAGGATCCTGGCATCCCAACTATTGACCCAAATCTGGGTTCATAACTGATGCATATAATGGCAAATCTGAGATGCCGAGTTTCTCAGACTTGTGTAATCATTGTATCCTTTAAAAACTTCTTGTTTAATGCAAAGGCAATGCTTGTAAAGAAATGTAAAGGGTCCTTTAAGGGGCAAGCTTTCTTTATTTATAAAATTCAACTTGTTACGTACATGCTAGCTGCAACGAGAGGAACTAAAAGGTACAATGTAAAATAGAGGAGGAAGGAAAAACAGGCGGTTGTTAACCATGGGTTTTAGAAGCCCGTGTCGCTTCCAACCGCAAGTCTACACCTCCGAGCTGTTGACCAGCCCGTCGTCGATGGTAAAAATTGTAAGGGGCTGATGTAACATCGTCCCTTTATGCGCTCTAAGCTTTTATTGGCCCGATCCTATGAAGGATATTATGTGATGCCCCATTGTGTGGTTTAGGCCAAGTTGGTGGAGTAGTGCCGACCGTTCTTTGACAGAAACATGCCGATGTAAGGGCTTGAAGCCACATTGATCGTCGCAAAGGGAATCTTGAGTGTGAAATTATGCACCCTCGGATGTAGTGTCCCATCCAGAGGGGGCGCGCCAGGAGCTCGCATCCCTATTTAGGGTGCAAGGGTATTTGGACGAGGTCGACTTGCACGACCCGCTTGCATTTCGGAGTGCTGGTTATGGGCTTACAACTACGGGCTCCCTCCTCGGACGCATGTGCCTCAACTGCGAAAGCCACGGTCTTCTCCTCTGTCTAGAGAGTGTGTTCGGTGTTACCATTGATTGTGATAACGCTATTGGGTCCTGGCATTTTAGGCTTGCGGTAAGCGTAATGCGGGGCTGTGTTGAAGCTTACAAAAGCAGTATGCCCTAGGAGCGCGTGATATCAACTCCAGAAGGGGACGATGTCAAAGATTAACTCCTCGCTTCTAAAGTTCTCGGGCGAGCCGAAGACTACCTCCAGCGTGACCGTTTTGGTACGGCGGGCTTCAATGCATGGGATAACACCTTTAAAGGCGGTGGTGCCTGGTTTGATCAGAGATGAGTCAATGCCCATCTTCCCAACCGTGTCATCATAGATTAGGTTAAGGCTGCTTCGTCCTTCCATAAAGACGCGCGTCAGATTATAACCATTGATGATTGGGTTCAGGACCAGTGTAGGCGATTTGCCACGTCTAATGCTGGTCAGATGGTCGTTTTTGTCATATGTTATAGGATGAGACGACCACGGGTTGGACTTTGGGGTAATTGGCTCTAATGTGTAGAAGTCCCGAAGTACTCGGTTCCTCTTCCTTTTAGGGATGTGGGTGGCATAGATAATGTTGACCTCGGTTACCTCATTAAGAAACTTCTTTTCGTCTCCATTTCTAGGTTGCCGGGGTTCATCCTCATCATCACTATGACGTCGGGCTTTATCCTGCCCATTCATCGTTACCTTGCCTGCTTGTTTGAATACCATCAATTCCTTTTAGTGTGGGTTGCTGGTTTGCTGAGGTGCCGAGAATTTGGCAAGGCATGTCAAAGATTTTATCTAGATGGCTAGGTCCATCCTTGTTACCTTTAAAGGGTTTGGGATTATGTCGAGATCTAGGTCCAGTGTACGCTGCATTGACAACGGCACCCTCTGTGTCGTTGTCGTCGTTCTTATGTCTGAGCTTGCTTTTATTGCGCCGAGGCTTTCCATTGGTGTCATGTCTATCCGAGGTGCCCGCCTCACTGTTATGTGTGCTACGGGCCATCTAGATGTTTTCCCCCGCACTGAACCGGGTCATAAGTGAGGTGAGGTCAGCCATAGTCCTTGGCCTATCTTGTCCGAGTTGGCTAGCGAGCCACTCATCTCGGATATTGTTTTTGAAGGCAGCAATGGCCTTGGTGTTGGAGCAGTCTATGATCTGGTTCTTCTAAGTCAGGAACTGATCCCGGAACTTCCAATCTAGTTCGCTAGGCAGCTGGGTAAGACGGCTGAGATAATCGGCGTCCGGAGCTCTGATACGTCCATTTTGCATCATGCTTTTATGTTGATGTTTATTGCATTATGGACTATTATTTCACATTATGGTACAATACTTATGCATTTTATCTCTTATTTTGCAAGATTTACATGAAGAGGGATAATGCCGGCAGCTGGAATTCTGGACCAGAAAGGAGCAAATCTGAGTGGCCTATTCTGCACAAATCCAAAAGTCTTGATAATCAACGGAAAATTATTTTGGAATATATAAAAATATTGGGCGAAGAAAATCCAGAAGGGGACCCGCCAGGTGGCCACAAGCATGGGGGCGCCCTACCCCCAAGGCTCGTGGGCCCCCTGGCAGGTCTCCAGTGCCCATCTTCTGCTATACGAAGCATTTTGACTTGGAAAAAATCAAGAGAGATCGTCCGGGGCAAAGAGCCGCCGTCTCGAGGCGGAACTTGAGCAGAACCAATCTAGGGCTCCGGCGGAGCTGTTCTGCCGAGGAAACTTCCCTCTAGGAGGGGGAAACCAAAATCATCGTCATCATCAACAATGCTCTCATTGAGGGAGGGTCAATGTTCATCAAAATCTTCACCAGCACCATCTCCTGTCAAACCCTAGTTCATCTCTTGTATTCAATCTTTGCCTCAAAACCTCAGATTGGTGCCAGTGGGTTGCTAGTAGTGTTGATTACACCTTGTAGTTGATGCTAGTTGGTTTATTTGGTGGAAGATCATATGCTCAGATCCTTGATGCTATTAAATACCCCCTTATTATGAACATGAATATTCTTTGTGAGTAGTTATGGTTGTTCCTGAGGACAAGGGAGAAGTCTTGTTATAAGTAATCATGTGAATTTGGTATTCGTTTAATATTTTGATGAGATGTATGTTGTCTTTCCTCTAGTGGTGTTATGTGAACGGAGACTAGATGACACTTCACAATTATTTGGGCCTAGGGTAAGGCATTGGGAAATAATAAGTAGATGATGGGTTGCGAGAGTGACAGAAGCTTAAACCCTAGTTTATGCGTTGTTCCGTAAGGGGCTGTTTTGGATCCAAATGTTTCATGCTATGGCTAGATTTATCTTAATTCTTCTTTTGTAGTTGAGGATGCTTGCGAGAGGGGTTAATCATAAGTGGGAGGCTTGTCCAAGTAAGCACAACACTCAAGCACCGGTCCACCCACATATTAAATTACCAAAGTAACGAACGTGAATCATATGAGCATGATGAAAACTAGCTTGACAATAACTCCCATGTTTCCTCGGGAGCACTTTGCTTTATATAAGAGTTTGTACAAGCTTGTCCTTTGCTACAAAAAGGATTGGGCCACCTTGTCGCACCTTAGTTGCACTTGTTACATGTTACCCGTTACAAATTATCTTATCACAAAACTATCTGTCACCGATAATTTCAGTGCTTGCATAAAATACCTTGCTGAAAACAGCTTGTCATTTCCTTCTACTCCTCGTGGAGTTCGACACTCTTACTTATCGAAAATACTATGATAGATCCCCTATAATTATGGGTCATCAGACTCTTTTATAGCGTCGTTGTGCGGAAAGTGAAGTGCCTTTGGTGAGTAGAATTCGTAAGGAAAAATTTATACTACGTGCTAAAATTTACTGTTACTTGTCACTATGGAAAACAATACTTTGAAGGGTTTGTTCGAGGTATCTTCACCCCATCCAGAAGAACAAAGAGTTTCCCCTCAACCTACTAAACGTACTGAATTTTTTATTATGAAATTCCTTCGGGTATGTTAGAGAAACTGCTAACTAATCCTTATGCAGGAGATGGAACACTACATCCAGATATACATCTAATCTATGTGGATGAAGTTTGTGGATTATTTAAGCTTGCAAGATTGCTCGAGGATGATGTGAAGAAGAAGGTGTTTACTTTATCTTTGAAGTGAAAGGCATTGACATGGTATAGGCAATGTGATGATATTGGAGCTTGGAACTACAACCGATTGAAATTGGAATTTCATCAGAAGTTTTATCCTATGCATTTAGTTCACCATGATCGGAATTATATTTATAATTTTTGGTCTCCTGAAGGAGAAAGTATCACTCAATCTTGGTGGAGGCTTAAGTAAATGTTATATTCATGCCCCAATCATGAGCTTCCGAGAGAAATTATTATCTAGAATTTTTATGCTCGTCTTTCTCGTAATGATCAATCCATGCTCGATACTTCTTGTACCGGTTCTTTTATGAAGAAGACTATTAAATTTTTATGGGACCTTTTGGAAAGAATTAAACACAACTCTGCAGATTCAGAACTCGACGAAGGTAAGGAGTCAGGTATGGACCTTGAGTTTGATTATGTTCAATCTCTTATGAATACCGATGCTTTTCGTGAATTTAGCACTAGATATGGACTTGACTCTAAGATAGTTGCTTCTTTCTGTGAATCATTTTCTACTCGTGTTGATCTCCCTTGGGAGAAGTGGTTTAAATATGATCCTCCCATTGAAGTATAAGTTGTAGAACCCAGTAAGGTTGAAAAATAAACTGTTACTTATGATGTTAATCCAGCTGTTCCCACTGCTTATATTGAGAAACCACCTTTCCCTATTAGGATAAGGGAACATGCTAAAGCTTCAACCGTAGTCCATATGAATCATGTTAGGACACATACACCCCCTAAACAAATTAAAGTTGAACCCAATATCGCTATGGTTAAAGATCTCTTGCTCGATAATGTTGATGGGCATGTTATTTACTTTGTTGGTGAAGTTGCTAGAATTGCCAAACCCGATGAAAAGGATAAAAATAGACCTGATGTTGTCATGCCTGTTATCTCAGTCAAAATTGGAGATCATTGTTATCATGGATTATGTGATTTGGGTGCTAGTGTGAGTGTTATTCCATTTACTCTTTATCCAGAAATTATGAATGACATTACACTTGTTGAGATAGAAGATATTGATGTAACTATTAAGCTTGCTAATACAGATACTATCTGACCAATTGGGATTGTTAGAGATGTTGAAGCCTTGTGTGCGAAGATAAAACATCCTACTGATTTTCTAGTTCTATGTTCCCCACAAGATGATTTTTGTCCCATTATATTTGGTAGACCTTTCTTGAATACGGTGAATGCTATACTAAGGAAACGGTTAGTGTTAATTTTGGTGTGTCTCATGAGTTTAATTTCTATAAATTTGTAGACAACCTTGTGATAAAGAACCACCTAGTAAGGATGAAATTATTGGTCTTGCTTCTATTGTTGTACCTCCTACTGATCCTTTAGAACAATATTTGCTAGATCATGAAAACGATATGCTCATGAATGAACGAAATGAAATAGATAGAATATTCTTTGACCGAAAACCTGTGCTCAAGCAAAATTTTCTTGTTGAAACTTTAGGAGGTCCTCCTCCACCTAAAGGTGATCCCGCGTTTGAATTACAAAAATTACCCCATACCCTGTAATATGCTTATCTTGATAAAAAGAAGATATATTCTGTCATTATTAGTGCTAACCTTCCAGAGCATGAAGAAAATAGATTGTTAAAAACTCCGAGGAAGCACCATGCTGCTATTGGATGTACTCTTGATGATCTTGATCTTAAGGGCATTTGTCCCACTCTATGCTAACACAAAATTAAGGTGGAACCCGACGCTAAACTAGTTGTTGACCATCAACAACGGTTAAACCCCAAGATGAAGGAAGTGGTAAGAAACGAAATATTAAAACTTCTAGAAGTAGGTATAATTTATCCCATAGCTGATAGTAAATGGGTAAGTCATGTTCATTGTGTACCTAAGAATGGATGTATTACTGTTGTTCCTAATGACAAAATGAGTTGATTCCACAAAGAATTATTACAGGTTATAGAATGGTAATTGATTTTAGAAAATTAAACAAACATACTAGGAAAGATCATTACCCTTTGCCATTCATTTATCAAATGCTAGAGATAGTATCAAAACATACGCACTTTTGCTTTCTAGATGGATATTCTGGTTTTTCCCAAATACCTGTATCAAAATAAGACCAAGAAAAAACTAATTTTAAATGTCCTTTTGGTAATTTTTCTTATAGACGTACGCCTTTTGGTTTATGCAATGCACCTGCTACCTTTCAAAGATGTATGACAGCTATATTCTCTGATTTTTGTGGAAATATTGCTAAGGTTTTCATGGATGATTTTTCCGTCTATGGAACTTCTTTTGATGATTACTTGAGCAATCTTGATCGAGTTTTTTAGAGATGTGAAGAAACTAATCTTGTCTTTAATTCGAAGAAGTGCCACTTTATGGTTAACGAAGGTATTGTCTTGGAACATCAAATTTCCGAAATAGGTATTGAAGTTGATAAAGCAAAGGTTGATGTTAATAAAAAAAATTATGTCCTAAAGATATCAAAGGTATACGAAGTTTCCTTGGTCATGTTGATTACTATAGGAGATTTATTAAAGACATCTCTAAAATTTCTAGGCTTCTTACTAATCTTCTGCAAAAAGATGTTCCATTCGTTTTCGATGATGATTGTGTAGAAGCCTTTGAAATACTTAAGAAAGCCTTAGTCTCTACACCCATTGTTCAACCACCTGACTGGAACCTACCCTTTGAAATCATGGGTGATGCTAGTGATTATGATGTTCGTGTTGTTCTAAGAAAAAGAGTTGATAAGAAATTAAATGGTATCCATTATGCTAGTAAAACTCGGGATAGTGCCCAAGGAAGTTATGCTACTACTGAAAAGGAATTTTTAGCAGTTGTATTTGCGTGTGATAAATTCAGATCTTATATTGTTGATTCTAAAGTGACTATTCACACTGATCATGCTGCTAATAAATATTTTATGGAAAATAAAGTTGTTAAACCTAAACTTATTAGATGGGTTCTTCTGTTTGCACATCATAGATAGAAAAGGAGCTGAGAACCCCGTATTAGACAACTTGTCTAGGCTAGAAAATATCCTTGATGACCCACTGCCTATTTATGATAGCTTTCTTGATGAGCAAATAGCGGGCATAAATACTTCTCGTAGTACTCCATGGTATGTAGATTATGCTAATTATATTGTTGCTAATTTATGCCACCTAGTTTCACATACCAACAAAAGAAAAAGGTTTTCTATGATTTAAGACATTACTTATGGGATGACCCACACCCTTATAAAGGAGTAGATGGTGTTATTAGACGTTGTATACCTGAGCATGAACAGGAACAAATCCTATGCAAGTGTCACTCTGACGCTTATGGAGAACACCATGCGGGAGATAGAACGACACACAAGGTATTACAATCCGTTTTTATTGGCCTACTCTCTTTAAAGATGCTTGTAAGTTTGTTTTATCTTGTGATTAATGTCAAAGAATTGGTAATATTAGTAGATGTCAGGAAATGCCTATGAATTATTCACTTGTTATTGAACCATTTGATGATTGAGGTTTTGATTTCATGGGACCTTTTCCACCCTCTAATGGGTATACACATATTTTAGTTGATGTTGATTATGTAACTAAGTGGGTAGAAGCTATTCCAACTAGTAGTGCTGATCATAACACCTCTATTAAAATGCTTAAAGAAGTTATTTTCCCAAGGTTTGGTCTCCCTAGATACTTAATGACTGATAGGGGTTCACACTTTATTCATGGTGCTTTGTGTAAATTGCTTGCTAAATATGATGTAAACCATATAATTGCATCTCCATATCACACTCAATCTAGTGGTCATGTAGGATCAAGCAATAGAGAGATAAAATTGATCTTGCAAAAGACTGTTAATAGATCTAGGAAGAATTGGTCTCAACAACATGATGATGCATTATGGGCTTACAGAACTACTTCAAAAAATCCTATGGGCATGTCTCTGTATAAAATGGGTTATGGAAAAGCATTCCACTTACCTCTTGAACTAGAACACAAAGCTTATTGGGCAATTAAAGAGCTCAACTATGATTTCGAACTTGCCGATGAAAAGAGGCTATTTAACATTAGCTCACTAGATGAATGGAGAACCTAAGCCTACGAAAATGCCAAATTATTCAAAGAAAGGGTTAATGGTTGGCATGAAAAAGAATTAAAAAAATGGGAATTCATTGTAGGTGACCAAATTTTTCTAAACAATTCGCGTTTAAGATTTTTTGCAGGTAAGCTTCTCTGTAAATGGCAAGGACCTTACGTAATCGAGGAAGTTTATCGCTCCGGTGCCATCAAGAACAATAACGCCGCAGGCAATAACCCGAGAGTGCTAAACGGGCAAAGAATCAAACATTATATCTCAGGTACTCCCATAAGTATTGAAAACAGTATTATTGATACCATAACACCAGAGGAATACATAAGGGAAACTTTCGAGCATGTTCCAGAACCCTAAAAAGGAAGAGGTATGTGGTACAGTTTGTAAACCGACTCCAAACACATTCCAAAGTCAATTTTATCCGTTTTGGAATATTAAAAAAAGGAAAATAAAAAGTAGTCCGAAAAGCGCACGAGGAGGCGACAAGCCGCGAGGGGGCGCATTACCACCCTGGGCGCGCCTCCCAGGCTTGTGGCCACCTCGTGGGCCACCCGGACTCCGTTTTCTCCTAGAATACTTCTTTTGATTGGTAAAAATTCATTATATAATTTCCCGAAGGTTTTTACCACCGTATCACGACAATATCCCCTGTTCTTGTTTCGAGCTGTTTTCCTTACAGATCTTGATCGCCATGACATCCCCAAGCGCCTCCAAGGACAAGTTCTATGAGAAGGTCATCAACTCCTACCTCTCTGAAGTGATGAAACACCCACAAAACTATGGAGCTGCATAAGGGGGTGCTTCACATCCGGGATGCCCAGGAGGACCGGAAGCATGGAGACCAGGCTTGAAGTGTTGGAGCATGGGGTTTTCAAGTGCCAAGGAATGGCGGAACGCAGACTCAATGCCAACAATATGATGATCGCAGAATTTACCAGTGACCACAAGCTGGATACCAAAGATGTTGGGACGGCCATCCTCAAGATTCACAAGAAACACGAGCATATACATGCACAAATCTATGAACTGCAAAACCAAAACTTTGAGTATGAGTATAGATTTAAGAGGATGAGTTTGGCTGCAGATTCGAAAATTCCGGGGACCCATTCATCTTTCTACGATGGGGAGCCTATTCCTTGGAAGACGGAGGACAAGCCTCTCACATCATCATCAACATCATCATCACCTCCAAAGGAGGAGGCTTGAGTACACGGGTATGGGCACTCCCCTTGGCTTGTGCCAAGCTTGGGGGAGGTGCCCTAGTATCGTATCACCAATACACCCTTACCTTTATCGTTTACCTTAGTTCGATTTGTTTGGTTATATCTTGATCTAGTAGAATAAAAGTTTTAGTATGATTTAGTCTTTGAGTTTTGCTTTTGATATATCTATGTAATCGAGTCAGAGAGTTATATCATAAAGAGTAGCTTTGAGTTGAGTGATTTGCTTTCTTGTTTTGATCATAAAGAAAAGAAAATGGAAGAGAATAAAATAAAAATAGATTATATAATAATCTTATGGAGAGTGATGACTTCACATAAAAGGGGTATTCTACATGAAACTTGTTGAGAGTTGACAAACATAGTTTTGGTCATTGTTGCAATAAATAGGAAGTAATAAATAAGGAGAGGTCTCACATATAAATATACTATCTTTGACATGTTTTGTGATTGTGAGCACTCATTAAAATATTATATGCTAAGAAGTTTATGTTGGACAAGGAAGACAATGTAATGTGTTATGCTAATTTATATCCAAAAAAAATTTATATTGTCATAGATCCTCCAACATGTTGGTCTTGACTTCCCTATCATGCTAGCCAAAAACTTCCTGCACCAAGTAGAGATACTACTTGTGCATCCAAAACCCTTCAACCCAGCTTTGCCACGAGAATCCACTAAACCTACCTACGGATTGAGTAAGATCCTTCAAGCAAGTTTTCATCGGTGCAAGCAAGAAAATTTTCTCTTTAAATATGTGATACTTATTAGTGTAGGAAAATAAACTTTGTACGATCTTGTGATGGGGAAGAAATAAAAGAGACAGACTGCATAATAAAGGTCTCTATCACAAGTGGCAATACAAAGTGACGTTCCTTTGCATTAATACTAAGTTCATCCAACTAAAAAGTGCATGACAACCTCTGCTTCCCTCTGCGAAGGGCCTATCTTTTATTCTGATGTCTGCCTTAATATCAGAGTCAAGGTGATCTTCAGCTTTTCTTTTTTACTTTTATCCATTGGCAAGCACAATATGTTGGAGATAGATCTAGATATATATATATATATATATATATATATATATATATATATATATATATATATATATATATATATATATATATATATCCAAGCGGATGTAGAGAACCATGAACCGTTATAGTTGACATTACCCTTGAGGTAAATCACTAGGAGGTGAAATTATAAGCCCCTATCTTTCTTTGTGTTCTATTGAAGCTTTGATTTCATAAGTATCGCGTGAGTGTTATGAATTACTAAAGACGAAGAGATAGTTGAGTATGTGAAACTTTCTATACAAAGATCTTACATTGACTCTTTCCGATGTTATAATAAATTGCAATTGCTTCAATGACTCAGACCTTAGTTTGTTAGTTTTCAATAAGGTTCGTGATTCATAATTTACATTGTGAACAAGTTATCACTTTGATATAAGAAATTATATGACAATATATTGCTATTCTAAAGATGATCACGATGCCCTCATGTCCGTATTTTATTTTTTCGACACCTCTATCTCTAAATATGTGGTCATGATTATCAATTTCGGCTTACGCATGAGAACAAGCGAGGTCTAAGCTTGGGAGAGTTCATACCTGCATCATGCTTTTATCGTGATATTTATTACATTATGGACTATTATTTCACATTATGGTAAAATACTCATGCCTTTTCTCTCTTATTTTGCAAGATTTACATGAAGAGGGAGAATGCCGGCAGCTGGAATTCTGGACCGGAAAGGAGCAAATCTGAGAGGCCTATTCCACACAACTCCAAAACTCCTCAAAATCAATGGAGAATTATTTTGGAATATATAAAAAATATTAGGCGAAGAAATCCAGAAGGGGACCCACCAGGTGGCCACAAGCCTAGGGGCGCGCCCCCAGGGCTTGTGGGCACCCTGGCAGGTTCTAGGTGGATATCTTCTGCTATGTGAAGCATTTTGACCTAGAGAAAAAAAATCAAGAGAGAGCTTTCGGGACGAAGAACCGTCGTCTCAAGGTGGAACTTGAGTAGAACCAATCTAGGGCTCATGCGGAGTTGTTCTGTCGGGGAAACTTCCCTCCGAGAGGGGGAAATGAAGCCATCGTCATCGCTAACAATCCTCTCATTGAGGGAGGGTCAATCTTCATCAACATCTTCACCAGCACCATCTCCTCTCAAACCCTAGTTCATCCCTTGTATTCAATCTTTGCCTCAAAACCTTAGATTGGTACCTGTGGGTTGCTAGTAGTGTTGATTACTCCTTGTAGTTGATGCTAGTTGGTTTAATTGGTGGAAGATCATATGTTCAGATCCTTGATGCTATTAAATACCCCTATGACTATGAACATGAATATGCTTTGTGAGTAGTGACGTTTCTTCTTGAGGACATGGGAGAAGTCTTGTTATAGGTAATCATGTGAATTTGGTATTCGTTCGATATTTTGATGAGATGTATGTTGACTTTCCTCTATTGGTGTTATGTGAACGTTGAGTACATGACACTTCACCATTATTTGGGCCTAGGGGAAGGCATTGGGAAGTAATAAGTAGATGATGGGTTGCATAAGCTTAAACCCTAGTTCATGTGTTGCTTTGTAAGGGGCTGTTTTGGATCCATATGTTTCATGCTATGGTCAGATTTATCTTAATTCTTCTTTCATAGTTGAGGATGCTTGAGAGAGGGTCTAATCATAAGTGCGAGGATTTTCCAAGTAAGGATAACACCCAAGCACCGGTCCACCCACATATGAAATTATCAAAGTAACGAACGCGGATCATATGAGCATGTTGAAAACTAGCATAATAATAATTCCCATGTGTCCTCGGGAGAACTTTGATTTATATAAGAGTTTGTCAATGCTTGTGCTTTGCTACAAAAAGGATTGGGCTACCTTGTTGCACCTTAGTTACACTTGTTACTTGTTACCCGTTACAACTTATCTTATCACAAAACTATCTGTTATCGATAATTTGAGTGCTTGCAGACAATACCTTGCTAAAAACTGCTTGTCATTTCCATCTGCTCCTCGTAGGGTTCAACACTCTTACTTATAGAAAGGACTATGATAGATACCCTATACTTGTGGGTCATCAAGATCGGACGTAGGTTCCATGGATTGCTCGAAAAGCATTCTCCAGAGCAGCCCAACTGCTGATGGAGTGAGGGGTAGGCTATTAAGTCAATGCCTCGCCAACCCCTTTAATTTGAAAGGCAAGTATTTAACAACATGGATGTCATCTCCATTGGCCATGTGGATATGGAGAAGAAAATATTGGATCCATATTTTTTGATCCGTGGTGCCATCGTATGACTCTATGTTGATGGGTTTAAACCCTTCGTGGAACTGATGTTCCATTGCCTTATCTATACAACAGATTAGGTGAGTTGGACCTCGGAACCAAGCAGTATCATGCCAGGGGTCGGGGGAAGCCGTGTGTAGGATTGGTCTCGGTCGCGGTCGTTCCTGTTTAACCAGGCATCATAGCCGTCAAGCCCTGTGGGCGCGCGTCCTCTAGATCCATACATGGACCGAGGAGGTGCCTGGTTTGCCTCAATGTGACGTCGAACATCGTGTTTGTCTAGGTAGTCCATGGGGTCCTTGTTGTGATGACGTAGAGCCAGTCGGGTGTTGGTATCTCCTCGTGCAGGCCTGTCCCGACCTCTAGGGGGTCGGTCGGGCATGTCGGCCACGAATTCGTCATCGAACTCTAACATCAGACGCTTACGAGGGTATGATTTGGGTGCGCTATGGATACGATCTTGCAGGTTCACTCATCTAAGAGCATTTCGACCACTTCTCCTTCGGCGTGTCTGTGTTAACCTACAGCTGCTGCTGCTTGCGTTTCATGCTCCAAGCGATGGCGATAAGGCGCCGCCGGAAGCGCTGTTGTGTGAAGGGGTCTATAGGGAAGATGAAGTCCTCAGTACTGAGGCTTTCACCATCCTCGGACTCCGGCATGTAGTTGTCATCGGCCCCTTCAAAGAGGTCATCAGGATTCGAGTCCCCGGGATTTTTATCGGGACCGTCATTCCGTGCTAGGGAGGCTTGAAAGTCCTCTTTGTGGTTTTCGGCGTCACTGGCAGTCGCGTCGTCATTATCGACGGTGGTGTTTTTTATGTTGGGTGCCCCGTTGGTACCCCTCCTGCGTTTTCACCGATGCCATGGAGGGGTGTTTGGGGTGTTGGCCAAGTATACATCATAGGTAGATGTTGTTGTCCACTTGTCGGTATATACTAGTGGCGAAGTGTTCTTCATGGGGTTTTCGGAGTTGTCATCCATATTTGTGGCCTCGTCATAGTCAAGCATGTCGGTTAAGTCTTCGACATTGCGACTAGGTGGGTGGTGGGTGGGATACAAATTTCCTAATCATCGGCTTTAACGCCAATCTTGTCATAGACTGAGGTCTTGTCACCTGAAATTTGTAGGGAACTTTGCATGGAAAACAAAAAGATTCTACGCACACGCAAGATCTATCCATGGAGATTCATAGCTACGAGAGGGGCAGATCATCTTCATACCCTTGAATATCGCTAAGCGGAAGCGTTTATCAATGTGGTTGATGTAGTCGTACACCTTCACAATCCGTTCCGATCAAGTACCGAACGTACGCCACCTTCGCGTTCAGCACACGTTTAGATCAATGATGTCCTCGCGTTCTTGATCCAGCAAGAGGGGCAAAGTAGTAGACGAGTTTTGGTAGCACAATTGCGTGGTGACGGTGGTGGTGAAGAAAAATCTCCATAGGGCTTCGCCAAGCATTACAGAAACTAGACAGAGGATAAACTAGAGGGGTGGGGTTGCCGACACATGTCTTGGTGAATCTTGATGTGTTTCGGGTGCTAGCTCTGCCCCTCTATTTATATGTTGAGCCCTGGGGTCATATCTTGGAGAAAAAGCCTCCTCAAAGTCTGTCTAGCCTGCAAGGAAGAGTCCTTCCTGGACTTCCAAGACCAGACGCCACAGTCCTATGTGTCTGGCCCAGGGCTCGATGCTAGGGTCCCTGGCATTTGGTACCGACCTATGCAAAACTTCCTTTTGCACGACCTAAAGCCCCGTGGGCCTTACCCCTTGGCCCAAACATATCATCCAATATATCAATTTACCTTCGGAGCTCCTCGCCATGTCTGTGATCTCATCCGGGACTCCAAACAACAATCGGTCACCAACATACGTAACTCATATAATACTATATCGTCAACAAAAATTAAGCGTGCGGACCCTATGGGTTCGAGAATAATGTAGACATCACCGAGACGCTTCTCCGGTCAATAACCAAGAGCAGGACCGGAATGCCCATATTGGTTCCTATATATTCCACGAAGATCTTTATCGGTCGAACCTTTATGACAACATACATAGTTCCATTTGTCTGTCAGTATGTTAGTTGCTCGAGATTCGATCATCAGTATCTCCATACCTAGTTCAATCTCGTTACCGGCAAGTCTCTTCACTCGTTCCGAAATACATCATCTTGCAAGTAACTCCTTAGTCACTTTTCTTGCAAGCTTCTTGTGATGTTGTTTTACCGAGAGGGCCCAGAGATACCTCTCCGTTATTTGGAGTGAAAAATCCCAGTGTCGATCCATGCCAACCCAACAGACACCTTTGGAGATACTTGTAGAGCATCTATATGATCACCCAGTTACGTTGTGACGTTTTATAGCAAGCAAGGTATTCCTCCAGTATCCGGGAGTGGCAATAAACTGAACGGTCATATGCTATGCTAACAGATGGGTCCCATTATTAAATGACAACTCATGTCTATAGTTAGGAAACCTTAACCGTATTCGATCAACGAGCTAGTCTAGTAGAGCTCAATAGGGACACAATATTTGTTTATGTATCCACACATGTATTTAAATTTCCAGTCAATACAATTCTACCATGAATAATAAACGTTGTCACATCCCTAGCTTCACCCTGCACTAGGCTAGCACTTGTCGGTTGCATCATGTTTAAATTTCAATTAAAGTTGAAATGGGGATGGCAGAAACCCCAGCACCTCCCCTCTAATCCAACTAGGGTTTACAAAAAAATACTTTTCACTGAACCCAAAATGCCCTTCACAAAATGTTCATCATTTTTGGTCTTGGCTTAGACCTCTGCCAAAAATGGTTTCATAATTTTGGGAGCCATTTTGGATCTTTGAATTAAGTCATAACTATTTGCATTTGGACATTTAAAATGCTATAAATAATTTTAAATGTCCAAATAATCTTGGAAGTAAATGAGGGCTGTTGGAATTAATCCAGACAGTGCCCACAAACATTTTCATGATTTATGAAAATGCTCTAGCATTTTTAAACAGAGCAAAACAAATAGAAAACAGAAAGAAAATAAGGAAAGGACAGAAAAACTACCTAACCTACCTGGCGGCCCAGCATTGTTGGCCCAACCCACCTGACCACCCCCTCTTGTCGTCTTCCTCCTTGCCAGGAGGATGGGCGCGCATGCCCGGCGCATGAACGCCGCACGCCGGCCACCTCCACACTGCCTGGCTGCCTCCCCTTCGCCCAGGACGGCTCTGGACAGGACACGAAACCCCCTGGCCACTCTCCCCCTCTCTCTTGTGTCTCTCCCTCGCCTGCCCTCTCTTTCGAGCACCACCGAGCGGAGCTCGTCGCCACTGATGCCGTTCGCCGTAGCCACCGGCCACCCTACGCCTCACCAATGCGCCAAGGAGCTCCGTCGCCTCGTCCTCGACCTCCTCGTCTAGCCACGCCTCGCCAGGAGCCCCGACGCGCCGTCCCAAAGCTCGTCTTCCTCCTTCGACCGCCGACATCGCCGCTGGCCGTGTGCCCGCTCCGTTGCTTCCCCAAGCTCGCCGAGGCCACCGCTGCACTCACTGTGAGCTTCTCCTTCGATCCGCTCATCGCCCTTGCTCATTTGCACCTTGTAGCCGCCGATTCCACTGGAGCCGCGAGCTCGGCTCCGCCGGCCAAGTCCTGCCGTGGCCACAACCACTTTAGCTTGTGTCCAAGCAAGCCACCATGCTCAGCCCATTCTGATGGGCCCGTAGCCACCCGCAACTCCTCCTCCTGAGCTCTGTAGCGCCACCCCGAGAATGCCCGTGCTGCTGCCGCCGCTAATCCTTGTCGCCGGCCACTTTTCCGGCCACCCCAGGCCCAACCACCGCCACCACTCGGCGCAGAAGAGTGCCCGCATCACGTAGATGTCTTTCCCCAGCAATTTGGTCACCAGAGGAGAATTTCCGCACCTCGCTGCTGTGTATGGACTCGCCAGCGTCGAGTCGTCGGTGGGCTTGACCCCCTTTGACCACGGCTGGACTCTCCATGTGTCCACGACATGTGGGGCCGGCTTCTGACAAAAATTAGTTTAGGTTTTTAGTTAAGTGCAAATTGTTGTCATTAGTTTAATTAGACACTGACATGTGGGCCTAGCCCTGTTATTTATTAGTTAGGTTAAACTGACCTTAATTAGTTAGCTCTGTTAGACTGACGTGTGGACACCACACATCAGGTTTGACCTGGTCCGTGCCCTGTTGACTTGCTGACGTCAGCATGACCTAGTGCTACGCAGTAAAGCCTTTTCTGGGATTTAGATAAATCTAAATGATTTATTTATTTTCGGAAAATGCTTTAAACTTCTAAAAATCATATAAAATCAACCATAGCTAAGATGAAAATAATTTATATATGAAAAATGATCAGACAAATTCAAGGAATCTGTTTATGGCATTATCATGAATGTTTGAGCAACTTATGCTTGCTGATCTGGTCAAATAAATTAAATGCCATTTGAATATTAACATATGGAGTTTGAGTTTGAAGCTTTGGTTCAAACCAACTTCATTTAATATGGTTGCTAGTTGCATTAGCTCAATCAACAGCATATTGCCATGTCATGATCATGCATGATATTGTCGCACTGCATTGATTATGTTCTTTCTCTGTTGCCAGTGTTTGTCCCCTCTCAGTAGACGCTGTTCCGACGATTTGATCGATGACACTGATGAAGACTCAGTGATATCTTCAAAAGTTCCAAGCAAGAAAAACCCCATTAAGCATTCCGATACAATCCCACTCTCTCGCTCTTGCTCTCTTTTACTGCATTAGGACAACAACGATTCAACTGCTATTTGTTGCGGTAGCTGAACCCCTTTTCCTCTACATGACCTGTCATTGCCACAGTAAATAGTTGAAACCAACTAGCATGAGTAGGAGTTGTTTGAGCCATGATGTGCCTACTCATTCATGCTTTCTGGTTATGCCTGGTATTGCTTAGCATTGTCTCATGTCTGATTCATCGGGGATGAATTGGAAAGTGGTCATCATGTCCTACTATTGAGAGCTAAGTGTGTGAACACGATTTGGTAAAGGTAGCGATGAGAGGCCATGTAGGAGTACATGGTGGGTTGTCTCATTGAAACCATCCTCAGGAACTGAATTCTGTGTTTGTTGATCCATGAACAGCTACTACCACACGTTGGGACCTGAAATATGACCCCGCTCGACTTATTAACTGCCCTTGTCCTCTTTCCATGAGTTGCAATTAATTTTTGGTGTTTGTAGTATGCTGGAGGCCGTGCATAGCGCTGACCGGAGGGGTGGGCTGTGATGCGGTAGGCACGTGGAACGGTGTACCGGGGCGCCCGTTTGGTGCCCCGGGAACCATGTAAACATCTTTCGGGGCCGTAAGTGGAAACCTCGACCGGACTCCCTTTGGATGGAACCTAAATAGGTGATAAACCTGGACTAGGGACTTGTGTGGTTAGTCAGGTCATGGTCTACACCCACGTCGGCTTTAGCTTGAAGTCTGTCGAGCACATGTCATGTGCAGACGCTAAGTGGTGGAAACATGTGTGAAGAAGTACAACCCTGCATGGTTCCAAATGATCTATTCGAATAGCCGTGTCCACGGTGAAGGACTTCTCGGTTGCTTATACTGTTCATAGACAAGTGAAAGTGGATACTCTAAAATGCGCAATATAAGCGTGAGTGCTATGGATGGCGTTCTCGTAGGTAGACGGGAGCGGGTCCATAGTGGTGTATTGGTTGGTGAATATGTGGACTCGTGTGCGCCACCTCAAAGAGTTACTTATAGTCGTATTTCAGGATAGCCACTGAGTCAAAGCTGGCTTGCTGCAGTCAAACACCACCACCCCTCTGTTGTTACTGATGCATGTGTAGCTAGTTCAGATGTAAGTCTTGCTGAGTACAATTGTACTCACGTTTTCTTAATTTATGTTTTTGCAGAAAGACTTCAGTCTCACTATTGGCCCCGCGTGGACTTCGACGTTTATCTTGTTACCTCAGCTACGATCTTGTACCCTTGGAAGGGTCTTGTAGATAGTCAGGCTTCTCAGCCTTTTTCATTTGTAGTTGTCTGTACTCAGACATGTTATGCTTCCGTTGCCTTTATGCTCTGTATGTTGGGTCATGAGACCCACTGCTTGTAATAAATGTTATGATGGCTCTTCTGGGCCTTTATCTATATGAGTTGTTGAGCTATGTTGTGATACCATGTTGTACAACACATTCTTGCATGTTACGCGTACGTATAATGTGTAATGCTATGTGTGGGATCCGACACCTAGTTGTTTACCCTTGGTAGCCTATTTTACAGGGAAATGCCTCCTAGTCCTTCCACTGAGCCTTGGTAGCTTGCTACTACTCCGGAACACTTAGGCTGGCCGGCATGTGTCCTTCTTCGTTCCTGTGTCTGTCCCTTCAGGGAAATGTCACGCGTTGTTCCTTTAAGTTCTTGTAGCTTGCTATGACTTGGGTTCATACGTTGATGACCGACACGTTCGTTGCTGGGTCATGTATGCCTGTCTCTGTAATTTAGTGCCACTTTTGGTTTACAACTAGTCATGTTGGCCCGGGTTCTTTGTCATATGGATGCTAGCGACACTATCATATACGTGAGCCAAAATACGCAAACGGTCCCGGGCCAGGTAAGGTGGCACCCGTGGGGATACCGTGCGTGAGGTCGCAAAGTGATATGATGTGTTACATGCTAGATCAGTGTGACTTAGGATCGGGGTCCTGACAGCTTTGGTATCAGAGCCTGACTACTTATAGGATTACCAAGCCAAAATGGTCGAAGTCATGTCTAGAAATTCTTTAGTTATATATAAGGGAATTGATTGTGGAAGGGAACGTAAGGCTCTTTTACTCCTTTAACCTACGCCCTTCTGATCTGAGTCACCTTCTTCTTTCTATGGGGATTAAGTACTAGGATTCTCATTCTTTTTATCAGGATCATGCTAATGGTGGATTCAACCCTCAGTTTAGTTCCTACTACTTCTATGTGTTCAACTGTTGGTCTCAGAACCTTGACATTATGATGTTAAGTGGTTATGCTACCTTTTTGCTTGGATCTCAAAATCTTTTGAGCACTCACAGCCGTTATGCTGTCCAAGTTATCCCAGGTTTCTATATAGTCTGATGCATTTGCAAATCTTTCCTCCTTGTTCCCGATATTCTTTTGGGCTAGACTAGTCACACTAATCGGTATGTTGAGGTACTCCGTTGCCTCGGCATATCGTTGAGGCCATCAGGAAACTAGGACATCATAGATAGCTACCCAGTAATCTAGCACTGCTTTATATTCCTAGTGTGATGATTCTGGTCATAATTCTCCAAAGCATCCCCTGATGCCATTTAGTTAGTAGGCATTCTACTCCCGGGTTCTTAAACCCGAGATTCACCCTACTTACTTCATGTTGATAGTGTTTGCTCGTTCCTTTAGGATATTAGTAACCTTTTGATAGTTCTCGAGGTCCGTGGTTATCATTCTTCCAATACCAAGAACCATCATGGCAGAAGTTCTTCTGAACCAAAAGATCACAACTAGAGTGCTCTTGATGAGTTCTCTATTCCACATTGTGACTCTGCCAATTCTACCTTCCTGCATGGATTATCCGAAAGATATATGTTGAAAGTTCGACATGCTAATCTATGCATCCACAACTTAGAAAGTTATATGTTCCATTTAGTTGTCCCTCTTTAGTTGTTTTATGACCCCCATCTACCAGTTGATAGTCAGGACTAGTTGTGCATTTGTGTTCATCGATGCCTTTTACTCTTATGGTCCGTCAATCCATTCTATTTCAGAATGACTAAGAGAAACAAACTCCAGTAGCTCATCCATATCTAGGATTGGGTCAAAGCAGTTGTATTCCGCAGATCAAAATGCCAATCTAGCTTTTGCTCTGCTCTACCTTGGAGTGTTACCATCTTTTATGTCAAGAATGTCATGGGAATTGCACCACCTCCCGTGAACTCTTGATACAGTGATACTTCTCGCCATCATCATTCATTCCTCGGTCTCCGTGTTATTGTAACCGGAATACTGACAAGAGAATCGTGATGTGTGAAATCAATACTCCTAGCAACGACTCCATTGCCTGGTAGTTAATGGACGATAATTTCATTCTTAGCATGCTGGTTACTGAATCACCATTCTAAGATTGATCGTGCTACATAGTCCATCTTCCTTGGTGCACTCTTCGATTGATGAGTTAGGATTTTGTCAAATCCTCACTCATTTGATCATATCATCCCGCCCTGAAAAGCAAGATTGTTCTCGAGCTTAATAACATGTTGGTGGTTCGTGATTTTCTGAATATCTTCTCGTAAGTATTACCAGGTTGTTCCCTGACCGCTATGTTGAGTTCGTGATCAAGTTGGTTTTCTTATAAACCACACCTTCTCCAAGAATCTATGTTGGATACCCTGAACTAGTTCGTTAAGCTAGACAACAACTTGGAGAGTTGGAAGATAAAAGCTTGCCTGACTTAGTTCCTTCTAAGGGATATCTTTTGTGTGTGTGTGTGTTAAAGAAAGATGATATCTTGATTGATTGATCCTCGTGATCAATTGTTGGATCTATTGTCTTGTCAAAACTATGGTTTGAGTATGGGTTAACATCAAATCAAATCAGAACCAACGATATTCATAATGTTGTCTTACTCGTGGTTGTCCCTTGAGCATACCTCATTATATCTTTTGGTCTGACCAATGCTATCACCTTGTTCACATAATTGTGGAATTCCATCTTCATGGATATCTCGATGATTTGTTGTTGAGCTCATCAACATCAGTTATCTTGTCCACGATTCGCGTTGAACATCTAAGTCAGTGTTGGAAACTTTTAAACATGGCCTTCATATTCCGTTCATGAGGCATATGTTATGGTGAAAGAAGTGACTTCCTCTAATTCATGCGCACTCGATGTAAGTTGCCGTCGTGAATTCGAGAAAGTTGTTTTTCTTCTTCCGGAATCATCCCAAGTCAGTCATGTATACGTGCGAAGTATCCTATGGTGTGGTGACTTGCAACCTTCATTCTATATGTATCCCTAGCACACCAAGCCACTGATTGATTTGTTCTAGGAGAAGAAGTTTCTTCTTAAGAGCTAGACTTATGCAAGGACTTCGATATCCTTGATGATGGTTCCCACCTAAACTCGGTAGTGTTTTATCATAAGACTACTACGTGGTCGTGCTTGTCTTGGACAACGTGTTCACAGGTTTGTAGCATAACCAGCTCATGTTTTGGAGCTTGTTATCGTAGTTCATTCCCCGAGAATCTCGCAACGCCATCTCGTTGATTTGTGTTGCAAACTTTCTTTCCCACACATGTTGTCTGAAATATCCTGTTACCAACCAGATCTAAATCTCAGGCAGATATGATGGTTGGAACATTCCCAACATTTGCATTTTGTTCCCAGCTTGCACCACCATTGTGCCAATTTTCCATGGGTTGCCCTTCTCAGCAACTGTTGTTCAGGATTATCTTCAAAAGTGGGCTTACCATGGGTCCCATCCGTTTCCGGTGATAGGAAAAAATCACTCATTGCATTGTCTTCAACAAGGTAGTCCACATCATCCATTTTAATCGGAGTATGTCGCTCTTCCGAACTCCCTCAAACGATCGTTTGTGATTGCCCTAGGCTGGTATAGAGAATTTCAATGATCTCTATATCAAAAGTAATTCTTTTTGCCACTTAAGGGAATAATTCTACATGTCACCTTCTCTAAGGTGCCCCGTCTGGTGATATCGATCACCATCTTCCTTAGGTGTGGAATTGGTTGCCTATCAAGTGAACCTTCATCATTTGTTTCACTCCATCCCTCTGGATGAGTGTTCCGTGTCTCAGCTCAAGAGATGTTTCAACGTCTCACTCCATGAGTTGATCTTGAGTTGCTCGATCTTCAGAAGATTAATTTTGTAAAGTTTCTTTTGTCGTCACTGTGTTGGACAAAGACCTTGAAAGCAAGGATGTCAAGATCAACATGATGCAAGAAATCAACATTCATTTGAAGTGCAATTGGATCGAGAAGATTGTGTTAGCATGTGTCCCCTCTGATTTCTTACCTCACGCCTTGAATCTCAGGACGAGATTCTTATTTAGTGGGGGTGAGTTGTCACATCCCTAGCTTCACCCTGCACTAGGCTAGCACTTGTCTGTTGCATCATGTTTAAATTTCAATTAAAGTTGAAATGGGGATGGCAGAAACCCCAGCACCCCCCTCTAAAAGCTAGGGATGTGACAACTCACCCCCACTAAATAAGAATCTCGTCCTGAGATTCAAGGCGTGAGGTAAGAATCAGAGGGGACACAGGCTAACACAATCTTCTCGATCCAATTGCACTTCATATGAATGTTGATTGCTTGCATCATGTTGATCTTGACATCCTTGCTTTCAAGGTCTTTGTCCAACACAGTGGCGACAAAAGAAACTCTACAAAATTGATCTTCTGAAGATCGAGCAACTCAAGATCAACTCTTGGAGTGAGACGTTGAAACATCTCTTGAGCTGAGACACGGAACACTCATCCAGAGGGATGGAGTGAAACAAATGATGAAGGTTCACTTTTCATTGTACCCAAAATGCCCTTCACAAAATGTTCATCTTTTTTGGTCTTGGCTAAAACCTCTGCCAAAAATGGTTTTATAATTTTGGGAGCCATTTTGGATCTTTGAATTAAGTCATAACTATTTGTATTTGGACATTTAAAATGCTATAAATAATTTAAAATGTCCAAATAATCTTGGAAGTAAATGACGGCTGTTGGAATTAATCCAGACAGTGCCCACAAATATTTTCATGATTTATGAAAATGCTCTAGCATTTTTAAACAGAGGAAAACAAATAGAAAACAGAAAGAAAATAAGGAAAGGACAGAAAAACTACCTAACCTACCTAGCGGCCCAGCACTATTGGCCCAACCCGCCTGACCACCCCCTCCTATCATCTTCCTCCTTGCTAGGAGGATGGGCGCGCGTGCCCGGCGTGTGGCCGCCGCACGCCGGCCACCTCCACCCTACCTGGCTGCCTCCCCTTCGCCCTGGACGGCTCTGGACAGGACACGAAACCGCCAGGCCACTCTCCCCCTCTCTCCCGTGTCTCTCCCTCGCCTGCCCTCTCTTTCGAGCACCACTGAGCGGAGCTCGTCGCCACCGACGCCGTTCACCGTAGCCACCGGCCACCCTACGCCTCACCGATGCGCCAAGGAGCTCCGCAGCCTCGTCCTCGACCTCCTCATCGAGCCACGCCTCGCCAGAAGCCCCGATGCGCCCTCCCCAAGCTCGTCTTCCTCCTTCGGCCGCCGAGATCGCCAGCGACCGTACGCCTGCTCCGTTGCTTCCCCAAGCTCGCTGAGGCCACCGTTGCACTCGTTGTGAGCTTCTCCTTCGATCCTCTCTTTGCCCTTGCTCATTTGCACCTTGTAGCCGCCGATTCCACTGGAGCCGCGAGATCGGCTCCGTCGGCCAAGTCGCCGTTGTGGCCACAACCACTTTAGCTTGTGTCCGAGCACGCCACCGTGCTTAGCCTGTTCTCATGGGCACGTAGCCACCCGCAGCTCCTCCTGTAGCGCCACCCCGAGAATGCCCGAGTTGCTGCTGCCGCTGAACCTCGTCGTCCGCCACTTTTCCGGCCACCCCAGGCCCAACCACCGCCACCACTCGACGCGGAAGAGTTCCCGCGTCACGTAGATGCCTTCCGTCGGCCATTTGGTCGCCGGAGGAGGATTTCCACACCTCGCCGCCGTGTCTGGACTCGCCGGCGTCGAGTCGCCGGCGGGCTAGACCCCCTTTGACCATGGCTGGACCCCCCCTGTGTCCATGGCATGTGGGGCCGGCTTCTGACAAAACTTAGTTTAGGTTTTTAGTTAAGTGCTAATTGTTGTCATTGGTTTAATTAGACACTGACATGTGGGCCCAACCCTGTTAGTTATTTGTTAGTTTAAACTAACCATAATTAGTTAGCTCTGTTAGACTGACGTGTGGACCCCACACGTCAGTTCTGACTTGGACCGTGCCCTGCTGACTTGCTGACGTCAGCATGACCTAGTGCTGACGTAGTAAAGCCTTTTCTGGGATTTAGATAAATCTAAATGCTTTATTTATTTTTAGAAAATGCTTTAAACTTCTAAAAATCATATAAAATCAACCGTAGCTCACATGAAAATAATTTATATAAGTAAAATGATCAGAAAAATTCAAGGAATCTGTTTATGGCATTATCATGCATGTTTGAGCAACTTATGCCGGCTGACCAGGTCAAATCAGTTAAATTCCATTTGAATATTAACATATGGAGTTTGAATTTGAACCTTTGGTTGAAACCAACTTCATTTAATATGGTTGCTAGTTGCATTATCTCAATCAACAACATATTGCCATGTCATCATATTGTCGCATTGCATTGATTGTGTTCTTTCTCTGTTGCTGGTGTTTGTCCCCTCTCAGTAGACGATGTTCCGCCGATGTGATCGATGACACTGTGAAGACTTAGTGATATATTTAGAAGTGCCAGGCAAGAAAAAACCCCATTGAGCATTCCAATACAATCCCACTCTCTCACTCTTGGTCTCTTTTACTGCATTAGGACAACAACGATTCAACTGCTATTTGTTACAGTAGCTGAACCCCTTTTCCTCTGCAGGACCTGTCATTACCGCAGTAAATATTTGATACCCATTAGCATGAGTAGGAGTTGTTTGAGCCATGATGTGCCTACTCATTCATGCTTTCTGGTTATGCCTGCTATTGCTTAGAGTTGTGTCAGGTCTGATTCATCGGGGATGAATTGGAAAGTGGTCATCATGTCCTACTATTGAGAGCTAAGTGTGTGAACACGATTTGGTAAAGGTAGCGATGAGAGGCCATGTAGGAGTACATGGTGGGTTGTCTCATTGAAACCGTCCTCAGGAACTGAATTCTGTGTTTGTTGATCCATGAACAGCTCCTACCACACGTTGGGACCTGAAATATGACCCCGCTCGACTTATTAACTGCCCTTGTCCTCTGTCCATGAGTTGCAATTAGTTTCTGGTGTTTGTAGTATGCTGGAGGCCGTGCATAGCGCTGACCGAAGGGGTGGGCTGTGATGCGGTAGGCACGTGGAACGGTGTACCGGGACGCCCGTTTGGTGCCCCGGAAACCATGTAAACATCGTTCGGGGCCATAAGTGGAAACCTCGACCGGACTCCCTTCGGATGGAACATAAATAGGCGATAAACCTGGACTAGGGACTTGTGTGGTTAGTCAGGTCATGGTCTACACCCACGTCGGCTTTAGCTTGAAGTCTGTCGAGCACATGTCATGTGGAGACGCTAAGGGGTGGAAACATGTGTGAAGAAGTACACCCCTGCAGGGTTACTAATGATCTATTCGAATAGCTGTATCCGCGGTGAAGGACTTCTCGGTTGCTTATACAGTTGATAGACAAGTGAAAGTGGATACTCTAAAATGCGCAAGATAAGCGTGAGTGCTGTGGATGGCGTTCTCGTAGGGAGATGGGAGCGGGTCCATAGTGGTGTATTGGTTGGTGAATATGTGGACTCGTGTGCGCCACCTCAAAGAGTTGCTTATAGTCGTAGTTCAGGATAGCCACTGAGTCAAAGCTGGCTTGCTGCAGTCAAACTCCACCACCCCTTTGTTGTTAATGATGCATATGTAGCTAGTTCTGATGTAAGTCTTGCTGAGTACAATTATACTCACGTTTGCTTAATTTATGTTTTTGCAGATAGACTTCAGTCTCACTAGTGGTCCCGCGTGTACTTCGACATTTAGCTTGGTACCTCAACTACGATCTTGTACCCTTGAGATGGTCTTGTAGATAGTCAGGCTTCTCAGCCTTTTTCATTTGTAGTTGTGTGTACTCAGACATGTTATGCTTCCGTTGCCTTTATGCTCTGTATGTTGGGTCATGAGACCCGGTGCTTGTAATAAATGTTATGATGGCTCTTCTGGTCGTTTATCTATATGAGTTGTTGAGTTATGTTGTGATGCCATGTTGTACAACACATACTTGCATGTTATGCGTCGTATAATGTGTATTGCTATGTGTGGGATCCAACACCTAGTTGTCTACCCTTGGTAGCCTATCTTACAGGGAAATGCCTCCTAGTGCTTCCACTGAGCCTTGGTAGTTTGCTACTGCTCCAGAACACTTAGGATGGCCGGCATGTGTCCTTCTTCGTTCCTGTGTCTGTCCCTTCAGGGAAATGTCACGCGCTGTTCCTTTAAGTCCTTGTAGCTTGCTACGACGTCGGTTCATACGTTGATGACCGACACGTTCGTTGCTGGGTCATGTATGCCTGTCTCTGTAATATAGTGCCACTTTTGGTTTACAACTAGTCATGTCGGCCCGGGTTCTCTGTCATATGGATGCTAGCGATACTATCATATACGTGAGCCAAAATACGCAAACGGTCCCGGGCCAGGTAAGGTGGCACCCGTGGGGATACCGTGCATGAGGCCGCAAAGTGATATGATCTATTACATGCTAGATCTGTGTGACTTAGGATCGGGGTCTTGACAAACGTTTATCATGATTTAAGGAAATATAATAATAACCATTTTATTATTGCCTCTAGGGCATATTTCCATCAGTCTCCTACTTGCACTAGAGTCAATAATATAGTTCACATCGCCATGTGATTTAACACCCAAATAGTTCACTAGAGTCAATAATCTAGTTCACATCGCCATGTGATTAACACCCAAATAGTTTGCTTGAGTCAATAATCTAATTCACATCGCCATCTGATTAACACCCAAAGAGTTCACTAGAGTCAATAATCTAGTTCATATCGCCAGGTGCTTAACAACCAAAGAGTTTATAAGGTGTGATATGTTTTTCTTGTGAGAGAGGTCTTAGTCAACTGGGTCTGCAACATTCAGATGATGGAAATATGCCCTAGAGGCAATAATAAAATGGTTATTATTATATTTCCTTAATCATGATAAAGGTTTATTATTCATGCTAGAATTGTATTGACCGAAAACCTAAATACATGTGCGAATACATAAACAAATACAATGCCCTAGTAAGCCTCTACTAGACTAGCTCTTTAATCAAAGATGGTTAAGGTTTGATATACATGGACATGAGTTGTCATTTGATAACCGGATCACATCTATGAGAATGATGTGATGAACAAGACCCATCTGTTAGCTTAGCATTTGATCGTTCAGTTTATTTCGACTGCTTCCATGTATGTCAAATACATATTCCTTTGACTGTGAGATCATGCAACTCCTGCATACCAGAGGAATGCCTTGTGTGCTATCAAATGTCACAACTTAACTGGGTGATTATAAAGATGCTCTATAGGTATCTCCGAAGGTGTCTTGTTGGGTTGGCGTGAATTGAGATTAGGATTTGTCACTCCGAGTATCGGAGAGGTATCTCTAGGCCCTCTCGGTAATAGACATCATAATAAGCCTTGCAATTAAATGACTAATGGGTTAATCACGGGATGATGTATTATGGAGCAAGTACGATACTTGCCGGTAACAAGATCGAACTAAGTATAGAGATACCGACGATCAAATCTCGGGCAAGTAACATCCTGACGGACAAAGGGAATTGTGTATGTTGTCATAACGGTTCGACCGATAAAGATCTACGTAGAATATCTAGGAGCCAATATGGGCATCCAGTTCCGCTATTGGTTATTTACTGGACAGGTGTCCCGGTCATGTCTACATATTTCTCGAACCCGTAAGGTCCGCACGCTTAACGTTCGTTGACGATATAGCTAGTGTTATATGAGTTATGTGATTTGGTGATCAAATGTTGTTCGGAGTCCCAGATGAGATCACGGACATGACGATGAGTCTTGCAATGGTTGAGAGGTAAAGATTGATATATAGGACGATGGTATTCGGACACCGAAACTGTTCTGAAGGGTATCGGGTACTTATCGGGTCACCGGAAGGTGTTTCGGGTACCCCCGACAATCCTATAGGCCATATGGGCCTTGTGAAGGAACATACCAGCCCACAAGGGGCTGGTGCGCCCTATAGGGCCCTAGTAGGAGGAGAAGGAAAGGGGGAAAGGGAAAGGAAAGTGTGGATTAGGATTCCCACTTCCTTCCCTCACCCCCTCTTTCCTTCCCCTTCACGCATACATGGAAAGGGGGCACAAGGCAAGGCAGGGACCCTAGGGGCGACGACCAACCCTAGGGAGTGCCTTGGCAGCCTCCCCTCCCTAGGGGGCTCCTCACAACGAGACACAACATTGTCTTAGCCGTGTGCGGTGCCCCCTTCCACCGTTTACACCCCAGTCATATTTTCGTAGTGCTTATGTGAAACCCTGCAGAGATTAATTCACCATCACCGTCACCACGCCGTCGTGCTGATGGAACTCATCTACTACCTCAACATCTTGCTGGATTAAGAAGGCGAGGAACGTCACCGAGCTGAACGTGTCCAGAACGCGGTGGTGTCGTGCGTTCGGTACTTGATCGGTTGAAGCAGGAATAAGTTCGACTACATCAACCACGTTGTGAAACTCTTCCGCTTATGGTCTACGAGGTTACGTAGACACAATTTCCCCCTTGTTTCTATGCATCTACATGGATAGATCATTGTGTGTGCGTAGAATTTTTTTGTTTTCCATGCAATGTTTCCCAACATCAGATCCATGTGTATTTTGCAAGTCCTTATGTCATACTATAGATGCTGCTATCATGCTTTACTTGGAGCTATTCCAAATGACTGCTCCATTATACGTATCCGGTTTTCTACTCAGGTTTATCCGGATCGATGTAAAAGCTTGCATCGACGTAACCCTTTACGACGAACTCTTTATCACCTCCATAATCGAGAAACATTTGCTTAGTCCTCTAGTTACTAAGGATAATTTTGACCGCTGTCCAGTGGTCCACACTTGGATCACTCTTGTACCCCTTTGCCAGACACATGGCAAAGCACACATCAGGTGTGGTACACAACAAGGCATGTCGTATAGAGCATATGGCTAAGGTATAGGGAATGACTTTCATTCTCTCTCTATCTTCTACCGTGGTTGCGCTTTAAGTCTTACTCAATTTCACCATGTAACACAGGCAAGAACCATTTCTTTGACTAATCCATTTTGAACTTCTTCAAAACTTTATCAAGGTATGTGCTATGTGAAAGTCCTATTAAGCGCCACGATCTATCCCTATAGATCTTGATGCCCAATATATAAGCAGCTTCATCGAGGTCTTTCATTGAAAAATTATTATTCAAGTATCATATTATGCTATCCAGAAATTCTATATCATTTCCAATCAACAATATGTCACCTTCATATAATATCAGAAATGATAAAGAGCTCCCACTCACTTTCTTATAAATAGAGGCTTCACCTTAAGTCTGCATAAAACCATATGCTTTCATCACCTCATCAATGTGTATATTCCAACTCCGAGATGCTTGCACCAGTCCATAGATGGAACGCTTGAGTTTGCACACTTTGTTAGCACCTTTAGGGTCGACAAAACCTTATGGTTCAATCATATACAACTCTTCTTTAAGAATCCGTTAAGGAATGCGGTTTTGACGTCCATTTGCAAGATTTCATAATCATAAAATCAGCAATTTCTAACATCATTCAGACATACTTAAGCATCAGTACGGCTGAGAAAGTCTCATCGTAGTTAACCCCTTTAACTTGTCAAAAACCTTTCACAACAAGTTGAGCTTTGTAGACAGTGATATTACCATCAGCAACCGTCTTTCTCTTGAAGATCCATTTATTCTCAATGGCTTGCATGTTTGGGCAAGTCCACACATTGTTCTCATACATGGATCCTATCTCAGATTTCATGGTCTCAAGCCATTTATCAGAATCTGGGCTCATCATAGCTTCTTGATAGTTCTAAGGTTTGTCATTGTCTAATAACACGACTTCCAGGATAGGATTACCATGCTACTCTGGTGTGGTGCCTATTCTGGTCGACTTTCGAGGTTCAGTAGAAACATGATCCGAAGTTTCATGATCATCATCATTAGCTTCTTCTCTAGTTGGTGTAGGCATCACGGGAACGGTTTTCTCTGATGTGCCACTTTCCAATTCAAGTGAAGGTACAACTACCTCAACAAGTTCACTTTCCTCCCACTCACTTCTTTCGATAGAATCTCCTTCTCTAGAAAGGACGCATTCTTAGCAACAAAGATCTTGCCTTCGGATCTATGGTATAAGGTATACCCAATAGTTTCTTTAGGGTATCCTATATGAAGACACACTTCTCCGCTTTGGGTTCAAACTTATCAGGCTGAAGCCTTTTAACATAAGGATCGCATCCCCAAACTTTAAGAAATGATAGCTTGGGTTTAATGCCAAACCACGGTTCATACGGTGTCGTCTCAACGGATTTAGATGGTGCCCTATTTAACGTGAATTTGTCTGTATCTAATGTGTAACCCCAAAATGATAAAGGAAAATTGGTAAGAGACATCATAGAACGCACTATATCCAATAAAGTATGGATACGACGTTCGGACACACCATTACGCTGTGGTGTTCCAGGTGGCGTGAGTTGTGAAATAATTCCACATTGTTTTAAATGAAGGCCAAACTTGTAACTCAAATATTCGCCTCCGTGATCAGATCGTAGAAACTTTATTTTATTGTTATGATGATTCACCACTTCACTCTGATATTATTTGAACTTTTCAAATGTTTCAGACTTGTGTTTCATCAAGTAGATATACCCATACCGACTCAACTCATCTGTGAAGGATAGAAAATATCGATACCCACCGCGTGCTTTAATACTCATCGGACCACATACATCGGTATGTATTATTTCAAATAGGTCATTAGCTCACTCCATTGTTCCGAAGAACAGAGTTTTAGTCATCTTACCCATGATGAAAGGTTCAGAAGTATCAAATGATTGATAATCAAGTGATTCCAAAAGTCCATCCGCATGGAGTTTGTTCATGCGCTTTACACCAATATCACCTAAACGGCAGTGCCACAAGTATGTTGCGGTATCATTATCAACTTTGCATCTTTTGGCTTCAATATTATGAATATATGTAATACTACCATCAAGATTCAATAAACCATTCACATTGGGTGTAAGACCATAGAAGGTTTTATTTATGTAAATAGAACAACAATTATTCTCTGTCTTAAATGAATACATGTATTGCAATAAACATGATCTAATCATGTTCATACTCAACGCAAACACCAAATAACATTTATTTAGGCTCAACACTAATCCCGAAGGTAGAGGGAGTGTGCGATGATAATCTTACCAATCATGGAAACACTTCCAACACACATCGTCACCTCACCCTTAACTAGTCTCCGTTTATTCTACAACTCCTGTTTTGAGTTACTAACCTTAGCAACTTGTCGGTGTAACAAACACTGGCGTATGTTGCCTGACTATACACAGGCACAGAAGCAAGCTTACAGCAACCACGACCACACCAAGCAGAATAAGTAGCCCTTTGGAATCAAAGGGAGGATCAAGAAGACCAAGTCAAGATAAAGGAGCAAGAATTCACTAAGGAAAAACCTCCCTTGCCGGGTAGGCAAGCCCAATGATGGTGAGGTACCATGAAGACAAGTCCTAAAGCCGTCCCGGCAAGTCTGCCGGGTATGCGGAGAGTGGATTTACCCCACCAAGGCTCCACCGCACCAACTCGCCGCAACCCAAGTCACCAATCGGCGTGGTGTCAAGCCCTCAAGTGGCTAAGTGGCCGTAATTTGGTACGTGGCAGCCATTTCCAGAGGAAATAACTAACTGATGACACCCATCCAGCAACGTGTGATGCATGTAGGCGAGAAGGTGGCGGATCGGCCCAGTAAGGCTTGCCGGGCTACGCCCGATGTGACACTAAGCGGCGCATTTAATGCGCTTTCTCTTGTCTACCGAGTTAGGTATCATAGCACTGTTTGCTATCTAGTCAGTACACAATGACTGATTTGCCATTGTGGTAACCCCTTGATCTATAAAAGGAGGACCGTGGCAACAGTAGAAAGTATTCGGGCCATTGTACACTCATACACGCGTAGTTGCTCTCGCCCTCAGGCTACCTTGCCGTGAAAGAGCACTGCGTCTCCACTATGGTCCACCCCATCAATCCACCAAAGCAGGAGTAGGGTTTTACGCCTCACGGAGGCCCAGACCTGGGTTAAAATTGCCTGTGTCATCGTTGTCGCGATGTCCCGCACCCTCGCTCTTTGTGCAATGCGCTCTTCCCACTTGCGGAACCAAAGGGGGCCGATGAACCCATAGGTGGCCGTGTTTTCCCATGACATCTTTGGCACACCAGGTAGGAGGAAGTGCTTGTGCAAATCCGAGAGCGTACACAGCGTGTCGCCGTCATCATCTTTTTCTTCATCAACGGTTCCATCATCCATGGTGCCCAAGAAGAAATCCAGTGATGCAGCTCACCCGTCCACCTCGAAAGCCTCTCCGCACGCAGCCGTCCATGCCGTGGGGGCTGAGGGGCGCACGGGAACGTGAGTGCTACGGGAGACGTGATCAGCACAGGCGGTGTCATCACCACCTCCCCCGCGGCCGAAGCGGGATGATACGTCCATTTTGCATCGTGCTTATAAGTTGATATTTATTGCATTATGGGATGTTCATACATGCTTTGTCACAATACGTATGCCTTTTCTCTCTTATTTTGCAAGGTTTACATGAAGAGGGAGAATGCCGGCAGCTAGAGTTCTGGGCTGGAAAAGGAGTAAACTCTGGAAACCTATTCTGCACAACTCCAAAAGACCTGAAACTCCATAGAACATCATTTCAGAAAATATAAAAAATAGCTGGCGAAAGAAACCCACGAGAGGGGCCACCGGCTGGCCTCGAGGGTGGGGGGCGCGCACCCCTTCCCAGGGCGCACCCCTGCCTCGAGGGCCAGCCGGCAGGCCCACGGTGTCCATCTTCTCCTCTATGAAGCATTTTGACCTAAAAAAAATTAGAGGGAGGCTTTCGGGACCAAACGCTGCCATCTCGAGGCGGAACCGAGGCGGACACCAAACTAGGGCTCTGGCAAAGCTGTTCTGCCGGGGATACTTCCCTCCGGGAGGGGGAAATCGTCACCGCTATCATCACCAACAACTCTCCCATCTTGGGGAGGGCTATCTTCATCAACATCTTCACCAGCACCATCTCCTCTCAAACCCTAGTTCACCTCTTGTATCCAATCTTTGTACCCAAACCTCAGATTGGTACCCGTGGGTTGCTAGTAGTGTTGATTACTCCTTGTAGTTGATGCTAGTTGTTTTATTTGGTGGAATATCATATGTTCAGATCCATTATGCATATTAATACCCCTCTGATCATGAACAATATTATGTCTTGTGAGTAGTTACTTTTGTTCCCAAGGACATGGGAGAAGTCTTGCTATCAGTAGTCATGAGAATTTGGTCTTCGTTTGATGAGATGTATGTTGTCTTTCCTCGAGTGGTGTCATGTGAATGTCGACTACATGATACTTCAGCATTATTTGGGCCTAGAGGAAGGCATTGGGAAGTAATAAGTAGATGATGGGTTGCTAGAGTGACAGAAGCTTAAACCCTAGTTTATGCGTTGCATCGTAAGAGGCTGATTTGGATCCATATGTTTCAGGCTATGGTTAGGTTTGCCTTAATACTTCTTCTGTAGTTGCGGATGCTTGGATTAGAGGTTAATCATAAGTGGGAGGCTTGCCCAAGTAAGGGCAGCACCCAAGCACCGGCCCACCCACATACCAAATTATCAAAGTACCGAACGCGAATCAGATGATCGTGATGAAAACTAGCTTGACGATAATTCCCATATGTCCTCGGGAGCGCTTTACCTCACATAAGAGTTTGTCCAGGCTTTTCCTTTGCTATACAAAGGATTGGGCCACCTTGCTGCACCTTATTACTTTTACCTTTTATTACTTACTACCAATTACCTTATCACAAAACTATCTGTTACCTATAATTTCAGTGCTTGCAGAAAATACCTTACTGAAAACTGCCTATCATTTCCTTCTGCTCCTCGTTGGGTTCGACACTCTTACTTATCGAAAGGACTACGATATATCCCCTACACTTGTGGGTCATCAAGACTCTTTTCTGGTGCCGTTGCCGGGGAGTGAAGCGCCTTTGGTAAGTGGAATTTGGTAAGGAAAAATTTATATAGTGTGCTGAAATTTATTGTCACTTGTTACTATGGCTCAAAATCCTTTGAGGGGCTTGTTCGGGGTATCTTCACCCCGAGCAGAAGATCAATGAGTTGCTCCTCAACCTACTGCACCTATTGAAAATGTTTGCTTTGAGATTCCTTCAGGTATGATAGAGAAACTGCTTGAAAATCCCTTTACAGGAGACGGAACACTACATCCCGACTTACACCCAATCTATGTGGATGAAGTTTGTGGATTGTTTAAGCTTGCAGGTATGCTTGAGGATGTTATCAAGAAGAAGGTCTTCCATTTATCTTTGAAGGGAGATGCATTGACATGGTTTAGGCTATGCGATGATATGGAGTCATGGAACTATAATCATCTGAAGTTGGAATTTCATCAGAAGTTCTACCCTATGCACCAGGTTCATCGTAATCGTAATTATATTTATAATTTCTGGCCTCGCGAAGGAGAAAGCATCGCTCAAGCTTGGGGGAGGCTTAACTCAATGTTATATTCATGCCCCAATCATGAGCTCTCAACAGAAATGATCATTCAAAATTTTTATGCTCGGCTTTCTCATAATAATCGCTCCATGCTCGATACTTCTTGTTCTGGCTCTTATATGATGAAGACTATTGACTTCAAATGGGATTTATTGGAAAGAATTAAACGCAACTCCGAAGATTGGGATCTCCACGAAGGTAAGGAGTCAGGTATGACCCCTAAGTTTGATTGTGTTAAAGCTTTTATGGATACTGATGTTTTCCGTGAGTTTAGCACTAAATATGGACTTGACTCAGAGATAGTACCTTCTTTCTGTGAATCCTTTGCTACTCATGTTGATCTCCTCAAGGAGTAGTGGTTTAAATACCACCCCCCTATTGAAAGTAGTTGAACCTATTAAAGTTGAAGAAAAGACTATCACTTATAATGTTGATCCTATTATACCTACAACTTATATTGAGAAACCACCTTTCCCTGTTAGGATAAAGGATCATGCTCAGGCTTCAACTGTAGTTCGTAAGAGTAATACTAGAACACCTACACCCTCTGAGCAAATTAAAGTTGAACCTTGTGTTGCTATGGTTAAAGATCTCTTGGTAGAAGATTTAGATGGACATGTTATTTACCTCCAAGAAGAGTCTGCGAGAATAGCCAAACCCAATGCTAGGAATAAACATAAACCTATTGTAGGCTTGCCTGTTATCTCTATTAAGATAGGAGATCATTGCTATCATGGTTGATGTGACGTAGGTGCTAGTGCGAGTATCATCCCTCTTGATTTGTATAACGAAATTATGCATGATATTGCACATGTTGAGTTAGAAGGGGTTGATGTTAATATTATTGCTAATAGAGATACTATTTCACCAGTTGGGATTGTTAGAGATATTGAAGTCTTGTGTGGGAAGGTTAAATACCATGCCGATTTTCTTGTTCTTAGTTCCCCACAAGATGCATTCTGTCCCATCATATTTGGCAAACCCTTCTTGAATACTGTTAATGCCAAGATAGACTGCGTGAAAGATATTGTCATTGTCGGATTAGGGGATATGTCTCATGATTTTAACTTTGCTAAATTCCGTAGACAACCCCTTGAAAAGGCACCACCTAGTAAAGATGAAATTATTGGTCTTGCTTCTATTGCCGTGCCACCTAATGACCCTTTAGAACAATACTTGCTAGACCATGAAAATGATATGCATATGAATGAGAGAAGGGAGATAGATGAAATATTCCTTACATAAGGACCCGTATTGAAAAACAACTTGCTTGTTGAAATCCTAGGGGATCCTCCTCCACCCAAGGGTGATCCCGTGTTTGAACTTAAACGTTTGCCTGATAATCTTAAGTATGTTTATCTTGATGAAAAGAAGATATATCCTGTTATTATTAGTGCTAACCTTTCAGAGCAGGAAGAAGAAAGATTATTGAAAACTTTGAAGAAGCACCGAGCTGCTATTGTATATACTCTGGATGATCTTAAGGGCATTAGTCCCACTATATGTCAACACAAGATAAAATTGGAAGAAAATGCTAAACCAGTTATTGATCATCAACGACGGTTAAATCCTAAGATGAAAGAAGTGGTGAGGAAGGAAATACTAAAGCTCCTAGAAGCAGGTACTATCTATCCAGTTGCTGATAGTCAGTGGGTAAGTCATGTCCATTGCGTTCCTAAGAAAGGAGGTATGACTATTGTCCCTAATGATAAACATGAATTGATCCTGCAAAGAATAGTTACAGGTTATAGGATGGTAATTGATTTCCATAAGTTAAATAAAGCTACTAAGAAAGATCATTGCCCCTTGCCATTTATTGATCAAATGCTAGATAGGTTATCCAAACATACCCAGTTCTGCTTTCTAGATGGTTATTCTGGTTTCTCTCAAATACCTGTGTCAAAATGGATCAAGAAAAGACCACTTTTACTTGTCCTTTCGGTACCTTTGCTTATAGACGTATGCTCTTTGGTTTATGTAATGCACATGCTACCTTTCAAAGATGCATGATGGCTATATTCTCTGACTTTTGTGAAAAGATTGTTGAGGTGTTCATGGATGATTTCTCCGTTTACGGAACTTCTTTTGATGATTGCTTAAGCAACCTTGATCGAGTTTTCCAGAGATGTGAAGACACTAACGTTGTCTTGAATTGGGAGAAGTGCCACTTTATGGTTAATGAAGGTATTGTCTAGGGACATAAAATTTCTGAAAGGGGTATTGAAGTTGACAAAGCTAATGTTGATGCTATTGAAAATATGCCATGCCCTAAGGATATCAAAGGTATACGAAGTTTCGTTGGTCATGCCGGGTTTTATAGGAGGTTCATTAAGGACTTCTCCAAAATCTCCAGGCCTCTGACTAATCTCTTACAAAAAGATATTCCTTTTGTCTTTGATGATGATTGTCTAGAAGCATTTGAAATACTTAAGAAAGCATTTATCTCTGCACCTATTGTCCAGCCTCCTGACTGGAATTTACCCTTTGAGATTATGGGCGATGCTAGCGATTATGCTGTAGGAGCTGTTCTAGGGCAAAGAGTTGATAAGAAATTGAATGTTATCCAGTATGCTAGTAAAACTATGGTACCACTGAGAAAGAATTTTTAGCAGTTGTATTTGCTTGTGATAAGTTTAGACCCTACATCGTTGATTCTAAAGTAACTATTCACACTGATCATGCTGCTATCAAATACCTTATGGAAAAGAAAGATGCTAAACCAAGACTTATTAGATGGGTTTTCTTGCTGCAAGAATTTGATTTGCATATTATTGATAGAAAGGGAGCTGAGAACCCCATAGCAGATAACATGTCTAGGTTAGAGAATATACTTGATGACCCACAAGCTATTGATGATAGCTTTCCTGATGAACAACTAGCTGTCGTAAGTACTTCTCGTACTGCTCCATGGTATGCTGATTATGCTAATTACATTGTTGCTAAGTTTATACCACCTAGCATCACATACCAGCAAAAGAAAAGGTTCTTCTATGATTTGAGGCATTACTTTTGGGATGACCCACATATTTATAAAGAAGGAGTAGACGGTATTATTATATGTTGTATACCTGAGCATGAACATGAACAGATCCTACGCAAGTGCCACTCCGAAGCTTATGGAGGACACCATGCGGGAGACAGAACTGCACACAAGGTATTGCAATCCGGTTTTTATTGGCCTACTATCTTCATGGATGCCCGTAAGTTTGTCTTATAATGTGATGAATGTCAAAGAATTGGTAATATCAGTAGACGTCAAGAAATGCCTATGAATTATTCTCTCATTATTGAACCATTTGATGTTTGGGGCTTTGATTATATGGGACCTTTTCCTGCCTCTAATGGGTACACACATATTCTAGTTGCTGTTGATTACGTTACTAAGTGGGTGGAAGCTATTCCAACTAGTAGTGCTGATCATAACACTTCTATTAAGATGCTCAAAGAAGTTATATTTCCGAGGTTTGGAGTCCCTAGATATCTAATGACTGATGGTGGTTCACATTTATACATGGTGCTTTTCGTAAGATGCTTGCTAAGTATGATGTCAACCATAGAATTACATCACCTTATCACCCACAGACAAGTGGTCAAGTAGAACTAAGTAATAGGGAGTTTAAATTAATCTTGCAAAAGACAGTTAATAGGTCTAGAAAGAATTGGTCCAAGAAACTAGATGATGCATTATGGGCCTATAGAACTGCATACAAAAATGCTATGGGTATGTTTTCCATATAAGATGGTACATGGAAAAGCTTGTCACCTACCTTTTGAGCTAGAACATAAGGCATATTGGGCTATTAAAGAGGTCAATTATGATTTCAAACTTGCCGGTGAAAAGAGGCTTTTTGATATTAGCTGTCTAGATGAACGGAGAACCCAGGCCTACGAGAATGCCAAGCTATTTAAAGAAAAAGTTAAAAGATGGCATGACAAAAGGATACAAAAGCGTGAGTTTAACGTAGGTGATTATGTCTTGCTATTGAACTCTCGTTTAAGATTTTTTGCAGGAAAACTTCTCTCCAAGTGGGAAGGACCTTACATTATCGAGGAGGTCTATCATTCCGGTGCCATAAAAATCAACAACTTCGAAGGCACAAATCCGAAGGTGGTGAATGGTCAAAGGATCAAACATTATATCTCAGGTAATCCTATAAATGTTGAAACTAATATTATTGAAACCATAACCCCGGAGGAATACATAAGGGACACTTTCCAGAACGATTCAGCCTCCGAAAAGGAAGAGGTATGTGATACAGTAAGTAAACCGACTCCAAAACAGTTCTAAAGGCAATTTTCTCCGTTTTGGAATGTTTAGGAAAATAGAAAAATAAATCGCAGTCCGTAAGAGACATGGGGCACCCTCGAGGGTAGGGGTGCGCCCCCCTGCCTCGAGGACACCCCGTGTGTCCCCTGGACTCCGTTTTCTTGTGGGTTACTCCTTTTGTTCGGGAAAAATTCATTATATATACTCCCAAAGGTTTTGACCTCTGTATCACGTAGAAATCCTCTATTTTCATTTCGAGCTGCTGTTTTTGACAGATCTAGATCATCATGGCTTCCTCCAACACCCCCAAGGACAAGTTCTTCAAGAAGGTCATCAACCCCTACCTTGCTAAGGTGCTGCACCACCCCAAAACCATGGAGTTGCATGAGGGGCTGCTGCACATACGTGATGTTGAGGGGCCGAGAAGGACCGGAAGCGTGGAGACAAGACTCGAAGCAATGGAGCAACAAGTTTTCAAGTGCCAAGGTATGGTGGAACGATGACTTGACGCCAACCACATGATGATCTCGGAGCTGGCCAACAACCTCAAGATGGACTCAAGGATCTTCGGGGAAGCCATCTCCAATCTTCAAGAGAAGATCGATCACATCCAAGCCCAGATCTATGATCTGCAGAACCAAAACTGTGAGTATGAATATAGATTCAAGAACATGAGTTTGGCTGCAGATTTGAGTATCCCGGAGACTCGATCATCCTTCTACGATGGTGAGCCCATGCCTTGGAAGATGAACAACAATCCTACATTAGCAGCAACTCCATCATCACCAACCCCGAAGAAGGAGACATAATCATATGGGTATGGGCACTCCCCTTGGCAACTGCCAAGCTTGGGGGAGTGACCCCGGTATCGTATCACCATCACTCCTATCTTTACCATTTTACTTAGTTCGATACTTTTGGTAGTATCTTGATCTAGTAGAATAAGGTTAGCATGATCTAGTTGTGAGCTTTATCCTTTGTAATCGACTCCATGAGCTATATAATAAAGATTAGTGTTGAGTCAAGGGCTTGATTTCCTAACTTGGGTCATGATAAAAAGAAAGAAAACATAAAGAGTATCAAAGAGATCATATAGATCTTATGGGAAGTAATGACCTCACACACAAAAGTATGATAAATAAAAGTTGTTGGGAGGTGACAAACATAGTTTTGGTCATCGTTGCAATTAATAGGAAGTGATAAAAGAAGAGAGGCTTCACATACAAATACACTATCTTGGACATCTTTTATGATTGTGAGCACTCATTAAAGTATGACATGCTAAAGAGTTGATGTTGGACAAGGAAGACAACATAATGGGTTATGTCTTCTTATATCTGAAATAAAGTATATTGTCATGGATCATCCAACATGCTGAGCTTGCCTTTCCCCCTCATGCTAGCCAAAACTCCTCGCACTAAGTAGAGATACTACTTGTGCTTCCATATATCCTTAAACCCAGTTTTGCCATGAGAGTCCACCATACCTACCTATGGATTGAGAAAGATCCTTCCAAGTAAGTTGTCATGTTGCAAACTCGCTAAAATATGTATGATTAGTGTGGAGAAATTAGCTTTATACGATCTTGTGATATGGAAGTAATAAAAGCGACGGACTGCATAATAAAGGTCCTTATCACAAGTGGCAATTTAAAGCGAAGTTCTTCTATGCTAAGATTTTGTGCATCCAACCACAAAAATACATGACAACCTCTGCTTCCCTCTGCGAAAGGCCTATCTATTATTCCTGTATTAAAAGTGTCAAGGTGAGTTTCACCTTTCCTTTTTACATTTTTATCTTTTGGCAAGCACATTGTGTTGGAAAGATCCTGACATATATACCCACTTGGATGTATGTCTTCATGATCTATTACTGTTGGCATTACCCTTGAGGTAAAAGGTTGGGAGGCAACACCATAAGCCCCTATCTTTCTCTATGTCCGATTAAAACTCCATAAACATAAATATTGCATGAGTATGAGCAATTCTGAAAGACTATATGATAGTTGAGTATGTAGGCTTGCTGAAAAGCTCTTATATTGACTCTTTCCGATGTTACGATAAATTGCAATTGCTTCAACGACCAAGATCAAAGTTTGTTAGTTTCCAATGAAGTTTATCATGCGTAGTTGATATTGTGTATGAATTGTTACTTTAGCATAAGAATCATATGACTATATTTATTTAAGTTGCTGTTATGAGAATGATCATGATGCCCTCATGTCTGTATTTTGTTTTTATCGACACCTCTATCTCTAAACATGTGGACATATTTTTCGATATGGGATTTCGCTTGAGGACAAGCGATGTCTAAGCTTGGGGGAGTTGATATGTCCATTTTGCATCATGCTTATAAGTTGATATTTATTGCATTATGGGCTGTTCATACATGTTTTGTCACAATACTTATGCCTTTTCTCTCTTATTTTGCAAGGTTTACATGAAGAGGGAGAATGCCGGCGGCTGGAGTTCTGGGCTGGAAAAGGAGCAAACTCTGGAAACCTATTCTGCACAACACCAAAATACCTGAAACTCCACAGAACTTCGTTTCAGAAAATATAAAAAATATCTCGCGAAAGAAACCCATGAGAGGGGCCACCAGCTAGCCTCAAGGGTGGGGGGCGCCCCCCTTCCCAGGGCGCGCCCCCCTGCCTCGAGGGCCAGCTGGCAGGCCCATGGTGTCCATCTTGTCCTATATGAAGCGTTTGAGCTAGAAAAAATCAGAGGGAGGCTTTCGGGACCAAACGCCGCCGTCGCGAGGCGGAAACCAATCTAGGGCTCCGACAGAGCTATTCTGTCGAGGATACTTCCCACCAGGAGGGGGAAATCATCACCGCCGTCATCACCAACAACTCTCCCATCTTGGGGAGGGCTATCTTCATCAACATCTTCACCAGCACCATCTCCTCTCAAACCCTAGTTCATCTCTTGTATCCAATCTTTGTACCCAAACCTCAGATTGGTACCTGTGGGTTGCTAGTAGTGTTGATTACTCCTTGTAGTTGATCCTAGTTGGTTTATTTGGTGGAAGATCATATGTTCAGATCCATTATGCATATTAATACCCCTCTAATCAAGAACAATATTATGTCTTGTGAGTAGTTACTTTTGTTCTTGAGGACATGCGAGAAGTCTTGCTATTAGTAGTCATGTGAAGTTGGCCTTCGTTCGATATTTTGATGAGATGTATGTTGTCTCTCCTCTAGTGGTGTCATGTGAACGTCGACTACATGACACTTCACCATTATTTGGGCCTAGAGGAAGGCATTGGGAAGTAATAAGTAGATGATGGGTTGCTAGAGTGACAGAAGCTTAAACCCTAGTTTATGTGTTGCTTCGTAAGGGGCTGATTTGGATCCATATGTTTCAGGCTATGGTTAGGTTTACCTTAATACTTCTTCTGTAGTTGCGGATGCTTGCATTAGAGGTTAATCATAAGTGGGAGGCTTTTCCAAGTAAGGGCACCACCCAAGCACCGGTCCACCCACATACCAAATTATCAAAGTACCGAACGCGAATCGGATGATCGTGATGAAAACTAGCTTGATGATAATTCCCATATGTCCTCGGGAGCGCTTTACCTCGCATAAGAGTTTGTCCAGGCTTGTCCTTTGCTATACAAATGATTGGGCCACCTTGCTACACCTTATTTAGTTTTACCTTTTTTTACTTGCTACCAATTACCTTATCACAAAGCTATCTGTTACCTATAATTTCAGTGCTTGCAGAAAATACCTTACTGAAAACTGCCTTTCATTCCCTTCTGCTCCTCGTTGGGTTCGACACTCTTACTTATCGAAAGGACTACGATAGATCCCCTCCACTTGTGGGTCATCACGGGAGCATGGGCACTAGAGGAGGAGGAGGACATCACTAGCATATCCCCAGCGAACACGTACCACCGAACGCGGGTGGAGAGTTTATTCCAACTCCCCCTCTCCATTCCCCCGAAGGGCGTAGCCGCAACGACGGCGCTCACTCTGGGGCGAACCATATCCCTCTGGCTTCCCCCGCCGCGGGTGCAGCCGCTGGGCATGCGCCGTCCCTAGGGCGAGTCGGTCGGGCCGATGCACCGTATAGAGCCATCGACCCCCAAGCGCATTCGCCTCGTCACCACACGCCCTTGGTGACCATCTCAAGGCGGTGAGAGCGCGACACTGTCAATGTGGCGCGGCCAGAAGCCAAGAAACATTGTGGTCTACGTCGTCATCCATGCCGAGCACTGCCTCGGAGGCCATGGCACGAGCCCAGCTCCTGTTGAGATTTCCGCCGGCGGCCGATCAAATGGATGAGTGGAGAGCCACCATTCAGAGTTTGATTGGCTTCGCTGAAGCGGGAGGATCATAGCAAGCAGGCCCGTCACGGCCTCCATTGGCGGCGACAATGACACGAGCTGCTGGCCGCACTGAGGGAGCCACCCCTATGGTGCAACCCCCTCTGCGGTAGCCAACTCAGTGAACGCGGCCAGAGACGCACGACCGAGCACCCGACGATGTCTCGATGGCTCCACCTGGCCCTCGAGCACGTCAACCAACGGCGAGCCCTAAAGGACGGGCGGAGGAGAGACACACGAATCACCATCGAGCAACACCGCGGAGCCCATCGTCAGTCTCATAGGCGTGAAGGCCTCGACGTCGATGAGTCAATGGTAGGTGAGAGCGGATATCTGCCATTCGAGGTTGGGTGCCCCGCTTTCACCCGCGAGCTACGACATGTTTGTTGGCCATCTCCCCGCACGTTTAAGCCAGAGATACCTGAGAAGTATGATGGAAGGTTGTACCCGGCAAAGTTCTTGAGCATCTACACCATCGTTGTTCAAGCTTCCCGGGGAAGAGATGAGAAGGTGTTTGCTAATTACTTCCCTTTGGCACTCAAGCCAAATGTGGGGTCTTAGCTGATGCACCTGCCAGAGAACTCCATCTCGACCTGAGCTGACATGTGTTGTGAGTTTGTTGGTGCCTTCATCAGTGGCCATCAAGAACCAGGACGGCCCAGGAACTTGCAGCTTCTTCCACAGAAAAAAGGAGAGACTCTGCGGAAGTACATGCAAAGGTTCAGTTGAGTGCACATAAATATTCCAGATATCCACCCGGCAGCTGTGATAGCTGCATTCCATCCCAATGTGCACAACCGCAGGCTGTGTTCCAAAATGAACGTGCGGCTTCCCAAGACTGTGAATGAGTTGTACACTTTGGTGGACAAGTGTGCTCGCATGGAGGAAGGGAGCATGCTCCCTGGACAGGAAAATGGCGATGCCATTGACTCAGAGGACGATGCCGACATCAACAGCGAGAAGAAGAAGAGCAAGAAGCGCAAGGATAAAGTGGTAATGACTATTGAAGGATCGGGCACACCTAGTACCGGCAAGAAGGCCAGAACCGAGGCCCCGGCAAGGAAGTTGCTGTGTGCACTGACTGCCGGGAGGCTGCGGCCTTCGAGAAAGCTGGGAAAGGTGATGGGCAGTACTGGAAGATCCATCGGACCAAAGGCCACGATCTTCAAGAATGTCGTCAGGTTGAACAGCTTGTCAACAAACAGAGGGCTGAGTATAGGAAGCATGACAATGAAAAGGATTAGGATGGCACTGGCAGGAAGGGCCGCGGCGGTGGAGAAAATTGCCCCGGAAATCAAGGGTAACCCACCAGGGGCTGCAAAGAGAAGGATTGTGATGACAAAGGCAATGAAGTAGATGAGGAGGAAACCAGCGAGCAGGAATTCTAGAAAGCCACTACAAGAAATATGTCAACTAGTGATCTTCTGTCAGTGACCCTGGAAGAATTGGTAATAGATCTATGACCATTTGAGACCAATGGGTCAAAAGCTGTTTGGGGGGCTCCAAACCCTAAACTATAACGACCATTTTGGTCAGAAAGGTCATAATTTCCTTACAAGAAATGGTCATAAAGCATATAGCACTGGTCTGCTGCCTTATTTTTAGCTGATCATGACCAATATAGATGGTCATAACCTTGTAAATTGTGGTGGTTTGCTATGACTAGGCACCACCTCATCAGTTTTGCCTATGTGTCATGTCCATGTGTCAGTTTTTGCCCTAGGTTGTGAAGCAACCTATATTTCTGTCATTCCTAAAATCCCCAAAAAAATCTCATAAATTCTTTGGGTCATATCTTCGTCGAATATGAAAAAACCCTTCCTTGCCTAGTTCAAAAATAATTCAACAATATTCATTTTCCTATTCTGTTCAGAACATCACTTTGTGAAGGAAGTGCTATTTTTATATTCTTGATTGCCCTAAAAAATTTGGACACTCTTTCCTATCCAAATCGTTGCCTCATGACAAAATTCAGCTCCATTTGCGTAGTAAATGTTCCTCAGCGAATTTCCAAAGTTTTTGTTCAGCTAGAAGCTTTGTGAAGGAAGTACTAGCTATGCATATCCAAATAGCATGAAATTTATACAGTGCCTTCATATGCCCAAATTATCACCATCCTCCAAATTGCAGATCAACAAAATCATCTATGTGTGCCCAGCTTTAATTTTTTATTTTCTGTCCAGATTGGCATATTGCAAAGCAAGTGCTATCTATACCACTCCTATTGCCCTCAAACTTTTTGGTCAATCTTCCATATCCAAATCATTGCCACATGCCAATATTTAGCTCCATTTACCTATTAAATCTTCCTCAGCAAATTTCCAAAGTTTCTATCCAGAGAGAAGCTTTGTGAAGGAAGTACAAGCTAGGATTATCCAAATGGTATACAAATTTTACAACCCTTTCGTATGCACAAATGACCATACTCCACAAAATTTCAGCTCAATACATTTATTCATTTGAGCCCAGCTTCAACATCCATATTTCTGCGTGATGTGGTACTTTGCAAAGCAAGTGCCATTTAAGCTCCTCCATTTGAGCTGAAAATTGTCCAAGACAGTCTACCTAGTAGATGATCATCCTCAGAAAAAACTCAGGCCCATTGGCCATGTGCATTTCCCGTACCGCTAATCAAACACTTGGCTCCTAATTCATGTTTGAGCATAGTTCGGTCTCCTCATGAGAGTCTTCTGTTGTCATTTTCTTCCTAGCACTTACCTGGGGAGTGCCCAACCCACTAGACATGTCTAGGCCACCCAGAATGCATGGCAACGCCACGGTCACACGGTGACCACACGGCGGGCATGCCAGTTTACGCGCTCTGGAGTTGGAGCCCTCGGCCACCGTCCAAACCTCAACGTATCGCCACCAAACCATGTAATTCTTCTTAAATAGATACTTATGTACCTAGAAATGTTTTTTGGAAAAAATAAAGAGCAAACTACAAGGCAATTGCAGTTCAAAGTTGACCCGTTTCCAACTGGATCAGCGGAAATTTGTCTTTTTCACCGGAGGTGGATAAAAGAATTGGACACCCAAATATTTTTTCATATGAGCATAAAATATGTCCTAGTATTTTATAAAAATGATTTGGTACAAATTTGCACCAAATATATGGTAGGTCCTTCACAAAAAAAAGTCATTTCGGGCACTCGAAAAAATGGAAAATGAATTTTTCGTCCAAAGAAAATGAAAACTTCCTTAGGCAACATTGTTTGCCATTCCAAGATGCCCCTTTGTGCATAATATGAGATCATTTGAACAATCTATGCCATGAATGTGGCCATAAGATTGATCATTTGGCTTGAAAGCCATGAATCTTCACACATGATAGCTCATTTCTGAGAACACTTTTTTAAAATTATTGTTGTATTACAAGTTTATTATTTTTCCTGACAACTTGGTCACATATAATGATACAATGCGAAGGTTTTCCAATTTTTTAATTTTTTCTGAATTTTTTATGCCCGTTTCAAAATGTGGTCGAAACGACGGGCATGACCGTTCATGGGTAGTGGTTGAATCTTTGAAATTTTTTGGTGTTTCTCTGATTAAATAGAAACTTTTGTACATAGAAATGATTTTTGGAAAAAATAAATAGCAAACTACAAGGCACCCACAGTTCAAATTTGACTGGCTTCCTACTAAATCGGCGGAAATTTGTCTTTTTCACCAGAGGTGGATCAAAACTTTTGACACCCAACCATTAGGTCAATTGAGCATTAAATATGGCCTAGTATTTTATAAAAATGATTTGGTACAAATTAGCAACAAATATATGGTAGATCCTTCACAAAAAAACTCAGGCACTCAAAAAATGGAAAATGAATTTTTCGTCCAAAGAAAATGAAAACATCCTTAGGCAACATTGTTTGCCATTCCAAGATGCCCCTTTGCGCATGATATGAGATCATTTGAACAAACTATGCCATGAATGTGGCCATAAGATTTATCATTTCGCTTGAAAGCCATGAATCTTCATAGATGATAGTTCAATACATTTATTCATTTGAGCCCAGCTTCAACATCCATATTTCTGCCCGATGTGCTACTTTGCAAAGCAAGTGCCATTTAAGCTCCTGCATTTGAGCTGAAAATTGTCCAAGATAGTCTACCTAGTAGATGATCATCCTCAGCAAAAACTCAGGCCCATTGGCCATGTGCATTTCCCGTAGCGCTAATCAAACACTTGTCTGCTAATTCATGTTTGAGCATAGTTCAGTCTCCTCGTGAGAGTCTTCTGTTGTCATTTTCTTCCTAGCACTTACCTGGGGAGTACCCAACCCACTAGACATGTCTAGGCCACCCAGAACGCATGGCAAAGCCACGGTCACGCGGTGACCACGCGGCGGGCATGCCAGTTTACGCGCTTTGGAGTTGGAGCCCTCGGCCACCGTCCAAACCTCAACGTATGGCCACCAAAGCATGTATTTCTGATTAACTAGATACTTATGTACCTAGAACTGTTTTTGGAAAAAATAAAGAGCAAACTACAAGGCAACTGCAGTTCAAATTTGACCCGTTTCCACCTGGATCAACGGAAATTTGTCTTTTTCACCGGAGGTGGATAAAAGCGTTGGACACCCAAATATTTTGTCAATTGTGCATTAAATATGTCCTACTATTTTGTAAAAATGATTTGGTACAAATTAGCGACAAATATATGGTAGGTCCTTCACAAAAAAAAAGTCATTTCGGGCACTCGAAAAAATGGAAAATGAATTTTACGTCCAAAGAAAATGAAAACTTCCTTAGGAAACATTGTTTGCCATTCCAAGATGCCCCATTGTGCATAATATGAGATCATTTGAACAAACTATGCCATGAATGTGTCCATAAGATTGATCATTTGGCTTGAAAGCCATGAATCTTCACACATGATAGCTCATTTCTAAGAACACTTTTTTAAAATAATTGCCGTATTACAAGTTTATTATTTTTCCTGGCAACTTGGTCACATATAATGACACGATGCGAAGGTTTTCCATTTTTTTGATTTCTTTGAATTTTTTATGCCCGTTTCAAAATGTGGTCAAAACGGCGGGCATGACCGTTCATAGGTAGTGGTTGAATCTTTGAATTTTTTTGGTGTTTCTCTGATTAAATAGACACTTTTGTACCTAGAAATGATTTTTGGAAAAAATAAATAGCAAACTACAAGGCAGCCGCAGTTCAAATTTGACCCGCTTCCTACTAAATCGGTGGAAATTTGTCTTTTTCACCAGAGGTGGATCAAAACTTTTGACACCCAACCATTTGGTCAATTGTGCATTAAATATGTCCTAGTATTTTATAAAAATGATTTGGTACAAATTAGCAACAAATATATGGTAGGTCCTTCACAAAAAAACTCATTTCGGGCACTCGAAAAAATGGAAAATGAATTTTTCGTCCAAAGAAAATGAAAACTTCCTTAGGCAACATTGTTTGCCATTCCAAGATGCCCCTTTGTGCATAATATGAGATCATTTGAACAAAGTATGCCATGAATGTGGCCATAAGATTGATCATTTGGCTTGAAAGCCATGAAACTTCACACATGATAGCTCATTTCTGAGAACACTTTTTGAAAATAACTGTTGTATTACAAGTTTATTACTTTTCCTGACAACTTGGTCACATATAATGACACAATGCGAAGGTTTTCCAATTTTTTAATTTTTTTAATTTTTTATGCCCGTTTCAAAATGCGGTCAAAATGGTAGGCATGACTGTTCATAGCTAGTGGTTGAATCTTTGAATTTTTCTGGTGTTTCTCTAATTAAATAAACACTTTTGTACCTATAAATGATTTTTGGAAAAAATAAATAGCAAACTACAAGGCAGCCGTAGTTCAAATTTGACCGGCTTCCTACTGAATCAGCGGAAATTTGTCTTTTTCACCAGAGGTGGATCAACACTTTGGACACCCAACCATTTGGTCAATTGTGCATTAAATATGCCCTAGTATTTTATAAAAATGATTTGGTACAAATTTGCAACAAATATATGGTAGGTCTTTCACAAAAATATTCATTTCGGGCACTCGAAAAAATAGAAAATGAATTTTTCGTCCAAAGAAAATGAAAACTTCCTTAGGCAACATTGTTTGCCATTCCACGATGCCCCTTTGCGCACGATATGAGATCATTTGAACAAACTATGCCATGAATGTGGTCATAAGATTGATCATCTGGCTGGAAAGCCATGAATCTTCACACATGATAACTCATTTCAGAAAACACATTTTTAAAATAATTGTCGTATTACAAATTTATTATTTTTCCTGACAACTTGGTCACATATAATGACACAATGCGAAGGTTTTCCAAACTTTTTTTTTTAATTTTTATGCTCATTTCAAAATGCGATCAAAACGGCTGGCTTGGCCTTTCCTAGCTAGTGGTTGAATCTTGGAAAACTTTTGGTGTTTCTCTGATTAAATAGATACTTATTGTAGCGACTAGACCTCAAACATTCTGATCTCTGTGCATCAGTGTCATCCCTGGATCAGTAATGCCGACACGCACAGTACTTGAAGGATTTATAACAGAGTAGCAATCACACACTTATTACATCCATAGTCCAACGATGAATTTATTACAATAAATATGGCTGAAGGCCATCTAATACGATAACAGCGGAAGGCTTGGAAGATAAGTGAGTCCATCAACCCCAGCGGCATCACTGAGTATAGAACCACGACCTAAAAGGGGCATCTTACTCGTCGTGTGAAAAGTCTGCAACATGAAACGTTGCAGCCCGAAACGGGTCAGCACATGGAATATGCTGGCAAGGTAACACACGAGAATGCAATGATAATAAGGCTATACTATATGCAATATGGCTGGTGGAAAGCTCTACGGTTAAGTTTTTGCGTAAAGCCAATTTTTTCCTACTTCAAAGGAATAGATTTTAATTAACTATCATGGTAGTTGAAACATCGTTGAGAAGATAGACATCCTCTCAACCCCAATTAAAATAATCATTTAACCCAACAAAATTAATTAAAGTAACATGATGAGATTCACATTTTAATCCAAGTACTAGATACTCAAGACGTCCTTAACCGGGGACACGGCTAATCATGATCAGTTTGTACACTCTGCAGAGGTTTGTGCACTTTTCCCCACAAGACTCGATCGCCTCCGTTTGGTTTCTCGCACTGCATGGTGTTTGAGAAACGGATGACCGAGACACAGACTTTTCGAAGAGGTCCCCTTAACTAGATAGATAGGCCAGTACACCTACAAAACCCACTACATCTGCTAGCCCATCATGGAAAGGTTTCCCACAACTTACTCAGCTATGCCAGAGCCCATATTGGCATGTGGCTGCACACGGAAGTTTCTAGTATGAAAAATCTCATGATCCCTTTGAGCCTGGGTGGCGGTCCAAAAGAAAAACAGGCAATCACTGCAATACCCAGATGCCTCAATCCACCCAGATGTGTATTAATGTTGCCACCTTAAGTTGAACCATTAATTAACAAACTCACATCTATCATGGATTTCACTCACCCAATCCACGTCTACGAGCATAGCATGTCCTATCAGCAAACGTAGAAGTAACTCCCAAAGGTTTGAATGTAATGCAGGTAATAGGTACTACCTCAATCTACTTCCCAATCCCATAAGTTAATTGATCCTACTCATGCAATGTGTGAAGGTTGGACTAATGCAATGAAAACTGGGTAATTGGAAAGTATGATCAAAGTGTTACTTGCCTTGCTGATGATTCGCAAAACCTAGAGACTCAAACTAGCAAGTGGCGCACTCCGGGTACTCTATCGCAATCAAACAAGCATACAATAAGTACTTAACTAATGCACGGGTAAAACTCAAATAAGAGATCTAACCAGAAAGTTCAACTTAAAAACTCCGGTTTGCAAAAAGAATCAACTCGAAAAAAGCAACAAAACTCAAACTGCGAAAGAAACGAGCTTCGGTTTACTAGTTGGCCTAAAGTCAAATTTTACATTAGCCAAAACTTTATTCAAGTTGATTAAACGTAAAGAGGGCTTCGAGACGAAGATCTGGGATTTTGAATCACCTGATTCCGACTCTCGAGCGAAAAGAAAAACGAAAAACAAGATCAGGGCAGAAATCGCGACCGGAATAACCACGGATAAATACCCCGAAAAAGAAAAACGACGAACAGGCTAACGAACAAAAGTTCGCTGTCTGCGGTTAACTAACGAAAACCGTTCGTTAAAACGAACGTACGGATGAACGTCTGCTAAGTAACTAAACCGAAAAAACCGAACCGATCTATTCTAAAAAAAAACAGATCTACGGTTTTAAAAAAACGAGCGGTTTCTAAAAAAACGGCATCTACCTCGCGAATTCCGATGAGACGGCAGCGGCGGGCGGCGGTCCGGCGAAGGGGGGGCGGGGCGGCGGGTGGTGCGGCGGCGACGGGGCGGCGGGGCCGCAGCGACGGCGGCGGCGGCAACCGGCGGCGGCGGCGCGGCGCGGAGGGCGAGGCGCGGCGGCTACGGTTAGGGAGGCGCGGCGCGAGGCGGGCTGGCTGGGGGCGACGGGCCGGATTCGGGCTCTTATAAAGCCCAGGAGTCCTGGGCCGGATTCAGTTTCCTTTTTTTCTCTAAAAGACTCCCGGCGCAGAAAAACTAACGAAAGAAATATCAAACGGACTCCAAAATTCCGGAAAGAAATTTTCACTGTCCTCTAATAATATTTAAGACAAAGTGAACATTTTTCCCGAACCTAAATGTAATTTTGAAAAACGCGTATTTTTCCTATGCAAATAAATCCGCAAATAAATCCAGAAAAATACCAAAAGTGATTTTAATATTTTTCCTCCAATATTTCTGTTATTTTGGAGAAGTCATATTATCTCCGCTCATATTTGGTATTTAGAAATATTTTTAGGAGAGAAAGATAATTAGAATCACACTGTCCTCGTATCTGTATTCGAGCGAACTCAAATACGAAAACGGTAAAATCCCCAACTCTCTCCGTAGGTCCTTGAGTTGCTTAGAATTTCGAGGAACTCCACGAACAAAATGCAAAAACATGAAAATGCAATATGATCTATGTATAACATTCCAAATTTAAAATTTGGGATGTTACACTTATGTAACTGGAAATGCTTTCTGGAAAAAATAAGGAGGAAACCATAAGGCAGCTGCAGTTCAAATTTTAACCAATTCCAGCTGAATCGGCGGAAATTTCTCCTTTTTCACGAGAGGTGGATCAAAACTTTGGACACCCGACAATTTGGTCAATTGTACAATAAATATGACCTAATATTTTAGAAAATTTATTATGTCCAATTTAACAACAAATATAAGGTAGTTCCTTCACAAAAAAACTCATTTTGGGCACTCGAAAAATGATTAAAAATAGCTAGGAAGATAAAAATGAATGCAAATTGGCGATCGTCAATAAAATATGGTCTAACTTGAGAGAATATTTTAGTTGTGCCCTTTTGCAAAATATTTCTGATAGCTGCTTCACAAAACCCTCCTCATTTTAGTTCTTAGAAACTATTCTAAATCATAATTTTTCTGAACCAATCAGGGCTCTTCCCACGGATAACCCCCCTTAGCCGATCTGAACTATCCACATCTGACGGATCCAACGTCTCTCAGGTCTCACTAACCCAACCCAAACCCTAGCATCCCCCCTCTCCTCGCTCGATCCAGATCTCTCTCCCCCTCTCCCCGAGTAAACAGCCGCCACTGCACTCCTTCTCCCATCGCACTCTTGGCCGTGGCCGCCACCCATCGAACCCTCCTCCCATCACACTCCTCGCCGCCACCGCCACCTCCTCCTCGAGAACATCCGGGCGGCTGGGATGAGCAGCCACCGCAAGAACTTCTACCACCGCGCGGATGACGACGATGATGGGGGCAAGGCCGAGGACGCCGGCCCGCGACCAGGCCCTCCTCCAAGGCCTAGCCCCCGCCCAAGCCCAGGCCGCAGGGTGCGAGCCGCCCCAGCTTCGCCGACGATGAGGAGGACGAGGACGACGTAGAGGAGGGGCACTTCGCACTGCAGCAGTGGGGCCGCCACCCGTCCGCCTCGGTCAGCCAAGCACGCACGGCCTCCCTCGTCGCTGCGGCCCTCCATCGCGCCTCGCCCGCCATGGATCGGGTGAGGAGCTCGCCGGCCGTCGCCGTCGCGGCGGCCGCTCCCGCGCCTAATCCGTCCATCTTCCAGAGCCATGCTGGCGAGTACACCCCCGAGCGCCCCCGGGAGCTCCAGAAGACCACCAGGTGCCGAGGAGGACCCTGATCGTCACCATGCAGATGATCAGGACGACGACGACAAGAAGGCACCTCGCAGGGGCAGCAGCAGGCGCGTCGCTTCCCTCGACGTCTTCTCTGGCCTCACCATCGCCGTACGTTGCCCGACCCTCCCTCCCCTGTTTAATTCCTGTAGCACGAACAAAGTTTGTTTTGGTGCCAGATCCAAGTTCCAACCGTGTGTGTTCGTTTGTTTTGGTGCTGTAGCTGATGATACTTGTGGACGGCGCCGACGTTGAGTTGCCGGTCATCGGGCACACGCCGTGGCACAGCTGCAACCTCGCCAACTTCGTCATGCCCTGCTTCCTCTTCATCGTCGGCATGGCCATGCCCCTCTCCTTCAAGGTCTCCCTTCTGAGCCGTACTTCCTTCCTAGTCTTGTCAGACTGCAGTAGCCAGTTTCCTCACACCATTCATTGCAATGAACTTCTCATTCAAATCAAGCAAACATGCAGAGAATTCCAGGCCCAGGCTGGGCCATCAGGAGGGTGGTCATAAGAACACTGAAGCTGCTCTTATGGGGGATCTTGCTGCAAGGTTGGTTACATTTACTGCTCTTCGACTAGCTGAATTTACATTTGGACTACACCGATCGTTACCATATAAGAAAAACAAAGCCAGGGCCATAATAGTTGATTTTTCTATTAATAAGTGACAGTGTAGTGCTTAAAACTTCTTATAGTTTTACTATCATCTTGTAATAAGTACTTTAGTTACTGGTTTAGTTTATGGATACAGTAATTATGCTATTGGCGATCTAGAATAGGCAACCTAGATGCGGTGCAGATCTTGTTTAAGAGTAAGATGATAAACACACAGTTAAGATGATATTCAAATTGCCTAAGATGTGCTTTTAGTCCTAATTAGATAATCTCTTGCACATGTACAAATATTTGATAGACAATTTCCTTTTTACTGTTTGCTTGCCTGTTTTCCATGTCTCTGTTTGAATTGAACAACAGGTGGTGTTCTAGCTGTGCGACACACTTGCTGAAAATCCAATTGACTTAGTTGCTTGTGACCAATCCTTCTATGCAGGAGAAAGTGGCTTTTCTCTATTGTTTTTGCTAATAGTGCTTCCCTCGTAGTGCTATGAAGTTAAATTGGCCTCGTGAGATAAGAATTTCTTTGTTATAATTATTGAGAATCACCTACGGAGATAAGAATTTGCACTTGGCATCTTCTAAAATAACCTGCACACTGCACCACAACTACTGTAACTTAGTGAGTATATATACAATAATATATAGGATTCATCTCCAGCAATAACAATTTCCACACAACATTCTGTAGATACAAACCTTTAAACAACATTTGCTATCATTACTTGAGAGTAAAAGATGGAACTATATCCTAAATTCAGTTTGTTTATCACCCCTTCTTAGTATCTGCTATTACCTACTTAGCTCTAAAGTAGAATCATCCCTAATTTCAACTATTTTATTCTAGGAACCTCCCTTCTGAATCATCCACAGTGCCTGTTACTTTGGCAATGAATTTTATCTATGTGAGATTAGAATTTGAGTGCCATCATTCATCTCTTGGTATCTTGTTCTCTGTGATAGCTTTTCATTGTTGAGTGCTATATATATACTCTAGTTGTCATGCAGTGCTTGCTTTTCCATATTTTGTTGATGCACCGATAGCTGTTTAGAACTGCAGTAGTGTAGTTAGTTTTTTGAATGATTTGGTGTGCATGGAACACTGATTTTTCTTTAATACACTGTCCAACTCATGATTTTTCTCAACTAGTGCATGTATATATATTCGAGTGCTAGTCAATTAGGGAATGCCCGTGATACCATGTATGTACTATGTGCCAATGTAGCTGTACTGATGCTTTGGATTTCATCCGTGCAGCAGAGGACAAGGGCTTCATGGCCAACCAAGGTGCATGTGCTCGCAAGCGACGAATGGAGGTTGTTCGACATAGGCACGAAGGAGGAGGAGGAGGACGGGCACGGACGGAGGAGGACAGAGCACCTCTCTTCTTCTAGGTTCTTCACCATACCTTCACTTCTTGTATGTGCCTGTGCTGCAGCTCACCCATGGTCTTGTTTGTCCTGCAGGTTAGTGAGCAGCATCAGGAGGAGGAGCTCAAGCACGACCACCAAGAGGCACCATTGCAGCAGCATGTAGCACGTCCATCTCCACCTCCCTCTCCCTCTGTTCCCAATCCTTTTTGTTACAATATATTGAGTACATTATGTCAACTTGTGTGTCAGTAAGAACGAAAACTAATTATCTAAGGTCCTGTTATTATTACCTATATATGACATTGCTACTGGATTGCCTAGCGCCCCTGTTCATGGTGGGCTAAACTTGTATTTGCCCCTGCTGCTGTGTTTTGATGATCATGAGTGTGATGCATTTTGATGATCTCCTTGAACCAGATGAGTCCGTCGATGAAGCGGCAGCGTCTGCTCTAGAGGGTGACAGTGGCGGCGGCGCCCGCTCGTGTGTGCGGCTTCGACTACAACCTCCTCTCCGGTGAGTCCATCTCCTAACTCTAGCTCCATCTCTGAGCTACTGTAATACCATGCTCTGTTTCATGCCGTGGCTTATTTAGTCTCTGCTTGTTGTGCCTTGTGTATTGGAGCCTAATTAGCTTCTGTTAGGGGATAATCTACTAGTTATAGCAAGATTTTACATGAAATTTTGTTCTGCTTATTCTGCTAAGGTTGTTAGGGGATAATCTACTGGTTAGGGGATAATCTACTGGTTATAGCAAGATAATCTACTGGTTATACATATGTTACACAAATTTTGCTGCCGGCTAATCAGCTTTAGAGATGGTAACATGGTGCTGCACTCTCAGGATCCTCTTATGACACAGAATAAATTTTGGTGTGCTCAAATTTTTAATTTTAGTGATAAGGAAATATCACCCTGATTTATCCACCTTTTGTTGTGAGCAACTAATTTTCTTTTTACTAGCTGCTTTATTTGCTTGCTTGGTTGCCCTGAACTTCAGTGTTTTATTTGCTTGCTTCCCAGTCTCTCTCCCTCCCTGCAGGTGCCACCGGACGCAAGGGTGGAGCCTATGCCTCCTTGCTGAAGCTTCTCGTTGTACACCAGTTTATGTTACTGCGGATGTGGTTAAGATGGCGTTCTACACTATGCTTCTTATGTTGCATGTGAATGGGGGTGAGTAGATAGAACTAGAGTGTTCTTATAAGAAGCCAAGTTGTTGCATCTGGAGCACATGAGATGTGTTAATACGAGTTGGAACAATGTGATGTAGTAGTAAGTTAAGGCAAATTGTGTAGATGAAGTATTCCTGTGTAATTAAATGTTGTATTCTCTGTGTACATGGTGCTTTAAATGACATGAAGATTATGAAAATTGTGTACATGCTACTTCATATGGAAAATAGTACTGGGCCTGAATTGGCCATGGCCCAAACAAAGTTGGACTGGAGCTATTTATTTAATGGAAAAACACGCTAGAGAAGGGCTAAAATAATAAGAAATTGAATATTAAAAGGCCACGACCTAGAATATAAAAACGCCGAATTCTGAATATAAAAAGGGTTGGGATTTTGGGCTTGGCCCATGAAGCTAACAAAAATTGACAGAAAAATACACTAAATTGGCTGAATTAATGGGCTCGGCCTAGTTAAACACCCAATTGGACTGGGCCGATTCTAATTTTTGACCTTTTCAATTGTTCGCAATTTTACCATCGGATCCGATGTGGCCTGGGCAGACAACCAGTGCCCAAAACAAAAGGTCGTTGGTTCAATGACCTTTTGTTCTGGTCGTAAATGTCTTTGACCATTCCAGAAGAAAGGTCATTCCATTAACGACCCTCAGCTTTTGACCATCTATTTTTGGTCAAAAAAAGGTCGCAAATGAAAAACAATGACCTTTCAGTGACCAATAGTCAAGGTCACAAGTTGACATATTTCTTGTAGTGAGCCACTGACGCCCGATGCATTAAAGGAGGTGCATCTCTGCACACCTCTCGCTGCCAACTTAAACAGTGGGTGCGTGATGTTAATGTTGTGGAACCAGTGGCAGATCCTCGGAAGCCGCTCAAGTGGTCCTGCACGCCCATCATATTTGATGAAGGGGACCACCATGATCGCACTATAGCGGTAGGGTGCTTGCCCTTGTTGGTCTCACAAACAATCCGCAACCTCAAGGTCACAAAGATGTTGGTAGACGGCGGGGCCGAGTTGAATCTGATTTCTCCAAAGGTTATCAGCAAACTCCAGATAGGGGACGAAGAGTTCAAGGTTAGTGGCACATTCCAAGGAATCAACCCTAGCATGAGTCGTCCTAAGGGAAAGATCACACTGCTGGTGGCATTCAGAGGGGATTTAAACTACCGGACTGAGAATATCATTTTTGATGTACTTGATCTCCCCCTGCCGTAAGATGGAATCCTTGGTCATCCAGCCCTGGCCAAATTCATGGCGGCATCCCACTATGCCTACAACACCCTGAAGATGCTGGGGCCGCTGGAAGTTATCTCCATTCCATCGTATAAGCAAGACGCAGTCATATACATGGACAAGATATACCGGGAGGCAGTTGCGGTAGAGGCCGCGGAAATCACTGCTCCCGCCATGGAAAGCAAGAAAAAGAAGAAAGCTAGCATGGACATCAGCAAGGAGTACGACAAGCTTACCTCTCCTTAGTACGTTGGGCTCGTTGATGACTTGCCGGAGAGTTCCAATAGTAAGAAATCAAAGGTTGCTGCACCCGTTGTGAACAAGGTCCCGATAGAGCTGGCTGGCGCTGACGGTACCTTTAACATCAGCGCCACCCTCGACGACAAATAGAAAAGCATGCTCGTTGCCTTCCTGCAAGTGAATGTCAATGTGTTTGCATGGAAACCATCTGACATCCCCGGTGTTCCCAAGGAGGTAATCGAGCATCAGCTTGCTGTCTGCCCACACACCCGGCCCGTCAAGAAGAAGGTCCGGAAGCAAGCATTGTAGCAGCAACAATTCATTGCCGAGGAAATCAAGAGACTTGAGGCAGCGGGTCTGGTCATAGGAGTATTGCATTCGACGTGGTTGGCTAATCCAGTGGTGGTACGCAAGGCCAATGGGAAACAGAGGCTTTACATAGATTTCACTAATCTAAACAGAGCACGCCCAAAGGACCCGTTGCCCTGGCCGCGCATCGACCAGATTGTCGATTCCACCTCTGGGTTTAACTTGCTTTCCTTCCTGGATGCCTACTCTGGATACCACCAAATCTTCATGTCCAAGGAAGACGAGGAGAAGACCGCGTTCATAACCCCATGCGGTACATACTGCTTTGTACGGATGCCCTTCGTGTTAAAGAGTGATGGATCCACTTTTGCAAGAGCAGTAAAGAATGGATTTGAGTCACAGCTGCACATGAATGTTGAGGCTTACATGGATAATATAGTGGTCAAGACCAAGGACAGATTAACTCTGATTCAGGACTTGGAAGAGACCTTTGAAAATCTACGCAATCTCAACTTGAAGTTGAACCCGGAGAAGTGTGTGTTTGGCGTTCCTTCCGGCAAGCTACTTGGTTTCTTTGTGTCCCACTTGGGGATAGAAGCCAACCCCAACAAGATCGAGGCTATGGAGCAGATTCAGGCGCCCAAGACAATCAAGGATGTGAGACGTCTAACCGGATGTGTAGCTGCGCTGAGCAGGTTCATTTCCAAATCCACTGAGCACGCCTTGTCGTTCCTCAAAATCTTGAAGAAGGCAGGGCCCGTGGAGTGGACCTCAGAGGCAGATACTACACTACAATATTTGAAGACCTACCTTTCCTTTGTCCCCACCTTGGTCGGTCCCAAACCACAAGAGTTGTTGCTGCTATAATTAGCGGCGACCAATCAAGTGGTTAGTGCAGCACTGGTGGCGAAGCGGGAGGTAGATGACGCGGTAGCCGCCGCCGTAGTCCCCTTCGGAAAGGAAAGTGAACCCATCCCGGCAAGGTCAGAAGAAGTACAAGACAAGGAAGAGCAGGCAGTGGAGGCATCTCCATGGTCTCAGCAAGGAAGAAAGTGGTGCAACACCTAGTGTACTTTGTCAGCACCCTATTGCAGGGGCCTAGATCAAGATACTAAGGTGTGTGAAAGTTGATTTTTGGCCTCATCGTCGCCTCAAGGAAACTGCACCACTACTTCCAAGCCCATGAGATCACAGTTGTCACCAACTTACCCTTGCAACATATACTCCGGAACTCTGAAGCCACTGGCAGAATTGTGGAATGGGCATTGGAGTTATCCATCAGCGCCACCCTCGACGACAAATAGAAAAGCATGCTCATTGCCTTCCTGCAGGTGAATGTCAATGTGTTTGCATGGCAACCATCTGACATCCCCGGTGTTCCCAAGGAGGTAATCGAGCATCAGCTTGCTGTCTGCCTACACACCCGGCCCGTCAAGCAGAAGGTCCGGAAGCAAGCATTGGAGCGGCAACAGTTCACTGCCGAGGAAATCAAGAGACTTGAGGCAGCGGGTCTGGTCATAGGAGTATTGAATTCGACGTGGTTGGCTAATCCAGTGGTGGTATGCAAGGCCAATGGGAAATGGAGGCTTTACATAGATTTCACTGATCTAAACAGAGCATGCCCAAAGGACCCATTGCCCTTGCCGCGCATCGACCAGATTGAGGATTCCACCTCTGGGTGTAACTTGCTTTCCTTCCTGGATGCCTACTCTGGATACCACCAAATATTCATGTCCAAGGAAGACGAGGAGAAGACCGCGTTCATAACCCCATGCGGCACATACTGCTTTGTACGGATGCCCTTCGGGTTAAAGAGTGATGGATCCACTTTTGCAAGTGCAGTAAAGAATGGATTTGAGTCACAGCTACACATGAATGTTGAGGCTTACATGGATGATATAGTGGTCAAGACCAAGGACAGATTAACTCTCATTCAGGACTTGAAAGAGACCTTTGCAAATATGCGCAATCTCAACATGGAATGTGAACCCATCCCGGCAAGGTCAGAAGTCTTGTCATTCTTTAAAATCTTGAAGAACGCAGGGCCCGTGGAGTGGACCTCAGTGGCAGATACTGCACTACAATATTTGAAGACCTACCTCTCCTTTGTCCCCACCTTGGTTGGTCCCAAACCACAAGAGTCGTTGCTGTTATAATTAGCAGCGACCAATCAAGTGGTTAGTGCAGCATTGGTGGCCCATCCGGAGGTAAATGACGCGGCAGCCGCCGCCGCAGTCCCCTACGGAAAGGAAAGTGAACCCATCCCGGCAAGGTCAGAAGCAGTACAAGACAAGGAAGAGCAGGCAGCGGAGGCATCTCCATGGTCTTGTTAAGGAAGAAAGTGTTGTAGCACCGAGTGTACTTCGTCAGCACCCTATTGCAGGGGGCTAGATCAAGGTACTAAGGTGTGCAAAAGTTAATTTTTGGCCTCATCGTCACCTCAAGGAAACTACACTACTACTTCAAAGCCCATGAGATCACAGTTGTCACCAACTTACCCTTGCAATGTATACTCCGGAACCCTGAAGCCACTGGCAGAATTGTGGAATGGGCATTGGAGTTATCCATTTTTGGTTTGAAGTTTGAGAGCAAACCAATTATTTAGAGCAGAGCACTAGCTGAATTCATTGCAGAATGGACACCTACCCCTGACTAAGAAGTATTGGAGACAATAATCTCCAGCAAGGAAGCGCCCCCAAGAATGGATCATGTACTTTGATGGTGCCTTCCCCCTACAAGGTGCAGGGGTTTGCGTGCTTCTCGTTGCTCCCATTGGGGAGCACCTCAAGTACGTCGTCCAAATGCATTTCCCACGGGCGGAGGCCACCAATAACACAGCAAACTATGAGGGACACCTTGCTGGGCTCAGAATTGCCACAGAATTAGGTATCAAAAAGCTGATCATTCGTGGAGATTCACAGCTCGTGGTGAGACAATTAAACACGGATTTTCAGAGCCCGTTGATGGAGGCATACATCAAGGAAGTGAGAAAGTTGGAGGAGAGCTTTGACGGGTTACAAAAAGAGCACATACCTCATGCGGAAAACAACATAGCTGATCACCTGTCAAAGTGCGCTGCACAAAAACTCCTCGTGGAACCAGGGACTTTTGTACTCCATCTGACTCAACCCTCCATGTCCCAAACAACAATGGCCAGGAAGAGGAGGAAACTAGACTTCACCAAGCCTCTCCCATCAAAGTTTTCTAAAGCCCCCGGCAAGGGGCTTGGCGGGAACAACTCCCCTTTGATTGGTAAGCCGCACCCTCCCGCCAAACTTTCAGCATCTGCGGTTGAGGAGTCCGCTTCCGGGAATGAGGAGGTGCCGCTGATCATCGTTGCCGAGCCACATGCTCCAACTTGGGAAGGACACATTGTCCATTTCCTCCAAATAGGGGAACTTCCCGAAGGGCAAGAAGAAGCTGAAAGAGTATCAATTCGTTGACGACACACTATACAGAGGAAGGCCCAACGGTGTGAAATTGAAGTGCATCTGCCTGGAAGAAGGAAAGGAACTGTTGTCGGAGATACACAAGGGTATGTGCGGCTCACACATTGGATCGATGGCTTTGGTTGGGAAGGCTTTGGGATTATATTGGCCCACCGCCCTCCAAGATGGAATTGAGCTAGTCACCAGATGTAAAGCCTGCCAGTTCCATTCCAAGAATATCCATCAGCCTGCCCAAGCTCTTCAAATGATCCCTTTGTCATGGCCATTTACGGTCTGGGGGCTCGATATCTTGGGCGCCTTTCCCTGTGCTGCCGGCAGACTTGAATTCTTGTCTGTCGTAATCAATAAGTTTACAAAGTGGTCGGAAGTGTAGCCCGTCAGAAAGGTTACAGGTCAATCAACTATCAAGTTCTTGAAAGGATTGGTGTGTCGCTTCGGAGTTCCTACCCGGATCATCACTTACAATGGCACCCAATTCACGAGCCGCGCCTTCATGCAATACGTTCATGCCCTTGGAAGCAAGATTTCATTCGCATTAGTGGCTCACCCAAGGAGCAATGGACAAGCTGAGAGGGTGAACACTGAAGTGTTGCGAGGCCTCAAGAAAAGAACATTCGATATGCTGTAGAATTGTGGCAGGTGATAGATTGATGAGCTGCTGGTGGTTCTCTGGTCCCTCCGTATGACACCAAATCAAGCCAATAGGCAAACTCCCTTCTCCCTAGTCTATGGGGCAGAAGCAATTATCCCCGCGGAACTCATTTACGGGTCTCCTCGAGTGCTTGCCTACGATGAATTAGCGCAAGAACAACACCAGCGTGACGATGTTGTGCTACTTGAGGAGAACTATCTCTAGGCTGCTACGGTGTTGCACGCAACCAGCAAGCTCGGCGTCGCTATCACAGTCGCATGGTTAACGCCCTGAGTTTTGAGGAAGGTAACCTTGTCCTTAGGCGCGTTTAGTCCGCCAAGGGTACAAATAAGTTGACACCGAAGTGGGAAGGCCCTTACCGGGCAGTATGAGTGACCAGAACTGGTCCAGTCCGTCTGGAGACCGGAGATGGCATTCGATTGCAAAACTCATGGAACACTGAGCATCTCCGTAAGTTCTACTCGCAAGGCATGGCTGTCGGGCCCTGCCCGGTAGCCACCCTTTTGTACAAGCTTTGCCTGAGTTGCATGTAACCCTTTGTACAAAGCCAGGCGTAGACCCTGAGCAACAGAAAAATAAATGCAGCGCTGGGGGACCACCGAAGAAGCCTACATGCATGCATAAGCATATCATGAGCATGGCATGTTCATATAGATAAGATCACATATGGCATTGTTTTCATCTGCATCAATCTGCATGATTCTTGCCGCGGACCTGGTCCCGTAGAGAAGAAATGAAGACAAGACTACACAACGATCCTCGGCAAGCCAAACAGATAAGTTTTCTTTTTGTCCATACATGTTTTGTAAAAATAAGACTTGTGCATATGAAAACCTCTTCACCTTTTTGGTGCTCCTATCCCTTGGCTCGAACATTGCTTCAGTAAGGACGGTCGCAGTTTCCATTGGCAGAAAAGGGTTGGCGGGGGGCTGGTTCGTCTTTGCGGTTTAATGCCCGACAGGCCTAGGCCCGCGACACCGAACCAAGGGTATTGGCAGGATAGCCTACCGGGGACAACTTGTTTACTTAAGTGTATAGAGGCATTCCACCTCTGCATGGATAATATACATGCACAAGTACCCAGCAAAGCTCGTATTTTTCTTTAATATGCTGATAAGAAAGTACAGATTATACATAACACAAACATGGACGAAGAAGATTACATAACTTAGACTAAAGTTTGGCGAACGCCTCCACATTTTAACATGAAAAAGATAATTTCCCCATAATCCGCATCTCTGTCGCTCGTTTCCTTGGAACTACTGTGGGAGGAGAAGAGGACGAAAGGAGTGCCTAGGCGAAGGTGATGGTGAAGAGAGTGGCATGAGCAGCCCCTCAATCACCGCCACCAGGGCCAGCAGGACGCGGCATGCGAACGAAGCCATAAGCCACGAGGAGGTCTACCGGGGTCCAGCTGGAGGACTGCTGGAGGAATTAGGGACACCACCTACACCTCCCCATCCAACTCCCCGGCAGACCTCCTTGCCGGGGGGAAAGATAGGTGCAGGTAGTGGTACCGTCGACTGGCGGTGATGGTGCGGCTGGTAGTCAGCCAGAGTTGGAGTCGTCGCCATCCCCGCCGACTCTGACGTCATTGCTGTCACTGCCCTCCTCGTCATTGTCGCTCAAGGAGGAGCTTTCATTGTCGGTCGAGCTCTCCATGCAACATCCTAAGCGAGTCCCCGAGCGTCCGAAGACCTTGAGGGACTGCAAGGTCGCCTCCATTAACTTGAAATGGAGGACGTGCCCTGCCATCAAACTATGGACGCGCCTGAAGGTTTCCCAACCACGTCGGAGGAGCATAACATGAGGGGTTGGGAACTCTGTGTTCACCTGTCTACTGCCATTATAGGAGCCCCTCATGTGCAACCTGAGCGTCGGCGGACGATCCTCCTCCATCACCCTGACAAAAGGAGTAGGGAGACAAAAGCGGCCTCGAGGGGGGGGGGGCGCAACTTGACTACAAACTCCAGCGGCTGGTCCCCAACATGGCCTTCAGGCGGCCCAAGAGCCACCGGGGGACGGAGGACCACGGCACCTGATACGTCTCCGACGTATCTACTTTGCCAAACACTTTTGCCCTTGTTTTGGACTCTAACTTGCATGATTTGAATGGAACTAACCCGGACCGACGTTGTTTTCAGCAGAACTGCTATGGTGTTGTTTTTGTGAAGAAATAAAAATTTCTCGGAATCGCCTGTAAATCAACGGAGAATTATTTCAGAAAATATAAAAAATATCTGCAAGAAGATCTGCACCGGGGGGCCCACACCCTGTCCTCGATGGTGGGGGGGCGCCCCCTGCCTCGAGGCCCCCCCGATGCTCCCCCGACATATCCCCAGGTCCTATATATTCCGTTTTGTGGAGGAAAAAATCAAGGAGAAGGAATTATCGCGTTTTACGGGACGGAGCTGCCGCCAAGCCCTAATCTCTCTTGGGAGGGCTGAACTGGAGTCCGTTCGGGGCTCCGGAGAGTGGAGATTGCCGCCATCATCATCATCAACCTTCCTCCATCACCAATTCCATGATGCTCACCGCTGTGTGTGAGTAATTCCATCGTAGGCTTGCTAGACGGTGATGGGTTGGATAGGATCTAGCATGTAATCGAGTTAGTTTTGTTAGGGTTTGATCCCTAGTATCCACTATGTTCTGAGATTGATGTTGCTATGACTTTGCTATGCTTAATGCTTGTCACTAGGGCCCGAGTGCCATGATTTCAATCTGAACCTATTATGTTTTCATGAATATATGTGTGTTCTTGATCCTATCTTGCAAGTCTATAGTCACCTACTATGTGTTATGATCCGGCAACCCCGAAGTGACAATAATCGGGACCACTCCCGGTGATGACCATAGTTTGAGGAGTTCATGTATTCACTATGAGTTAATGCTTTGGTCCGGTACTCTATTAAAAGGAGGCCTTAATATCCCTTAGTTTCAAATAGGACCCCACTACCACGGGAGGGTAGGACAAAAGATGTCATGCGAGTTCTTTTCCATAAGCACGTATGACTATATTCCGTAATACATGCCTACATTGCATTGATGAACTGGAGCTAGTTCTGTGTCACCCTAGGTTATAACTTCTACATGATGAATTGCATCCGACGTAATTTCCAATCACCGATCCAATGCCTACAAGATTTACCTATATTGCTAGTCGCTTATTTACTTTTCCGTTGCTACTATCACAAAACTACAAAAACAATATCTTTACTTTTATTCCTACTACCACCACTATCATATTACTTTGCTATTAAACTATCTTGCTGCAGATACTAAGTTTCCAGGTGTGGTTGAATTAACAAATCAGTTGCTAATACTTAAGAGTATTCTTTGGCTCCCCTTGTGTCGAATCAACAAATTTGGGTTGAGTACTTTACCTTCGAAAACTATTGCGATCCCCTACACTTGTGGGTTATCAAGACTATTTTCTGGCGCCGTTGCCGGGGAGCATAGCTCTATTCTTTAAGTCACTTGGGATTTATATCCGTTTATCACTATGAAGAATTTGAAGGACTCAAAAACCAAGACTTAACCTCAACTACGAGGGGAGGTAAGGAACTGCCATCTAGCTCTGCACTAGATTCTCCTTCTATTATGAGTAAACTTGCGACACCTACTCCTGCTATTGAATCTGATATGTCGTATGTTCTTGATGATGCTACTTCTGCTATGTATGATGAAACTATCTCTATGCCTGATACTGTGCCACTAGGTGAATTTCTAGATGAACAAATTGCTAAGGTTAGGGAGAGTGCAAATGTTGATGATATTTATGAAAGTGATGATGAAACTACTCCCAATAGATATGAATTTCCTGTTGTGCCCGAGGGTTATGTTATGGATGAAGAAACTGCTAGAGACTTTCTTGCTTGCAATGATAGATACGATCTTAAGAAGTTATTAGCTAAGCTGAAAGAAAAGTCCTTGAATGCTAGAATGAAACATGACTCTGCTTTTGCTACTTCGCCTTTATGTGTCACTGATAATGATTATGAGTTCTCTGTTGATCTTGAGTTAATTACTTTGGTTGAATCTGATCCTTCCCATGGCTATGAGTCTGAAACTGTTGAGGCACATCTTACTAAGTTGAATGATATAGACACCCTGTTTACCAATGATGAAAAGATTCGTTACTACTATATCCTTAAGCTATTTCCATTCTCGTTAAAGGGTGATGCTAGGACTTGGATTAATTCTCTTGATCCTGGTTGTGTGCGTAGTCCCCAGGATATGATGTATTACTTCTCTGCTAAATATTATCCCGCTCATAAGAAACAGGCTGCCTTAAGGGAAATATATAACTTTTTTCAAACTGAAGAAGAGAGTCTCCCACAAGCTTGGGGGAGGCTTCTCCAGTTAATTAATGCTTTGTCTGATCATCCTCTTGAGATGCATGCTATACTTGATGTCTTTTATAATGGACTAACCGATGCATCCAGAGACCACCTGGATAATTGTGCTGGTTGTGTTTTCAGGGAAAGAACAGTGCAACAAGCTGAATTACTATTGAATAATATGCTAGCCAATGAAAATAATTTGACACTTCCTGAACCAGTCCCTAAGCCAACTCCGAAGAAAAAAGGTGTTTTATTTCTCAGTCCTGAAGACATGCAAGAGGCAAAGAAATCTATGAAAGAAAAAGGTATTAAAGCTGAAGATGTTAAGAATTTACCACCCATTGAAGAAATACATGGTCTTGATAACCCGACACAGGTAGTAAAGGTAAATTCTCTTTATAGATTTGATGAAAGTGATATTCCTCGTTATAAGTCTGCTAGCCAATGCTTAGATGAGTTTGACAATTTTATTGTGAAACAAGAAAACTTCAATGCTTATGTTGGTAGACAATTACAACACAATGTTTATATGATTGAACGCTTGAGTGATTATCTGTCTGATGCTAAGGATGAATTGAAACTCATTAGTATACATGCTTCTATGGTCACTACTCAAGTAGAACAAGTACTTAAGGCTCAGAATGATTTCCTCAATGAATTAAATAGTAAGAATAAGGACATTCCTGTTAGATTTGTAACTAGAGGTGTTAGAATGACTCAGGAACCTCTGTATCCTGAAGGCCACCCTAAGAGAATTGAGCAAGATTCTCAGAGAGCTAATATAGATGCACCTAGTTCCTCTAAAAAGAAGAAAAAGAAAAATGATAGGACTTTGCATGCTTCTAGTGAACCTGTAGCTCACCCACCTGAGAATCCCAATGATATATCTGTTTCTGATGCTGAGACACAATCTGGTAATGAACATGAACCTAGTGATAATATTAATAATGATGTTCATGATGATGCTCAACCATGCAATGATAATGATATAGAGATTGAACCTATGGTTGATCTTGATAACCCATAATCAAATAATCAACGTTATGATAAGAGAGACTTTGTTGCTAGGAAGCACGGTAGGGAAAGAGAACCCTGGGTTCAGAAACCCATGCCTTTTCCTCCGAAACCATCCAAGAAAAAGGATGATGAATATTTTGAGCGCTTTGCTGAAATGAAAAGACATATCTTTTTGTGTATGTGTTTGACTGATGTGCTTAAAACAAGTCATTATGCCAAGTATATGAAAGATATTATTACCAACAAAAGAAAGATACCTGAAGTAGAAATCTCCACCATGCTTGCCAATTACACTTTTGAGGGTGGAATGCCTAAGAAATTAGGAGATCCAGGAGTACCTACTATACCTTGCTCCATTAAGAGAAACTATGTTAAAACTGCTTTGTGTGATCTTGGAGCCGGTGTTAGTATTATGCCTCTCTCTTTATATCGTAGACTTGACTTGAGTAAGTTAACACCTACTGAAATATCTTTGCAAATGGACGATAAATCTACTAATATACCTGTCGGTATTTGTGAGGATGTGCCTGTTGTAGTTGCAAATGTTCCTATTCTAACGGACTTTGTTATACTTGATATTCCCGAGGATGATAGTATGTCTATTATTCTTGGAAGTCCTTTTTTGAATACTGCAGGGGTTGTTATTGATTGCAACAAAGGCAATGTCACTTTTCATGTCAATGGTAATGAGCATACGGTACACTTTCCGAGGAAACAACCTCAGGTTTATAGTATCAATTATATTGGAAAAACTTCAACTGTCGCTATTGGAGGTTTTGAGTTTCCTATTCCTACTATCAAGAAGGCATATGTCATACTTATTGTTGGGGACATACATATCCCCATTGAGGTAACATAGTGGTATTCGAAATTCTCCGTTTTCATGTTACTCGGAAAGAGTTTATTAACAAGACCTGACCAGCCTTGTTAATGGATTCCTCTTGATGAACATGGGATAGGTGAATCTAGATGGCACAAACCTTTTGTACCCTCCTTTTATTTTCTGTTAATTAGCTTAAATAAAAGAAAAATAGCATTATCTGTCTATTTCCAGACTTATCCATGCAATAAAAAATATCCCGAAAATAAAAGTTCTCCAAATGCCATGAAAATGAAATATGATTTTTTCTAGAATATTTAAGAAAATATGGCGCTGAACACACAGCGAGGGGAGCCAGCACGTGGCCTCGACGGCACAGGGCGCGCCCCCCTTCACGGGGCGTACCCCCTGCCTCAAGGTCCCCACGTGGCCCCCCTCCACTTATCCTTTCACCCATACTCTTCTTCATCCCCAAAAATTCCTCAACCAGCTCAAACCCGAGTTCTAGCTCATTTTTCTGCCATTTTCGATCTCCTTGCCCGAAGCACCATTCACCAAACTGTTTGGGGGAGATTGTTCCTTGGTATGTGACTCCTTCATTGGTCCAATTAGTTTTTGTTCTAGTGCTTTATTTGTTGCAAATTTGTGCTGATGTGGTGACCTTGTTCTTGAGCTTGCATGTCAAATTTTCTTGGTCCCAAGTAGTTCTAATGCATGATATAGCTTCTAGGCACTTATAGGAGTTGTTGCTATCATTCTTGTTGAGTTTGGTTAACTTTTATTGTGAGTTACTAAAAAATTCAGAAATTTTCAGAAAAGGAAAATGTTAAAAAGAATATTGAGAGGCTCTTCCAGCAAGAGCTCAGAGGAGAAGAAGAAAGAAGAAAATAAGAAGCCCAAGTATCATCTTCCTTGGATTGCGGAAGTTCGACCGTGCGAATGGCCTTGTAATAATTTCATGATGTCCGCGGGTATTTACGAAGACTTTTATTGGATGGCGAATAATGCAAGCCTCACCGACTTCATCAACGACCAAAAAGAACAGTATCTCTTACTCTCCATTATTTTTACGCAAAGCTTTAATTTTCATTCTAGGAAAACACCACCTACGGTGGAGTTTCGGTTATATGATGTGGTTAAGGAGATATCACTGTTAGACTTTTGTGAAATATGCAAAATACCCTTTGAAGGTAGACTTGATGAACCACGTCATGAAGACGTCAAAGGGTTTATTGATATGATAGCCGTAGGTGAAAGTAGACAAGTTTCAGGGGCAAGAATCACCAGTATACACTTCCCTGTTCTGCGCTACTTTGCTTTATTTGCTAGTAGGTGTTTAATTGGTCGCGAGAACAGTGGGAATCTCAGTGCCCCTGATATTATCATTTTATGCTATGCTTTGTTTGCTGACACAACTTTTAGCTTGGGCGCCGTCATTGCCAAACGATTGAGTCTGAACCGCTCAAAGGGGCCCGTCTTCGGAGGCATCTTTGCTTCTCACCTTGCTGAACATTTTAATATACCTATTAAGCATCATGAGAAAGAAGAGAAATTGCTTGCCCCTGTTTATCTAGACTACAAGAGCATGGTAGCTCATGACTTTATTGTTAAAGACAAAAATATGCAGCTACATTATAAATTGAGGTTTGATGAAATATACTGTGAAATTGTTACCTTGCCCGCACCATCTTTGTTGGATCTGTCCACACGCAAGTAGCTCATAACATCAGATGCCTTCTACAAGTACCAAGGCCAGGAACAAGCTTCAGAGCCTGAGCCAGAACCACCATTTGATCCTTCCCGTCAATTTGTTTATGTGTGGGAGCTGGATGAGCTAGACAGCCAGTGGCGCTCGGAGGACACATCTCAGTACACTCGAGGGAGTGGCTTCGATCCCTGGCCATATACCAACTTAGGCCAAAAGCCTAAGCTTGGGGGAGTACGTGTTTCTCACCGACCTACTTTCATGTTCACACTTATTCTAGCTGTCGGTGCTCACACTCTTTCACTGTACCATCCATGCTTAGTTTAAATTTCTTTTTCTTAGTATTTTTCTTGTGTGCTAGAAAAACCCAGAAAAACAAAAAAATATCAGTTGTAGCTTCTAGCTAGTTTACTTTCTTTGCTTGTAGTAGTAACTAAAAATGAAAACCCAAAAAGATTTCCCGTTCTTCTTTTGCTTGTTGGGAGCTTTCCCGTGTAAATAGCTTCTTTTTCTTCCTTTAGGGGTTAAGAATAGAAGACCATGATTGAAAATTCTTAGTGGCTCTCATATGCTTTGTTGATGATTTAATCTTGAGCCATATTACCTTGTCTTCTCTCTTGTATTAAATGTCTGTAGATTCCAGCTTAGTCCAATGCACGTGCACTATTATTATTATCCACACCGTTCGGTCGTGCGAGTGAAAGGCAATAAGGATGATATATGATGAACTAATTGAGATGAGAAAAGCTGGTATGAACTCAACCTCTCTTGTTTTTGTAAATAAGATTGCTCGTCATTCTTGATTCAGCTTGTTATGAATGAAACATGTTTGCAATGACAATTAGAGATCATAGCTGCTTATGCCATGCTTAATTAGCTGAGAGTTTATAATGGTCTATCTTGCGTGCCAACATGATATTAAAATGGTTGTGATGTGGTATGATGGGTGGTATCCTCCTCTGAACGATTTAAGTGACTTGACTTGGCACATGTTCACGCATGTAGTTGAAGCAAACCAACATAGCCTTCACGATATTTATGTTCATGGTGATTTATATCCTACTCATGCTTGCATTCATGGTTGGTTAATCTTAATGCATGTTCATGACCGTTGTTGCTCTCTAGGTGGTCGCTTCCCAGTCTCTTTCTAGCCTTCACCTGTACTAAGCGGGAATACTGCTTGTGCATCCACTTCCATAAACCCCAAAGTAATTCCATATGAGTCCACCATACCTTCCTATATGTGGTATTTACCTGCCATTCCAAGTAAATTTGTATGTGCCAAACTCTAAACCTTCAGATGAAATTCTATTTTGTATGCTCGAACAGCTCATGTATCAACTAGGGTTGTCCATATCTTCCATGCTAGGTGGGTTATTCTCATGATGACTGGACTCCGCTCATCATTCACGAGAAAATGGCTGGTAACCGGGATGCCCAGTCCCATGCGCAAAATCATAATAATTAAACAAAACTCCCCCAGGGTTGTTGCTTGTTTGGACGGTAACCCGTGGATTCGGCTGGCTGTGGAGTGTGCTTGTTGGTGGTTGGGGGAGTATAATCTTTACCATTCTGTTTGGGAACCGCCTATAATATGCGTAGCATGGGAGATATCGAGATTCTTGGTTGTTATGTTGATAATGAAAGTATACAGCTCAAAATGTTATTCAATCTCTATTTAAAAATCGAGCTCTGGCCTATCTATTTACATTTATGCAGAGTCATCATCCTCTTATCAAAGAGCACCAGTAGGAGAGCACCTCTGTCATTGCATGTATTACTATTACTTTTCATTGAGTATGATCATGACTGGATCTGTTTTAGCATAAATTACAATGTCTAGTCAGTCCTTGATCTTTAAAGGTGCTCATCATTTATGTTTTGCGGTCTCAGAAAGGGCTAGCGAGATACCATCCTATTATATCTTATCATGATTGTTTTGAGAAGTGTTTCATCCAAGGTTTATTATTATTTCTTGCTAGTTGATTATGCCATTGATATGAGTAGTCTTGAGACCTGAAAGTTATTGTGAATGTGGATAGTTCATGATCTTGTTGAAAACCTGAATGCTAGCTTACATATTTACAACAACAAGAGCAAACCGAGTTTGTCAAAGTTTTTCTTTATCACTTTCAGTTTATGAATCGAATTGCTTGAGGACAAGCAAAGGTTTAAGCTTGGGGGAGTTGATACGTCTGCGACGTATCTACTTTGCCAAATACTTTTGCCCTTGTTTTGGACTCTAACTTGCATGATTTGAATGGAACTAACCCGGACTGACGTTGTTTTCAGCAGAACTGCCATGGTGTTGTTTTTGTGCAGAAATAAGAAGTTCTCGGAATCGCCTGAAAATCAACGGAGAATTATTTCAGAAAATATAAAAAATATCTGCAAGAAGATCTGCACCGGGGGGCCCACACCCTGTCCTCGAGGGTGGGGGGCGCGCCCCCCTTCCCAGGGCGCGCCCCCTGCCTCGAGGGCCCCTAGATGCTCCACCGATGTATCCCCAGGTCATATATATTCCGTTTCATGGAGAAAAAAAATCAAGGAGAAGGAATTATCGCGTTTTACGAGACGGAGCCGCCGCCAAGCCCTAATCTCTCTCGGGAGGGCTGATCTGGAGTCTGTTCGGGGCTCCGGAGAGTGGAGATCGTCGCCATCATCATCATCAACCTTCCTCCATCACCAATTTCATGATGCTCACCGTTGTGTGTGAGTAATGCCATCGTAGGCTTGCAGGACAGTGATGGGTTGGATGGGATCTATCATGTAATCAAGTTAGTTTTGTTAAGGTTTGATCCCTAGTATCCACTATGTTCTGAGATTGATGTTGCTATGACTTTGCTATGCTTAATGCTTGTCACTAGGGCCCGAGTGCCATGATTTCAGATCTGAACCTATTATGTTTTCATGAATATATGTGTGTTCTGGATCATATCTTGCAAGTCTATAGTCACCTACTATGTGTTATGATCCGGCAACCCCGAAGTGACAATAATCGGGACCACGCCCGGTGATTACCATAGTTTGAGGAGTTCATGTATTCACTATGTGTTAATGCTTTGGTCCGGTACTCTATTAAAAGGAGGCCTTAATATCCCTTAGTTTCCAATAGGACCCCGCTGCCACGGGAGGGTAGGACAAAAGATGTCATGCAAGTTCTTTTCCATAAGCACGTATGACTATATTCGGAATACATGCCTACATTGCATTGATGAACTGGAGCTAGTTCTATGTCACCCTAGGTTATAACTTCTACATGATGAATTGCATCCGACGTATTTTCCCATCACCGATCCAATGCCTACGAGCTTTACCTATATTGCTAGTCTCATATTTACTTTTTTGTTGCTACTATCACAAAAACTACAAAAACAATATCTTTACTTTTATTGCTGCTACCACCACTATCATACTACTTTGCTACTAAACTATCTTGCTGCAGATACTAAGTTTCCAGGTGTGGTTGAATTAACAACTCAGCTGCTAATACTTAAGAGTATTCTTTGGCTCCCCTTGTGTCGAATCGACAAATTTGGGTTGAATACTTTACCCTCGAAAATAGTTGTGATCCCCTACACTTGTGGGTTATCAACACCATTGTGTCCTCCACTACCCCGAGGGCGGCCCCACCCTCGTCCAACACCTCTGCCCCGAGCGCTGGATTCCACCCCCACGCCGTTGACGGGGGGAGGAAGATGTTGTCGAGAAGAACTCTCATCGCCACCGCCGGAGCGCCGACACGTCCTCTTCCCCTCAGCATCAAGAAGACAAGGAGGAGGCGAGTGAAAGGAAAAAGATGTGTGTGAGTTAAACCCTCGCCCACCTCCCCTATTTTTATTACCAAGACTGACTGGGGGCTGGCTCCTCACCCCGGAGATCACCACCCTAGTCCACCAATCCGGTTCCACTGCACTGCTAACAATGCTGAAAATCAGGACCGCCCACCTGCACCAATCCACGGTGCTTGGCTTTCCACCAAGGCGCTCCTTCCTGCATCCGGCATTTCCGCCACCAACCATACACAATGCATGCGGCGTATGTGGCTGAAACGGTAGGGGCATCATGGAGAAAAAGGGACAGTTACCATCCCGTGAGCGTCAAATACGGGCAACCAGCAAGTCATGGGCCAGGAATCGCCCCACGATGGCTCACACGACGAGTGAAAAGAATAGAAACTGCCCTCATTCAATCACATGTTAATGAAGAAGGAAGAAAAAAATATCAGAAACAAGCCAGCACCAAGACCACTTCATGTGTACCTATTGTATCCTACCCCGATGACGCCCAGCGACACATTCGTGCCAGGCTCAGGGGCTTCAATCGGTGCAACAAACCCTGGTGTATGTTTCCCTGACTGTACACAGACACGGAAGCAAGCTTACAGCAACCACGACCATGCCAAGCAGAAGAAGTAGCCCTTTGGAATCAAAGGACGGATCAAGAAGACCAAGTCAAGATAAAGGAGCAAGAACTCACTAAGGAAAACCCTCCCTTGCCACGCAGGCGAGCCCAGCGAGGGCGAGGTACCCATAGAAAAGTCCTAAATCCGTCCCGACGAGCCTGCCAGGGACGCAAAGAGTGGATTTACCCTGCCAACGCTCCACAGCAACATGTCGCAGCAACCCAAGTCACCAATCTATGCGGTGTCGAGCCCTCAAGTGGCTAAGTGGCTGTAATTCGGTATGTGGTAGCCATTTCTAGAGGAAATAACCAACTGATGACACCCATCCAATATTGTTTCATGCAGGCAGGCGAGAAGGTGGCGGATCAGCCATGTAAGGCTTGCCAGGGTATGCCCCGATGTGACACTAAGCGTCGCAATTAATGCGCCTTGTCATGTGTGCACAATTAGGTATGATAGCACTATTGGGAAACATTGCATGGAAAATAAAAACAACTCTACGCACACGCAATGATCTATCTACGGAGATGCCTAGCAATGAGGGGGAGAGTGTGTCTACGGGCCCTCGTAGACTGTAAGAGCAAGCGTTTCACAACGCGGTTGATGTAGTCGAACTTCTTCGTGCCTCAGCCAATCAAGTGTCAAACGCACGACACCTCTGCGTTCTGCACACGTTGAGCTCGATGACGTCCCTCGCCTTCTTGATACAGCAAGATGTGGAGGTAGTAGATGAGTTATGTCAGCACGATGGCATGGTGATGGTGCTGTTGAAGTGATCTCTGCCGGGCTTCTCCTAAGCACTACGAAAATATGACCAGGGGTGTCAACGGTGGAGGGGGGCGCTGCACATGGCTAAGCAAAAGTCTGTGGTGTGCTAGCGCCCCCCCCCCCACATATATATAGGTCGGAAGGAGAGGGAAGGGTGCCATGGGACGCCCCAAGTAGGACAAATCCTACTTGG
>LR738714.1:189137276-189227833 GCA_902687465.1 Secale cereale
CCCCCCCCCCCCCCCCGCGCCATGTCTGTTGGAGTGGGAAGGAAAGAGGGGGGAAGAGGGAAGGAAGGGGAATCCTATTCCTCTCTTTCCTTTCCCTTCCCCTCTTTCCATCTCCTCCTAGGCCGGCCATATAGGGGGGGCACCAGCCACTTGTGGCTGGTGTGTTTCCCCTCTTGGCCCATAAGGGCCATATCTTTTGCCGGGGGTGCCGGAAACCCCTTCCGGTGACCCGATAAGTACATGATACCCTTCGGAACACTTCTGGTGTCCGAACACCATTGTCCCATATATCGATATTTACATCTCGACCATTTCGAGACTCGTCTTCATGTCCGTGATCACCTCCGGAACTTTGAACAACATTCGGTCACCAAATCATATAACTCATATAACACTATATCATCAACGAACGTTAAGCGTGCGAACCCTATGGGTTCGAGAAATATGTAGACATGACCGAGACACCTCTCTGATCAATAACCAACAGCGGAACTTGGATGCCCATATTGTCTCCTACATAACCGTATTGACAACATACACAATTCCCTTTGTCCATCGGTATGTCACTTGCCCGAGATTCGGTCGTCGATATCTCTATACCTTGTTTAATCTCCTTACCGACAAGTCTCTTCACTCGTTCTGTAATAATTCATTCTATGACTAACACATTAGTCCTTTGCTTGCAAGGCTTATTATGATGTGTATTACCGAGAGGGCCCAGAGATACCTCTTCGATACTCGGAGTGACAAATCCTAATCTCGATTCACGCCACCCCGACAAGACACCTTCAGAGATACCTGTAGATCATCTTAATAATCACCGAGTTACGTTGTGAAATTTTATAGCATAGAAGGCACTCCTACAGAATCCGCGAGTGGCATGATCTCATAGTCTTAGGAATATGTATTTGACATACATGAATGCAGTAGAAATAAACTATACGATCAAATGCTAAGCTAACGGATGGGTCTTATCCACCACATCATTCTCACAATGATGTTATCCTGTTATCAAATGTCAACTCATATCCATGGTTAGGAAACCTTAATCATCTTTGATTAACGAGCTAGTCTAGTAGAGGCTTACTAGGACACGGTATTTGCTTATGTATTCACACATGTATTTAGGTATATGGTCAATACAATTCTAGCATGAACAACAAACCTTTATCGTGAATAAGGAAATATAAAATAATAATTACTTTATTATTGCCACTAGGGCATATTTCCATCAGTCTCCCACTTGCACTAGACTCAATAATCTAGATTACATTGTAATGAATCTAACACCCATGGAGTCTTGGTGCTGATCATGTTTTGCTCGCGTAAGAGGCTTAGTCAATGGGTCTGCAACATTCAGATCTATGTGTACTTTACAAATTTAAATTTCTCCATCTTTCACCAATTCACGAATGGAGTTGAAGCGTCTCTTGATGTGTTTTGTTCTCTTGTGAAATCTGGATTCCTTCGCCAAAGCAATTGCACTAGTGTTGTCACAAAAGATTGTCAATGGACCCGATGCACTAGTCCATTCTTAGCAACAAAGATCTTGCCTTTGGATTTGTGGTAGAAGGTGTACCCAATAGTTTCTTTTGGGTATCCTATGAAGACGCACTTCTCCAATTTGGGTTCGAGCTTATCAGGCTGAAGATTTTTCACAGAAGCATCGCAGCCCCAAATGTTAAGAAATGACAACTTTGGTTTCTTGCCAAACCATAGTTCATACGGTGTCGTCTCAACAGATTTAGACGGTGCTCTATTTAACATGAATGCAGTTGTCTCTAATGCATAACCCCAAAATGATAAAGTAAAATCGGTAAGAGATATCATAGAACACACCATATCTAATAGAGTATGGTTATGATGTTCGAACAAACCATTACGTTGTGGTGTTTCAAGTGGCATGAGCTATGAAACTATTCCACGTTGTTTCAAATGAAGACCAAACTCCTAACTCAAAAAATTTCCTCCGCGATCGGATTATACAAACTTTATTTTCTTGTTACGATGATTCTCTACTTCAGTCTGAAATTCATTGAACTTTTCAAATGTTTCATGATTGTGTTTCATTAAGTAGATATACCCATATTTACTCAAATCATCTGTGAAGGTGAGAAACTAACGATACCCATTGCATGCTTCAATACTCATCAGACCGCATACATCGGTATGTATAATTTCCAATAAGTCATTAGCTCGCTCCATTGTTCCGGAGAGCAGAGTTTTAGTCATCTTGCCCATGAGGCATGCTTCACTAGTATCAAATGATTCATAATCACGTGATTCCAAAAGTACATCAACATGGAGTTTCTTCATGCGCTTTACACCAATACGACCGAAACGGCAGTGCCATAAGTATGTTGCACTATCATTATTTACTCTGCATCTTTTGGTATCAATATTATGAATATGTGTATCACTACAATCAAGATTCAACCAGAACAGACCATTCCTCAAGGGTACATGTCCATAAAAGATATTACTCATATAAATAGAACAAGCATTATTCTCTCACTTAAATGAATCACCGTTTCGCATCAAAAAAGATCCAGATATAATGCTCATGCTCAACGCAGGCACCAAATAACAATTATTTAGGTCCAAAATTAATCCCGAAAGTAGATGTAGAGGCAGCGTGCTGACGGCGATCACATCGACCTTCGAACCATTCCGGACGCACATCATCACCTCGTCCTTAGCCAATCTTTGTTTAATCCGTAGCTCATATTTCGAGTTACAAATTTGAGCAACCAAACCAGTATCAAACACCCAGGCGCTGCTACGAGCATTAGTAAGGAAGACATCAATAACATGTGTATCAAATATACCTTTGTTCACTTTGCCATTCTTCTTATCCGCCAAATACTTGAGGCAGTTTCGCTTCGAGTGACCACTCTCTTTGTAGTAGAAGCACTCGTTTTTAGGCTTAGGACTAGCTTTGGGTTTCTTCGTGGGAGCGGCAACCTATTTGCCATTCTTCTTGAAGTTCCCATTCTTTCCCTTGGCCTTTTTTTCTTGAAACTAGTGGTCTTGTTAACCATCAACACTTGATGATCCTTCTTGATTTCTACCTCCGCCGATTTCAGCACCGCAAAGAGCTCGGGAATAGATTTTTCCATCACTTGCATATTATAGTTCATCACGAAACCTTTGTAGCTTGGTAGCAGTGATATAAGAACTCTATCAATAACACTCTCAGGTGGAAGTGAGATTCCCAACTAAGTCAAGTGGTTATGATACCACAAACATTTTGAGTATGTGTTCACTGTCATAACTATTCTCCTCCATCTTGAAGCTATAAAACTTGTTGGAGACTTCATATCTCTCAACCCGGGCATTAGCTTGAAATATAAACTTGAGCTCCTCGAACATCTCATATGCTCCATGATGTTCAAAACGTCTTTGAAGTCCCGGTTCTAAGCCGTAAAGCATGGCACACTGAACTATAGAGTAGTCATCAGATCGAGCTTGCCAGACGTTCATAACATTTGCTTCAGCTCCTGCAGCAGGTGCGTCACCTAGCGGTGCATCAAGGGCATAACTCTTCTATGCAGCAATGAGGATAATCGTCAACTTAAGGACCCAGTCCGTGTAGTTCCTACCATCATCTTTCAACTTAGCTTTCTCTAGAAACGCATTAAAATTCAAGGGAATGGTAGCATGGGCCATTGATCTACAACATATATATGTAAATACTATCAGGACTAAGTTCATGATAAATTAGGTTCAATTAATCAAATTAATAAAGAGATGCCACTTAAAATAACACCCCTCAGGTTATCTAAGTGATACATGATCCAAATCAACTAAACCATGTCCGATCATCACGTGAGATGGAGTAATCATCAATGGTGAACATCTCTATGTTAATCATATCTACTATATGACTCATTTTCGACCTTTCGGTCTCCAGTGTTCCGATGCTATGTCTGCACATGCTAGGCTCGTCAAGTTTAACCCAAGTATTCCACGTGTGTAAAACTCTCTTACACCCACTGTATTTGAATGTAGATTCTATCACACCCGATCATCACGTGGTGTCTAAAAACGACGAACTATAGCAACGGTGCATACTCGGGGAGAACACTACTATCTTGAAATTTAGTGAAGCGATCACCTTCTAATGCTACCATCGATCTAAGAAAAATAAGATGCATAAAAGATAAACATCACAAGTAATCAAAATACGTGACATGATATGGCCATCATCATCTTGTGCTTTTGAGCTCCATCTTCAAAGCATCGTCATGATCTTCATCGTCACCGGCTTGACACCTTGATCACAATCGTAGCGTCATGGTCGTCTCGCCAACTATTGCTTCTATGGCTATTGCTAACTCATAGCGATAAAGTATAGAAACTACATGGCGCTTGCATTTCATACCATAAAGAGACAACCATAAGGCTCTTGCCGGTTGCCGACAATTTACCAAACATGATCATCTCATACAATAACGTATAACTTATCACGTCTTGACCATGTCACATCACAAGATTCCCTGCAAAAACAAGTTAGACGTCCTCTCCTCTACTGTTGCAAGTTTTACGTGGCTGCTACGGGCTTCTAGCAAGAACCGTTCTTACCTACGGCACAAAACCACGAAGGTGATTTATAAAGTTTGATGTTTTAACCTTCAACAAGGACTGGCCGCAGTGAAATTTGATTCAACAAAAGTAGGAGAAACAGACACCCACCAGCCACCTTTATGCAAATCAAGTTGCACGTGACGGTGGAACCGGTCACATGTACATGGACATGTAATGTTGGTCCGGGCCGCTTCATCTTACAATGCCGTTGAATCATAATAAGACATTGGTGGTATGCAGTATGACGATCACCACCCACAACTCTTTGTGTTCTACTCGTGCATATCATCTACGCATAGACCTGGCTCATGATGCCACTGTTGGGAAACGTTGCATGGAAAACAAAAAATATATTCTGCGCACACGCAATGATATATCTACGGAGATGCATAGCAAGGGCAGAGTGTGTCTACGTACTCTCGTAGACCGTAAGCGATAGCATTTCACAATGCGGTTGATGTAGTCGAACTTCTTCACGCCTCAACCGATCAAGTACCGAACGCATCGCAACTCTGCGTTCTGTACATGTTCAGCTCGATGACATCCCTCACTTTCTTGATCCAGCAAGACGTCGAGGTATTTGATGAGTTTCGTTAGCACGACGGCATGGTGATGGTGATGGTGAAGTGGTCTCCGCAGGGCTTGGCCTAAGCACTACGAAAATATGACTGGGGGTGCAAACCATGGAGGGGGCGCCGCACATGGCTAAGCAATTTTCTGGGGAATGCTAGGGCACCCCCAACATATATATAGGTGGGAGGGAGAGGGGGGGCTGCCATGGAGGGCCCCAAGTAGGCCGAATCCTACTTGGGTTCCTCCTTGGACGCCCCCTTCCATGTTTGTTGGAGTGGGGAGGAAAGAGGTGGGAAAAGGGAAGGAGGGGGAATCCTATTCCTCTCTTTCCTTTCCCTTCCCCTCTTCCTTCTCCTCCTAGGCTGTCCCATATGGGGGGCACACCAGCCCCTTGTGGCTGGTGTGTTTCCCCTCTTGGCCCATAAGGCCCATATCTTTTGCCGGGGGTGCCCGGAACCCGTTCCGGTGACCCGGTAAGTACCCGATACCCACTGGAACACTTTCGGTGTCTTAATACCTTTGTCCTATATATAAACCTTTACCTCTTGACCATTTCGAGACTCCTCGTCATGCCCATGATCACATCCGGGACTTCAAACAAAATTCAGTCACCAAATCTTACAACTCATATAACACTATGTCGTCAACGAACGTTAAGCACGCGGACCCTACGAGTTCAGAAATATGTAGACATGACGAAGACACCTCTTCGATTAATAACCAATAGTGGAACCTAGATGCCCATATTGGCTCGTACATATTCTACGAAGATATTATCGGTCGAACCGTAATGACAACATACACAATTCCCTTTGTTCTTCGGTATGTTACTTGCCTGGAATTCAATCGTCGGTATCTCTATACCTAGTTCAATCTTGTTACCGAAATGTCACTTTAGTCGTTCTGTAATACATCATTCCGTGACTAACACATTAGTCATTTTCTTGCTAGGCTTATTATGATGTTTATTATCGAGAGGGCCCGGAGATACCTCTCTGATACTCGGAGTGACAAATCCTATTCTCGATTTCCCGGCAACCCAACAAGACACCTTCGGAGATACCTGTAGAGCATCTTTATAATCATCCAGGTACGTTGTGATGTTTGTTAGCACACAAGGCACTCCATCGGAATCTGAGAGTTGCATAATCTCATGGTCATAGGAATATGTATTTGACATACATGAAAGCATTAGCAATAAACTGTACGATCAAATGCTAAGCTAACGAATGGGTCTTGTCCATCACATAATTCTCACAATGACGTGATCTCGTTATCAAATGAAAACTCATGTCCATGGTTAGGAAACCTTAACCATCTTTGATTAACGAGCTAGTCTAGTAGAGGCTTACTAGGGACACGGATCCCATCCCCCTCTATGGTGGTGGCTAAGTCCTATTAATAGTGGCCTTGGTCCTCTTCCCAAACATCGGTGGGACGGGATCCCACAACGGCCAAATTTGAAGGGGAACAACTAGTACAAGCTATCCTAACAAAAGTTGTCTTCGCCTACCAAAGGCTCTGGTGGTGACACCGCACCGGGCTCCACGATGACCTCCATTCTGCCATCCTGACGGTCCCGTGTCGTGTTGCACCAATATGGAAACCTTTGCTTGATTCCTCGGGACTCCGCGCCTGCGCTTGCCCCTTAGCACCAAAGGGGAAACTGGTACAATGTGACTGCTGGCGCCCGCCTGGCCTTGGACGTCATCGCTCATGTTACGTGAACCTCGCTAGGTTCGTCTTGCATAGACATCTCCCCTCCTCGGGAGCCAGCCTAGAGAGGCTGCCCCCAAGGAGGTCTTGTTGTTGTCCTCCTCGCGAGGCATGGCCCCTCGCGAGGGTCTCGAGTTGTGGTTGCTGATGCTGGGCCATACCAGGCTATGATGGAGCAGTGTCGCGGGCCCCAAGGAGGCAAGTCTAGGTACCCCCGTTCCCTGAACGCCGACAGTAGCCCCCAGGCCCAAGGTGCGCTCGAACTTGGCTTTGAGGCGAAGCAAAGGGGCAAGTGCGGAGCACCGCGGGCCCCAATTGCCTGTGGCCTTTTTCGATGTGTGGCGACTGATGGGACGTGGGCGTCTCCTCTCCCCACGTGCGATCGTGGAGGCCGGCGGTTCGCCTCCTCCTAGCTATAAATGAAGAGAGGTTGAAGCCCCCGTTGCTCATCTCCTTCTTCTCGCCGCTTGACCTTTCTTCTTCGTCATTGCTAAGCCGGCTTGCCGTGACGCCCATGGCGCCGATAAGGAGATTCTCCGTTGCTCAGAAAGGGAAAAACCCCTGCGAGGAGCAGGAACCCCTTCCATCGAAGAAACGGTTCAGCCGCTCCCGTTGCGCCGATGAGAGGCTGGAGGTAACGAGGCCTTGGTGCAAGTGGCCTCCTCTCGGCTACCTATTGCCCTGGTACGCCCAAGTGCAAGGCTCGGGAAGAGGGGGTCGTGGTGGCCTAGCTGGGGTCGCACGAGCCGCCGGCCCCCGAACCCACGCCGAGGGCTCCTCGCGTGAGTTCGTGGTGTGGACAGTGATGCCACCACCTTCTTGGATCCGGCTCCCTAGGTTCTTCGCGGAGCTGATGCCAGCTTGGGGTCCTGTTGAGCTGTGGTTGCAGCATGCCGGGTGCTGTAGCCAGGCTTCGGAGGCGGAGGTCGAGGTCATCCCCCAGCTGGTGTCTTCATGACTCGAGGATGGGGTGGGATCGCCCGCATGTGCCGCCCTGATGGCGCCTCCGTCATCCACATCGAGTTCGACGGCGCCTCCACGTTGTTCTTCAAGGTCTTCAACGGGGAAGGCCACCGCCCTGAGTGCTACCCTGGAGGGAGCCGCCGGGGTGGCGCGGCCGCGGACACCGTGCCCACCCTTGGCCCTGCCGATAGCTCCTCCAGCAGCAGCGACGGCCCCTAGGAATTGAGCAGCTCTCTCGAGCTTGACGAGTCTCCGGAGATGAGCGACGACAACTATGCACCATCGAGCTCACGCCGCGCCCGGAGCGCGATAGCTGCATCAGCTCGTCGTCGTTGGTGACCTGTGTGGGGTTGGTGCCGGCCTCTCATGGCCCACTGTTGATGATGGCATCCGCGGTGGCAGCTGTAGTTAGGGCCCCCTCAGATCTCCTTCTTTTGTTCCCTGTGATGAATCGAAGCGAACCCCGTGGGGGTGTGTAAATAACCTGTAATGCTTTTGCTCCGATGTTTTCATTCTTGTTATAAAACCGTGGTCGCACGCCTTGCTTCGGCACTGTTCCCTATTTTTCGTCCTTACAGTATCTTTGCGCTCTACGCTGGTGAGTACCAGTCCCAAGGCAAGCTTCAATCATCGCTGGTATGCCAGGGCGCGATGCCGTGGTCAAGCCCAGGAGGTGAGCGTCCCTGGGTCTTGTAAGAGCTCCTGAGGCACGATGCTCAAGAGGTCTCCCTTGGCGTGCAAGCAGCTTCCGGGAGGCTAAAATGGAAGGCGGCATTGCCGGAGCAAGACTGTGGAAATCAAAACTTTTCAGGTCGTGGCGTCGTGCTAATTTGAATTCACGACTTATTTTGATGGGCCTGAGGTGATCCTCCGCATGCTGCGTCTGGTCCGTTGTTCAGCGGCAGTGCGGCCAGGACTTCACGATTTCCTTCCCGCTTGGTTTAGTGTTCAGCATCGGCAGAGCCCAGCCCCGCGCATACCTCAGCCACCACTGGCTCGTCCGTGTCGCTAGGATGAGGCCAGGGGGTGAGTGGCTACGTAACCAGTTAGGGTCCTGAGTCGCAATGCTCAAGAGTTCCCCTTGATGTACGAACATCCCTCGGGAAGGAAACGCAAAACTAGGCCTTAGTGTTCCGTGCCAACCTCCCCTTGTCTCGCTCTTCTAGATGCTCTGCGTCCTCGGGTCCCAACCCTCGACCGGAGCTGTGCCGCCGCTGGTATGCCAGGTCATGTTCCGTGGTCAAGGCTAGGGGGTGAGGGCTGGAGAGTCAGTAGGAGTTCTTGAGACGCGATGCTCAGGAGCCCCCCTTTAACGCGCAAGCGAATTACGTGAGAAGGGAATAGCCAGTAGGGCCTCCTGTTGCTAGGCTCCGTAGACTCCTGCGGGTTAGTCTGATGAAACAACCCAATTCACAATCACGTCTGCCGCCACGCCACTGATCTTTCCATAGGAAGATGAAGGCACTAAGGATCTGGTGAGGTGATGTGCGCGAGGAGGAAACAAGCTAATTCAGGTAATGCAAATGCGGGACATGCCACAGGGATGGACCCACGCGGCCTGGGGATTATGCAGCCTGAGGGGCGCCCCCAAAAAGGTAAGCTAAAGAAGCAAAAGGATAACGTTGTAGGGACAGGCCTGTGCAACTTGGGGATGATGCAGCCCGAGGGGCACCCCAAATGAACAAATTGAAACAGAGTCACCTGGCACGATGATGGAGAGATGTTGATGTAGCTGAAGATGCTCGCTGCTCATGTTGCTCCTCACGAGCCGCCTGCTTCCGGGACCTCGCGTGGCTCCGGAGGTTCCGAGAGCTCGCGAAGAACCGACTCCACTTCTGCCAGGATCTCCCCGCATGTGGTGCTCGTACAAGGCCACCTGGTTCGGTAACCCGAAGGGCATGTGGACGTAGCTTCGAGGTGGGCCCTTGCACCGGCCCACCTGAGACGGCCAGTAGAGCTCCTGAGATTCGCCTCTATTGAGCCATGGGATGTTGACGCACACGCGGAGCCCGTCGCCCGAGCTTGGGATGATAGCCACACTTTGTGGTGTGGAGCGGCGCTCGCTCCGCATTGCCCTTAGTACCTTAAAAGTCTCTGATGATCTGGTAGATGATCTCCTAAGCACTTGGCGCTTCGCGCCTCGCGCTCTCGTGAGGGAAACGTGTGGTGAAGCACACCTCCACATAGTGCCCGAGCGCCTCCCTCGTGATATTGGCTATGTCGGAGGCCCTCCAGAGGAGAGCCCCCGAACCCAACCGGAGAGGGGCGCCGTGGGCACCTCCCTATGCGAGGGAGGGAGGTGCCACGTCCATGGGCACAGATCCTGAGGCGCGGCCTTCGGGTGCAGCTTCCTGATGAGGCTCCAGGGCGAGCAGCTGCTTCTTCTTCTTCGGGATGGCTTCAGGGGGGTAGATGATGTTTTCATTGTGTGGGTCCTCGACTGCCGTAGCCTGGTAGGCACGCTCAAGGGAGCACACAGCGCCCTTTTCCTCGCACGCGATTGTGATGATGTCGCGGCTTCATGGCATCTTGAGGACATTGTAGCCATGGTGAGTAACTGCCATGAACTTGGCCAGGGCCGGATACCCAAGAATGGCGTTGTATGGGAGACGGTTGTAGGGGACGTCGAAGTCAATGAGCTTGATGTGGTAGTTGTCGTGGGTGCCGAAGGTAACGGGGAGCCGGATCTGTCCGATTGGGGTGGTGGAGCCGTCGGTCACTCCCGAGAAAGGCCTGGTGGGCTGCAGCTGGTCATATGGCACTTGGAGACGGTCAAACGTGTCGACGAAGAGAACATTGAGCCTAGCACTGCCATCGATGAGGGTTTTGTTGACTTGGACGTTGCTGATGATAGGTGAGCAGAGCATTGGGAGAGTGCCGACGGTTGCCACGCACTTGAGTTGGTCAGCTGAGCTGAAGGTGATGGTGCACTTGGACCACTTGAGCGGCCAGTCGAGCGAAGTGCTTGAAGATGCGCTGACAGGCTGGAGCCTGCGGACCGCCCAAGATTCAGGCAATGGCGCGAGGCTCCTAGAAACCCCCATACCCTTCATCTTGGTCATCGTCCCTCCTTGGCGGTGGTGGCAGTGGAGGGAGGTTGTCCTTGCCCTGAGGGCGGTCCTGACGAGGTTGGTCCCTCCAGGCGCCCTCGCAAGGCTGGTCGTGCCAGCGTTCTTCACGAGGCTGATCGCGCCACTCCTGATGAGGGCCGCAGTCGTCCCAGTGCCCCCAGGCTGACTTCGTCCACGGCCATAGCCTCGGTCGTTGCGCTCGGGGCGTCGGGCAAAGAGCCCATCACGGTTAGCCCTGAGCTCCTGGCAGTCATTGGTGTTGTTGATGTGCATGTTGTGGAAGGCGAAGAATGGACGGCTGCTCTTAGACGACTCTGTGTGGTCGCGGCCATGCTTCATCTCTGGTTCTTCCGCGAGAACGTCCACCCCCTTGCGCTTCACGTCTTTAGCCTTAACCTTCTTGTCTTCTGGGTCAGCAGTGGGGAGCTTGACGAGGGAAAGACAACCTTCCTTAGCTCTCGTGCACTTGGTCGCTATGTTGAACAGCTCCAGGGTTGTGCATAGATCCTCATGGATGGCGAGCTCCTCCTTCATCTTGATATAGCAGACGCCATCAGAGAGTGCTGAGATGATGGCCTCGTCCATCACCTTGGGAATCTTGAGGCGAGCGCTGGTTAAGCGCTGGATGTACTTCTGCAGGTTTTCCCCTGGTTGCTACTTGACGCGTCGCAGGTCACCTGGGGCTGGCGGGCGGTCGTTAGTTCCCTGGAAATTGGCGATGAAACGTTCACGCATCTCACCCCAGGAGGGGATCGATCCCGCAAGCAGGTTAAGAAGCCACGAGCGCGCCCCGTCCTTGAGAGCCATGGGGAACCAGTGCACCATAATCTTCTCGTCGTTGTTGGCCACCTCGATGCTCAGCTTGTAAAGCTGCAGGAACTCAGCAGGGTCGGGGGTGCCTCGTAGCATGGAGGCAGGTCAGGCTTGAACTTCCCGGGCCAGATGACGTTGCGTAGCTCAGGGTTGAAGTCCCGGAAGCCTCCTGTGGCCACCGGAGCCCGTCGTGGGGCGGAGCTTGGTCTTGGTTCTCATGCGCCACCATTGCAGGGGGCGCACGGTCTTGACGTGGTGGTGGTGGGAGCGCATGAGCTCCTCCTTGCGGCCGCTGTACCTCTTGACAGCTTCCTTCTTCATGCACATGCACCCCGCGCGGTTGGTCGTGTCGCGGGGCCTCGCGCCTTGGGGCATGGACGACGTCTTGACGTGGAGGTGGCGGAGGCGCTTCATGGGCCATGTCGCCTGCAAAGGGAGGCGGGCGAGGTAGCGAGAGGGACGGGGCAGGAGAGCCCCTAGCGGCGCTAACGAGCTCGAGATGCCGTCTAGCGAGTCCTCATAGAAGTCGTCGACGGGGCGGTAGCGCAGGAACTCGTGCGCCATGAGCAGTGCAGCCTGCACGTCCGCGGGTTCACGATGACCGTGGAATGACGAGCCGGCTGGGGTCAGCGACGGGGAAGGGGAACAAGGCCTCTATAAATAGGACTTAGCCTAGCCTCGCGAGCCGCCAGGACTCCCCGCATGTGGCGCTGGTACAAGGCCACCTGGTTCGGCAAGCCGAAGGGCATGTGGACATAGCTATGAGGTGGGCCCTCGCACCGGCCCACCTGAGACGGCCAGTAGAGCTCCTGAGATGCGCCTCTGTTGAGTCCTAGGATGTTGACGCAGACGCGCGGCCCGTCGCTCGAGCCTGGGATGATAGCCGCACTTCATGGTGTGGGGCGGCGCTCGCCCCGCATTGCCAAGACGCGCAGTCCTATTTATAGTGGCCTTGTTCCCCTTCCCAAGTATTGGTGGGAAGGGATCCCACAACGGCCAAATTTGAAGGGGAATAGCTAGTACAAGCTATCCGGACAAAAGTGGTCTTCACCTGCCAAAGGCTCTGGTGGTGACGCCGCGCCGGGCTCCACGATGACCTCCATTCTACCGTCCTCACGGTCCTTGGTCTTGTTGCACCTATATGGAAACCTTTGCTTGATTCCTTGGGACTCCGCACCTGCGCTTGCCCCCTTAGCACCAAAGGGTAAACTGGTACACTGCGCCCGCTCACGCCCGCCTGGCCTTGGACGTCATAGCTCACATTATGTGAACCTCGTGAGGTGTGTCCTGCATAGATATCACCGCTCCTCGGGAGCCAGCCTAGAGAGGCTGCCCCTAGGGAGGTCTTGCAGTCGTCCGCCTCGCGAGGCTTGGCCCCTTGCAAGGGTCTTGAGTTGTGGTTGCTGAAGCTGGGCCGTACCAGGCCGCGATGGAGTTGCGTTGCGGGCCCCAGACAAGCAAGTCTGGGTACACCCGTTCCCAGAACGCCGACAAGTGTGATCTATTTTCCGTGTGTAGTTCATGATCTACCTATCTATGCAATTGAGTGAGAGTTATATAATGACAATTAGTTTGATTTTTTGCTTCTTTACATTTTATGTCTCAATCGAATAAAGGAAATAACGGAAAATATCATATTCTAATCTTATGGAAATTAATGACATTACATAAGAATAAGTATAGGTGGTAAAATTTATTAAAGATTGACAAACATAGCATTAGTCAATGGTGCAATTCATGAAAGAATTAATAAGGGAAGAGAAGATTCACATGCAAATATACTATCTTGGACATCTTTTACGATTGTGGGCCCCCATTAAATATTTTATGCCGAATTGTTGACGTTGGACAAGGAAGACAATGTAATGATTTATGTTAGTTCATATTCACATAGAAGTTATATTGTCATAGATCCTCTAACATGTGATGCTTTCTCAATATCCTTGCTAGCCAAGAAAATCCGCACTAAGAAGAAATACCACTTGTGCATCCAAAACCCTTAAACCAATTTCATGTCATGAGAGTCCACCATACCTACCTATGGATTGAATAAGATCCTTCAAGTAAGTTGTCATCGATGCATAGGGCAATAAAAATTGCTTCTAAATATGTTTGATCTTTTATTGTAAGGGAAAATAAGCGTTGTACAAACCTATGATGGCAGAGTAATAAAAGCGATGTACTTCATAATAAAGGTTGCTATCATAGGGGAAATATATCATGACGTTCTTTCGCATTAAGGGATTGTGCATCCAAAAATAAAAGCGCATGACAACCTCTACTTTCCTCTGCGAAGGAACTATATATCTTTTACTATTATGCATCTACTTTTATGTCCGAGTCAATAGTATTCTCCTCTACTTTTTTTTTCTTTTTTTCTTTTGCAAGCATAATGTGGTAGAGAAAGATCTAGGCACATATATCCAGTTGAATGCGAGTGATCAAGAGTTATTATTGTTTACATCACCCTTGAGTTGAATAAGTTGGGAGGCGATACTATAAGCCCCTATTTTTCTATGTCTCTGGCTGAAACTTTTTGCTCCATATATATGGTGTGAGTGTTAGCAAGCATAGAAGACTAAATGATACTTAAGTACGTGGACTTGCTAGAAAGCTTCGACACGTGACTCTTCTTGAAAATATGATGAATTGCAATTGCATTGTTGAGTAAGAACATAGTTTATGCTTCCACTTCGATGTTGTGATGAATTGTTATTTGTTCATGAGAAACCATATGATAAAGTTTGTTTCTGTTATAATAATATGCATGATGCTACTATGTCCGTATTTTGTTTTTATCGGCGCCTCTCTCTCAAAACATGTATACATGATTTTCGATATCGGCTTTCGCTTGAGAGCAAGCGAGGCCTAAGCTTGGGGGAGTTGATACGTCCATTTTGCATCATGTTTTCGTACAGTCATTTCTAATGTTTTTATACATAATAATGCTTAATGGAGTAATTCTAATGTTATTTATCTCATAATGTGCAACGTCTACACAAGGAGGGAGAATACCGGCAGCTGGAATTCTGGACCTGAAAAAGCTACGTCAAAGATACCTATTCTACACATCTCCAAACGAGCTGAATTTTTACGGACATTATTTTGGGATAGATAATAAATAATGGAGCAAATAACCACCAGAGAGGGGCTTCCTGGTGACCTAATGACCCACAAGTATAGCAGATCTGTCATAGTCCTTTCGAGAAGTAAGAGTGTGAAACCTAATGAGGAGCAGAAGGTAATGACAAGCGGTTTTCAGCAAGGTATTTTCTGCAGCACTTAAATTGTCGGTAACCGATAGTTTTGTGATAAGATAATTCATAACGGGTAACAAGTAACAAATATAACAAAGGTGCAGCAAGGTGGCCCAATTCCTTTTGTAGCAAAGGATAAGCCTGGACAATCTCTTATATAAAGCAAAGTGCTCTCGAGGACACATGGGAATTATTGTCAAGTTAGTTTTCATCATGGTCATATGATTCGCCTTCGCTACTTTGATAATTTGATATGTTGGTGGACCAGTGCTTGGGTTCTATCCTTACTTGGACAAGCCTCCCACTTATTATTAACCCCTCTCGCAAGCATCCGGAACTACAAAAAAATAATTAAGATAAATCTAACCATAGCATGAAACATGTGGATCCAAATCAGCCACTTACAAAGCAACACGTAAACTAGGGTTTAAGCTTCTGTCACTCTAGCAACTCATCATCTACTTATTACTTCCCAATGACTTCCCCTAGGCCCAAATAATGGTGAAGTGTCACGTAGTCGACGTTCACATAGCACAACTAGATGATAGACAACATACATCTCATCAAAATATAAAACGAATACCAAATTCACATGATTACCTATAACAAGACTTCTCCCATGTCCTCAGGAACAAACGTAACTACTCACAAAGCCTATCCATGTTCATAATCATAGGGGTATTTAATAGCATCAAGGATCTGAACATATGATCTTCCAGCAAATAAACCAACTAGCATCAACTACAAGGGGTAATCAACACTACTAGCAACCCAAATGTACCAATCTGAGGTTTTTAGACAAAGATTGAAAACAAGAGATGTACTAGGGTTTGAGAGGAGATGGTGCTGGTGCAGATGTTGATGAAGATTGACCCTCCCTCGATGAGAGGATCGTTGGTGATGACGATGGCTTCGATTTCCCCCTCCTAGAGGGAAGTTTCCCCGGTATAACAACTCCATTCGAGCCCTAGATGGCTTCTGCCCAGGTCCCGCCTCAAGACGGCGGCGCTTCATCCCAAAAGCTTCCTTCTAAATTTTCTCTAGGTCCAAACCCCTCATATACCAGAAGATGGGCGTCGGATGATGGCCATGGGGCCCATAAGCCCTGGGGGCGCCCCCTAGGCTTGTGACCACCTGGTGGGTCCCTTTCTGTTGTATTCTTCACCCAATATTACATATATATATATATATATATATATATATATATATATATATATATATATATATAATCCAAAACAATTCTTCGTAAAATTTCAGGACATTTGGAGTTGTGCAGAATAGGTATCTCAGATTTGCTCCTTTCTGGTCCAGAATTCCAGCTGTTGTCATTCTCCCTCTTCATGTAAATCTTGTAAAATAAGAGGCATAAGTATTGTACCATAATGTGGAATAACAGTCCATAATGCAATACATATGAACATAAAAATATGACGCGAAATGGACGTATCAACTCCCCCAAGCTTTGACCTTGCTTGTCCTCAAGCGAAAGCCGAAATCGATAATCATGATCACATGTTTTGAGATAGAGGTGTCGATAAAATAAAATACGGACATGAGGGCATCATGATCATCTTTAGAACAAAAATATATTGTCATATAACGTCTTATACCAAAGTAATAATTCGTTGACAAAGTAAAGTATGAATCACATTCTTCATTGAAAACTAACAAACTATGAACTTAGTCATTGAAGTAATTGCAATTTATCATAACATCGGAAAGAATCCATGTAAGAGGTTTTATATAGCAAGTTCACATACTCAACCATCTATTAATCTTTCATAATTTCTAACACTCACGCGATACTTATGTGATCAAAGCTTCAATCGAACACATAGAAAGATAGGGGCTTATAGTCTCGCCTCCCAACGATTTACCTCAAGGGTAATGTCAACAATAACAGTTTATGATCTTCTACATCCGTATGGATATATATACATACATATATATATATATATATATATATATATATATATATATATATATATATATATATATATATATATATATATATATATATATATATAGATCTTTCTCCAACATATAGTGCTTTCCAAAAGAGAAAACTAAAAGGAAGGATGAAGATCACTATGACTCTAGTATTAAGGCATACATTAAAATAAAAGATAGGCCCTTGGCAGAGGGAAGCAGATGTTGTCATGCGCTTTTCGGTTGGATGCACAAAATCTTAATGCAAAGGAACATCACTTTATATTCCCACTTGTGATGGAGAACTTTATTATGCAGTCCATTGCTTTTATTTGTTCCCAATCACAAGATTGTAAAAGGCTTATTTTCCTCACACTAAAAGGACACACATATTTAGAGGGCAATTTTTAGTGCTTGCACCAATGACTACTTACTTGAAGGATCTTACTCAATTGATAGGTAGATATAGTGGACTCTCATGGCAAAACTAGGTTGAAGGGTTTTTGGATGCACAAGTAGTATCTCTACTTGGTGCATATATTTTTTGGCTAGCATAAGAGGGAAAGTATCCCAACATGTTGGATGATCTATGATAATATAATTTCTATTCGGATATAAAGGAACATAACATATTACATTGTCTTCCTTGTCCAACATCAACCCTTTAGCATATAATATTTTAATCAGTGCTCACAATCACAAAAGATATCCAAGATAGTATATTTATATGTGAAACCTCTCTTTCTTTATTACTTCCTTTTAATTGCACCAATGACCAAAACTATGTTTGTCAACTATCAACAAGGTTCACGTAGCATACTCCTTATATGTGAAGTCATCACTCCCCATAAGATTATTATATAATATCTTTTTATTTTATTTTATTTATTCTCCAAAATTAAAGAAAAGAAGCAAAGCCCTTGACTCAAAACTAATCTTTAATATATAACTCTCACACTCGATTACATCGATAGATCACTAAACAAAACTAAAGGACTAGATAATGCTAAAATATTTATTTTACTACATCAGGATATAACCAACAGGTTCAAACTAAGATAAACGATAATTATAAAGATGTGATGGTGATACGATACCGGGACACCTCCCCCAAGCTTGGTACAAGCTAAGGGGAGTGCCCATACCCATGTACTCAAGTCTCCTTCGGTCATGGTGATGATGGGGTTGATGATGTGGAAGGTGTCGGTGTCAAAACCGGCAGACCTCGGTGTAGGGCGTCCCAAGCTGTGGATCTAGGATCAATAGGTAACAAGGGACGACGAACAAAGTGTTTACCCAGGTTCGGGTCCTCTCGAAGAGGTAAAACCCTAGGTCATGCTTGATTGTATTGATGGTATAATGTGATTTACATAGTAGATCTTCCTCAAGATCAGTATGAGCTAGCCCTAGGCTATGGGGGATGAAGACAATTCCTCTTCTAATGACTACAACCCTCGGTTTATATAGACACCGACGGGTTAGGGTTACCAGATATATTACAATAAGGAATAAAGGAGATCCTACGCCTTCGTAACTTGGAGGGCACACTATGGCTTCATAAATCTCCTGCCATAATATGGCTCCACTAGTTCGGCCCATGTACAATGGGTCGTCGCCCCGAGGACCGCTTAGTCCATGACTCCCTCTGTAGCCCCCGAACTTGCTTCCAATGCCAGGACTTGTATCCAGTATCCATCTGTTCGACCAGTATTCGGTTTTGCCGGGCGAGTTCCTCAGCAAGCCCCTCCTCTGTTCGGTACCAAGTGATGTCCGAAGTCTGAAACAACTATTTTTTAACACCGAAGGTAATAATAAAAATATTGCTCGAGCACCAATAGTGCCTTTATCTAACTACCTTTTCTCCTTCAACGAAGAGTCGCTTCCGGCTATAATGCCTAGCAGTTACTATTTCTCGAAGTGCGGCTCGAGGCTGACGCCACGCTTGACAGGTCCCCTCAAGGTGGAGATCGTGTCCCACTTTTCGGGGAATATGGTTAATGATTTCGATTCCTCTCCCAGCTCATAACATTGCAGAGATATCGTGGAGTGGGGAGGCCAATGGCGTGAAAGAAGGGATATGTGGCCTGCCCACAAGCTATAAAGGGCGGCCACTGCAGTCTGCATTCCACGCCTTCTCCTTTCTTTCACACTCGCAGTTCTTCAGAGCTCTGTTGCCTTTTGTTCCTGCTTCCATAGCCAATCCCACTTCACCTTCTTCGACCATGGCCTCCTCCGTCACCAATGAGGAGATTCCGAAGCTGGAGGAGGCCGGTTACTTGTCGGCCAATGTCGCCCATCGAGCCCCGGAAAAGGTCCAAATCATCCCTACTCCCTAGCCGAGCGAGAGAGTATTTTTTGTTCCTCATTTCCTTAGGGGGCTAGGATTTCCCCTGCACCCCTTTATGCGGGGCTAATGTTCTACTATGGGTTGGATTTCCACGACTTAGCCCCCAACTCCCTCCTCCACAATTCGACCTTCATCGTTGTTTGTGAGGCGCTCCTCCAGGTCCAGCCACACTTCAGCTTATGGCTGAAGGTGTTCAACATGAAACCCAAGGTGGCCAGCGACGAGCACGTGGACTACGGAGGGGCCATCGTTAGCAAGCTGACATGGGTCTAGTGACCGGAGGGCCATTTCGTCGAAACCGTTCAAATGTGTTAGAAGGAGTGGTTCTACATCACCGAACCAAGGGAAGCCGCATGTCGAGTGGCCCCTGCAATCCGGTCCGGACCCCCCACTAGATTGGCCTCCTGGACCACCAAGGGTCCGGACTAGGGTTGCGTCGCCGACACCAAAGCGCTACAAAAGCGCGTCGACAGCGTAATAGAGACCGACGCAAAGCTGGTCGACGTGTTTGAGATCATACTCCGCTGCGGTCTCCTCCCTTGCCAGGAGAGGGCCAAGCCCGTGTGGGAGTATGAGCCCGAAGATCTGGCCACTGTGCAGCACCTCTTCGGCATGACTCCTGACAAGATATGGGGCCAACTATTCTAGCCCTAGGAGGAGTGGCTGGCCGAGGGGAAGGACATTGGTCTTGACACTGCGAATCCTACAATGGAGGTGAGTGTCATGTGTCTTCGAAAATTGTCCGGATATTGACATTATGTGAGATTCGATCTAACCTTGTTATGTCGATTCTACAGGGCTGTCTTGCCAAGGCCAACAAGATCAGCGGCCCATCATCATTGCAGGAGGAGCCCCGATCAGAGCAGCTGGAGAAGATGCTTGTAGTGGTGCCTTACAAGCCATGTGCCAAGAAGGGCAAGAAGTAATAAGCCCCGCAGGCTAGGAAGGGCCTTCGCCGCAGGATCTATGTGGGCAACCAGTCCTGAGAAGTTGCCTCCTCAACCGTACAAGATAGGGGTGAAGAGGAGGAGGATGAAGAGGAAAGTGGCTTTCGCACTCCAAGAAGAGGCCGGCGTCCGAGGACACAGAGGAGGTCCAACCTTCCCCTGCCTCAAAGAGACAACACCAGCCTAAGCTGGTCATACCTGATAGCTCGGATGAAGAGAAGTCCGAGGAATCCTAGGAGGCCCTGAAGAAGGGATCCAGGGTGAAGCCGCCTGCCATTTCGTAAGGTGTCTGCATTTTCAGTTATCATGCTTTGAGTATTTTGTTTTAGTTGAAGGTTAACCCCTCCGAATTGTAGTCCCCACGTGAGCGCCCCATCGAGCAAACCTCGAAAGGGACGTCTCCGCCCGCCAATCTGGCGGACAGTGGGTCTATGTGTTGGTGTACTAAAGTTTGTGCCCTTTAGCACCCCATACTTGTGAACGGGCAGTCATAGCCACACCCTCGGCAAGGCCTGACGGGGGCGATCGAGGACAGACGTAAGGTGAAGAGAAGCAGCCAAGCCAGTGAGTAGAGGACGAGCTGGACCCCGGCAAGATCCTTGCCGGGACGGCTTGCGAGACCCCGACCACATCCTTGCCGGGACAACTTACCAAGCACTAACAAGAGCACCACCCTTGGGGTTGAGAGCTCTGACACCATCGACAACGTTAAGGCCAAGACCCAGGGGTGCACGTGTAGTGGTGTGCATATCTTTGTGAAGGCCAGAAGACGAGGTACCTAGCAAGATCCTTGCTGGAGGCGTCTGTGAGGCCCCAGCAAGATCCTTGTCGGGAACATCAGTAGGACTGCGGCAAGGCTCCGCCACCCCGTCACCACTCCAGCGCAGTAGCCGGCCAGCCAGCCTAGCAACCGCCTGTGTGGTGGCCTGCAGATCTTCGCGAAGATCCTTCCACCTATCCAGCGAAGCAGCTAGCCAGCCAACTTGGCGCTACATGCCTTGTCGGCATGGACGCGTGTCAAGATAGAGCGGGGTGGTGATGGACGGGACGGGTTCTATTCTTGTCGCCAATAAAGCTGGGGGCACATAAGCAACGCATTTAATGTGTTTGTCCTAAGATGCCGATGATAAAAATAGACACTGTAGCTACTTTACACCTCATGTATGCCACTTTGGCAGCCCCTTGTACATATAAAAGGAGGCCCATGGCATACTAGATGGGGGTTCGATCGTTTGAACATCTCGGCCCAGCTTGCATGCGTAGCAGCGAGCCGAAGCTCAAGAACATAGAATATACACTCAAGCAGGACTAGGGTTTTACACTGCTCAGCGGCCCGAATCAGGGTAAAAATCCGTCATGTTGACCATTAGATCCGCTCTTTGCTTTACCCCTCTTCCATGCCAAACCGTAGAAGGGATCCATGTGACCCCGTAGGTGTCGTTCTGCACCAACACTATAGCCCACTCCGCGCCTTCTTTGGCCCCCCGAAGAGGCTCCTCCTTCGAACACGCAGGGTGAGGTAGATGTCGTGATGGTCGAGGTTAACACCTCGGTCACCTCAAATCATGACGGAGCGTCCCTTGTGGCCGGCGATGGAGAAGAGTCCGGCCATCCGGACCCCCTCCGTCAATCGGTCCCGAGCCCCCGAGGCCTTCGACGGTACAGGTTCCTCCCAAACGGGAGGGGGCCGGGGAGCTAACGCCGGTGCCAAACACCTCCGCAAGGGCGGTGGTTGGCTGGCCAGACATGATGGGGGAGTTGGTGAGCAACTCCATCATCGTTGAGGGGCACCACACCCTTATGGGTGCTTTTATGCAGAGTGTTTCGGTCCGTCCAATCAGGACTGAATGACGATGTCCAAGGCCTTCTAACAGGCTTTGAGGGAAGTCAAGTAATGATCTTTCCATGTAATGCGGTTATAATTGTTAGTTTAGGTAGGCCGCATACATAGCAGCCCCGAGACTCTGCCAGGACCTCGAAGATACCTGTAGAGGATCAAATTTGGTAGGTCAGTTAATAATGTCGACATTTCTGGTGCTAACGCATGCATCTTCCGCTGCCGCGGATGCTACTATCGCGGCGTTACAGGAGATGCACTACTGCAGGATGCTGCAGGACACTACGATCAGAGACCCTTCGACGAAACTGTGTGCGATGCAATAATCGCAAATGGTGGTGTAAAAAACACCAAAAAGGTGCAAACTGTTTGCGATGATGGATGCAGCAAACACGGTTCAAATTTTAGTTGTGTGTGCGATGCAGGGCATGCGGTTCAATTCAATTAACTATTTGCGATGAGGAGGAGCAAAAGAAACGGGCAGCCAGATGAGGGTGTGTGCGATATACAACATACGGTTCACTCGGATGAACTGTTTGTGATTAGGCAACACAAAAGAAACGGTCAGCTAGATCAAGGTGTGTGCAATATACGGCATGCGGTTCACTCGGATGAACTGTTTGCGTTGAGACAAGAGAACAGAAACGGTTCAATATAACAAGATGTGTGTGATACGCAGCAAACAGGTTTGTAATTGGAAACATGTGGGAAGAATGATAACAACACAGGCGATTCTTGTTAACAAGCCGTGTGTGTTGTGAGCAAATGATTGTTGGTATACAATTGTCAGTGATTGTTGATCATCACCGACAAGATCCATTGTTTAGTCCGTGTGCGATGTGATTTTCTCTGTCTACAGAGCATCAACATTATACTTAAAAAGACAACATTGCAAAACCAAATTAAGCATACAATTACACAAGTGACTACACACATAACATTTCCGCACACCAAAGTAAGCAATCACATGCATACTGAACTAGGAGAAATGAGGATCTAATCATCTACTTATTGTTGCGACGACGCTTGACATTGCTTTGCTTTCGGTTGGATCCCTGGCTATTTTGGTGAAGGAGGCACTTCCTCATGTGAACAAAACACCTGTACATGTCGTAGCTTGTGTATGCCTCCTTGGCCGCATACAAGATGTGAGCCTTGTCGAGTTTCTCCATCCAGGCCGAGTGCTAGGAATGCTTGTCCATTTTGCAGGAATCATTCATGTCTCTCTCCTCCACATAGGAAAAACTGCCATGTAAGCAGGCTATAAGCCCACTATTGTAGTACTTGCTCTTAGCGGCGTGGCGGACCAACCGTGTGGGGTGCGAAGTGGATTTGCTTGTGTGGGGGACGGAGGCCATCCCACGCGGGTGCTAAGTCTGAGAGGACGACCATGTCATCAGTGTGTGACCTCTATGGCAACCGTCCGCTCCCCACTAGCCTCTTCGTGTACCGTGGCAACCATCCTCCGCCTCTTCGCCGTTCCATCTCGATTTGGAACTGCTATCGCACGCTTTACCTCCCTCCGTTTGCCTTCACCCTTCCTTCTGCCATTGTTCGATTGTCTTCTCCATGGAGGGAATAGGCTGAAAACGACCCTGTTATTCTTGCCCCGATCTGAAAGATGACGTGGTGGAGGAACTCATTGATCGGTGCGATGTCATCACCTCGGCTAGCATGGCAGGTTCATTCAAGACCATTCTCGACTCAACAAATAACATCATTACAAAGAACCCAAGGGTTCAGGAGCAGTTTGATCTCCCATATCTTCTTCGCCATTACGCTGGTCGTCGGCGTGGGGACGACGGAAGCCTTGCCTTGTGCAAGTTGATGTCGTTTGATAATGATACATGTGATGTTAAGATGTCATCGCTTGAGGGTAAGGCTTGCGCATGCACAAATGGAGATTGGTTTGTTTATCCTAGGTATAACTGCGAGTGGGAACTTGTAAATGCGTACACTGGTTACCGGGTCCCACTTCCAAAAATCACAGACTGCCCTGACATTGAGCACACAGATGATCTATGTACGTTCAAATATGATCATGATGACTGTCGTCTACAGAAGATAGCAATTTGTCAAGTTCCCAACCGCTCTTGGGATTACATGAACTATCATGTTGTTGCTATCTTCAACAAGCTTGTTGCCATCATTACTTCCACGCCTCGATGGATATTGCTCAAAAATCAATTTATGTACACAGATGAGTACTGCGATGCAAGTCAATACGAGCGTCTTGTGTTTGCTGTCACAACTCGTGGCGCTGTTTTTGCATGGAATCCTGATTGTTTTGGTACGTTTGTCTTCCACCGTAATTAGAATTGTTTCATCCACGTGCATGCGAGTTAGTATCCCCGTACTAATTAACCTTCATGCGTTTCCAAGGTCCTATGAACATTCCACCACCTATGCTTGAATTTTTTTATAACCAAGGGGGCGATGACGATGGTGATGATCACGAGCATGACCTATATAGTCAGTGGCATCTGGGAACTTATTCTGATGGATCACCTCTTCTTGTATGTATAGAGGGCATTGCTGATGTTACTAAGAAAGTAGGTGTTGTCTTCCATGGTCGCACTCACCAGACCTATTCCAACATCTGTTGTAGAGTATTTGTGGCACCAAGGCTCAGAGAAAACCGGAATGCCCCGTATTCCAGCCCAGAGATCGAGAAGAAGTCTTCTGGAATATGGTACTGCTCAGTATAGAACAAACCAGCTCTTTATTACAACACGAATATGATTACAAGGGTTACGATATTACAATGAATAACATCGGCACGACGACACTACGCCAACCACGGTTGCTCTATACAAGCAACATACCAACTAAAAGTAGCGGAACAACTACTCGAAGCGCAACAACGACCGGCGATGATGGACTCCAATGCACAGGGACTCTGGCTGGAACGTTTATCCTAGCTCGCGAACATGGGAACAACACCAAACAAGCAAGCAATCCAGGCACGACCTGCATGCTGGCATGACACGACAGGTCAGTACATTGAATGTACTTGCAATCTCACAATAACTAGAAGCATTCAAGACAAACAACAACATGGCAATTATCGGTTAATCAGAAATTCTCAGGAGATCATCAAGATAACATAGAATGAACAACATGAACATGATACAACTAAACAATATGAGCATGGCATGAACATATAAATCTGATGATACTATCATGCAACATGATGACACTACATGCACCATTTATTCTGTTCGGGTTACCTTGTAACCATCACATGCATCACTTACCAACCTCAGACATTATACGTTCATCTCAGGATCAAATCAAGCTTGGTATAAACAATACCATAGTTATCATTAAATGACCACAAGGAGCTTGATCTTTACCCACGATTCTCGCACAACATCATGAATATCCAACAACTCGGTATCCTCGATACCACCGTGATCATTCCGGCGATCACAACCATGACCAACACTTGGTCTCAAAGGGTGATCTTTCCGACGATCACAACCAACTTATCTCATCATCGAACCGGGGTTGTTATGAAGCACATTTTTATTATTACTGCTGACTCATAGTGTGACCAACTACAAACTAGGCTCTTATCCGCGGGCGCGGCTATCGATAGATTAATATACACTCTGTAGAGGTAGCACACTGTACCTACACTACGGAACCCATGGCCTCGTTCTCCCATTCGGGTGGACCAACGGTGTTCCGACAAAACCGATCTACTGTCATGATACTCTCCCGGCCACTCCGACTCATGCCCCACTGGGCTAGTCCTGGGTGGCCCCGTGTCTACCAAAGACACAACGACCACTGTCGTGGACAAACATAAATGGTCCCAAACGGGGACCGAGATCCAATCAACAACAATGGGCTCACAAGGTTATGTCTGCTTACCGGGCCAAGGTACCGCACGCCCATAACCTTCCCTCGTTGGAGGCACCGACGAGAAGCATGACAATAGACCCAGTTAGGACCTTCCCATAAAGGTAAACGTGGTTGCACTGGTCAGTTTGATATGGTGGCACCATGACTCAGCCAACAGTTGTTCAAGTTCAATTTAATCCGGTTAAACTTGAACGCAAATATGCTGAGTCATGATAGAATACATGATGCAATTACAATGCATGAGCATGAATATCAACATAACCATTAAAGAACCACATAACTATCCACCATATCAACAATAACTCATAAGCATATACTGACTAGCATGAACATCATAAGTACATACTTTCCCGAAACATAGCATGACTACTAACATCAACAATAAATATCATGCAAGATCATATCAATAATACCATCATGCAAGCATTTAACTAACTGGATGCAAAGGAACATGCATAACAACGGTACTCGAGAGAGACGGAAGTTATGCAAGAAAATATGAAAAGAATACTAGCAACTAGTAGGGCATGATAACCAGGGGCATAACAACATAGCAAGAAAATAAACAATAACCCGGAAGCATTACCGAAACAATGATTATCATATTTTAAACAAGCAATCATTTAATAAATATTCAAGTTGAAAACCATGGCTACTGCATGACTATCACGCAAGTGGGTATTGTGGTTTGCCTGGGGTGAAGGAGACTCTAGGAAGAAGTGCGGTGAAGCCGCGGAACGAATCGCCGGAAACAGTTCTCTCTCAGAGGGGGCTGTTTACGGGCAATGGTATAATGGTCATTTTTAGAATGTCAAACCATAGTGAAAATGATACCAACAGAACGGGTTCGACGAGACAAAGACTTGGGCTTTAGAATCACCTAATTCGGAGTTACGGTTGAAAAGTTATGAAGGTTTGAAGGAGAGGGACCAATCTATGAATATTTCTTCAGCAAATAGGTCCCTGAGTGGATAAGACAAAAGCGCAAAATCAGAAATCCGCTTTCTGGATTGGAAAACGCACTTTGGACCGCAGAAGAATAAAAATACGCTTTCAGAACTTGGAAAACGTATTCAGCCCCGAAGCAGAAGGAAAGTACACTTTTGTTAAAGGAAAACGTACTTGCAGAAATACATTTCCACATAACGTACCTGGGCCCGGGCGGGATCAACGCCTAGGCGCTGACGAGCGGGACCCACGTGCAGGGGAGGGGGGCGATCAGGGTCGTCTTCTTCCTCGCGCTCGCTCTGCCCCGACAAGGAGAAGAGGATGCACGTGGCTGGCGGGGGCCCGGGCTGCTCCAGCCGGGCCTAGCCGAGCTGAGGTCAACCGCGGGGCCGGCGGGACTTGGCGCCTTCGGACCCGGGCAGCAGGAGCGCCGGGGCGGCCTGGGAAGGTGGCGACGGGAGGACGACCGGGGAGGCACGGGCGGTTGCGGCGACGGGATCGGCCAGCTCCGGCCGTCTCCGGCCGAGTGGAGCGCACCGACGGGACCACAGGGCCGCGCCATACCCGTTCAGAGGATCAGCTGGCGCCGGGGAGGCCGTGGCGACGGAGGAGTAGAGAGAGCTCAGGTGGCGGAGGTTCTCGGCGAAGCAGGGGCTCCGGCGAGGGGGCAAGGGGTTGGGGCGGCTCGGTGGGACGAGGGGAAGTCACTGGACAACACCAGAGGAGGAGAGGGGGCTTGGGTTGGCCAGAACTAGGTCGAGACCGAGGCGGCCATGGCGAACGCCGGCGAAAAGAAGAAGAACCCGAGGGCTCTGGTGGTTGAGAGAGACAAGGGAGGAGCTGGTGAGGTGCGGAATGGCTCGGGGGTCCTTAAACAGGCGCGGAGGAGAGCTCTGGACACTCACTAGAGAGCTGGAGCAGTGCTCTAATGGAGAACAGCGGCAGTGCACCATAGTGGCACTATTGTGACGGTGCGCTGCCGGCGAGCCACGACGAGGTAGTGATGCAGGGAGGTGCAGTCGAGCACGGGCAAGCTCCTGGACAAGGTTTGAGGCCGAGACGAGGAGGGAGGCAATGAGCATAGTGGCCCGACCGTTCCAGAGCGCGCGTTGTGCATGACGCAGGCCAGGTCACCACGTGCACTGGGGCGAGCGGCGCGCTTTGGCGTGGCCGACCATGTCCAGTAGGATGACTTAAGTTTCCTTAGTCAAGATGCAGAAAGAATTTGGTCCAGGGGCAAAGAAGAGATTTGTAGATGGATCCATGGTAAATCAATAGGAAGGTGTTTGTAACTTCCTGTGGTAAAACCAGCTAGGTAACTTGGTAACTAAGTTGTCGGGCGATGATCTTACACCAAGATGCTGTAGATCACCAAAAATCAGACTACGAGGAGGAGTTTAGATGACACTTGCTGTAGAAAGTGCAAAACTGGCCAGAATTAGGGATTATGATGTTTCACTCACATACTTAAGTGTCATGAGCTAAAATTTGGTGGAGTTGAATCATTTGACCATATGGAGCTGCTGTAAAAACCTCATGCCATTTAGAGTTACCAAAGTGGCAGTTCCTTCACAAAGCCCATTCTGGACAGAATCTTGAAGAATTTACTGGGGGTAAATGGATAACTATATTGAGTCAAAACTTGGTGGAGGGGGTAGAGGTAGATGTAAGAATGGCCTGGTAAATTAGAAGCTCAAATTAAGCAAGGTAAAATAGGGTTGCTTCACAAAGTGAAAATTTTACCAGAAACCAAGATTTGGAGCTGAGCTCACATAGATGATCTCCATGAGCTCAAATTTGGCGAATATGCATGATTTGATGAAATGAAGAATGTGACCAAGTTTTATCTCATTTGGACATGCCTAGAATATAGTTCCTTCACAAAGTTCCTTTCTGGACAAAAACTTTGGAAAAACACTGAAAATAATTACTAGGCAAATGAGTATGAAAATTGGTACAAGGCATTGATATGGACATGGAAAGATGTCCACCAAGTTTGGTGGAAATTGGGAAAATATAAATAACACTTGCTTCACAAAGTGCCATTTAGGGCAGAATAGGAAAATGATTATTGGAGGATTATTTTTTAACATGGCAATGCAATGTTTTGCCATATTTGATCAAGATATGACCCAAACAATTTATGAGAATTACTTGGAAATTTTTAGAATGACAGAGATATAGGTTGCTTCACAACCTAGGGCAAAAAGATTTATTCCTTTAATAGAAAAGGAATATTCCTTGGAAAAAGAATATTGGCTTAGGTCAAGGATGGAAATGACAGGGTCTTGGGATGATGAGAAGGATGGAAAGCCACTATAAAACCAAGGAAGACATGATCTTCCCAAGTTTGAGAACCACATAGCCACTGAAAAGCAAATAAAATCAAGAAATCCAAGAAATTCATCAGAAAAAGAAAAGGGAAAAATCCATGCTTTTACAAACATCCCCCCCTAAAAGAAATCTCATCCTCGAGATTTGGTTGTTCAGGGTTAAATAATTTTTTTGACTTGAAGAAACCGTTTCCAACTCAGGTTTCTTTTATTCATAATATTTCCATTGAATTGAACTTTACTGACTGCGTTGATCTGGGGGAGGTTTGCTTTGTGTATCTGACATTTTGACAGGGCGTACCATATATGTTCCTATTTATACTGACTCAAATTTTATTTCATATCTACTGGCTGAGCTAGCATCCGAAATATTATTTTTACGGACATACTTGTCCTTCTTGATATTGATCCTTGCTGGAAATGTTATCTTCGTATCGAGTACCGAGAATATTCCACGGAGTTGGGGAACATATCATCCCGTGGAACAAAGAATATCTTCTATCCAGGCATTAGATTTCTTCAATATAGGCATGCCTTCTGGTTCCAAAATAGTGATGTGGATCATATTTGTTTTTGCTAACGGATGCTGTCATATTGCAGGAGTTTTTGACTTATCTTGACTGTCTTCACAATCTAAAGTATCCAAGTTGTACCAAAGTTATAACTGTCGCTTGTCGTGACTGATAGAAAAATGCACCATCCTCTGATGATAAAATTTGCAGTCTTGACTGGCGGTGATCTTGGCAATTAATCCCATCCACGCAGGCTATTCTTTTAATTGCTTCCCATATGCGAGAGATAATAATCCTCAAAGTATATGTTTTCACACTGATTCTTCCTTGTGCCAGTATCTCCTTGGGAATAAGAATTGGTGCGATGCTCCATCGCGGGTGTCGAGGTCAATATATTGAGTTGTCCATGAGTCTGACTAGACACACTCGGGCATTCAACACTGACAGTTCTGAGCATGCTATGGACTGAGCTGGTTGCCTTGCTATGAGGTCCTTACCACAATGGAGTATATCTCTTAGGTGGATCTTTGCTTTGGTTCGCCGTGGAATAAGACGGTCTTGGGCATCCACATTTTTTACATAATAACAGGCATACCTATATTGTTGGTCTTGCTGTTTCATTATTACTTTCTTCATCTAGATCCTCAACTGAAAGAGCGGGGCCTTACATAGATCCTTGATTATTTTTGCGGCCCTGAATATGGTTACGTACCTTGGTCTGTTTTGAGCCCCGTTATATTTATCCGGCTCACGTGTGGTTACACAGATCTCGATACTGTTGGGGATTATGCCGCATAGTGACATGGTTAATAACATCATATAGTTGGATTGTGCGGGACTGATCTTGACAATTACTGCCAAGATTATTGTCTCAGTGTTGTCTTTCCTTCAAGACTTCTTGATCATGGCATCACCCACTGGTTTCTTTTTCGTGAATAAAAGGTGTCGGATGTGTACCGTGAATTCTTCCATGTGCGAGAGACTTGCATGGACTTGGCAGCATACTGAATGAATTAATATATGTTTCTCGAGGCATACCTCTGACCAATTTATTTCAGACCAACTGTTGAAGATCCGCCACTTGGAAAACACTGCCATATGCTGACAATTCCAAATTTAATGCCTTGTATTAGTGCCATACAAAAGAATACTGGGCAGCTTGCGTTCGGAAACCACCGGGGTGTCGTAGTGAGGAAGACTGAGTGGCTTATGCTTGAAGCCTTTGGTGGATATCTTCTTGAGTAAAAACGGGGTACCGTACCTCATAAGCTTCCCCCCTTAAAGACTTTGCAAGGGAAGACTTGGTATCTCATGCCAGAAGCTTTTGCAGTATTTTATTGAGAAGACTAAATATCTTGCATGGGAATCCATTCATTCCCTACCGATGCAGACTGCGAACCTTTACTTCGCCAATAAATTTTTGAGATGGATGGAACTGGTTTTCTCGATGATCGGACTGACATACATACATACATATATATACCTTTGTCAATTTGGCAGCTGATTATTTGTATGGCAAGAATCTTCTGACTGTCCTTACTGAATTCACCGTGCCTTTGGACTGACTTCTGGGCATCGCAATGCTTTAAAATTGGCTTATGGCAGATTCAATCATCGCGTACGGACCATACCTTTGACTGGGAATGCACTGTTGATCCATTTTGTTCTCTTGCTGATTTAATACTTGCTGCACTAAAGTGTATCTCTGACACGTACTTGCTGCTGAAAGTCTGAGCAGAATATACTTATATTCAGACCGGATGTAATACAATGTTGTCGGCTGAAAATCTGAATTCCTTGGTGTATATCTATGCTGCTCACGGCTTTTTCTGATCCGGTGTCGGTCGAGGAATAATTTCCATAAGGGGGTAACACCGAGGATTTAAAACAAAGAAGCAGGAGAAAAACTATTTATTGCAACAAATCATACAGCAAACAAGCTACAAATCTGCTCCACACAGGCACACACAAGAATGATGCTACAATAGATGCACAAACACTACACGAAGGATTACATCCTACGCTTGAGTAAACGCTCACGAACTGACGAGGAAGCTAAGGGAGTAGCGAGTGGAACCGCTGACTCTGAAACTCCGGATGGACGAGGCGGAGTTGTTGGAGAAGCTGGCGGAGACTGACGTAAAGCGACACCAAGCAATCTCCTGGCCTGTCGTGGAATTAACACGGCAGATGTCCAGATTAACAGACTTAGGTGTGAGGCCGCGCATCTATGTAGTAGCTTGAGAGGGGTTGAGCGGAATCAAGAGATGCAACGCAAGACAAGGGTTTAGACAGCTTCGGGCCCCGGGAAACATCATCCGGTAATAGCCCTACGTGCTGTTTGAGGCTAGATCTCATTATGATCCTCATGGTGTCGCCGGTAAACCGGCTCTTGGTGTCTAGCCCTAGAAACTTGTGAAAAACTCCTCTCTCTTTGGAGAGCCCTGCCCCTCCTTATATATGTTGAAGGGACGGGTTACATGACTAGTCCTAGTAGGATTAGGATTGCTTTATTACAAGGAGTCCTAGTCTTGCTTCCTTTGTAAGAGAATATTCCTTATGCTTTCATCATAAACCGTCCCACCATAACGTGAACCGGCCTTCTAGGCCTTGGGCCTTGTTATCAGTGATCCGCCCGCCGGTTTACTAGTGAATCGCCAAGTGTAAACCGTCTCAAGTAAACCTCCAAGTCCGGACGGGTTATACTTCCGGCCGGGTTACGCCGCGGGGTATATCCCCGACATTAGCCCCCAGTTTAATTTGGATTTTATCCATTTAAACTTGATCCTTCCTGCGAGAAACAACTTTGATAGGTTGTGCTCTGGGCTAAAATATTTTCCTGAACCGGCACCTGATCATCCTTAAATCCTTGCCATTTTCTCCTTGATATTTATCCATGATCTCATAGCAAATCTCCTTAACAGATATATTCATACATTATCGAAGCAAAAAATCCAGGCACTTCTTCTGGAAACTCCGGGTCAATAGAGCAGCTTCATAATCGATTTGCTTGCAGAAGAAATTTTGTAAATAAAAAATCCATTTGAATCAGCCTTCAATGCTCTGACTTGACAAACATATTAGTCTTTGAAATATTCAACTGATATCCAGCCGGCTTGAAGATGCCGGTTTATGATTACTACCATTGCCGGGTCATAAAACTGATGATTCCGGGTCATGACTGTTGCCAGCGGCGGTTCATGATTGTTGCCAATGCCGGTTCATGATTCTTAATAACTCCGGGTTGCAGCCATAGGGTCATAATGATTGGTGACGCCGGGTCAAACTGGTTTCCTTCAAACAGAGAATTCGAAAAAAATTGTTCGATAATAATATAATACCTGTAGCCCCCAAGTCTTGAGTAGGACAAAGTGATGGCTTAAGACTTGCCTCAATATAAATGTTGCAAATTATCGAAGAAATCCAGATTGTTTATTCCAGTAACTAGTAAAAACCGAGTACTCCATATTATGTAGCCCCCCAAGTGCCGGGTTGTCATGCTTGCAGCAACCTGGGACTTGTAATTTCCTGTTGCTCAAAAACGTCAACCAGTGTAGCCCCCAAGGGCCGGGTCATTATGTAATAATGAGCAGGGACTTTGAAAATATGATCATGTAGACTTGAACAACAACGTGTAGCCCCCAAGGGCCGGCTTAGTAAGATAATACTGAGTTTGGACTTGATATATACTTCATTGAACATAACATTATGTAATGTCACTCCCATCATGGGTCTTGAACCCACGTCCACAAGGTTAAGAGCCGTGTGCTTTACCAACTGAGCAGTGAATACTTCAATATAATGGATTAATACATGTGTACCTTGAATTGTTGACAGGAGCATTTGGTAGCCCCCAAGGGCCGGCTTATTATAATGTAATGAGTCGGGTCTTCAATAAGGTGACCCAAAAATGACTTTGCATTAGCCCCCAAGTGTCATGGTGCATGCTTGCAGCGACATGAGACTTGTGTATTTCATGTAATCTCAATTTGAATAATATAGCCCCCAAGTGCCGGGTTGTAAGCCTGCAGCGACTCGGGACTATTCCTTTGTAAAATAAATCATACCATTGACCATATGATATCCATTGCGCTGAAGCGACTTTGAAAACCTCAATCATAATATTGGTTATTGATAACCATAATAAACATCCAGCCATGTTGGCTATTTAAAGATTTGAAGAATATAATCCGGTTTGAAGACCGGTTCCAGTAATGTTTGATCACGCGGTTGGTCTTACCAAGACAGTGTAGTAAGGTCGATAACCCAAAACTTGAGTATTGATAACTACTGCAATTTTTCGCCGATTTATAATAAAACCATACCGTGTTGTGATAAACATCGGATTATCCATATATTACACTGGCGACTTATAGTCAAAAGCCAGGCCGGGTTAACAAACACCGGTCATTATCTTGTCTCATACTGGCGACCTATAGTCAAAGCCAGGCCGGTTTAATAAACACCGGTCATTATCTTACCTGTGATTAAGTGTACCTGTAGACCTTAACCCGGCAGGAATAATGTAAGGCACGGGTGCTGATGAAACCCTTAGCTCTTTGTCGGCTTAATATGATGGCCGATCCGGGTTACGATGAATGCCGGTTTAACTCTCGCTGGTGTTCATGACCCAGACTTTAACTTTGTAGATATATGGTCAACCTTGTAGTTGTCCAGTCTCACATCAATAGACTTGGTTAAAAACAAAACTTGTAAAACCACATAAACAAAGCATTTTTGGCAAATAAGACCATGTAGTCGAGGCTTTTTACGAGCTGCCAGGCTCCAAATTCGAGGCTTTTTATGAGCTACCAGGCTCGAAATTGTGGCTTTTTACGAGCTGCCAGGCTCTGGCTTTTTGCGAGCTGCCAGGCTCCAGGCTTTTTGTGAGCGGCCTTTAAGCTCTAGGCATTTTTTTATGAGCGGCCTTTAAGCTCTTGGCTTTTTGCGAGCTGCCAGGCTCCAGGCTTTTTGTGAGCGGCCTTTAAGCTCTATGCATTTTTTTATGAGCGGCCTTTAAGCTCTATAATTGACGTTGTCATCAATACTACCCAATGTTTCAAGTCCTCTGAGGGATCTTGTCTTTAGGTGATCGACTCGATGATTTTGAATGGTTTTTTACGAGCTGCCAGGCTCCATAATTGACGCATGAAGGGCGCCGGTTTAGGAGGCCGGGTACCTATGTTTGAGTTGCGCTGTGCGACAAACCCTCTTTGGTCCCTTAATCAATAATTGTCCTGTATATCAAAGTATACAGATCAAAGCAATTTGTTTTCTTGATGAAAACAATACATACCAAGAAAATAGATGTAGATGGATATCAGCTGATGTATTGGACCTTATTATCCTCATCCGGGTCTGTTAGTCAACCCGGTATGTTGAATAGACCGGACCGCAGGGCGGACAGTAAAACGACCTCAACATCAGAGGCAGCACACACGAGTCGGCCGCGGTATTGGAAGGCGGTGCAGATGAGCAAGTTGTCCCCCGCGTTGTAAACCGGCGCGATCGCGTGAATCGGCCCTGGCGTGGGTGATAAGCCGCACAAATGGGCAGGTTAATCCCGTCGTTACCTGAAAAATGTCGTTCGCCAGAGTAATTGTTCTTTTAAGAGATAACAATATGTAATATAAAAATATACTATATGGATTGCACCTGATAAGTCAGGCTAGAAATCATCCACCGCGATGTTCATGATCAACATGGTAAAGCTGATATTTTGGTTGGCTGTGCAATCGGCGCGCAACACCGTGTTCTTTTGTCTTCACGTACCAATTGCTGGATTGATGCCATGCACTAAGAGCAGCATCATAGTTTTGTAATAGCTCCTTGATATTTGAAGCGAGTAACCAGAGGTATTCTGTAGCATTTTTTTTTAAACTTGGCCATCCCGCCTTCTCTGCTTCTATCGTTCCTGCCCTATCAAACTGCTATAGCAGGAGCGCTCAAAAACTGGCTCCTATGCATGGGCTTCAGTGACAGAGCATGGCAGCAGCAGAACGAGTCCAAGGCGGCTCAAAACCGGGGCGGCCCAATGGCAGGCAGCCTTGCCAACTGCGGCAGACCGACGAGGCTCCAAGCACGTCAAGAGGGCTTCGGTGGGTCGACGACAGAAGTGGGTTAAGCGGCCTCCTGGAATCTAGCATCGTCGTTAGACGTAATATGTATAAGTTGATCCGGAAGACTGGTTTCTGCAGAGACGTTCCTGGTATTCAGTAGGTATTTGTGTGAGGTGCAGAGCTTTCCTCTGAAGTCTAACATTATGAGAACCAAGTGCATCCATGAGATTGTAACACATCGTCAGGGGTCTTCATCATCTTGAGAGGTGATACGGCAACTTAAACGGTGATGATTCAATGCGGTTGCAGCTCAACCGAGATTGAGTGGACACGGCTCGACGCTGGACCATAGCAAAGGCGGAGGTGACTCGGTTGCTTCAACGTAGCAAAAATAGCACTACAGGCTTGCCTCGGAACCGCGAGCCACAGCAGCATAGGTGGAAGCGCAAAGCGTAGCCGGCAGCCCGTCAGCGGCAGCTCGACGACTTAACATGGAGAGGCTCGAAGGCAAGAGATTGACCCAGTGGCGGCTCAGTGGCGGGAGGCCACAGTGGCGCGCGCAGAAGAGGCATCCGACCATGGTCGTTTATAGGCGCGAAGTGCACCGGCGGGAGTTGCAGCTGTAAAGGCAGCAGCGGCTTGAGCTCTGATTTGGGGCAGCTCGAGTGTGGCCATGGCAGAAGAGGTGTTGTGGCCTGGCATGGCTCGGAGGCCTACAGCGGAGAAGCGACCAAGCGCGCAGGAGCGGCAGCGGCAGGTGACTCGAGGGCGGACGGCCGCTCGACGAAGAGATGGCTCGAGGCCGTGACCGCGGACGATGACCGGCAACTCTGCGGAGACGACGGCTCATGGCCCACTCCAGTAGTGGCGACTTGAAGCAGTGGTGAGGCGGCAATGGTGGGCCGGCGATAGCCGCCCAGTACCGCAGGAGCGGAGGTCCACGTGGGGCGGCTCAGCGGGGTGTCTCACATGGCGGCAAGGGGAGGCCGACCTCGGACAGAACAATACGAGGCCCAGGCGGCGGCGCGTGGCAGCAGTAACAGATTGACTCGGAGGCAGCCGGTGGACTAAGCCCGCGCCCGCGACCGCAGCGGCAGAGGTGAAAAACGGCTCGGAGTCGTCCTGCGCACATGATGAAAATCCTTCTCCGACCTGTCATTTGTTTGAGTTTTCCTCTTGTGCTGATGGATTAATGGTTGGATCGCCTTTGTCTTCACATCCGGAACTAACAGTAACCCTTGAGCCCCTCAAATCTGCCCTTCAAGAATTCGAAACCATCGTGTGATAGCCCCACGGTGGGCACCAACTATCGTGGAATTAACACGGCAGATGTCCGGATTAACGGACTTAGGTGTGAGGCCGTGCATCTATGTAGTAGCTTGAGAGGGGTTGAGCAGAATCGAGAGATGCAACGCAAGACAAGGCTTTAGACAGCTTCGGGCCCCGGGAAACATCATCCGGTAATAGCCCTACGTGCTGTTTGAGGCTAGATCTCATTATGATCCTCATGGTGTCGCCGGTAAACCGGCTCTTGGTGTCTAGCCCTAGAAACTTGTGAAAAACTCCTCTCTCTTTGGGGAGCCCTGCCCCTCCTTATATATGTTGAAGGGGCGGGTTACATGACTAGTCCTAGTAGGATTAGGATTGCTTTATTACAAGGATTCCTAGTCTTGCTTCCTTTGTAAGAGAATATTCCTTATGCTTTCTTCATAAACCAGCCCACCATAACGTGAACCGACCTTCTAGGCCTTGGGCCTTGTTATCCGTGATCCGCTCGCCGGGTTACTAGTGAATCGCCAAGTGTAAAACTTCTCAAGTAAACCGCCAAGTCCGGCCGGGTTATACTTCCGGCTGGGTTACGCCGTGGGGTATATCCCCAACATGGCCCGAATGGCATCTCGGACTAACTCAGAAATAAGAAGACACTCAGACGTCATGTAACGAGACATGACGAGGATAGCCAGGTCATCTTGATGGTTGACGGAGGAAATTGGATTCGCCTAGGATTTCTGAACGATGGTGGGATAATATTGATAAGCACGGTTTTGTTGCACCATGCTCTCTTGATGACGAAGACCGGTGACTCCTGCCATTGCGGCAAGCTGAGCGGCACGCTCTGGAGTAGCGCCGTAACCACTGTGGAAACTGTAGGTGCACTTACCGATAGGAAGCGGGGCTGACAGATGAACATGAGCAACATATTCTCGAATTCTTCCTCCAGCAAAAAACTGGAATACTCGATAATGAGGTGGATCTCCGAGGGAATAAATACTACGCCACATGTCACCAAGGAGGAAGGCAAAGCTGAGAGGTGCATGAGTGGGACTGAACTCAATGGGAACAGAACTAGGAGCTAAGGAAAGGGCACTGAACTCATGGAAGTTGACCGCCATCTACGCATGAAAACATGGGTTAAGGGTAACCGAAATAAGACTACATGCAGCAAACAAATGCAACAACCAAATGCAGCAACCAGACCCCATACTACCGTTTTCTAACGTTCCAGCGGACTAGGACGCTATACAACCAGACCTGCTCTGATACCAAGCCTGTGGCACCCCGTCTTAGAGAAAACAGGAACGCCCCATATTCCGGTCCAGAGATCGAGATGAAGTCTTCTGGAATACGGCACTACTCAGTATAGAACAAACCAGGTCTTTATTACAACAAGAATATGATTACAAGGGTTCAAATATTACAATGAATAACATCGGCACGGTGACACTACGCCAACCACGGTTGCTCTACACAAGCAACATACCAACTTAAAGCAGCGGAACAACTACTAGCAGTGGAACAATGAACGTCGATGATGGACTCCAATCCGCAGGGACTCTGGCTGGAACGTTTATCCTAGCTCGCGAACACTGGAACAACACCAAACAAGCAAGCAATCCAGGCACGACCCGCAAGCTTGCATGACACACCAAGTCAGTACATTGAATGTACTTGCAAGCTCACAATAACCAGAACCATTCAAGACAAACAACAGCATGGCAATTACCGGTTAATCAGAAATTCTCAGGAGATCATCAAGATAACATAGCATGAACAACATGAACATGATACAGCTAAACAATATGAGCATGGCATGAACATATAAATCTGATGATACTATCATGCAACATGATGATACTACATGCACCATTTATTCTATTTGGGTTACCTTGTAACCATCACATGCATCACTTACCAACCTCGGACATTATACGTTCATCTCAGGATCAAATCAAGCTTGGTATAAAAAATATCATAGTAATCATTAAATGACCACAAGGAGCTTGATCTTTACCCACGATTCTCGCACAACATCACGAATATCCAACAACTCGGTATCCTCGATACCACCGTGATCATTCCGGCGATCACAACCATGACCAACACTTGGTCTCAAACGGGGATCTTTCCGGTGATCACAACCAACTTATCTCATCATCGAACCGGGGTTGTTATTAAGCACATTTTTATTATTACTATTGACTCATAGTGTGACCAACTATGAACTATGCCATTATCCGCGGGCGCGGCTATCGATAGATTAATATACACTCTGCAGAGGTAGCGCACTATACCCACACTATGGAACCCATGGCCTCGTTCTCCCATTTGGGTGGACCAACGGCGTTCCGACAAAACCGATCTACTGTCATGACACTCTCCCAGCCGCTCGGACTGGCGCCTACCTAGGCTAGTCCTGGGTGGCACCGTGTCTACCAAAGACACAACGACCACCGTCGTGGCCAAATATAAACGGTCCCAAACGGGGACCCGGATCCAATCAACAACAATAGGCTCACAATGTTATGTCTACTTACCGGGCCAAGGTACCGCACGCCAATAACCTTCCCTCATTGGAGGCACCGGCGAGAGGCATGACAATAGACCCAGTTAGGACCTTCCCATAAAGGTAAACATGGTTGCACTGGTCAGTTCGCTATGGTGGCACCATGACTCAGCCAACAGTTGTTCAAGTTCAATTTAATCTGGTTAAACTTGAATGCAAATATGCTGAGTCATGATAAAATACATGATGCAATTACAATGCATGAGCATGAATATCAACATAACCATGAAAGAACCACATAACTATCCACCATATCAACAATAAATCATAAGCATATACTGACTAGCATGAACATCATAAGTACATACTTTTCCGAAACATAGTATGACTACTAACATCAACAATAAATATCATGTAAGATCATATCAATAATAACATCATGCAAGCATTTAACTAACTGGATGCAAAGGAACATGCATAACAATGGTACTCGGGAGAGACGGAAGTCATGCACCGAAGACCATCACCAACATCAACATGTACTACTAGCAAGCATAAACATATGAAAAGAATACTAGCATCTAGTAGGGCATGATAACCAGGGGCATAACAACATAGCAAGAAAATAAACAATAACCCCGAAGCATTACCGAAACAATGATTATCATATTTTAAACAAGGAATCATTTAATAAATATTCAAGTTGAAAACCATGGCTACTGCATGACTATCATGGAAGTGGATATTGTGGTTTACCTGGGGTGAAGGAGACTCTAGGAAGAAGTGCGGTGAAGCCGCGGAACGAATCGCCGGAAACAGTTCTCTCTCAAAGGGGGCTGTTTACGGGCAAGGGTATAATGGTCATTTTTAGAATGTCAAACCATAGTGAAAATGTTACCAACAGAACGGGTTCAACGAGACGATGACGTGGGCTCTGGAATCACCTGATTTGGAGTTACGGTTGAAAAGTTATAAAGGGTTGAAAGAGAGGGGCCAATCTATGAATATTTCATCAGCAAACAGGTCCCTGAGTGGATGAGACAGAAGCGCAGAATCAGAAATACGCTTTCTGGATTGGAAAATGCACTTTGGGCCACAGAAGAATAAAAATACGCTTTCATAACTTGGAAAACGTATTCAGCCCCGAAGCAGAACGAAAGTACGCTTTCGTTAAAAGAAAATGTACAAGCAGAAATACGTTTCCACTTAATGTACCTGGGCCCGGGCGGGGTCAACGCCTAGGCGCTGACGAGCGGGACCCACGTGCAGGGGGGCCGATTGGGGTCGTCTTCTTCCTCGCGCTCGCTCTGCCCTGACAGGGAGCAGAGGACGCATGGGGGCCCGGGCTGCTCCGGCCGGGCCTGGCCGAGCTGAGGCCACCCGCTGGGCCGATGGGACTTGGCGCCTCCGGGCCCGGGGCGGCCTGGGAAGGTGGCGACGGGAGGAGGACGGGGGAAGCAAAGGCGGCTACGGCGACGGGGCCGGCCAGCTCCGGCCGTCTCCGGCCGAGTGGAGCGCTCCGGCGGGACAGCAGGGCTGCGTCCTACCCATTCAGAGGATCAGCTGGCGCCGGGGAGGCTTGGGATGGAGGGGAGGCCGCGGGGATGGAGGAGTACAAAGAGCTCGGGTGGTGGAGGTTCTCGGTGAAGCAGGGGCTCCGGCGAGGGGGCAAGGTGTTGGGGCGGCTCGGTGGGACGAGGGGAAGTCACTGGACAACACTAGAGGAGGAAAGGAGGCTTGGGTTGGCCAGAACAAGGCCGAGACCGAGGCGGCCATGGTGAACACCGACGAATAGAAGAAGAACCCGAGGGCTCTGGTGGTCGAGAGAGGCGAGGGAGGAGCTGGTGAGGTGCGGAATGGCTCGGGCGTCCTTAAATAGGCGCGGAGGAGAGCTCTGGACGCTCACTAGAGAGCTGGAGCAGTGCTCTAATGGAGAACACAAGCAGTGCACCGTAGTGGCATTGTTGTGACGATGCGCTGCCGGCGAGCCACGACGAGGCAGTGATGCAGGGAGGTGCTGTCGAGCACGGGTGAGCTCCTAGACAAGGTTTGAGATCGAGATGAGGAGGGAGGCGACGAGCATAGTGGCCCGACCGTTCCAGAGTGCGCGCTGTGCATGACGCAGGCTTGGTCACCACGCGCACTAGTGCGAGCGGCGCGCTTTGGCATGGCCGACCATGTCCAGTAGGATGACCTAAGTGCCCTTAGTCAAGATGCAGAAATAATTTGGTCCAGGGGCATAGAAGAGATTTGCAGATGGCTCCATGGTAAATCAACAAGAAGTTGTTTGTAACTTCCTGTGGTAAAACCAGCTAGGTAACTTGGTAACTAAGTTGTGTGGCGATGATCTTACACCAAGATGATGTAGATCACAAAAAACAGACTAAGAGGAGGAGTTTAGATGACACTTGCTGTAGAAAGTGCAAAACTGGCCACAATTAAGGATTATGATGTTGCACTCACATACTTAAGTTTCATGAGCTGAAATTTGGTGGAGTTGAATCATTTGACCATATGGAGCTGCTGTAAAAACCTCATGCCATTTGGAGTTACCAAAGTGGCACTTCCTTCACAAAGCTCCATTCTGGACAAAATCTTGGAGAATTTACTCGGGATAAATGGATAACTAGATTGTGTCAAAACTTGGTGGAGGGGGTAGAGGTAGATGTAAGAATGGCCTGTTAAATTGGCAGCTCAAATGAAGCAAGGTAAAATAGGGTTGCTTCACATAGTGAATTTTTTCCAAAAAGCAAGATTTGGAGCTGAGCTCACATTGATGATCTTCATGACCTCAAATTTGGTCAAGATGCATGATTTGATCAAATGAATGATGTGACCAAGTTTCATCTCATTTACAGATGCCTAGAATATACTTCCTTCACAAAGTTCCTTTTGGACAGAAACTTTGGAAAATCACTGAAAAATAATTACTAGGAAAATGAGTATGAAAATTGGTACAAGGCATTTATATGGACATGGAGTGATGTCCACCAAGTTTGGGGGCAATTGGGAAAAGATAAATAGCACTTGCTTCATAAAGTGCCATTTAGGGCAGAATAGGAAAATGATTATTGGAGGATTATTTTTGAACATGGCAATGAAATGTTTTTCCATATTTGATCAAGATATGACCCAAACAATTTATGAGAATTACTTGGGAATATTTGGAATGACAGAGATATAGGTTGCTTCACAACCTAGGGCAAAAAGATTTATTCCTTTAATAGAAAAGGAATATTTCTTGGAAAAAGAATATTGGGTTAGGTGAAGGATGGAAATGACAGGGTCTTGGGATGATGAGAAGGATGGCAAGCCACTATAAAACCTAGGAAGACATGATCTTCCCAAGTTTCAGAAACACATAGCCACTGAAAAGCAAATAAAATCAAGAAATCCAAGAAATTTATCAGAAAAAGAAAAGGGCAAAATCTAGGCTATTACAGTATTCAGGATCGATACTAATGTGCTAGCGCCAGCACCATCTAAATGGTTCCGTGTTGGTAGTCTTGGAGAAAACTTGCTCTTCCTTGGACAAAACTATCCAATGATGGTGAAAGGCGATCCGACTGTTGTTGGCACAACATTACTACCATTTATGAGAAGCAACTGTATCTTTACCTCGGACATTGCTATGGTTCCCTACCCTGGCTATCACAATATCCATCCTTGTATCGGCCGCTTTAGCCTGGATGATGAGTCCTGCGTTGGTTCTCGATATTAACAAAAGCTGGCCCTACCCAGAGGCTTACTTATGGTTCAAAGCAAGCGTTTCCAACGTTGAGGATTGGTTGAGCTGAAGTTCATATCATTGCTTGTTATTTGTTGTGTGATAAATTTTAGTATTTACTAGATTGTTTTGTTGGAAATAGTCTATTATCCAACATGTCACCTTGTTGTCGTTGTGTGTTGATGACTTGTTCTATGTAATGAATGGTACATTTGCATATGCGTCACATCAACTCACGCCTGCTCGCACGGCACACGGGTCGCCTGGTCGCACGTATATTGTTTTTCTATTTGGACGATTAATGCTACCGCTTTATTGCTTAACCGAAGCACGACACATACCCATTGTTGGGTTAACGCTCACGGTTCGAATAAATAATTCGTTTGGGATATTGGTTCCCAATTATTAATAATCTCCCGTTTGTAATTAGATAAAGATTACATCAAAACTGGTCTCAAATTTGACAAAAAGAATAACGATGCCACTTTTTATTGGTGTCCATATGACAACATGATAAGTTTCATGAACTTCAAATAAGTTTTGGATGTACTAGAATTTAAAAATCAAGATTTTCAATGTATGAAATTTCTTCCAGGGGGAGTAAACATACACCCGGTGACACACATGTGTTTTTGCAATCCATTAAGGTGCAGTTTCATGTGTGCATGTAGCTCAAATTTGATTTTTGCACATTATACCCGTAGAAAATCAATCAATTAATGTACTAAAATGTCTTAATGATCTCAGTTTTTTTGAAATTAAAACGTCCCTCATTTGGTAACATATTTTCACCGTGGGATAATTTAACATGCATTGTAGTTGCGGTGGATTCGTGGCGTGTGTGTGGGTGTGTGCGTCTGGGGGGTGGCGGGTGGCTTGCAGTACAGTACGAGTTGTGAGCCACCGTGTGGGTTGGCCGTTTTGTTAGGCAGGTGCCACCTCAGAGTCATGAATTCTTTATTTAAAACATTACACACCACTTTCATACATACATATTTTGGACACATGCAGTCGTTGGTTGTCCTATATGACACTCGATACTCATGTGTGACGCTTTCTGTGGGCCCGTGAGGTCGTCGTCCATCACTTTGATGAACAACCGGCAGTGAGGTTAATTTGACCATCAAGGGTATAATCTTTTTTGTTTGTGTTATGGTGGGAGTATATATATATAGTACACGCCAAAGATGTGGGAGGGGACTAGCATATATACTATAGGTATGCGTCCGTGAATAGTACACCTCACTCAGTGTCGGGACTTTTCGGTTTCCGAGGCACGTGCCACATTAAAGTTGTGAAATTGGCTATTCAAACATCACACAACACCTGTTTGGGCCACATGCATGCAAGCGGTGGTTATGCTAACTAGGACACTCACGTGTGACACTTCCATCTATGGGCCCACGAGGCCATCATCGATGCATGGATCACTTTGACCTACATCGGCAGAGGTTAATTAATTTCACCATCGAGGAGGTTTCTTTTCGGGATGTATTACAGCAAGAGCATATAGTATGCGTCGAAGAGGGTGAAGGGGACCATCATATATAGTACGCTTCATGAACCTCGCTCGGTGTGGGGGGTTTACGGTTTTTGAGGCATGTGGCAGATCAAAGTTGTGCATTTTGGGTATTCAACATATATTTGCCCCACATGCAAAGCGATGGTGGTTGTCCTCTCGCACCCACTTAAGCGGTTATCAGCAATATCGATGCTTTCCATCTATGGGCCCGCTTGGTCCATCACTACTTTTTGCCTGACAATGAGAGAGGTTAATTTGGCTTAGGAGGGTTTTATTTTTTTGCTTGTAATACGGTATATATATAGGTCATGCTCTGGGATGACATGATATAGTTTGAGCACACATACATGCATCTGTACGCATGAATCCCTCCCATCGAATCGAAGTGGCTAGTACAATGATACGTCATGAAGCGATCTCACTCTGTGTGGGGACTGTACAATTTTCAACGTAGACGCCACATCAATGTTGTGAAATGGTATTCAAACATGCATGCATGCATCACCTCCATACATATGCATGTAGTGGTTGTCTTCGAATAGTACACTCCCTCGCGTGGTTATCAGTGACAAGCTTATATATTCGTGGGCCCGCGTGGACATCCATCATCACCTTGACCAACAACAAGATAGTTTACCATGGCAGATTCATCCTTTTGTTCGTGTTATCGAAGTATAGGTCATGGTGAGATTCAGACCTATTTAAGTTTGAGCTTATATACTATGCACGCATGCATGCATGAATCCCCGTTGTCGACTTGAAGTGTGGTGTAACATACATATGCATCATTAACCTAACCCTCACTCAGTGTGGGGATTTCTAGTTCAAAATCACGGTGTCACATCAAAGTGGTTCCATTGTGTATTCTAAAACACACCTCTCCATACATATGTTTGGGCCACACGCATGTATTGGTTGTCTTTGGGGATTAGATACTTGCGTGATTATTGCCGAGCTAGCCCATCTCTAGGGTCGCATGGACGGCCATCACTTTGACCAACAACAAGAGAGAGGTTGTATGACCAAGGTGGATTATTCTTGGCCCCTTTTACAATCCATTATGGTGAGATGCCTCTCTGGCCCGCCGACTAAAAGTGTGTGGGGGTGGGGCTGCTAATTCGCACTTTGCTAGGTGAACCTCGGTTAGGCGGGGGCATGCATTCATAGCTTAGGATTCCCTTCGTGCCGACACGAGGGGGGCAAGCAATATCGTGTGCTTTCTGAGATAGGTGGCACATCGAAGTTGCATTTGGTATTTGAACATCAAACCACCCTTTTCATACATAAATTTGGTCCACATCCAGGCGTGTTCGTGTTCTGGCCCTCTCTCGCATCATTTTTCGCCAAATTTATGAACATTAGACAAGTCGGATGACACAACAGGCACGGTTCACTCCAACTAACTGTGTGCCACGCCGGTGCCCCTGTCACGCACACATCCGCATAGTACATTGGGCTCCATGAGGCTTCCCCTCTCAAAAATATCTACCCGCCTGCAGCTTTTTTCAGTTTGATAACACACAATTATTGTGTTTCGACCATGTGTGATGTTTCTTGCTCCCAATCCCGCATGCATCCCTTGAAAATATCTGCCCGCCTCGAGGGTTTTTATGTTTCATAACACACACACCCTCCCTTGCTTGAAACCCTAGCAAGGTCCCCGCCGCCGCAAGGCCTCCATGGTCAACATCTGCCGGTTTGCCCGTGCAGCTTACCCACCGATCTCCATACCCAGGCCACCCTGAGTTTCTTAGATGAGGCCTGCCAAACACCCCTTTTCCCACAGATCCCCATCCCCATCCCCACCCCCCACTCCAGAGAGTCACAACCTAAGCCCGGCTACGCTTCCCATGAAGCTCAAGGAGCGACTGGCCCAAAAGTGGTGTATCGCAATCTCTTCGCCCGACGTCGCCGAGGAAGTTGACGACCATTACTGGCCGCAGGTACTCAATCAGCGGGCTAGAGTATGCGGGTATGTCGCGGACGTTGGCTACGACATCGAGGCCGTCAACAGTGATGGCCTAAAGCGGGCTATGTCATAGGTTAAGTGCCCCACCCCAACCACTCGGATTCAACCGTCGTCGATCTCATCCATGGCCCCGCCGCTGATCTCCTGTGGCTCGCTGTCAAGAATTTGCCATCCTACATCGCCATCGAGCACCTTTTTGTCATTTATGAAGGACACGTTATATGATGCTGGCTTGGGATCCACAGCTTCCAAGTCAGACCTCATCGGTGGCGACCATGAGGAGGGCACCCTCTCCGGCTCTTCCAAGGGGAAAGAGCCCATCTGCTCTTCCAAGGGGAAATAGTCGTTTATGACATCAGGGAGGGCACCCTACAGTCGTGCTCTTCCAAGAGAAGGATCCCATCTGCGACAACATGGAGTGCATCCAGGGTCCATGCTCTTCCCACTAGAATGAGCCCATCTGTGAAAAGTGAGGAATCCCATGATTTGTTTTGCCGTGCCTCTTCACGGGGGGAAACACATGATTTGTTTTGTCGAGTCCCTTTTTAGTGTAGTGAAAATATGTCCAGTTTTAATTGCTATATTTGGTTGTTTGCAGTATGCCTTGTTTATTTCAGTTGTTCACAATGTGATGCTCTATATGTGCAATTATTTACTGTGCAATAAATTTCAGCAATCCAGTTTTAAACATACCGATAGGAATGCATATATTTTCTTATTGTTAAGCCTGTTATAGCTAGCAAATGCCTCTTTTACAGTTTTTTGATTGTTTGGTTGTTTGTAGTTAGCATATGTCCAGTTCAAATGCTATCTTTGGTTGTTCGTAGTATGCCTTGTTTATTCCAGTTATTCACAACGTTATGTTCTATATGTGCAAGTATGAACTATGCAATTCAATTTCAGCAGTACAAGTTTCAACAATACCACTATGAATGATTACATTTGGTTGCTGCATCTTGTAGTTAACACGCCTTTCCAATTTTATTTAACAACAACCTGTGCACTTAGACCGGCACAATACCAGTTTGAATGACTATGTTTGCTTGTTGTTAAATGTTAGGCATGTTGCAGTTAACACACCTTTCCACTTGTTTTGCTTTACTAGCGTGCTTCAACCTGCACACTGAAGCTATCTTTTGGAGATTATTTTGTCTGCCAAGGATAATTTTGGTCGATGTTTAGCCTGTTGTGCTTAGCATGCCTCTCTATGTACCTACACGGGACAATTTTGGGAACGACTATTGTTTTCCATCGAGGTTAGTTTCATCCCATGGCTTATATATACTCACTGTTCAGGATATCGGTAGCTGGTACCATATAGGCTGGGGGCTGATAAGGGACTAATCCGTGAATCGGACTTTTCACTGAATACTCCCTCCGTCCGAAAATACTTGTCTGAGGAATGGATGTATCTAGATGTATTTTAGTTCTAAATATGTCCATTTGTATCCATTTCTATGACAAGTATTTCTGGACGAAGGGAGTATATCTGTAAGCCATTTATCGTTAGGTTAAATAGGGCCATATGTAATAAATCTATGGCTACATAGCAACATCCACTGTACTTAATGTCTAAATATGCAATCCTAGGATACATAGCAAAAAGAAAGAGTGTTACCTTCATGTTCTGATGATGTCTAGATATACGTAGAAGAGCAGCAACAACAACAACAACACGACCCTGTTTGGGTACTCAACTTAGCTAGAGGTTAGAGTTAGTTTCTAGCTCATGGCTAGCCCTGAACTAACTCCATCCAAAGAGGTGTTTGGATGACAGGGTTAGATTGACAATAAATGCACTAGGAGAACTAGCTCCAATTAGCACCTCTTGGGTTGGATAGTTTTTTTGGTAGGTTAGATGCAACTAGCTCAAGCTAGCCCTCATGTTTGGATATACTTTAGGGCTATTTGTGCCCGAACTAGCTCAAACAAACTCTAACCCATGGATATAGGAGTAGTTAATCAGCCGATAATTTGTAAGAATGCAATAAACTCCTTCTGGCCGATAATATAAGATGTTAATTCATCTAATTTGTGAGTATATTGGATGTTATAAGATATTATAAAAGAGTGTTGTACTCCATCATTGTGCAATTGCCATTTAGCTTCTTATATTAACTTGCTGCTTTTAGGTACACATGTCATTGGTAAAGATCTGCGCTTCGATCCTTTCTGCGTATGGGGAAATGAGATACGGATGAACCAACATCAAGTAAGGAAGCTGATAAAGTTTGTTAGGGAAATGGGTCAAAAGATGGCAATTAAACTATTTTTTACACTTTATCCAAGACAACGGCGAACTGGGGGATGGTAAGTAAGAACTCTGCACCCTTCTTTTTACTGCCCATAATGAGTTGTGCTAGATGACAATGTCTGAATCTTTTTCCTTTGCAGTGGTTCCCAAAGTATTTTACTCAAGATTACCACCTCTCAAACTACATGATTGGTGAGCATGCATAGGTTAAAGTATTTCTATCAGAGCACGATGATTATCTAGATGTTTTCATGAACACCGTGAAGGATGGGCGGTCGGCCATCACAACGGGTTGGACTAGAGACGTGTGTGCCTTCTACATGGAGGAGGGTACAATATGGGTATTCCGCTTCACCTTGTTGAGCAACCAGAATGTATTGCACCTCTTTCTTTACCGTCGTTAATAGTACAAGTATACAATTATGGTTCATCATTATTTATTTGGTTCTTATGTAATTCTTGAACATATGTACCTATGAATCGAATAATGCATTGGTGGTTTGAACCTGATGGACATGAATAAAGCTATAACATACATTCAAATTCAAATTCAAATTCAAATCTGATACAATTGGAAATAGCAGCAATTAAATTACGCTCTCCTGGTCGTTACGGCACACACGGTTGGTAAAACACAAACGTTTGCGATATACACCATAATCTGACATGGTTCACAGAGACCCAACGTGTGCAAGCATGCACACAATTTTTATTTGCAAAGCGTGTTTGATGTCATACAATATCACCAATGGTGCGGGTAAACTAAACGTTTGTGATAGTTGCCTTATCTTACACGATTCGCAACCATGAATTGCTTCTAATGAAGTATGCATCATAAACGTTGTACTACAGAATAGCGTGTGCGATAGTTGTCGTGTACAACGATGTTACGACGGTCCGACGTTTCATAATCATGTCTGACACTCATACGACGATTAGCTAATCTTCTTAATTAGTTATCGCATATGGTTTGGGAAAAGCGAATGTGTTGATTGTATGCTTATGAAACACATTCTATAATAGTGAACCGTTTGTGATGGGCCGCGCATCATAAACATAGCACCACAGAATACCGACTACGATTGCAATGCGAGCACAAACATGTAGGAGTACTGTATATGCATCTTGGCTCCCTATCCCCGACGGCTTCTGGGACGTGTGGGAAGGACGCCCCTATCGCCCACACTCACTTGGCGACGGTTCCAAATGCCATCGCGGAAAGGGCTCAAAAACCGTTTGTATAGCACCGACGCGTACTAGTGATGGATCGGAAGCTCAAGCTTTTCGATCAAGAGATGTATCTTGTCAACAAATGGCTTGATGAGGTGCAAGTTGAGCTCTATAGAAAGATGTGTACTTGTCGGATAATTGTTGGCCGGACCATTTACTGATCTTTATGTTGATGATCTTGCAGCTGTTGCCGCTGAGGTCGAGGTCTTAAAGGAGGCCCTGAAGAAAGGTAAGGTCGAGGCGGCCAAAAAGAGGACATACGCTAAGAAGGCGGTGTCGGAGCTTGAGCATGCCAAGTGTGCTCCTGAGCAGCATGAGTCTCGGGTAACCAAGGTCCAAGGGGAGCTCCGGGATGCCACTGAGAAGCTTGAGGCCCTTGAGAAGGGGCGGGAGGAGCAATCCTCCCGTCCGTCCAAGGCAGAGAAGGAGCTCCAGGAGGTGAGGAGTGACGCACGAGGTGTCCGGGAGGAGCTTCAGCAAGCCGCGCAAATTGCCAATGCTAAGAAATATTTACTGCAGGGTGTATTCGGAGGCAACAGATATGCCCTGCTAACGAGGGTCTGGCGCTCTGCAGGGGTCTTTGCCGAACTCCCAAACAATGCGGCGGTCACGAAGAGGCACTATGCCACCTGCAAGGAGACTCCACGGAGCGGCTCTTTTGGTCACAGTTTCCGGACTCCGAGCATCCTCCCCTCCTCATCAATCAAATGAAAAAGTTGATGGAGATGCATCGGATGTTCGAACTGGCCTAGAAGGACCTCTGTGTCAACCCGTGGCCGGCGGAGCCCATTCTGGACACCTACTTCGGCCTTGTGCAGAGCTGTGGGAGGCGCCGCTCGGGATTGAGGCCGTGAAGCGATCGACATGACTTGAGGAGGCAAGCCTCACGTTTGCGAAGACCGTGGTCCATTAGACAAGGAGTATCACTGCCTCAAGCGGTACTTCGCGCAGGTGATGGCCGGAGCGCGGGCGGTAGAGGGCCATTGTGCAAATAATGTAATGCTTGAGTAGTTATAGCAAATTTGTATCAAGTGGTATTTATGCTTTATTATGCGCCCAGCGAACTTATTTAATATTGTAGTGATTAGATTTTGACTCTCGTGTGGCCGTATGTTAAGTTCTGAAAGCTACCAGTCGTGTGCTTCAGCCCCCAAGTGAATATCACGAAGGGTGTTCTGTTTCCGCACTGTTACCCTTAGCCAACGTCTTGGTGCCCGGAGGCGGTAGTGCTGGAACAAAACTAGGCAATCAGACTATTCGATTTTACCGCTTTCACTTAGCCTTAAGAGCTTGACGGTGGGGACTAGGGACTAGCCCCCGGTGTATTCGTGGTGTATTTGGGGGTCGAAGCCTGCTGTTTCCAATCATATGCTTGGTGTTAAGACGAACCCTTCACGTGACACGGCGAAACCGCCAACAATTTTTGGAGTCAAACCTCATCGTTGGATCGCGGATCCGATCGCACTTACTACGACAGTCAGTTTTTAGCTTTTTCCTCCTGGGGTACTTGACCGAGCGAACAAGAAGTGTAATCGCATGGGTTCTCCATTTTCCTTCTTAGCTGAACGTGCAGAACATAAGAGGCTAGCACAGGAGCCGGGCAACCCAACTATTGACCCAAGACATAGTTTGGAACGGATGCATCTAGTTCAATATCTGAGACGTCGAACACCTATTGGAAAGCGAGAACGGACTTGAAGATATTGAGCTGATGTATAAATCAAACTCTTGACTAATTAATGTACTTTGATGCCAGGCTATTCGAAGAGCGGGCGGGGAATTTGGAAAGAAGCATAGGGGATTACGAGATGCGGTTATCCGAACACCATAAAAGGTATTTTTATTATTTCTCATGATCTCAGGACGTCTGATCGTATAATTCGAACTGCGAAGACTGTACTGGTAAGAAGAGAAAAAAAGTTTACGGCGATAAAGGTTAACACGGGGCCTTGATGCGTCACTTGAAGCCTTCACTATGCCTTGCTGCACATCTGCGCCTTTGCTTCTGATGAGTGGGGGTAGGGACCGTCGATGAGGCCTTTATCGGCGAGGGCCCTTCTAGTGGAGCTTTATGCTTTAGGTTTATCTAGAATAGGTTCCCGAGTTGTCCGAAGACGAGATAATGCCGAACTTCGGTTTAGCCGAACCTTTACTTCGGATCAGTGTATGCCTCACGGCTCCCCATGGTATTTTGAGTCCGAAGTTGTGCCGACGAGGAACATGGAGCGTGAAGTGTGTGGGTGTGCCGTGGGGCGTGTATCCCTATTTTTGGCGAACGGATGCGGGTTCCCATGATGGGGAAAGGGTTTGAACCCGTTTACTATTATCATCGGCTTTTATGGTGGTTCGGCATCCGAGCATGTATGGGCTGGTGTGGTCTTCGGCCGTTAGGGCCGTAGTGTGCTCTTCGGTTCGAAAGAGCGTTCCTTGTTGCCATTGATAGTTATGGCGCCTGAAGTACTTGCCATCTTCAACTTGAGGTACGCATAATGCAGAACGACATTGAATTTGGAAAACGCTATTCGGCCGAGGAGGATGTGGTAGCCGCTGCGAAAAGGTGCGATTTCGAAGATCAAGTCCTTGCTTCAGAAATTATCCAGACATCCGAACACTACTTCGAGCATTACGGTGCCCGTACAACGGGCCTCCTCTCCCGGAATGACTCCTTTGAAGGTGGTGTTACTGGGCTTAATCCTTGATGGACCCCATTTTCCTCACTGTATCTTCGTATATCAGGTTGAGGCTGCTCCCTCTGTCCATAAGGACTCTAGTGAGGTGGAATCCATCGATGATGGGGTCTAGCACTAGGGCTGCAAACCCTCCATGGCGTATGCTGGTGCGATGATCCCTGCAATCTAACTTGATTGGGCAAGCCGACCATGGGTTGAACTTTGGCGCTACCGGCTCGACGGTGTATACGTCTCGTAGCAATCACTTTCTATCCTTCTTTGGTATGTGGGTTGCATAGATCATGTTTACCATCTTGACCTCAGAAGGGAAGGGTGTCTAGATTCCACTATTTGGCATGCAGGGCTCGACATTGTCCTCGCTTCGTCGGCTTTTGCCCGAATCTTCGGCCGTGAGTTTGTCGGCCTATTGGATCACCCAACAACTTCGGTTGGAGTGGTTGGCGGGCTTCTCTGGTGTGTCGTGGATCTAGCAAGGCTTGTCCAGAATTGTTTCTAGTCTAGACAGGTCATCACTGTTGCCTGTAGGGGCTTTCTTTCGGGGTCCGAACTTCCGGTTTCGGAATCTGGCATTCACTGCAGTATCCTCGCCATCGCCGTCATTGTGGCGACGTTTATTCTTGCTCCGTCGGGGCTTTCCGTTTCCGTCCCGAACCTCAGAGGTACCTGGTGTGTCTGGGTTTGTGTTTTTGCAAGCAAACCAACCGTCTTCGCCTGCGCTAAAGCGGGTCATGAAGGAAGTAAGGGCTGCCATAGTTATTTGTTTATCCTGGCCAAGCTGTTGTACAAGCCATTCATCCTTGACACTATGCTTAAAGGCAGCCAAGGCTTCGGCATCCGGTAGTCAATGATATGATTTTTCTTGGTCAGGAATCGATTCTAAAACTATTGGGCATATTCTCCGGGTTGTTGCGTGATGCGATTTAGGTCGTCAGCATCCGGAGGCCGGACATAGGTGCCCTGAAAGTTTGCTCGAAAAGCGTCCTGAAGCTCTTTCTAGCAACCTATAGAGTCTTCGGGGAGGCTGTTCAACTAGTGTCTAGTTGGGCCTTTAAACTTGAGCGGCAAATATTTGATGGCATGGAGGTCATCTCCTCGCGCCATGTGGATATGGAGGAGGAAATCCTCTATCCATACGGCTGGATCTGTAGTTTCGTATGTACTCCTCCGGTGTTATGGTATGAATAATATTAGTTTCAACATTTATGGGAGTACCTGAGATACAATGTTGGATTGTTTGTCCATTTACAACGCTCTGGTTCTTGCCTTCGGTGGTGTCGATCTTGATGGCACCAGAATGATAAACTTCCTCAATAATGTAAGGTCATTCCCATTTAGAGAGAAGTTTCCTACAAAAAATCATAAACAAGAGTTGTATGGCAAGACTTGGTCACCTACATTAAAGTCCCCTATTGTATTCGTTTGTCATGCCACCTTTTAACCTTTTCTTTATATAACTTGGCATTTTCATAGGCTTGTGTTCTCCATTCCTCAAGTGACCTAATGTCAAATAACCTCTTTTTTCCGGCAAGGGAAAAATCATAGTTGAGGTCTTTAATTTCCCATAGGCTTTGTGTTCTAGTTCAAGAGGTAAGTTTTGCATGCAGATCTATAAGCCCATAATGCATCATCTAGTTTTTGAGACCAATTCTTCCTAGATGTATCAACATTCTTTTGCAAGACCAATTTTATTTCTCTATTACTTAATTTTCCCTGGCCACTAGACTGGGGTGATAAGGTGAAGCAATTCTATGATTAACATCATACTTAGAAAGCAATTTACGGAAAGCACCATGAATAAAGTGTGAACCACCATCAGTCATTAAATACCCAGGGACACCAAACCTCAGTAAAATGACTTTTATAAGCATTTTAATAGAGGTGTTATGATCAGCACTACTAGTTGGAATAGCTTCTACCAGCTTAGTAACGTAATCAAGAACAACTAAAATATGAGCATCTACATTAGAGGATGGGAAATGTCCCATATAATAAAAAAACCCAGACATCAAATGGTTTAATAGCAAGTGAATAATTTATAGACATTTCCTGACGTCTACTAATATTACCAATTCTTTGAAATTTATCACAAGGCAAGACAAACTTACGGGCATATTTAAGAAGAGTAGGCGAATAAAAACCAAATTGCAATACCTTGTGTGCAGTTCTGTATCTAGCATGCTGTCCTCTTTAGGCCTCGGAGTGACACTTGCTTAGGATGTGTTCCTGTTCATGCCCAGGTACACATCATCTAATAACATCGTCTACTCCTTCTTTATAAAGGTGTGGGTCATCCCAGAAGTAATCTCTTAAGTCGTAGAAAAACGGTTTCTTTCGTTGGTATGTGAAACTAGGTGGTATAAGTTTAGCAACAATATAATTAGCATAATCTACATACCATGGGGTACTACGAGAAGCGTTTATGATTGCTAGTTGTTCATTGGGAAATCTATCATCAATAGGTAGTGGGTCATCAAGAATATTTTCTAACCTAGATAAGTTATTTGCTACTGGGTTTTCAACTCCATTCCTATCAGTAATATGTAAATCAAATTCTTGTAACAAAAGAACCCATCTAATAAGTGTAGGTTTAGCTTCTTTCTTTTCCATAAGATATTTAATAGCAGCATGATCAGTGTGCACTTTAGAATCAACAATATGAGATCCGAATTTATGACAGGAAAACACAAATGCTAAGAATTTTTTTCAGTAGTAGCATAATTTATTTGAGCATTGTCTAGAGTTTTACTAGCATAATGGATAACATTTAATTTCTTATGAACTCTTTGCCCTAGAACATCACCAAGTTGTCAGCGTTCTGGGAACCGGGGAACCCAGACTTGCCTGCCTGTGGCCCACGGTGTGGCTCCATCACTAGCCTAGTATGGCCCATCTTCAGCATCTACACACAAGACCCTCGCGGGGGGCTAAGCCTCGTGAGGCAGACGACGCCAAGGCCTCTGGAGGGAGCAGCCTCTCTAGGATGTCTCCACAGGAGCGGAGATTTCTATGCAAGCCCCCACGTCGTGGGGTTCAGATGATGCAAACCATGATGGCCAAGGCCAGGTGGGCGCCAGCGGGCGCAGTACAACAGGTTTCCTATTTGGTGCTAAAGAGGCAAGTGCAGACGCGGAGTCTCGAGGAATCAGCCGAAGATTTCCATTTCCATGCAACAAGACCAAGATCGCCAGGACAACAGGACGAAGGTCATCACCGAGCCCACCATGGCATCATGACCAGAAGCTTTGCAGGCGAAGACCACCTTTCCTCAGGATAAGATGTACTAGCTGTCTCCCTTTGAATTTAGTCGTTGTGGGATCCCTTCCCACCTACATTTTGGGGAAAGAGGACTGAGGCCACCATAAATATAGCATAGCCACCACCATATAAGGGACAGGTCATTGATACCACCCTCACCAACACACAAGGAAGAACACACCTCCTGAGGTTGTTCCTCCACTGTACCAGTTCATCCTCAGCCCTCCTTGAGGCTAATCCACCACAAAGCAGGAGTAGGGTATTACACCGCAAGGTGGCCGGAACCTGGGTAAACTACCTTGTCCCAATATCTTCCTGTTCATCGAGCTAGCCCATGAGATCGACGAGTAGGCAGCCAGCGGAAGTTGAGTTCTTCTGTGACGCCCGAAGACCGACGTCCCAAAAGATTCCAGAAGATTCCAGATGTTCCGGCTTCTCCCGTGTGTTTCATTTGTGCTTGTGTTATTTTATTTTGCATTGCATCATGTCATCATGCCATCATGTCATTTTTATCTTTGCATCTCAACCTAAATAAATTGTGTGGACCTTCGGTCCATTTAAACCGAGGGAAGGATGACTTCTCTTTAAAACATATCCTCCCAAATATTTAGGGAGCTATATAAATAAATATTCCATTCGTTGGAATTAACCTAACACACTTGCATATTTCCCCATGCCTTTTCACTTCAAGTTTCTATTTCTAAACCTTGCCAATATTTTCTTTTCCCGTGTTTCGAGGTTCCTCCAAACCCCCCCCCCCCAACTATTTTATTTAAATTCCTGACATTTTTGCGGGTCCAGGAAATTGACCTCTTGTGCAAATTCTGCTCCTAACCCCCTCTATCTTTTTTCTTTCTTTGTCTCTATTTTTTTCCTTTTCTCTCTTATTTTAAGAGAGAACCAGCCTCTTGGGCCTCCAAAGTCACCAGCCTTCCAATTCCTCCTGGCCTCCTTGGGCCAAGGCCATCCCCCTCCAGCCGGCCCACACTTCTCCTCCCTGGCCCAACCAGCCCGACCGGCTAACCCTAGCCCACCTAGCGACCCCAGCGCACTTCGCATCGCTCCTCCCTCGACGCCCCAGCCGCCGCATCGCCAGTCTCCCTCTTCCCCTCGATCTCCCGCATCCTCCCCTCGCACCCCGCTGACATCGCTCCTCCGTCGCCAAGACATCGCTCCTCCGTCGCCAGTCCCTTGTCCCGATTCCTCCTTCCCTCGCCCGCACCTTTCTCCAGCTCCCTCGCTCCTCTCCCGTCGCGCGCCGTGGTCTGTCTCTTCCTCGCCGAGCCGCAAGGGCGCCGCCCCTGCTGCCTTCATCCCCGCGCGGAGCCGCGACAACGTCCTCCTCTGCCTCGTCTTGCAGCACCCAGGTCGCCCGCCTCCATCCCCTCGGTGGTCTCCCTTCTCCAGCCCGACGGCGCCGACCTCGCCTGGCCCGCCGCTGCGCCATGGCGCCCGCGCTGACCTCCTGCAGCGCCGACGTCCGTCTTGGACGCGCCCTCTAGCAAGGCCGAGGCCTCTGCCTCGTCCTCCCTTCGCACCAGACCGAGGCGCCCGTCCTGCTGCCTCATCGACCCCTCGTCGGTCCCTCTCGGCTTCGAGCGCGCCAGGAGTTCCAGCGCTAAGTCCTCGTTCCCCTGTACCTCGCCGTGCCGCTGCCATGGTCCTCCCCGGCGCGCCTAGCCTTGCTGCTGCTGTGCTTCTTTTTCTTTCGGCTTGCGTTTTGTTTTTGTCCAGCATAACCATGGAGTAGCAAGTTCCACTACGTCAGAAAGAACCAAGTCAACGGCCCCGACAAGTACCTCGACCAAGTGCAAGACGACCGAACGGCTACAAGATGACCATCAAGTACCACTACAACCGTGAACATCTTCGGATCTTCAAGTTCATCTACGTGGATTCGACAAGTACCCCGCCGGCGAGTACCTCTCCGATGAACGTGTACCACTACTTCCGCTACCGTCGCCCGAGTACAACTACCGCCTCGTGAACGGCTACTTCCTCTTCGGAAACGTCAACGCCTTCTTCCTCTACGTCTCGAACCGCCCCGAAACGCACGCTTCAAAGGTATAACGAGACGACCCCGTGGATGACCCGTGTGATGCTTGCTTGTGTTGTATGAAATGTTTCCTGTGTGTGCTTCGTGCCGTTTCGTCTGTTTGTCATGTTCCTTTTTCACCGGTCTCTCAACGAGTTACCGGAACCGATATGTTGCCGTGGCATCATTTTCGGATTGTTACCGTGGCACCTTTTCTTTCCACCACGGTGACAAATACTTCTTATCTCTTCATGTCAACTTTTAATAAAAACTTGCATAAACTTAATCATGTCATCCGCATCATGTTAACAACACTAAATGTTTAATTGTTGTTTGCTTTAAATTACTAAACATGCTCATGGGGATTTTCCGGATATGTTGTTGTTATTTTTCGGCCTCATTTAAAATGCCTAAATAGTGTAGTTTCTTTATGCTTCACCTCTTGCCATGTTAAAAACATTTAATCTTGTCTTGTAAATAAACGTGAGTCAACTAAATAATAAATGTGGTGTTTCGTCAATATGCAACTCGTTGCATATTGAGCTCCACTTAACTTGTAGTTTTGTTTGTGCACTTTGCCATGCCATGCATATTTAAACCGGACATGCATCATGCTTGCTTGTGCATCGTATGCCATGTTTATGATTGTGTGTTTACCGTGTTGTTTGCTTCTTTCCGGTTGCTTCTCTTGTTAGCTTCTGTTTCGTTCCGGAGTTGTGAGGATTCGCTCGACTGTTGCTCCGTCTTCTTCATGGATCCGTTCTTCTCCCTTATGGAATCCCAGGCAAGATGATCATACCCTTGGATACCTTTACTACCATTGCCATGCTTAGTTGTCTCGATGCTATCGTTACATGTTGTGCTACCCATCTTTTTGTCAGCCTCTCCTTGTTGCCATGAAACCTCTAACATTTGAAACCTTCCTAGCAAAACCACTGTTTGGCTATGTTACCCGCTTGCTCAGCCCCTCTTATAGCGTTGTTAGTTGCAGGTGAAGATGAAGTTTGTTCCAGGAGGGAACTTGTTGTTGGATATATCACAATATCTATTATTATTATTATTAACACACCTATATACTGGGCATGGGTGGAAGGCTTGGCCTTTTGCTCAGTGTTTTGTTCCACTCATGCCACCTTAGGCGCCGATAAACCGGCATTATGTTCCTTGATTTTGCGTTCCTTACACGATGGGTGGATGGGGACCCCTTGACAGTTCGACTTTGAATAAAACTCCTCCAGCAAGGCCCAACATTGGTTTTAATTTGCTCATAATAACAACTTAATTAATTTAATTAAATTGTATAGGGAGTTAGCGCTACCCGAGGATTCTTAATTCTACATAGCAGGGGGGGCCAGTGCTGATGATGTTGGTCCCAAACGGGGGTTATGCGGGGCCACCACGGGGAAACTCGAGGTTTGGCTCCCGTAGGATCACCCATCCGGTCGTGGCCTGAGACGAGATACGCGCGGCTACTATCAGGGTGTCGACACACCGGGAGGTCTTGCTGAACTTGTTTTACCATTGTCGAAATGACTTGTGCTACCGGGAAGCCGAGCCTGATCGGATTTTCCCTAAGATAAGGAGTGATGATATTATATTTATCACTTCAGCTAATCGTGAGAGCTTGTGATGGGCTAAGTTGGGACACCCCTGCAGGGTTATGATCTTTCGAAAGCCGTGCCCGCGGTTATGTGGCAGATTGGAATTTGTTAATGTCCGGTTGTAGAAAACTTGACAGAGGATCCGAAGTAAAACACACAACCGTGTGAGTAACCGTGACTGTCTCTTTTCACTTTGAGAAGAGAACACGGTGGGGTTATGTTTGATTCGTATGTAGTTCAGGATCTTTAGCGATCACTACTTTTGCGACCGTTTGCGTAGATGCTCATCTTATTCTTGTAGTCGTAAGCTAGCCACCATATATTATGCTTAGCCGCTGCTGCAACCTCAACACTTTACCGCTTCCTACCCACAAAGCTTTGCTAGTCTTGATACCCATGGTTATGGGATTGTTGAGTCCTCGTGGCTCACAGTTACTACAACACCAGATGCAGGTTCAGCCGAGTTTGAAGCAGGAGCTGGTTCAGTTCTTCACTGGGAGCGTGAAGAAGAGAGTGGCCGTAAGCTTGTGACGTTTTCGACGATCAGTAGTGGTTTCTACTAGGATTTGATCGTGACCTGTGGCATTATGTTGTTTTGGTATCTTTCTTTTGGATCTTCGCCCGTAGTCGGGTTGTGATGTTTTGAATGATGTTTTGCTTATGTAATGTATTGTGTGAAGTGGCGAGTGTAAGCCAACTATCTCCTTTTGCAATTTAATCCCTCTTTTACATGAGTCGTGCAATGATACCAAACTTGAGATCATTCTAGGATGGGCTTATATCTTTAAGTCTTGCCTCGACACGTAGGAGATATAGTCCCATCCTGGCCATTACAAGTTGGTATTCAGAGCCTTCTCTGACCTAGAAGCCCCCACTGATTGATCCAATCGTTGACGGTTGAGTCTAGGCACACACTGAAAATATTTTTGAGTCCTATATTTATATCAGAGATTAGGATTTCTTTGCTTCTCATCCCCTTTCTCTCTGGTGAGGACTCCTGACGATTACTTTTGTCTCTTCTATTCTCAAAATTGCACCAATTTTTTTTTAGGATCTCGCGAGTATTGTTTGGATTGTTTCAATGTCTTTGTGACGAGAACATTGTTCTCGATGCCTCCTGTCATTAGGGGTTGTGGTAGTGTCCCGGGGAGTTGAGCTCCGAGGTGTTGTCGTCACAAATCCATCACGGCAGTACTAGAATACTTAAGACGGCCAACATCGAAAACTCTCCTATGCGGTTAGTGGCAAGATAACCCCGACATCACCCAGTACTGGGGAGGTAGTTTGGGAGTATTGCCATAGCTTGTATAGTGGATGCATTTCGAAGGTCCGAGGTAAACGGTTTCCGGAGATAACTGGTTATGTGTTGAAGGATGGATACAGCTGGATGTAGGTTTAGAGTTGAGTGCGCGGTGCTTCCCCTGTATCCCCAACACCTGATTGCATAACTGGAAACTTTCGGAAATTAATAGGTGGGTTTCGTCCATTAGTTCTAGGCATTCTTCCAATGGATGCATGATATGAAGTTTGGGGTTCTACATTGAGTGAAGTGGTTTTATGGGCTTGTTCCGATCGGGAGTTGCATCTTAAAGGGTCCTTGGCTATGCTGATCCGGGGATTGCAAAACCCTTTTGTAACACGTTCCATGAGCTTTCAGCACGAATATGTCGGACGAAGCTTCTATCTTGTATTTGTTCTATCTGTTCCTTGTTCCTTTTTTATTTACCTTTTGTTCTTCCAAGTAGCTTCTCGTCAAGCTGATGTACCTGCGGAATTCATTCGTTCAATTCTCTGTTCGGATAGATATGTTGCAACATAATCTTCTTCATAAACATATCTATCCTTTGTTTCGTTTTGATTCTGGTATTCGAGTTGCTTCGATGTCAAGTGTTGATTCCATACCTTTCCTAATCGGTGTTCTCATATTTCTATGGGAGTGCTAGTCCTTCTTGACCATCAAGATTGTCATGTTAATCCTTTTCAACCGGTGTGCCTTCTTTTCAAGTTACTCCATACGGACGCCGTTGAGAAATCTGACAATTTGTCTGTTTCGTTCATCCCAAGTTGTTTTTGTTTTCCCCACCCTCCCACCCTTTTTCTTCTCAGAGCAAGAAATTCTCAGATGAAATATCCATTTTATTCATGTGATATTTTTCATTCTTTTCCTTCAATGTTCTTATCCGGTGAATTATCGTGAAGATGCTCAAGAGCTTCAATTTCATCATTCTTTTGTTCTCAAATTCTGCCGGTGGATGTAATTCAAGATTTCGGTTTCATCTTATCCTTTTTCCTCATTTCACAATGCTTTCTTATTCCGGTGCACCAATTAATCATTCTCCTCTTGCCATTTTCATCCGCAGTGCTGAAGATTCGTGTTTCCATTCTTAATCATGTCAAGCTATTTTGAGCTTTGTCATCTTATTCAAGCCATTTAATTCAACCGGTGCTATATCTCTTAAGCAATCTTTTTCAACGGTGATTTCTTTTGAGTGGGCCCTAACCCACAGGTCTTTTCCCAGGATCTTACCCGACTCTTCTTTTTCCGGAGTTATTCTCAAATTCTTTTCAAAGTGTGACATAAGAATGATTCCCATCAGTCACATGCCTTCTCCAAGATCGCTTTCCAATTCTTTTCATCATTGGTTCAACCTTCTAATTCTTCATTCCGGAGTGCTCAACAATTCATGGTGGTGTACCTCATCGTCTTCTCAACATTAGGAGACCGGAGAAGTGTTTCTCTTAAATCTTGGCCCGTTCTCTCAAGATTCGTGGTTCTAGCTTCATGCCATCCTCATTATTGTTCTGATTGCGAGGAATTCTTTTTATAACCATCCGAAGCATTTGATGAATTCTTTTCTTTGTGATCCTCCGAAAGCCATCATTTCAGAAGATTTCTTCGTTCTCAGTTTTCAACTTCGTCCTCCAAATATTCTTCATTGATGTCTCTTCGTTCGTCTCCATATTCTTACGGTGGTTCTTTCAAGTTTACTCTTCCGTTGTTTTCGTTTTAATTCATTTGTTCTTTTCATAATCCTACCGGTGGTTCGTTGAAGATTTACCCAAGCTTGTGCTAGATCTCTATTTAATTCTTTCCAACGAGAATAAGTAGTATGCCAAATCCTTTGGTTGTCATCAATTAAATTGGTGAAGGAGATGCATAACATAATTCTTATTCTTATTCCCTCAAGGTGATTAATGTCTTTTTCCAGAGCTTGTTCATCATATCATATTCTTGTTCTAAGCTGTTCCTCTTGTTTTCCGGAGCTTTAAGTTATTTCAATTATATCATTTCAAAGCTCCAACTAATTCATCGCATGCCTTGAATCTTATTCTTTTCATCTTTCCCATTGCAATCCTTTCTAACTTATCTTATCAGGTGGTGTTATGTCATTCTTGACAAGTCTTTCATGAATTATGATTCACGAGTTTCAAGAATGAGATATTTAAACCCATCATTTTCTTTGTTCAGGAGTTCTTTTCAACCCTTCAATCGATTCATTGGAGTTATCTTGGGTTGTATTTCACCTAAAAGCTTTCCCTAAGGATTGTTGCTATTTATGGTGCTTATAATGACCCAAGTTCTTCATTATCATTCCGGTGAAATAAGTTTATTGTCTCCTTGTTGATCTCAATCCAATCAAATGTTTTCGTCAGTGGCTGGTTGTCACCTCATAATTTTGAGATGTTTTCCATAAGCCCACAACGAGCTTATTCTTTTCGTTGTTGAATTCCAACAGCTCTGCTCAACCCATCTTGGTAAAGATGCTCTTTTCAATTCATTCGTGGGAGAAGTTGTCTTTTTTCTTCTTCGTTCTTTTCTTTCATGGATATTTATTCTATTCTTTCATTCCGGGGGCATTGTGATGTTGCTCTCTCCAAACCATCATATCATTTTTTTTTCGAGATCATGTTCTTTCCCTTGCTTATCATTTAACCGGAGAGTTGTATTCTTCATTCAGTTCCGTCATTTATCTTGTTTTGCCTCTCTTTTCAACTGGAGTGTTGTCTAAATCTTTCTTAACCCTTGTGCCATTCTTTTAATTGTTTCGGAGGCAATATGCTGTTGTTTTCATCAAGTATCTTCCCATCTCCTCAAGTTCTTGTTAATTCCTTCCATTTTCAGTCGGAGTGCTGTCCGAATCATGTCATTCTTATTCCTTGGCTATACCATTGCGGTTTCTTATTCTTTCCGTCCGTAACCTCTTGTTTCATGTCTTTCAACCTGCAAGGTTCTCGTAATGTTCCTTGTTCCTCTTTTCTAACGGAGTTTTCGTATTCGTTCATCTCCGTGGTATTCTTCTTTCAGTTGTTCAACCCCCCAAGGTTCTTTGGTTTCACTCGTCTGTCAAAGAAGCAACTTCGTTTTACCCCTTCCTCTTCCGTTTTTACCCGGTGATATCTCTAGGATCTCGGGTCGAGATCCTCTGTTAGTGTGGGAGAGTTGTGACGCCCGAAGACCGACGTCCCAGAAGATTCCAGAAGATTCCAGATGTTCCGGGTTCTCCCGTGTGTTTCATTTGTGCTTGTGTTATTTTATTTTGCATTGCATCATGTCATCATGCCATCATGTTATTTTTATCTATGCATCTCAACCTAAATAAATTGTGTGGACCTTCGGTCCATTTAAACCGAGGGAAGGATGACTTCTCTTTAAAACATATCCTCCCAAATATTTAGGGAGCTATATAAATAAATATTCCATTCGTTGGAATTAACCTAACACACTTGCATATTTCCCCATGCCTTTTCACTTCAAGTTTCTATTTCTAAACCTTGCCAATATTTTCTTTTCCCGTGTTTCGAGGTTCCTCCAAAACCCCCCCAACTATTTTATTTAAATTCCTGACATTTTAGCGGGTCCAGGAAATTGACCTCTTGTGCAAATTCTGCTCCTAACCCCCTCTATCTTTTTTCTTTCTTTGTCTCTATTTTTTTCCTTTTCTCTCTTTTTTAAGAGAGAACCAGCCTCTTGGGCCTCCAAACCCACCAGCCTTCCAATTCCTCCTGGCCTCCTTGGGCCAAGGCCATACCCCTCCAGCCGGCCCACACTTCTCCTCCCTGGCCCAACCAGCCCGACCGGCTAACCCTAGCCCACCTAGCGACCCCAGCGCACTTCCCATTGCTCCTCCCTCGACGCCCCAGCCGCCGCATCGCCAGTCTCCCACTTCCCCTCGATCTCCCGCATCCTACCCTCGCACCCCGCATGCATCGCTCCTTCGTTGCCAAGACATCGCTCCTCCGTCGCCAGTCCCTCGTCCCGATTCCTCCTTCCCTCGCCCGCACCTTTCTCCAGCTCCCTCGCTCCTCTCCCGTCGTGCGCCGTGGTTCGTCTCTTCCTCGCCGAGCCGCAAGGGCGCCGCCCCTGCTGCCTTCATCCCCGCACGGAGCCGCGACCACGTCCTCCTCTGCCTCGTCTTGCAGCGCCCAGGTCGCCCCCCTCCATCCCCTCGGTGGTCTCCCTTCTCCAGCCCGACGGCGCCGGCCTCGCCTGGCCCGCCGCTGCGCCATGGCGCCCGCGCTGACCTCCTGCAGCGCCGACGTCCGTCTTGGACGCGCCCTCCAGCAAGGCCGAGGCCTCTGCCTCGTCCTCCCTTCGCACCAGACCGAGGCGCCCGTCCTGCTGCCTCCTCGACCCCTCGTCGGTCCCTCTCGGCTTCGAACGCGCCAGGAGTTCCAGCGCCACGTCCTCGTTCCCCTGTACCTCGCCGTGCCGCTGCCATGGTCCTCCCCGGCGCGCCTAGCCTTGCTGCTGCTGTGCTTCTTTTTCTTTCGGCTTGCATTTTGTTTTTGTCCAGCATAACCATGGAGCAGCAAGTTCCACTACGTCACAAAGAACCAAGTCAACGGCCCCGACAAGTACCTCGACCAAGTGCAAGACGACCGAACGGCTACAAGATGACCATCAAGTACCACTACAACCGTGAACATCTTCGGATCTTCAAGTTCATCTACGTGGATTCGACAAGTACCCCGCCGGCGAGTACCTCTCCGATGGAACGTGTACCACTACTTCCGCTACCGTCGCCCGAGTACAACTACCGCCTCGTGAACGGCTACTTCCTCTTCGGAAACGTGAACGCCTTCTTCCTCTACGTCTCGTACCGCCCCGAAACGCACGCTTCAAAGGTATAACAAGACGACCCCGTGGATGACCCGTGTGATGCTTGCTTGTGTTGTATGAAATGTTTCCCGTGTGTGCTTCGTGCCGTTTCGTCCGTTTGTCATGTTCCTCGGTTGCCTCGTTGCCGACTCGTGGGAACCCGGTGACGCGATCGCCCCACCTTTCATCTCGTTTGACTCGCTCACGCCATCTTTCCTTTTTCACCGGTCTCTCAACGAGTTACCGGAACCGATATGTTGCCGTGGCATCATTTTCGGATTGTTACCGTGGCACCTTTTCTTTCCACCACGGTGACAAATACTTCTTATCTCTTCATGTCAACTTTTAATAAAAACTTGCATAAACTTAATCATGTCATCCGCATCATGTTAACAACACTAAATGTTTAATTGTTGTTTGCTTTAAATTACTAAACATGCTCATGGGGATTTTCCGGATATGTTGTTGTTATTTTCCGGCCTCATTTAAAGTGCCTAAATAGTGTAATTTCTTTATGCTTCACCTCTTGCCATGTTAAGAACATTTAATCTTGTCTTGTAAATAAACGAGAGTCAACTAAATAATAAATGTGGTGTTTCGTCAATATGCAACTCGTTGCATATTGAGCTCCACTTAACTTGTAGTTTTGTTTGTGCACTTTGCCATGCCATGCATATTTAAACCGGACATGCATCATGCTTGCTTGTGCATCGTATGCCATGTTTATGATTGTGTGTTTACCGTGTTGTTTGCTTCTTTCCGGTTGCTTCTCTTGTTAGCTTCGGTTTTGTTCCGGAGTTGTGAGGATTCGCTCGACTGTTGCTCCGTCTTCTTCATGGATCCGTTCTTCTCCCTTGTGGAATCCCAGGCAAGATGATCATACCCTTGGATACCTTTACTACGATTGCCATGCTTAGTTTTCTCGATGCTATCGTTACATGTCGCGCTACCCATCTTTATGTCAGCCTCTCCTTGTTGCCATGAAACCTCTAACATTTGAAACCTTCCTAACAAAACCACTGTTTGGCTATGTTACCCGCTTGCTCAGCCCCTCTTATAGCGTTGTTAGTTGCAGGTGAAGATGAAGTTTGTTCCAGGAGGGAACTTGTTGTTGGATATATCACAATATCTATTATTATTATTAACACACCTATATACTGGGCATGGGTGGAAGGCTTGGCCTTTTGCTCGGTGTTTTGTTCCACTCATGCCACCTTAAGCGCCGATAGACCGGCATTATGTTCCTTGATTTTGCGTTCCTTACACGATGGGTGGATGGGGACCCCTTGACAGTTCGACTTTGAATAAAACTCCTCCAGCAAGGCCCAACATTGGTTTTAATTTGCTCATAATAACATGCATAGGGAGTTAGCGCTACCCGAGGATTCTTAATTCTACATAGCAGGGGGGGGCCAGTGCTGATGGTGTTGGTCCCAAACGGGGGTTATGCGGGCCACCACGGGGAAACTCGAGGTTTGGCTCCCATAGGATCACCCATCCGGTCGTGGCCTGAGACGAGATACGCGCGGCTACTATCAGGGTGTCGACACACCGGGAGGTCTTGCTGGACTTGTTTTACCATTGTCGAAATGACTTGTGCTACTGGGAAGCTGAGACTGATCGGATTTTCCCTAAGATAAGGAGTGATGATATTATATTTATCACTTCAGCTAATCGTGAGAGCTTGTGATGGGCTAAGTTGGGACACCCCTGCAGGGTTATGATCTTTCGAAAGCCGTGCCCGCGGTTATGTGGCAGATTGGAATTTTTTAATGTCCGGTTGTAGAAAACTTGACAGAGGATCCGAAGTAAAACACACAACTGTGTGAGTAACCGTGACTGTCTCTTTTCACTTTGAGAAGAGAACACGGTGGGGTTATGTTTGATTCGTATGTAGTTCAGGATCTTTAGCGATCACTACTTTTGCGACCGTTTGCGTAGATGCTCATCTTATTCTTGTAGTCGTAAGCTAGCCACCATATATTATGCTTAGCCGCTGCTGCAACCTCACCACTTTACCGCTTCCTACCCACAAAGCTTTGCTAGTCTTGATACCCATGGTTATGGGATTGCTGAGTCCTCGTGGCTCACAGTTACTACAACAACAGATGCAGGTTCAGCCGAGTTTGAAGCAGGAGCTGGTTCAGTTCTTCACTGGGAGCGTGAAGAAGAGAGTGGCCGTATGCTTGTGACGTTTTCGACGATCAGTAGTGGTTTCTACTAGGATTTGATCCTGACCTGTGGCTTTATGTTGTTTTGGTATCTTTCTTTTGGATCTTCGCCCGTAGTCGGGTTGTGATGTTTTGAATGATGTTTTGCTTATGTAATGTATTGTGTGAAGTGGCGAGTGTATGCCAACTATCTCCTTTTGCAATTTAATCCCTCTTTTACATGAGTCGTGCAAAGATACCAAACTTGAGATCATTCTAGGATGGGCTTATATCTTTAAGTCGTGCCTCAACACGTAGGAGATATAGTCCCATCCTGGGCATTACATCTTCTCACGCAATCTAGAGTTTGAATCTATCAAGGGTCTGCGCAGCCCTGAATCTGACACAAGTACATAATCACTACCATCACACATAATTTCAAATGGTTTGTTCCAATCAGGTGGTTGACTAATAGGAGCAGAGATTAAGGCTTTCTTAAGTATTTCAAAGGCTTCTATGCAATCATCATCAAAAACAAAACGAACATCTTTTTGCAACAGATTAATAAGAGGCCTAGAAATTTTAGAGAAGTCTTTAATAAACCTTCTATAGGAACCAACATGACCCAGGAAATTTCATATACCTTTGATATCTTTAGGACATGACATTTTTTCAATACCATCAACTTTATCTTTATCAACTTCAATACATCTTTCAGAGATTTTATGTCCTAAGAAAATACCTTCATTAACCATAACGTGGCACTTCTCCCAATTCAAGACAAGATTAGTTTCTTCACATCTATGCAAAACTCGATCAAGGTTGCTTAAGAAATCATCAAAAGAAGTATCGTAAACAAAAAAGTCATCAATGAAAACCTCAACAATCTTTTCACAAAAGTAGGAGAATATAATTGTCATACATCTTTGAAAGGTAGCAGGTGCATTGCATAAACCAAAATGCATACTTCTCTAGGCATAGGTACCAAAAGGGCATGTAAAAGTAGTTTTTTCTCGATCCTCTTGTGACACAGGTATTTGAAAAAATACACAATATCCATCTTGAAAGCAGAAGTGTGTATGTTTTGATAGCCTTCCTAGCATTTGATCAATGAATGGTAGAGAATAATTATCTTTCCTAGTAGCTTTGTTTAATTTTCTAAAATCAATTACAATCCTATATCCTGTAATAATTCTTTGTTGAATCAATTCATTTTTATCATTGGGAACAACACTAATACCTCCCTTTCTAGGGACACAAGGGACTTACCCATTTACTATTAGCTACGGGACAGATTATACCTCCTTCCTGGAGTTTTAATATTTCATTTCTTACCACTTCCTTCATCTTGGGATTTGATGACCCACAAGTGTAGGGGATCTATCGTAGTCCTTTTAATAATTAAGAGTGTCAGAGCCAAGGAGGAGCAGAAGGAAATGACAAGCGGTTTTCAGCAAGGTAATCTCTCCAAGCACTGAAATTATCGGTAACAGATAGTTTTGTGATAAGATAATTCGTAACGGGTAACCAGTAACAAAAGTAACTACGATCCAACAAGGTGCCCCAATCCTTTTTGTACCAAAGGACAAGCCTGAATGAACTCTTATATAAAGCAAAGTGCTCCCAAGCACACATGGGAATTGTTGTCAAGTTAGTTTTCATCATGCTCATATGATTCGCGTTTGTTACTTTGATAATTTGATATGTGGGTGGACCGGTGCTTGGGTTCTATCCTTCCTTGGATAAGCCTCCCACTTATGATTAACCACTCTCGCAAGCATCTGCAACTAAGAAAGAAGTATTAAGATAGATCTAACCATAGCATGAAACATAAGGATCCAAATCAGCCCCTTACGAAGCAACGCATAAACTAGGGTTTAAGCTTCTGTCACTCTAGCAACCAATCATCTACTTATTACATCCCAATGCCTTCCCCTAGGCCCAAATAATGGTGAAGTGTCATGTAGTCGACATTCACATAACACCACTAGAGGAAAGACAACATACCTCTCAGCAAATATAATTCACGTGATTACTTATAACAAGACTTCTCCCATGTCCTCGGGAACAAACATAACTACTCACAAAGCATATTCATGTTCATGATCAGAGGGGTATTGAACAACATTATGTATCTGAACCTATGATCTTCCGCCAAATAAACCAACTAGCAGCAACTACAAGGAGTAAACTAGCAACCCACAGGTACCAATCTGAGGTTTTGAGACAAAGATTGGATAGAAAGGATGACCTAGGGTTTGAGAGGAGATGGTGCCGGTGAATATGTTGATGGAGATTGACCCCACTCGATGAGAGGATCATCGGTGATGGCGATGGCTTCGGTTTTGCCCTCCCGGTGAGAAGTGTTCTCGGCAGAACAACCCTGCCGGAGACCTAGATTGGTTTCGCCCAGGTTCCGCCTCGAGACGGCGGCGCTTTATCCCGTTGTTTATTTCCAGACCAAAACACATCATATAGCAAAATATGGGAGTCGGGGGCCTGCCAGGGGTCCCACAAGGACGGGGGGCGCGCCCTCCACCCATGTGGCTAGCTGGTGGCCCCCCTCCTGTGCTTTCTTCAACCAATACTTTATATATATTCCAAAAATATTCTCCATGAAGTTTCAGGACTTTTGGAGTTGTGCAAAATAGGTCTCTCAGATTTTCTCCTTTTCTCGTCCAGAATTCCAGCTGCTGGCATTCTACTTCTTCATGTAAACCTTGTAAAATAAGAGACAAAAGGCATAAGTAATGTGATATAATGTGCAATGACAGCCCATAATGCAATAAATATCAATATGAAATCATGATGCAAAATGGACGTATCAGGATTTAACCGTCGCTGATGGTCAACCACTAGTTTAACGTCGGCTTCCACCTTAATTTTGTGTTGGCATAAAGTGGGACTAATACCCTTAAGATCATCAAGAGTATATCCAATAGCGGCATGATGCTTCCTCAGAGTTTTTAATAATCTCATTTCTTCATGCTCTTAAAGGTTACCACTAATAATAACATGATATATCTTCTTTTCATCAAGATAAGCATATTTCAGAGTATCAGGTAATAGTTTAAGATCAAACACGGGATCGCTCTTGGGTGGTAAAGGATCTGCAAGAGTTTCAAAATGTAAGTTGTGTTTCAAAACATGCACTTGTTTAAGAAATATGTTATCTATTTCATTTCTTTCATTCATCAACATATCATTTTCATGGTCTAGGAAATATTATTCTAAAGGATGGGTTGGAGGTACGTCAATAGAAACAAGACCAATAATTTCATCCTTAACAGATGGTTCTTTATCATGAGGTTGTCTACAGAATTTAGAGAAATTAAACTCATGAGACACATCACCAAAATTAACACTGACCGTTTCTTTAGTGCAATCAATTTTAGCATTCAGTACATTCAAGAAAGGTCTACCAAATATAATAGGACAAAAATGATCTTGCGGGGAGCCAAGAACAACAAAATCAGTAGGGTATTTTATTTTCCCACACAGGACATCGACATCTTTAACAATCCCAAGTGGTGTGATAGTATCTCTATTATCAAGTTTATTACTAACATCGATATCTTCTATCTCAGTAGGTGCAATATCATTCATAATTTCTTGATAAAGAGTAAACGGGATATCACAAACACTAGCAACAAAATCACATAAACCATGATAACAATGATCTCCAATTTCATCTGAGACAACAGGCATGACCACTATAGGTCTATGTTTATCTTTCTCATCGGGTTTGTCAATTCTAGCAGCTTCAGCAAGGAAGTAAACAACATGCCCATCAATATTATTGAACAAGATATCCTTAACTATAGCAACATTAGGTTCTACTTTAATTTCTACAGGGGGTGTAGGTGTTCCTAGATAACTTTTATGAACCACGGTTGAAGCTTTAGCATGTTCCTTTATCCTAACAGGGAAAGGTGGTTTCTCAATATAAGTAGTAGGAACAACTGGATAATCATTATAAGTGACGGTTTCTTCTTCAGCTTTAGTGAGTTCTACTACTTTTACATCAATGTGAGGATGATATTTAAACCACTTATACTTAGGGAAATCAACATGAGTAGGAAATGATTCACAGAAAGAAACTACTATCTCAGAGTCAAGTGCATATTTAGTGCTAAATTCAAGAAAAGCATGGGTATCCATAAAAGATTTAACACAATCAAACTCAAGGTTTATACCCGAGTCCTTACCGATGTCAAGTTTCCAATCTTCAGAGTTACGTTTAATTCTTTTCAACCATCAGAATTCAATAGTATTCTCCATAAAATAACCGATACAAGAAGTATCGAGCATGGATTGATCATTACGAGAAAGCCGAGCATAAAAATTCTGAAGAATAATTTCTCTTGAGAGCTCATGATTGGGGCATGAATATAACAATGACTTAAGCCTCCGCAAGCTTGAGCGATACTTTCTCCTTCACAAGGCAAAAAATTACATATATAATGCCGATCATGATGAACTAGATGCATAGGAGAAAACTTCTGATGAAATTCATTTTTCAATCAATTGTAATTCCAAGCTCCAATATCATCACATAACCTATACCATCTTCTTGACCTCATCCTCGGGCAAACCTGCAAGCTTATATAATCCACGCACTTCATCCACATACATTAAACCTCATCCTCCGCTAGTTGTTTCTCTATCATACCCGGAGGAATTTCATAATAATTTTTTTTAGTAGGTTCAATAGGTTGAGGAAAAATATCTTTGTTCTTCCGGTCGAGGTGAAAATACCCATGAACAAACCCCTCCCACTTATGGTTAACCCCTCTCGCAAGAAACCACAACTACGAAAGAAGAATCAAGTTAAATCTGACCATATCATGAAACATGTGGATCCAAATCAGCCTCTTATGAAGCAACACTTAAACTAGGGTTTAAGCTTCTGTCACTCTAGCAACACATCATCTACTTACACTACAAGAAATATGTAAACTTGTGACCTTGACTATTGGTCACTGAACGGTCATTATTTTTCATTTGCGACCTTTTTGTGACCAAAAACGGAAGGTCAAAAACTGGCGGTCGTAAACTGAAATTAACGACCTTCTCTGTGAGAAGGTCGTAAACGTTTACGACCAAAATATGCCCACTGTTGTGTTTTGGTCACTAGTAGCCTCCCCAGACCACGTAGGCATCCAGCGTGGCAAGCTGATGTGGCACAAGAATCAGCCCAGTCCAATTCAGTGTTTTACATGGGCCGAGCCCAACAATTCAGCCTTTTTAATATTTATTTTTCCTATAAATTTTTGCTAGCTACATAGTTCTGTCCCAACAATTCGGCCTTTTTATTTCTAGATGCGTCCTGTTACAGCGTATGATCTTTTATTTTTTGCCATTTTATTTTCCACTGTTTTACATTTGTCCCAAATATCATAATATCATACACTGGTCCCACACGTCAGAAATTTCAAATGTGCTCAAATTATTTTGATAAGTGGGTCACATGAGTCATGTTTCCATTGCACACATTTTCAAACCACATACATAATTACTATTTCATATGTAACATAAATTGTAATTCTAAAATATACATGAAATTCACAGAGAGAAGATACATTAAATCACATACATAATTACTATTTCATTCACAAACACAGAGAAGATACATTAAATTCCGAGACAACCCAGCTATTATTACATAACTTGCTATATAAGAATGTCTTTGAGCTTCTTTGAACATATTTTGTCTTGAATTTACTCAAAATATCCGCCAACAAGAAAACAGAATAGCAAGGATGTCACATCCCTAGTCAGTACTTGCATTTGGACTAGCTAGAGTGTGCATCATGTTTATTTTCCACAGAAACTTGAAATGGGAATGACAGAAACCCCAGCACCCCTCTTCTAATAACTATGGTTTAATAAAATCTTTTCCAATGTACACAAAATGACCTTAAAAAATGTTCATCATCTTTGCCATGGCCTTAAACCTCTACCAAAAATGGTGCACAATTTTCTAGGACATCCAAAGGCCTCTCGATTAATTCATATTGTAATTGCATTTGGGCATTTCAATCCTATAAAATATTTTATGAGCCCAGATAAGCATAAACTAAAATGTTCCATGATGTTCATATTATATACAGTGGGCATGACTAGTTTTGTGATTTATAAAAATGTTGTAGCATTTTTACTAATTCAACAAAGTTGAAAAAGAAACAAAACAGAAAGAAAATAGAAAAAGGAGAGAGAAAGGGGGACAGCCCACTCACCTGGGCCACTTACCTGGCTTGGCCCAGCACGGCCCATTCCACTGGCAATCGCTAGTCGTCCTCCTCCTCTCCCCAGGAGGACGGGGCGCGTGGCCGCGGCGTACACGCACGCTTCCGGCCACCTCCTGCCTGGCTGCCTGCGTCCCCCGATGCCTCAACGCTCCTATGCGTCGCCACGGAGCTCCTGGCTCCTCTCTCACTCTCCCCCATGTCCTCCCCCTCCTCTATCCCTCTCCGCCGAGCTCCACCGAGCGGGCTCGTCGCCGCCGACCACTGCCACCGCGCCGTAAGCCACCACCTCGCCTCCCTGACACACCCATCGGCTTCGCCGCGTCGCCCTGAAGCTCTCCACCAACACACACGACGCCGGAAGCCCCGTAGCGCCGTCCTCGCCGTCGTCTTCAACCTTCGGCACCGGAGATCGCCGCCGCCCGTACAACACCGCCCGGCCTTCCCCAAGCCCGCGTTGACGCCCTCTGCGACCGTTGTGAGCTCACACGTCGAACCCCCCTCTCCCCGAGCTCAATTACGCTTCGTAGCCGCCGTCCCGCAAGCCCCCGAGCTCACCGCCGGCGTCCTCGTTGCCGCCGTCGTTCTAGTGGGTCTTGGACACGCCCGAGTGCTTCATCGTGCTCCTGACGTCATCAGGATGCCGTTGAGCCCCTCCCCTTGCTCGCCCGTGCCCCGCAACGCATAACTCACTGGTGCCCGAGCTCCGGTCGCCGCCACGAGCTCTGCTCCGACGAGCTCCGGCCACCCTAGGTCCAGCCACCACCACCACTAGATGCGCATGAGCTCTAGCTCGCCGTAGGACCAAACCCCATTGCAAACTTCAACCTGTAGCGCCGTTCCGAGCAACTCCGGTGAGCAACTGCCGCGCGAATTGGTCGCCGCCGGCCAAACTCCGGCGGGCTGACATGGCCACCTAGTTAGGGACTAATGACGTTTAGTTTAACCACCACAGCCACTGTCAGTGGGCCCCACCGCGTGGTCAAACCCAGTCAACTCCAGTTTTGACCAGGATTAGCCCATGTGACACTAACACCCGGGACCCTCCAGTCAGGTTTGACCTGGACCATGCCTGTTGACCTACTGACGTCAGCATGATGTCATGCTGACGTAGTAAATGCTTTTCTGGGATTATTTGATTTAAAACAATTCAGGAAATTCCAAAAAATGCCTTAAACTTCAAAAAATCATATAAATTCAACAGTAGCTCAGATGGAAAAGATTTATATATGAAAATTGATTAGAAAAATCCAATCTTGCCAATGGCACTGATTTCATGCATGTTTGAGCAAGTTAACCTTGCTGTTCACATTAAAACATGATAATGCACTTTAATAAACAATAGCTTGGGCATAAATTTGAATCTTTGATTCAAATAGGCTCAAACCCTTCTGTTTATAGTTGAATTAGCCCAAAACACATTCATCTTGCCATATCATGAGCATGCATCATATTGTTGCATTTGTTTGCTTATTGATTGTATCGCCGGTATTCTTTGTGGTAGGTCCTGCTCCCGAGGATACTTCTGCGTATCCAACTAAAGAGCAGTACCCGACAACCGCCCTGTCAGGCAATCAACCATTGATCATTCCGATACAAACCCATCTTCTCGCTCCTGCTCTCTTTTACTGCATTAAGGCAACAGCGTGTGAGCTGCTACTTGCTGCGGTAGTTGAACCCTATTCCTTTGCATGACCTGTCATTGCCACGGTAAATAGTTGAAACCCACTAGCATGTGTAGGAGTTGATTGAGCCATGTGATGTATGTTCCACCATGCTATTTGTTTATGTTGCCTGCTATGCTTAGAGTTGTGTCAGGTCTGGTTCATCTGGGTGATGGATCAGAGTGAAATGATCATACTAAATAAAGAGTGGGAAATGTGGAACATGTTTGGTAAAGGTATCGATGAAAGGCCATGTAGGAGTACATGGTGGATTGTTTCATTGGAACCGTCCATAGGACCCGAGATCTGTATGTGTGGTTCAAGTTACAGCTACTACCACACATTGGGCCCTGAAATATGACCCCGCTCGACTTATTGACTGCCCCAGTTCTCTGTCCATGAGTTGCAACTAGTTTCTGGTGTTTGTAGTTTACTGGTGGTCGTGCACAGCGCTGACCCTCGGGGTGGGCTGTGATGCGACAGGTACATGGCACGGTGTACCGGTCGCCCGTTTGGTGACTCGGGAACCATGTACACATCGTTTGGGGCCGTGAGCGACACCCCGGCCCGATCTCCCCATGGATGGAACCCAAATAGGCGATAAACCTGGACGAGAGACTTGAGTGGTTGGTTAGGTCGTTGTCTACACCCACGTCGGCTTTCGCTTGAAGTCTGCCGAGCACATGTCGTGTGCAGACGCTAAGTGGTGGAAACATGTGTGAAGAAGTACACCCCTGCAGGGTTACCAATCTATTTGAATAGCCATTGTTCGCGGTACGGACCACTTGGTTACTTATACAATTCATAGACAAGTTGATGGATACTACTAAAAGCCTCAAGACAAGTGTAAGTGTCATGGATGGCCCTTCCGTAGGATGACGGAAGAGGATCCACGGTGGTGTGTTGTTGTGGTGAGTAGAGGACTCGTGTACGTAGTCTTATCTTGCAATCTGCTGAGAGTTGTAGTATAGGTTAGCCAAGAGTCAAAGCTGGCTTGCTGCTATGAACTCCACTACCCTTGTTGATAATGATGCATGTATGATAGGTTCTGTTGTAAGACTTGCTGAGTACCTTTGTACTCATGTTTGCTTAATAACTGTTGCGGAGGAGAACCCTGCCCCTTCTGATGGGTTTTAAATAGACGTTGACGTCGACGAGTAGCTTGCTACGCAGACGGAGATCCTGAGCTTGTGAAGGGCCTTGCAGATAGTCAGGCTACACCAAGCCTGTTTTATTTCCAAGTTGTCTGTACTCAGACATGTTAGCTTCCGCTTGTGCTTGTATGATTGTATGACTTGAGTGTTGGGTCATGTGACCCTACCTGTATGGATATGTTATGTATGGCTTTTCGGAGCCTCTTAAATAAAGTACTTTGAGTCATAGAGTTCTGTTGTGATGCAATGTTGTATTTGCACATATTGAGCATAATGTGTGTATGATTGAAATGCTTGGTATGTGTGGGATCCGACACATAGTTGTTTACCTTTGGTAGCCTATCTTACAGGGAAATGCCTCCTAGTGTTTCCACTGAGCCTTGGTAGCTTGCTACTGCTCCGGAACACGTAGGCTGGCCGGCGTGTGTGCTTCTTCGTTCCCGTGTCTGTCCCTTAGGGTATATGTCACGCGTTGTTCCTTCAAGTCCATGTAGCTTGCTACGACTTGGGTTCATACGTTGATGACCAACACGTTCGTTGCTGGGTCATGGATGCATGTCTCTGTAATTTAGTGCCACTTTTGGTTTATAACTAGCCATGTCGGCCCGGCTTCTCTGTCATATGGATGCTAGCGACACTGTTATATACGTGTGCCAAAATGCGCAAACGGTCCTGGGCCAGGTAAGGTGGCACCCGTGGGGATACCGTGCGTGAGGCCGCAAAGTGATATGACGTGTTACAAGCTAGATCGGTGTGACTTAGGATCGGGTTCCTGACAGCGTTGGCATCAGAGCTGGACTGCCTGTAGCTTTCTCAAGCCAAACTTGTCGATGTTGAGTCTAGAAAAATTCTTAGTTATATGTAGGGGAATTGATTGTGGAAGGGAACGTAAGGCTCTTTTTACTCCTTTACCTTATGCCCTTCTGATCTGAGTCAGCCTATTCTTTCTACGGGGGTTAGGACTAGGCCTCTCATCATTACTAGGTTCATGTGTTACTAATCTGTAGACTCTTAGGATTGTTGGTCTCAAGCCTCAGTTCAGTTTCTACCCTTCTAGTATGATGATTAGTTGGACCCGGAACCTAGATATGATGTTGTTGAGTGGCTATGCTATCATTTGTATGATGTCTCAAAATCCTTTTTGAGCATTTACAGTTGTTATGCTGCCCGATTTCTTCCAGAAATTCTAATGCCTTTGCATTATTTCGTGTTTCAGATGTCTGGTTGCACACCTCACCAGGTGGTCCGTTTGACTCGCTGCATTAATGTGCGAGGTCACACGGCCATGCTAGTCCGTGTGTTGACTGAGACCGGCTACCATTGGTATCCTGAGTACACTGTGGAGGAACAGTACCGGGATTTCAATCAGATTCAGTATTTCTGCACCGTCCGGATATACCCCTCATATCCGAGAGCTACCGACCCCATCCATTGGTCTTATGGACTCGGGGTTACCATCGAGATGGAAGTGCAGGATGCCGCTTACTCAATGATGACCATCATCCGGGCTAGGCATGCCCTGCTGCTGAACACTGAGTTCTGTTACATGCCAACCTCACTTCCTGGAGAGGAAGGCTACTACTCTAGTTTGTATACTGATGTCGCTCACGAGGAGCCACTGCTTCAGACTACTACTCAGATGGTGGAGGATAGGGACCGTGAGGTCCGTGCCCTCCGGATGGAGCTTTATAACACTCGAGCCGCCCACTGGACTACTTTGACACGGCTTGCACCTGCCGTGCACACCGGATATCTGGAAATGCAGGATTTGTACCCCGTGCGGACTCGTCTGCCTAATCGTATGGATTGGCGTGACGTTGGGGGTATTACACCTCCACGTGGGCGTCAGTAACCACCAGCATCGGGACCGAGACCGCATCCATGTCCCTATGGTCCACAGCCTTCGAGTGCTCGAGAGTTTCAAGATCCACCTGTTCCACTTCCAGGCTACGGTGGTAATCTTTATGAAGATTACTACGGGAGTATCTGAGTTAGACCGTGGCAGTAGTAGTATCGTAGTAGTCGGATTTCCACAGTCCTGCGTGTCTTGTGGAATATTACTTAGTTTGTATGAGTTCCGGAGGTGTAGTTAAATAATGTATAGGAGCTTGGAATGCCTCTGATGAGATGTATCGTCTTTCACCGCAGTTGTACTTTAGCCTTGGCTTGTACTAAACTATGTATCGTGTGTATGACCACTGGTGTATATATGCCAGTTTCTATATTACCATGTCGTACGGATGAACATCTGTGCATTCCGTGTCATCCATTACATTCTGCACTCCTATGTCAAAGTTTTTGCCATCCTTGTCTAAACCGTTGTTTTGTTTTCCTAGGATGGTCAACACTCGCAGCACTCCTGCTGCTCAAGAGCAGGGTGAAGCTAGTGGGGCTAGAGATGAGAATCTGCCCCAACCACCCTCCTTGGCTGATGTTATGCTCGAGGCAGAACGGAACAAGAGAGAGACCAACCGTTTGCTAGAACGCATAGAGCAGAACACTGGGTTCCGCCAAAGGAATGACCTGGTGTTAATCAATGACTTTATCAAGATGTGCCCACCGAAGTTCCATCATTCCGTTGAACCTTTGGATGCGGATGACTGGCTTCGCAGTATCACCCACAAGCTACACTCTGCCCGTGTGGCCGAAGCTGACAAGGTTACATACGCCGCCTACCATCTTGAGGGCCCCGCCAGCCTCTAGTGGGAAAACTTTGAGGCTATCCGTCCTGCTGGCCAAACCACTACTTGGGCTGAGTTCAGTGAGGCATTTCGTGAACATCACATTCCGGAAGGTCTCATGGATCGCAAGCGGGAGAAATTCTGCAATTTCACCCAGGGCCGGTTAACCGTGGATGGCTATAGTCGCGAGTTTGGTAACTTGGCACGCTATGCACCCGAGGAAGTATCCACCGATGCCAACAAGCAGGAGAGGTTCCGCAAGGGACTCAGCCCTGAACTTCGCCAAGACCTACGTCGGCATGAGTGCACCTCCTTCCAGAAGTTGGTGAACAAAGCTATCAGTGCTGAGACGGGCCATTCTGATTTCGAAGCCACACGCAAGTATCCTCGTGACTTTGGTTCCTCATCCGGCTCTGGCTCTCACAAGCGCCGTGTGTGGGTTCCTAACACTGCTCTGCCACCCAAGTACACTCCGAGGCCATCCTTTGAGGCGCCTCTCCCAACTCAACAGTATGCACCTACCAAGATTTATGGAGGACCACCTGCCAACTTTGCTCCACGCACTGGCACTGTGACATGTTTCAAGTGTGGAGAACCAGGGCACTACATGCGTGAGTGTCCTCAGAACCAGCCAGGAAAGCCCATTGGTCGTGGTAAGCCAACATGCAAGGTGAACTATGTCAAGCCAATCCCCACTGCACGTGGTCATGTCAACTATGTCTCTGCTGAGGAAGCTTATGAGGATCCTAACATCGTCCTTGGTACGCTTCTTGTTAACTGCCATCCGGCATTTGTTCTTTTCGATACTGGAGCATCTCATTCGTTCATATCTGAGAGCTATGCTCGAATGCACAACATGACTTTTTGTGACATGCCCACTTCCATGGTTATTCAAACTCCTGGTTCAAAGTGGCAAACCTCTAGGGTAAGCCATGGAAATGAAATTCTTGTCGATAGACTTGTTTTCCTAGCATCGCTAATAGCTCTCAGACTGTTCAACTTACACACCCATCCGGCAAGACAGTCAATGTCTTGACCCGAATGGCTGAGCATCAGCTCTACTCTCGTAATGCCAGTCCTCTACCAGAACTCGAAGATATTCCGATAGTCCGTGATTTTCCGGATGTCTTTCCAGAAGAACTGCCAGGTGTTCCACCTGACAGAGATGTCGAGTTCGTGATAGATCTTATTCCAGGAACTGTCCCAATCTCTAGGAGACCCTATAAGATGGCACCCCTAGAACTAGCTGAGCTTAAAAAACAACTCGATGAGTCCTTGAAAAAGGGTTTCATCCGTCCTAGTTCTTCTCCTTGGGCTTGTCCCGTCCTCTTCGTTAAGAAGAAGGATGGAACGGAACGGATGGTTGTAGATTATCGACCATTCAATCTGGTCACCATAAAGAACAAGTATCCGCTCCCCAGGATCAATGACCTGTATGATCAGCTCGCTAGATCCTCAGTCTTTTCCAAAATGGATTTGAGGTTGGGCTACCATCAAATCAAAATCAAGAACGGGGACATTCTCAAGACGGCTTTTGTTACTCGTTATGGCCAATATGAGTACATCATCATGTCCTTCGGGTTAACCAATGCCCCAGCCACTTTCTCCCGGCTAATGAATTCTATATTCATGGAGTACTTGGATAAATTCGTCGTGGTGTACCTCGATGATATACTCATTTTCTCCAAGAACAAGGAAGATCATGCCGAGCATCTAAGGCTGGTATTGACGAAACTTCGAGAGCACCGCCTTTATGCCAAATTCTCCAAGTGTGAATTATGGTTGCCAGAAGTAACCTATCTAGGTCATGTAATCTCTGGTAAGGGTATTGCCATCAATCCCGAGCGAGTTTAGGCCATCCTTGATTGGACTCCTCCTGAATCGGTCAAGCAAGTTAGGAGTTTCCTTGGCCTAGCGAGCTATTGCCGACGCTTCGTCGATAATTTCTCCAAGGTTCCTAAACCTCTAACTGAACTCCTCAAGAAAGATAAAAAGTTTGAGTGGACCCCACAGTGCGAGTCCAGCTTTCAGGAACTGAAAAGACGCCTGACATTTACACCCGTACTGGTACTGCCAGACTTTTCCAAGGACTTTATTATCTATTGCGACGCCTCGCGACAAGGACTAGGTTGCATACTCATGCAAGATCGTCAAGTGATTGCCTACGCATCTCGACAGTTGCGTCCACATGAGGATAACTATCCTGCACATGACCTAGAGCTTGCAGCTGTAGTCCACGCACTCAAAACATGGCGACATTACCTTCTTGGTAATCGCTGTGAAATCCTCACTGATCACCAAAGTCTGAAATACATCTTCACCCAACCGGATTTGAATCTCAGGCAAAGACGTTGGGTTGAGTTGCTCACAGATTACAACTTAGGAATCACTTACACCCCTGGGAAGGCCAATGTCATGGCTGACGCACTAAGTCGTAAGTCTTATTGTAACAACTTGATGTTACAACAAGGGCAACCACTTGTCTACGAGGAATTTCGTAAGCTTAACCTTCACATTGCTCCTCGAGGATTCCTTTCCACCTTGGTGGCGAAACCTACCCTTGCGGATCAAATCATAGCTTCCCAGAAGCGTGATAAGGGTATATCCCGACTCTAGAAGAGCATTGCTAGCGGAGCTGCTAGAAGTTTCTCTACGGATGATCGAGGTGTTGTCTTCTTCGAGAACCGTTTAGTGGTTCCCAAGAACCAACATCTACGGCAGCTGATCCTTAAGGAGGCTCATGAATATTAGATCAGCAAGTTTGGTCATGTTAGTTACCCATAACCCAAGTTGCTTCACCTTCTATAGATAAATGGCAGGACCTAGAGATAAGCTGTATCAGGATGTCGGATATCACATACCATAGGCAGAAACAGCTAGCTTGAACAACGAGAAGATGGCATCCACCACGCCTTGTGCAAAATTAGTGATATACTTGTGAAGCGTAGGACTGGCATCGACCGTGCTTCCATGGCAAGCCAAAAGGAAGCCCTGCAGGACATTGAAATATGCAGCAATGTTCTCCTTGAGAGTTTCCACACCATGCAAGTCTCCGGTCCAGACCATCCCAGCTACATCGAAAACAGGCATAACAAAAATAAGTGAACACGACCAGAGATAAATCACCAGCAAAAAAGCAGTATCACACAACCATAAAGACTGCATGAATTGCAGCAGTGAGCACTAGACAGAAACAAAATACAGATAACATAACTTGGCTGCATACAGCGGCCAGAGCATATGTGCTGTAGCTAACTGGCTTCTTAAGTAAGTACAAAATACTAAATTCAGATAAAACACCTAAATTTTCCCTAATTTGTGATCCTATCGAGCATGCCAAGAAACTGAAACGAATCACCGGTTACCCAGAGAGACCCTAACATCTCTGAATGACCGCGAATGACTGTCAGCCCAGCGCACAAAATTAGTCTAGGGAATTTAGTCTGGTTTCAGACTCACCGACGGTGGCCTGCCTGGACACCACATCGCCGAGCGCAACGACCTCCGAGCACTCCGTCCGCTCCAGTCCATCGAGAGCCGCCTCAAACATTTGATGAGAGAACTGATTATCTATACAAGCTCCTTGGTAATGTACTAGTATTAGTACTTGGTTAAGCTCGTTACCTTGAGCCACTGTAGGACGTTGCTGTGGTAGCCGGTGGCGAGGATCACGGCGTCGGTGGCCACTGTGGGATCTTGTCTTGCGCGCCGATGTCCAGCACGGGCGTCCGGCCCTTGCTGTTCTTCAGCTCCAGCGGGCCTTGATGGGCCTCTAACCCCTCGTTGGTTACCCCAAGTGGAAGGTGTAAGATGCAGTGTTGTGGAAGTTTTTTCCCATAGCAAAGATGCCAAGGATCGAATCCCCAGAGACTCCTAGGTTCAACAAGTAGGTGTCAACTTCTAACGGCGCGGATTAGCAATCAACGTGGACCTGCACACAGATACAAATAACTTTGCTCCCAACGGGTACAGAGAGGTTGTCAATCCCTCCGGCCTTGTAGTTCACAAAGGATTAAACGCAAATGATAGTAGTGATAAATAATGTTTGCAATAGTAAATAATAGCGAAAAGTAAACATCGGATGTGATCAATGATGGTAATATGGACCGGAGTCTCATGATGTTCACTAGTGATGTCTCTCTCCCAAAAGACGATAAAACAGCTATGTGAGGTAAACGAATTACAGCTGGGCAATTGACAGGACCACGAACGCAAACCAATGCTGACTACATTGCAAGAAAGGTTGAGGTTCAAAGCATGGGCGGTACGCCAAAGTAAGTAGATCGAAATCCATCAATATCTACTACTAATCATCCACCTTGAGATATCTATCTAGAACATCTCGCTGGTATTGAGTTGCGAGTCCCACCCATAGTGTAAACTCAATGCAACAGACAACTGCATTAAAAGAACTTTGCGTAAAGTAAACAAGCCTTGCACCCGCGGGCACAAGCACCGTTGTTTTCCCCCTTGTGGCAACAGCACATCCCCTAAACTCATGTTATTGTAACTCAAGCTAGTCATCGAGGGGCATGAACCCACAATCGAGCATAACGTTCCCTCTTGGAGTCACTACGTATTACTTGGCCAAAGCAATAAATAACAACGGAGAACATGCAAGAATTACTTATGAACATAAATATAAAAGAGGTAGATCAAATATATTACTCAAGATCAATCTGAACATAATCTCATAATCCATCGGATCCCAGCAAACTCATCATAGCAACAGCATAAGGATTACATATGTGCCTCGATCATGTAGGGCAGCTCACGAGGACTAATTAGTGAAGCACAAGAACGGGAGGAGAACATCACATAGCTACTGGTCATGTACTCATGGTCCAAGGGAGACTACTCACAACTCATCCGGGAGGCGTCCATGGTGGTGGAGAGGCTCCCGATGGTGATCCTCCCCTCCGGCAGGGTGCCGGGAAGAGTTCTCCTGGTGCTCCCGATCTTGTAAGCGGCGGCGGCGGCGGAACAGAGATGAGATCGCGAAAAAGAGTTCCCGTCCCGAGGGTTTCGAAGGACGCTCTAAATATATGCCGAAGGGGGCACCAGACAGGGCTCGGGGGGCCCAGGCGCCCCCCCGACGCGGCCCAGGGGGGGGGGGCGCGCCGCCCGGGCGCCTGGAGCCCTGGTGCCCCCCGCCCCCCCGGCTGTCCTTCGGACGCAAGGTAGGTTCTGGAACGCTGTTTTTTTATATAATTTTTCTGGATTTTTCCTGGCAGTTCTCGTAACGTGAAAACCTGAAATACAAAAAAAGCCGAAAACAGAAACTGGCACCGGGGTGCACTGGATTAGTAGGTTAGTCCAAATATGATCAAAAGTGTATGGAAGTGTATGAATATCATAGCAATATCACCCAAAAGTGGCATGGAGCAAGCAGAAATTATAGATACGTTTTGGACGTATCAGGCCTCCATGGGAGGGCCTCCACAGGCCAAGCCTCGCCAGGTCGCCGCCCACGAAGAGCCCCGCGAGGAGCACCAGTAGGCGGTCCACCAGCCGGAGTGGGAGGAAGCGGAGCAGGAAGATGGCGACGGAGAAGGTGGTGACGCTGAGCATCTCGCGCGGGAGCATGTGCATGTTGTCGCGCACCACCATGGACGGCCGCGCTCCATGGTCGCACAGGTCCAGGCACACCTCCATCCCGTAGTTGCCGCAGCCGACGACGAGCACCCGCTTCCCCTTGTATGGCTCGCTGGACTTGTACTCGGACACGTGGGTCACGGGGACCTTGAAGGCGTCGGCGCCATCTAGGTCCGGGATTACGCGCTCCGCGTTCTTGCCTGTGGCCACCACCAGCCACCGCCCGATGTACTCCGTGATGGTACCGCCGGCGGTGTCTTGGTCGGAGGCCTGGACCCGCCAGAGGCCCGGATCCACGTGGGTCACGGATCCCGGCTCGGCGTAGCGGGAGCCGTGGGGTAGATCGACACAGAGGAGCCAAGGGGCGGGGGAAGGTGACGATTTTGGGTGCCTCTCGGTCTGCATCTGGAAGCTGTTGCTCGCTTTGATTTGGGGCCTCCCTCCCTCCCTTCCTCTCATGCGGTATGGAGATAGGGAGAGTGGAGAGGGGCGGCGGCGGGAGGTAGCCGGTGACGGAGCAGGCGGCGGCTATGGTGGCGGTGGGGGCGGCGGCAGATCGAGATCGGGGAGGGGGCGGCGGCGAGGAGATGGGGACAAGGGAGGAAGGGGGCGACGGGGGGAGGGATCGATCTGAGCTAGGGTTTGGGCTGCGGTTGGGGGTATCTCCTTTTCTTTTCTTTTTTTTTCTTTTTTCTATAGATAGATGGATGGATGGATGGATGGACGCCATGTCATCGATCCATGGACAGAGTTATGATTGGTTCAGAAAATCAGTGATGTAAAATAGTTTTCAAATACTAAAAATAAAGGGATTTTTTGAAGTAGCTATCAAAAATATTTTGCAAAAGGGCACCACACAAACTTTCACGAGAGTTAGACCACATTTTATGTATTAGGATCAATTTGTATGCATTTTTCATATTTCTAGCTATTTTTAATCATTTTTAGAGCGTCCAAAATGAGTTTTTTGGTGAAGGACCTACCATATATTTGTTGCAAAATTGTACCAAATCATTTTCTAAAATACTAGGCCATATTTAATACACAATTGATCAAATGATTGGGTGTCAAAAGCTTTGATCCACCTCTCGTGAAAAAGACAAATTTCCACCGATTCAACTCGAAGAGGGTCAAATTTGAACTACAGCTATCTCATAGTTTGCTCTTTAGTTTTTCCAAAAATCATTTCTAGGTACATAAGTATCTATTTAATCAGAGAAACACCAAAAAAATACCAAGATTCAACCACTAGCCAGGAACGTTCATTCCCGACGTTTTGACCGCATTTTGAAACGGGCATAAAAAATTCGAAAAAATCAAAAAATTGGAAAACCTTGGCATTGTGTCATTATATATGACCAAGTTACCAGGAAAAATAATAAACTTGTAATACGACAATTCTTTTAAAAAAGTGTTCTCATAAATGAGCTATCATGCGTGAAGATTCACGGCTTTCAAGCCAGATGATCAATCCTATGGCCACATTCATGGCATAGTTTGTTCAAATGATCTCATATGGTGCACAAGGGTGCATCTTGAAATGGTAAACAATATTGCCTAAGGAAGTTTTCATTTTCTTTGGACGAAAAAATCATTTTCCATTTTTTGAGTGCCCCAAAAGAGGTTTATTTGTGAAGGACCTACCATATATTTGTTGCAAAATTGTACCAAATCATTTTTCTAAAATACTAGGCGATATTTAATACAGAACTGATCAAATGGTTGGGTGTCAAAAGCTTTGATCCTCCTCTCGTGAAAAAGACAAATTTCCACCGATTCAGCTGGAAGAAGGTCAAATTTGAACTACAGCTATCTCATAGTTTGCTCTTTATTTATTTTCCAAAAATCATTTCTAGGTACATAAGTATCTATTTAATCAAAGAAACACAAAAAAATTCCAAGATTCAATCACTAGCTAGGAACTGTCATTCCCGCCGTTTTGACTGCATTTTGAAACGGGCATACAAAATTAAAAAAAAATCAAAAAATTGGAAAACATTCGCATTGTGTCATTATATATGACCAAGTTACCAGGAAAAATAATAAACTTGTGATACGGCAATTCTTTTAAAAAAGTGTTCTCAGAAATGAGCTATCATGCGTGAAGATTCATGGCTTTCAAGCCAAATGATCAATCCTATGGCCACATTCATGGCATAGTTTGTTCAAATGATCTCATATTATGCACAAGGGTGCATCTTGGAATGGCAAACAATATTGCCAAAGGAAGTTTTCATTTTCTTTGGACGAAAAAATCATTTTCCATTTTTCGAGTGCCCCAAAGGAGGTTTTTTTGTGAATGACCTCCCAAATAATTGTTGCAAAATTGGACCAAATCAATTTTCTAAAACACTAGGACATATTTAATGCACAATTGACAAAATGGTTAGGTGTAAAAAGTTTTGATCCACCTCTCGTGAAAAAGACAAATTTCCGCCGATTTAGTTGGAAGCGGGTAAAATTTGAACTGCAGCTGCCTCATAGTTTGCTATTTATTTTTTCCAAAAATCATTTCTAGTTACATAAGTACCTATTTAATCATAAATACATGGTTTGGTGGCGATACGTCGAGGTTTGGGCGGTGGTCGAGGGCCCCAACTCTAGAGCGCGTAAACTCGCATGCACTTCGTGTGGTCACCGCGTGATTGTGGCGTTGCCATGTGTTCTGGGAGGCCTAGGCATGTCTAGTGGGTTGGGCACTCCCCAGGTAGGTGCTAGGAAGAAAATTACAACATAAGATTCTCACGAGGAGACCGATCGATGCTCAAACATGAATTAGCAACCAAGTGTTTGATTAGCGGTGCAGGAAATGCACATGGCTAATGGGCGTGAGTTTTGGTTGAGGATGATCAGTTACTAAGAAGTCCGTCTTCACAAATTTTCAGCTCAAAAGGAGGAGTCTAGGTGGTACTTGCTTTGCAAAGTACCACACTGGACATAAATATGAATGTTGAAGCTGGGCTTAAAATAATGAATGGATTTAGCTGGCATTTGGTGGAGGATGGTTATTTGGGCATAGGAAAGCACTCTAGAAAATGGATACCATTTGGACATGCCAAAGTGGTACTTCCTTCACAATTTTTTTTTGAACAGAATAGGAAAATGAATATTTTTGAGTTATTTTTGAACTAGGCAAGGAAGGTTTTTTACATATTTGACGAAGATATGACCCAAAGAATCTATGTGATTTTTTGGGGAATTTTAGGAATGACAGAAATATAGGTTGCTTCACAACCTAGGGCAAAAACTGCCACATGGACATGACACATAGGCAAAACTGATGAGGTGGCGCCTAGTCGTAGCAACCCACCACAATTTAAAAAGGTTATGACCATCTATATTGGTCATGATCAGCTAGAAATAAGGTAGCGGACCAGTGCTATCTGCTTTATGACCATTTCGTGTAAGGAAATTACGACCTTTCTGACCAAAATGGTTGTTATAGTTTATGGTTTGGAGCCCCCCGAACCGCTTTTGACCAATTGGTCCTAAATGGTCATATATCTATGACCAATTCTTCTAGGGTCACTGACAGAAGGTCACTAGTTGACATATTTCTTGTAGTGTTAATACTTCCCAATGCCTTCCCCTAGGCCCAAATAATGGGTAAGTGTCATGTAGTCGATCTTCACATAATACCATTAGAGGAGAGACAAAATACGTCTCATCAAAATATCGATCGAATACCAAACTCGCATGATTACTTATAACAAGATTACTCCCATGTCCTCAGGAACAAACGTAACTACTCATAAAGAATATTCATGTTCATAATCAGAGGGGTATTTAATAGCATCAAGGATCTGAACATATGTTCGTCCACCAAATAAACCAACTAGCATCAACTACAAGGTGTAATCAACACTAGTAGCAACCCACATGTACCAATCTGAAGTTTTGAGACAAATATTGAATACAAGAGATGAACTATGGTTTGAGAGGATGTAATGCCCAAGATGTGGCTATATCTCCTACGAGTCGAGCCACCACTTAGAGGCATAACCGCATTCTGGTATGATCGCAAGATGGTCATGTTCACACATTCCCATGTACAAGAACAAAGGGAAGAAATAATATAGTCGGCTTACAATCGCCACTTCACACAATGCATAAATAAGTCATACACTCATTCAGAGTACACACATAGTACGGCTATGGACGAAACCAAATGAAAAAGGAGATACCACCCACAATGCCCGATCGTCCCTAGTAGGAACCACTACTGATCGTCGGGATATGTCACGTACATACACCCACGCTCTTCATCGAATTCCCACTTGAGTTCCTGATCATCACCTGCATCGTACTCGGGTGTACCTGCACATGTGTTTGTAGTAAACCGTGAGTCACGAGGACTCGTCAATCCCATTCCCGGGTATCAAAACTAACAAAGCATTTGGGTAAGGAGAAAATGTATAAGTGGGCTGTTGCAAGCACTAAGCGTAGATGAGGTGGCTAGCTTATGTAACTTCAGAGCGAGAAGGGAAGTGAAAGCCATCGGTCATGAACTAATTCATGATCACTAGATGATCATGTATACTTATGAGTCATCCATAACCCAACCATGTTCTCTTCCCAAACTCCCTCGAAAAGAGACCATCACGACTACTCACATGGTAATGTATTCTGTTTGAGTTTGGGTGTCAAGTTATCTACAAGGATGTTAACAAACTCCAATATGCCACATAACCGCGGGCACGGCTTTCGAAAGATCATAACACTGCAGGGGTGTCCCAACTTAGCCCATAACAAGCTCTCACGATCAGCAGAGGTAACACTTCTTATCTTAGGGAAGGCCCTAGCGTCCTCAGAATCCCAGTGCACAAGTTCTTCGAAGAAAGGAAAACTATCCCAAAGAGATCTCCCGGTGAGTCAGAACCGTGTCCAGAGCCGCACGCTCTCCATCTACGGACTCATCCGTCTATGCGAAGTGGACGATAGCCAGACACTCGAGTTGCCCTGAGGTTGCACCGCCGACTGCTAGGTACGTGGACCAACACTTAAAACGAGCACTGGCCCGACGGGTTGAATTAATAATCCCCCAGGTTTATAACTCCCTCGGCAAGTTTTAGTTATCAAGCAAATGGTAAAACCAAAGTTGGATATCTTTGGGAAAGCTTTACTTTAATCGAAGAA
>LR738714.1:189227871-189272485 GCA_902687465.1 Secale cereale
TAGGAACGCAAAATAAAGGAACATAACACCGGTTTATCGGAACCTAAGGCGGTATGAGTGGAACAAAGCATCGAGCAAAAGGCCAAGCCTTCCACCCATTGCCAAGTATATAGGTGCATTAATTTAAATAAGAGATATTGTGATATTCCCAATAATATCCAATCCACATGGAGCAAACTTCAACTTCACCAGCAACTAACAATGCTATAAGAGGGGGCTTGAGAGAAAGCGTAACTTAGCCAAACAACGGTTTGGTAGGAAGGTAGTTAGAGGTTTCATGGCAAGGTAGGGGCTGACATGCAAATAGATAGGCATCGCGACAAGCAATCGAGCGAGGCAACTAGCATAGCAACGCTAGAAGTGATAGCAAGGAATGGTCATCTGGCCTGGGATCCCGCAAGGAAGAAGAACGAGTCCATGAAGAATACAAACGGACGTAGTTGAACGAATCCTCACAACTCCGGAACGATACCGAAGCTAAAGAGAGAAGCAAACCAGAAAGAAGCAAACAACAAGGTAAACACACAAGCATAAGCATGGCATATGATGCACAAACAAGTATGATGCATGTCTGGTTTAAATATGCATGGCATGGAAAAATGCAACAAACAACACTGCAATTTAAGTGGAGCTCAATATGCAACGAGTTGCATATTGTCAAAACTCCACATTCACATATCTAGTTTGATCTCGGTTATGTACACAACAAGTTTAAATGTTGGTTAACATGTCAAGGGGTGAACCACAAAGAAACTACCTATCTAGGAAATTTAAATGAGGCCGGAAACAACAAACAACAAACCCGGAAAATCCCCATGTGAGATTATTGATTTTTAATGCAAACAACAATATTAAACATTTTGAATGTTGTTATCATGATGCGGATGACATAAACAAGTTTTATGCAAATTTTTTTTGAAAATTTGACATAAGAGATATGAAGCACTTGGTCACCATGACGAAAAGAAAGGGGTGTCATGGCGGCAAAAGCGGAAACGATGCCACAACAACGTTTCAGGTTTCGACAACTCATTGAGATGTCGAGCAAAAGAAGGGTGGCATGAGCGTATCATGCAAGAGGTGGTGAGGTGATCCCGCAAACCGGGTTCCCACATGTCGGTGGCATGGAAACGAGTGGCACTTCGATCACGGTGCAAACAAAGGGTGCATCTCATACATGGCAAGCATTCATCCACGGGCATCGTCTCATGGTATACCTCTAAAGCGTGTGTTTTCAAAGCGGATCGAGTTTGTCGAGGGAAGTAGTTGTCCACGGACGTCGTGGAAGTAGTGGTATGCGGCGATGGTAGTGGAAGTAGTCATTCTCGGGCGTCATGGGAAGTAGTGGTACTCGCGGTCTCCATGATGGTAGTCGTTCACAGGGTCTTCGAGGGTCGACGGTAGTGGTTCACACGTCATCGGGGTACTTTTCGGATTCGAGAGGTACTTGGCGGCCTTGTCTTTGCGGCGGTAGTGGTACTTGGCGAAATCCACGTCGACGGTAGTCGTTTACGTTCGTTGTCGATGTAGTTGAACTTGACTAACCCGAACTCTCCAAGTATCATCGGGGGAAGTAGATGAACTTTCGGGTCATGAGATGATGGTACCCATGATGGCCAAAATGAACCAGCCGAAACGCAACCAGGTGCTCACGGCAGTGGTGATGGTGGTCTAGCAGTAGCAGCAGCAAGGGTGATGGAGGTGGGATGATGTCGGGGAGAAGCAGAGGGGCGGAACCGCTCGTTCTCGAGTGAGGCCATAGCAGCGATGGCGCGATGCAGGGCGAACTTGGCACACGGGCGAGGGACTTTGCGCTCAGAGGGGGCCAATGGGAGGAAGAGCATCTCAGGCGCGCTCGGGGTTGAGCTGGCGTGCGAGGCCCTCGAATGGTGAGGCTAGGCGCTAGGCTTCCTCGTGGTACTCCGACGAGGACGACCGGAGCAACGGTGGTCGGCGGGCACGATGCAGCTGGAGGGCACCAGGACGCGCGTGGGGACCGGGTGGCGCGAGGCGGACGGAGCAGCTTCGACGGGGCGAGGAGACACGGGAGGCGGCGCTCGGGGTCGCAATGACGAGGCCGCGGGGTCCACGAGATGGAGCGGGGCGGCAGACCTACAGGAGGTTGCCAACGGCGGCGGGGCGCGAGGTTGCTCCGGGCAGATGGCTCACCGACGGGTGGCGCAGAGCGAAGCTCCGGCGCTACGATGGCTTATGGGAGCCCCGGTGAGTGGCGCTGCTGCCGGGGTCCTAGACGGCGGCGCGGAGGCGGATAGGCATGGGGTGACGTGGCCATGGCCGAAGCAAGACAGGTAGGACGGCGCGGTGCAGTAGAGGCAGGCGCGCGGGAGCCTGAGAAGGGATCGAGCATGCGGCAGCACTTCCTCTCTCTCTCTGACGACGCATCAAGAGAAGATGGGATCGAGCAGGGAGAGAGTGGGGATTAGGGCTGACAGGCTAGGGTTTAGATGGGGGGCGAACGGGCAGGCCTGGCTGGGCCTAGTGAGTCGGTCGGCCTGGACTGTTGGATGGAGGGAGGCCCAGTGCAGCAGAAGGAGCACTACTAGGAAAAGGCATGTTAGTGGTGCACCTGTTTTGGCTATTAATGGCGCACTACAGGTGCGCCACTACTACCACGCCATTAGTAATTAATACTAATGGTGCACCTCTGGTGCGCCATTATTATGCCTCGAGGTGCGCCATTACTATCTGACTTAGTAATGGCGCACCACATAGATGTGCGCATTTACTAAAAAAATCAAATTTAATTCAGATTTTTTTTTTGAATTTTTTTTTCAGATTTTTTTCTTTTCTTCTTAATCTCAGGTCACTATGGCTTAATCTCGGGTCAATATGCTTAATCTCAAGTCAAATCGCACTCCGTGGTCAAACTTTCCGGAAGGTCACCCATCCTCAAACTACTCCATCCCGAGCACGCTTAACTTCGCAGTACTATCCAACCCCAGCACCAGCTCACTTCACAGGCACTTGTTGATATATCTATCATATCAATCTTATTAAACCTCCCGGTCATGTTCATGAGTGTGATGAAATTTTGAAAAAAAAATTCAAACTTCCCGGTCATATTACGTATCACATTTTGAAAACAATTTCCAAAAAAAATATTCCAATTTTTTTCTTGCTACTAGTGGCGCACCTAGCAAATGGTGCGCCACTACTAAGTTCGATTTTTTTTTCATATTTCCCCCATCTAGATCTTAAAAGCCCCATAACTTTCGTTCTGTTAGGTTTTTTGAGATTTTGAAAATGTTCAACGGAGTTATGCCCGTTTTACTGAATTCCGGAGAGATTTTGCAAATAAAGTCGAAATTCATATTTGTAAATTTTCCCAATAACTAGACCACATATAACATGGGAAACTTATTTTCTTTTAATTTTTTGACATTTCCATCATTTTCTTTTATTTTTTTAAAACTGAAAAGGCGGTCCAGGGGGGTGCATTTGGTGAAATTTGGACATAGTAATGGCTCACCTTTACAAAGTGCGCCATTAATATATGTATGACTTGGTCAAAACCTCAGTAAAAGTTAGTAATGGCACACTTTGTATAGGTGGGCCATTACTAAGTTTGACATAGTAATGGCGCACCTGGTGTCCGGTGCGTCATTACTAGTTTTGAAAAAAAACGAAAAAATATGTTAGTAATGGCACACCTGGGGTGCGGTGCGCCATTACTAGTTAAACTAGTAATGGTGCACTATACCCTGATGCGCCACTACTAACATTTTTTTTCGTTTTTTTTCATAACTAGTAATGGCGCACCGCACACGAGGTGCGCCATTAGTAATATGATACTAATGGCACACCAGTATCTGGTGCGCCACTGCTATATAGCAGTGGCGCACCACATGCATGGTGCACCATTAGTGTCAATATCATCTATAGCCCTTTTCCTAGTAGTGGAGGCCCTTTCCTCTAAAAAACAATGGCAGACTCAAATTCCTGATGAAGAAAAGGAAAAAAGGACAAGGAGTTATAGGAAGAATAAGAAGGAGTGGAATCAACCCTAAGCTCCTGGAACTGTGGGCTATTTTAATAAAATGCTTTGGTAATTTTTAGAGACTACAAATTTATGCAAGTTTCGAAAATAACTCAATCTTGCACAAATCCTTAGGACAAACAAAGCACTTCCAAAAGACTTGAAAACTGGAGGAGTTGGTACTAGCATAAACTATAATTGACAGGAAAGGAATGATCATTTTTATGTGACAGAAAAATGTCACTTGCAATGAATGAGTAAATTTGAAAGAAAGAAGCTGGTGATTGGGTTTCAACTTGATGAGGGATTTGGTGGCAAGAGAAAGATGCAAGTGTGTTTTGGTTGATTCCGTAATAATGGAATATTATTATAGCTCCCTAAACTATTGGGAGGATATGTTATAAAGAGAAATCACCATGTGAATTCCCTCGATTTAAATGGACCAGAGATCCATACGATTTACTTAGTTGAGTTGCAAAGATTTAATGAGATGAAGCATGATGACATGATGCAATGCAAAATTAATTGACAAGCAAAAGAAAACACACGGTGATCACAAAATAGCTGGAAGTCTTCTGGAGCGTCGGTCTTCGGGCGTCATAGAGGAGATGGTGCTGGTGAAGATGTTGATGAAGATTGCCCCACACTCGATGAGAGGATCGTTGGTGATGATGATGGCTTTGATTTCCTCCTCCTCGAGGGAATTTTCCCAGGCAGAACAGCTCCGTCGGAGACCTCGATTGCTTCTGCCTAGGTTCCACTCGAGACGGCGGTGCTTCATCTTGAAAGCTTCCTTTTAATTTTTCTTGGTCAAAACTGCTCATATACCAGAAGATGGGCGTCAGATGATGGCTAGGGTGGCCATAAGCCTTAGTTGCGCACCCTGGCGGGTAGGGCGCGCCCCCAGGCTTGTGGCCACCTGGTTTGTCCCCTTATGTTGTTTCTTCGTCCAATATTTTTTATATATTCCAAAATAATTCTCCATAAAATTTCAAGACATTTGGAGTTGCGCAGAATAGGTATCTCAGATTTGCTCCTTTCTCGTCCAGAATTCCAGCTGTAGGCATTCTCCCTCTACATGTAAATCTTGTAAAATAAGAGAGAAAAAGCATAAGTATTGTACCATATTATGAAAGTCCATAATGCAATCAATATCAACATAAAAACATGATGTAAAATGGATGTATCAAGCTAGAAGACACAAGGGCGCGCCGGGGCCCCCAGGCGCGCCCTGGTGGGTGGTGGGCAGACCAGCCCACCTCTGGTACCCATCTTCTTGAATATATGGTATTTTGACCTAGAAAAAAAAATAAGGAGAGGACATTAGTGATGAAACACTGCCGTCACGAGGTGGATCTTGGGTAGGAGCACTTTTGCTCTCCGACGGAGCGATTTCGCCGGGGATACTTCCCTCCGGGAGGGGGAAATCGAACCTATCATCATCACCAACAACTCTCTCATTGTGGGAGGATCATTATCCATCAACATCTTCACAAGCACCATCTCATCTCAAACACTAGTTCATCTCTTGTACTCAATCATTGTATCAAAACCTCAGATTGGTACCTGTGGGTTGCTAGTGGAGTTGATTACATCTTGTAGTTGATGCTAGTAGGTTTATTTGGTGGAAGATAATATGTTGTGATCCATTATGATATTTATTACTCCTCTGATCCTGAACATGCATATGCTTTGTGAGTAGTTTCTTTCGTTCTTGAGGCCACGAGAGAAGTCATGTTGAAAGTAATCATGTGGATTTGATATTCGTTCGGTATTTTGATGATGTGTATGTTGTGATTCCCTTAGTGGTCTTATTTGAACGTCGACTACATGACACTTCACCATCTTTGGGCGTAAGGGAATGCATTTTTGAGTAGTTATTAGATGATGGGTTGCGAGATTGACATAAACTTAAACCTTAGTTTATGTCGTATTCCGTAAGGGGTTGATTTGGATCCATATGTTTAATGCTATGGTTAAATATTATCTTAATTCTTTGTTCGTAATTGCGGATGCTTGCGAAGGGGGGTAATCATAAGTGGGAGGCTTGTTCAAGTAAGAACAACACCCAAGCACTAGTCTACCCACATATACAATTATCAAAGTAGCGAACGCAAATCAAACCAACATGATGAATGTGACTAGACGAAATTCCCGCGACTCCTCAAGAACACTTTGCCTATTATAAGAAAGCATTATGGCATGTCCTTTGCCACAAAAGGATTGGGCAACCGTGCTGCACTTATTGTTACTATTGCTACTTGTCACTTGTTACAAATTGTCTTGCTACCAAACAACTTGTTACCACAATTTCAGTGCATGCAGAAATTACCTTCTTGAAAATCGCTTGTCATTTCCTTCGGCTCCTCGTTGTGTTCGACCCTCTTACTTATCGAAACGACTACGATTGATCCCCTATACTTTTGGGTCTTCATGGGCCAAAGTTTATCCATGAAGACTACGTGCTACTAAGAGGCTTAAACTCACTTCGGACAAGAAATAGCCGAATTGCAGCATGGACCGTGAAATGGCCAAAAGAAACCGGGTGAATTACAGCCTAGATGCACCAAGGGCCGCTAACAAGCCAAAACGATTATTGGGCCAAACTGGTAAATGGGCCTTTAACATGTTGAAATACAAACCGCCTTAGAATGGGGCCAAAAGCACACTGGCAAGTTAATGGGCCTGATCAGATATAGGCTATTATTAAGCCCAAAACACGACTGGATGTGAATGGGCCAGACCTAATATGGGCCGTAATTTGACCTAAAACATGGATGGCTGTTAACAGGTCGGCCCACTAGTTTTTGACAAAATATTATGGGCCTTTGGCTGGGCTGGCCATTTTACCTTAAATGGGGCACTTTTGGCTGTGCCATGTGTCGACGTATCATAGGTGCGTTCCGTCCATTTTAGGGATGACATCTATCAGAACGCTGGGCTGACACATGGATCTTCCGGCGAATGAGAAATTTACGCATGCAAAAGCGCCATTGGTCCTGGCTGTTAGCAGGTTATCGGATCCAAAACCGGACTTAATAGGTTAACAATGACCTGTTACGGTGTATGCCACATGTCGGTTACCCTTGATGAAAACAATTCCATGACGCGGCCTTTATCGTCATGGAAGTGGATACTTCCGTGGTGATAATTTCAGAATGGTCATGGAACATTTTTATGACAACATATGTATGACTATCTTGACTCTGTCATAAAATTTTCATATATGTACATAAGAGAAAACGTGACCTACTATGACAAAGACGTATCATCACGAAAGTGATTTTTTGTAGTGGAAGGTTTCTAGAGGGTAGCCAAAGACGGATACAGACACGGGTTAATGAAGAAGCTAAGAAGATTCCAAACAATTAGAGTTGCTGCCACAACAGTAGCACTGCCGTTACAGGTATATGCATTATTTGGGCCTAGCCCAACAACACATCGATAACACATGTGGCCCAGGCCCGGGGGCTCCTGTCGGTGTATAAAACATGGGCATTTTATACCCTGACTTATGCACATCCAAATGGTAGCCTTCTTACTACTAAAGATTCCTAAACCATGAAAGCCACTCTTTGAGAGATCAAGGAGCACATCAGGAAGACCAAGATTCAAGTCCTAGTAGATGAACATGCCTAAGGAGAAGAACAAGATAGATACCAATATCTACACTAGAAGGAGCTCTTGCCGACAATACAAAGGCCCGGCAAGCTCCGTGGCCGGCAAGCTCGTGCCAGCTGCCAGCGCTCAACCTCATCGAGCAGCTAGTTAGTGTTCAGTGAGGTGTTGGGCCCGTAGATAGTTAGGTGAGGCCTGTCGGACACGTGTCAGCACGTCGAGAGGATTTTTACCTTTATTGACACAGGTCCAAATGGTGTGTCAAGCTAATAGGAGCTAGCAAGGCAAGCGGTGCATCAATGTAATGCCCCGGACACACCCGCCGGTGGTCGTTACTCCTGGCGGGATCTAGATTAGCCCCACATATAAATACTAGTCTTTTATGCGCACTTTGTCCTCACTCATGCGCACCCGGGAGCAACTTCCCGGTCGGTCACCCATCCTGAAATTACTCCAAGCTGAGCACGCTTAACTTTGGAGTTCTATCTGAATGGGCTCCTGGAAAAGTAGGAATTCCTTATTGATATGAGTAGTCTATCATCCCTAATAAGCCAGGCTATCACATACACCCCAACACAGAGGAACTGACGTCCTTGTCGGGCCACAGGAACGTTCCTTCTTGGCACATACGTCTATGCATCCAGGCCGGTACATGTGCCATGATGTGTGCCACGACGGGTCACAAACGTCATGAATAACATGACCGCACACCTGTCCGCAAACATCCGTGTAACCGCGAGGGTCGGCTCTGATACCAACTTGTAACCCCCGGACACACACACGCCGGTGGTCGTTACTCCTGGCGGGATCTAGACTGGCCCCACATATCAATACTAGTCTTTTCTACACACTTTTTCCTCACTCATGCGCACCCGGGAGCAACTTCCAGGTCGGTCACCCATCCTAAAATTACTCCAAGCTGAGCACGCTTAACTTTGGAGTTCTGTCCAAATGGGCTCCCGGAAAAGAAGGAATTCCTTATTGATATGAGTAGTCTATCATCCCTAATAAGCCAGGCTATCACAAGCAACCTTGCCGGGGCTCCGCCTCCTCCCGACACATTACAGTGCATTTAATGCTTTTTGTCCTAACTATCAGAGTTAGGTATGACAGCACTCTTTGCTATCTAATCACTAGATAACGACTATTTTGCCATTGTGGTAACCCCTTAAGCTATAAAATGAGGGCCAGGGCAACGTTTACAAGGAGGGGCCTTTTGCAAAACTTGCATGCATAGCAGCTCTCCTCGCCACCTTGCCGGGGAAGCTCTCCTTGCACTTGTGCACACACACATACTCACTTTTAATACACCAATGTTGGAGTAGGGTTTTACACCTCCAGGTGGCCCGAACCTGGGTAAATCTCCCCCGGTCCTCTATTGATTCTGCTCTTTGCGTTGAGTGCATCTCCCTTACCGAACTAGCAAGGTGGCTTCATGGCATCATAGATGGTCGCCCACACATGCAGTTGATCATATGGAGGCTTGATAAAAACAAGGTTTGAATTTACAGTCATCTCGGGAGAGAAATGAAAAATTGTTTGAGGATCTGGCTCAAATCAAGACGCAGTTGGGCACCACTAAAGTCGAGGTAGGTCATATCAAGACTTTTACCAGAGATGCACATGGTAAGTGCATGTGATCTATGATTATCTATTGTAAAGGACGTCGGGCCCATATTAACATGGCATTTTTCCTTAGCAGGGGAAGTCATTGTTCAATTGGATAAGGACCTAGAGTAGTCTCGGGAAGACCTGCTATATGCCGAATCACAACAATAGGCTGACCACCTTATTTTAACCCGATGCAAGGAAGAGACGAACACGCTGAAAGCAAAATATGACTAGCGGGCCCAATAAGTTGACTAGCTGAGGGCTCAACTGGCTGTTGCTGAGGCTAACAACCCGAAAACAAGTGAAGCTGTGTTCGGTTAGTGTTTGTAGCCTATCAGAAAAATGGGTTAGACATGAATGCATGCTTGCTTTGCAGACTAATATGTGCTTCACATAGTTTTGCTGACATGTGAGCCTAAAGAGGCAACATTTTTTCGTCTATGGACGCCCTTGCACAACTAACCGGGGAGCATGAGCGAGCTCGGAAGGCTATGAAAGTTGTGTTTAAGGCTTTATGGCCAGAAGAAGAAAATGTGCCTGAGGGTATGTCCGAGCTCGCCGGGCGTCTCAAAGGGGCTCAACGCCAAATACAAGGCTGGAAGGTGTCAGCATATTGGGAGGGAGTGAGAGAGGCATGGGTGATGGTCAAAACCCACTACACCAGTGTGGATACAAGGAACCTTGCCGAAGTAGGCCCCTTCAATGCTGATGAGAAGGAGGTGCCGACCTGCCGAGTGTTTGACAATGTGATGCCTATCCCGCGTCTTTCTTAGCGGGATTGTACCTGTGATTCTTTAATATACGTGCTTGATAAAGCGTAAGCGATATATGTTCAATGACTCTATGTGTCCATGTACTTTACGTCATTGACAATGCTTATGTTATACGAACTTTGTTAGCCACCCTTCAGCTTCTCCCTCCTCATCCATTGGTCTAGGAGTGTTTCCTCCTCCTGATCTGATAAGGCAGACCAGTTGCTTTGGATAACAAGGAAATATGGCTACTGGGCTCAAAAAACAAAGTGAACAAGAGCTTATGTTATATTATATTTAGGTATAGGAAACATCCTACAAGAAATATAGTTCCTTGATAGGTTCATTTTCTTAGGGATGCATGTTTGAGCATGGTAGCGCCTAAACAGGGCGGATATATATCCTATGTGAGCGTTAAGCCCGTATTTAATTGTATTTAAAGTCTACTGAGTTCACTTCTATCGTTGCCGACCAACTATATTCTTAAGAATGCTAGCTTTCGGCTTCATCCATCTGAGGTACTTATCCGGTTGTGCTGGTAGTAACAATCACAGAGGTGCTCCCTTTACCCCCTAGCCAAACAATCAGGAACATAGGGGGTAAGCACAGGAGGTAGGCAATCTAGCTTGGCTAAAACTTAAGTCAAGTCGATACATATGAAGGCGTAAAATGAGAAGATTAGAAGGAGGCGCCGATAACACTTAAAATATTTTTGGATCCAGAAAATCCCACAACATAGTGTATGCCGTACAAGTAGTAAGTGTTCGATGGAATGAAATCACTTCGGATTTACCGATCATAACTTAGCAAAAAGGTGGTAACAACTTGAAAAGAATAAAATAAAAATTGTAGCTATTTAAATGCTAACGGGAAATTGACCGAAAAGGTCAAGTCGGGGTGGTCGCGATTAACCGTAAAATAGCCGAAGCAGGGCCGCGTTCCGAGGATGTGGCTCTAGCCTGTTATCTGTAGGATTGCGAATACTATATGTACCGCTGGTGAGCACTTGGTCGATTATGAACGGTCCATCCCACTTGATGGAGAGATTATGTTTCTACTTTTCCGGATGAAACCTCATGACCAAGTCACCTTTGACGAATGCTTTTGTTGACGTGCCTGCTGTTGGTAAAAAGTGGAGTGTGCCTGAGCCAGATGCCTCTCCTCTTTGAGGGCGTTGAGGTCATCCTCCTGATCTTGCTCGGCCTCGCTCTCTTTGTACATTTGCACTCTAGGTGCATTGTGAATGATGTCACATGGTAAGACGACCTCGGCTCCATACACCATAAAGAAAGGTGTGTAACATGTGGACTGGTTATGCGTAGTGCGTAAGCCCCATAGTACAGAGTCGAGCTCCTCTACCCAACGACAGTCGACCTCCTTTGAGGAATGGACTAGTCGTGGCTTGATACTACTTAGAACAAGTATGATAGTGCATTTAACATGTCCATTAGTCCATGGGTGGTAAAAGGAGGCGTAGTCTAACTGAATCCCCATCTTTGCGCGCAAAGCCTTGACCTCTTTGGCGGTAAAATTTCTTCTGTTGTTCGTATTTTGTAGTGACCTGAACCGGTAAGGGTAGAAGTCTTTGTTCTTGCCGTGCTAGTCCCTGGATCGACTTGCTAGCACACATGGTACTCGATGAAATAACAGAAGTAACACACATCTCTTTATTACATCGATAGTCCAGGAGTAATACACTTTATTGCAAAGATAAGGCATAAGGCCAAAAAACAAATATTGCGGAAGCATAGAAATAAATGGGTCCATCAACTCCACGAGCAGAAGCTGAGTGTAGCACATCATCCTATCACGCATTAATCCTCGCCGGATATATGTGCAACATGATAAGTTGCAACCACATAGGTCAGCACATTGAATGTATTGCAAGTCATGTCATAAGTATAACAAACCTATTTGTACATGCAATTTGGTTCGTGGAAAGCTCTAAGTTTAATTTTGCATAAAGCTGGTTTTTCCTTATCATAAAAGAAATTATTCTACCACTACAAAAATAGCATATGTTGGAGATGGTACCCCATCACAGTCTATTCCCAATGTTTGTTTAAAACCTATTTATTAAAGTAAGGGTGATGAGATCTCCCAGCATTTCCACTACTAGATGCTCAAGATGTCCGTAACCGAGGACACGGCTAATCGATTAGATTTAACACCCTGCAGAGGTTGTGCACTTTTCCCCACAAGACTCGACCGCCTCCAGGATTGGAAGGTTGAGATATAGTCTTTCAAAAGTATTCCCCCTTAATCCACGGATAGGCTGGTACACCAACATATTCTACATCTGCTAGCGTATCCCGGGTGGGGTCACACTATCTACTCAACTATGCTAGAGCCCATAATGGCTTGGGGCTGCATACGTAAGCTTCTAGACATGAAAATACATTTTATCCCTTTGATCTTGAGCGAACGGACAACTAGTGTGCACTCCCATGGATTCCCCATGAGTGCTCCCACTGTACTTTGTCATCATTCAAACCAATTATGTCCAGGTAGTTCTTTAGTTATCTTAGGTCCTGCTTACTATGTCTCCACTCATACTTTATGATGAATCACTCCCCAATCCACCTCTACTTTAGCGAATCAATATGAATAAATTGTGGCGACAATGTTGTAAGGTTCGGGCCTACCTCAATGAACAACCAGGTATAAAGCATAGCCAACCAACATAAATTCCTACCATGGTGGACCTGTCTTTTCCCAAACACAATGGTGATACCTCTAGCTAGATCTACATCTGATCATACACCTTGTGTGGTCTCCATGACCTGCCTGGTTTTATGGATTGTGTTAGTCAAACTTGGTCTAAACCGGTCCACAGGATTTCATCTGCTGCTACCTTATCTGCAAAATTTAAGAATCTCAGATATGCTCTCAAGGTTTGGCATACTAACCTTTCAAAAATCAAGAGGCTAATCCAAGACTGCAACAAGGTAATCTTACATTTGGATACTCTTGAAGAGCTTAGACCTTTATACATTCCTGAAGCTAACTTCAGAAGAATTGTGAAGTTACACCTGGAAGAGATTCTCAGATTGTAGTTCATTTACTGGAAACAAAGGTGCACAATTAGAAACATCAAAGTTGGGGAAGACAATACAAAGTTCTTTCATGCTATGGCTACTGAGAGATTCAGGTCCAACACAATTTCCAGTATCACTGTGGATAATGATATTATCTCTGACCATGCTACCATGTCTGCCCTATTTTTGCAAGAATTCAAAGATAGAATGGGTTGTTCCAATGGTATCAATATGGGATTTGATCTAGATTCCATCATTACAAAAGTGGAGGGTTTGGATGACTTAACTAAACCCTTTTCTCAAGAGGAAATTGAGCTGGTCATTAAGCAGATGCCATCTGAGAGCTCCTGGACCTGATGGTTTCACTGGTCTTTTCTTAAAAAAATGCTGGAATATCATCAAAGAGGATTTCATGAAGTTAGTACAAGAATTCTATGATGGGTCCCTAAACCTGGAATGTATTAACACTTCCTTGATAACTCTGATACCAAAGAAACTCAGTTCTGTAACTATGAATGACTATAGGCCTATTTCACTGACTAACACATGCCTAAAGTTTTTAACAAAACTTTTAGCTAATAGGTTGCAAAGAGTCATTCTATCTTGTTTGCATAAGAATCAGTATGGATTCTTGAAGTCTAGATCCATTCAGGACTGTTTGGCATGGTGTTTTGAATATATACATCAATGCCAAACATCCAAAAGGCCTATTGTGCTTCTAAAGTTGGACTTCACTAAAGCCGTTGACACCATTGAACATGAAGCAATCTTAAGGATCCTCAGATATAAGGGTTTCAATGGGAAGTGGATTTCATGGATCAAGACCAGTCTATCTTCTGGTTCTTCATCCATTTTGCTGAATGGGGTACCTGGTAGTCACTTCCACTGTAAGAGAGGGGTCAGACAAGGGGACCCCATGTCTCCTTTGCTTTTTGTTCTTGCTGCTGACCTTCTACAATCTGTGGTGAATGACATGTGCAGTAGAGGCATCTTAACTCTACCAATCCCTACAAACTGTCCACATTACCCAATTGTTCAATATGCAGATGATACTTTAATTGTTCTTCCTGCTATAGATCATCAACTCATTGCCCTGAAGGATATGCTAGATGTTTTTGCAGCTTCAACTGGACTATCAGTAAACTTTGCTAAATCTATGATGATCCCCATCAATTTATCTGCTGAGGAGGCACACAGGTTATCCACATTATTAGGTTGTCAGCTTGGCACAATGCCATTTACTTATTTAGGCTTGCCTATGGGTACACCTAAGCCTACAGTCCAAGACTTGCTCCCTTTGGTGCATAGAATTGAAAGAAGGCTCTCTGCATCTTCCTGTTTCCTTAATCAAGGCTGCAGACTACAGCTTCTTCAGTCTGTCTTATCTTCTATGCCCATATATTTCTTTTGCTCTCTGGACATCCCAATTGGCATTCTTAAACAAATTGAAAGGATACAGAGACAGTGTTTGTGGAGAGGCAATTCTGACACACCAAAGCAGTCTCTTGCAGCATGGAAATTGGTTTGTTTACCAAAGGATAAAGGGGGTCTTGGAGTGCTTAACCTCAAAGTGTACAATGAAGCTCTGTTGATGAAATTTCTTCATAAGTTTTACAACCATCATGATATCCCTTGGGTAAGCTTGGTCTGGGATTCTTACTATCATGATTCTGTGCCTCATTCAACTATTCTTTGTGGATCTTTTTGGTGGAGAGATGTTTTCAAATTATCTGCCAAATATTTGTCCATTGCCAAACCTTGCCTTGGTAATGGAACCTCCATACTTTTCTGGCATGATCCTTGGCTGTCTGCCCTCAATGGAGAGCCATTGAGCAATTTCTACCCCAGGTTATACTCTTATGTGATTGATGGTCATCTTTCTGTTGCTCAAGTTTTGGCTCAGGATCTTTTGGGATCTTTTCATATGCCTCTATCCACACATGCTTTTGATGAACTGCAGCATCTGCAAAATGCTTTGAGCTCTCAGGGTACTTCACAAGACATTGATAGCTGGATTTGGCCTTTTAATAAAGGATCCTTTAGGCCCAAATCATACTATACTCAGGTTCATCAACAAATTGTTTCTGACCCTATCTTTTCTTGGATATGGAAGAGTGCCTGCACAATGAAGATCAAAATGTTTGGTTGGCTTCTCCTTAGAGACAGGCTCAACACCAGAGATATGCTTCAGCGCAGACATTGGCATGTGGATGACCTAACCTGTGTTCTCTGCCCTCATCTTATACATGAAGATGTCAGCCATCTTTTCTTCTCCTGCATATTCAGCCAAAGAGTCTGGAACTATTTGCAAATCTCATGGGATCCTGCACCTGGTATGAGTACCTACCAAATGGCTTGCAAAGCAAGGACTGACTTTGGTCAACCTTTCTTTACTGAAGTGGTTTTTACTGCTGCATGGAATATTTGGATTACCAGGAATGGAAAGTTCTTCAGGAATGTATCTCCTCTTTTCAGGCGATGGAGCCACAATTTTATTCATGACATGACTCTCTTATCTCATAGGATAAAATGTAAATATAAGGATAGCTTCATGTATTGGTTAGCTAATTTACCTTAGCCCCTTCTGTTTCCTCAACCTTTGTAAGTATCTCTAACATTGTTGTATTTTGATTCTTTTATTAATAAATAAAGTGGGCTGTGGGGCTTTTGCCCTGCAGTATATAGTCAAAAAAAATCATACCATGCAATCGTATCACAAAGGACTAAGTGCATATAACAACATAGCTATTGAAAACATGATTAAGATGTACACTTGCACTGGTACTACTGGTTCAACTCTAGAGAATGATAGTACTCATCTTCACACTCCGGACAATGCTAGGTAAATAAACATACAAAAGTAATCATTTAGAGAAACGAAATATCATGCAACATGAAAGACTTTGTCGGATTCGTGGGCTCCGTAAACCCAAAGTGGTGCGAACTCAAGGGCATGAATGAAAGACTCCGCTTCACCAAGGAGTTACACTTGACGAGCCCAAGGCTCAAACTCACCACTCAAGGTGGTCGAAGGAACATAAATGACACAATGATTTACCCAGGTTCGGGCCACCTTGTGGTGTAAAACCCTACTCCTACTTTGTGGTGGATTGGCCTCACAAGGGGCAAGTTGCCTCGTGTGGGCTCAAATGGTGTATACAGGTTCGACCCTCCTCTAGGATGGATGTTCTTCCCTATTTATAGTGGCATCGGTCCTCTTCCCGCATCATTTGTGCAGGAAGGGATCCCACAATGGCCTATTTTAAAGGGGGTCAAGAGGTACACCTTATCCTGACAAAAGGTGGTCTTTGCCTGCAAAGCCCCTAATCATGATGTAGGGCTGGGCTTGTGATGACATCCGTCCTACCGAGCCCGCAGTCTTGGTGTTGTTGCACAAGAGTGGAAATCTTTAGCGCCCCCTCGGGAATAGGTGCCTGGCCTTCTCCTTCTTGAACGAAAGGGGAAACTGCCCCTCTGCACCCGCTTGGCTGTAGTTGTCATGGCTCACGTCATCCCAGCCTCAGGAGGAGGGGCTCTTGCCTTGCAGTGTTCACTCCTCGGGAGGTGGCTTGCAGAGCTGCTCCCCAGGAGTTCTTGGAATGCCTTCCCTCGTGAGGGCAAGTGCCCCTCGCATGGGCTCTTCTTGAGCGACCTTGAAATTGGGCCTAGTTGGGCTGTTGAGCGAGCTACGTCTTGGGCCACAGGCACGCAGGTATGGGCACCCCCGTTCCCAGAATGTTGATAAACTCGGAACATTCAAATGAAAATCCGACACACTTAACTATCACAAAATTTTCCTATGTGCAAAAACGACACATGACATATGGTTGAAAATGTGTGATGTGTACTAAAATGCATACATGGCATAGGATTAAAATTATGACGGACATATCCTATGTGTTACAAATATTATGACAATGGTCCCTGTCATAGGATTTGTCTATGGTGACAAAGTGGAATTTTTTTTAATTCAAACGTTGTCAGATTCGTGGATTTCGGCAAACCCTTGAGGTTCGAACACTGGGTTGCGCACGAAGATCTCTCCTTTTCGCCCTAGTTCGCTCTCGCACCTATTCCTCGGCCTAGCTCGTCGAAGTCGAAGACCAAGGATTTATACTAGTTCGAGACACCATGTTGGTGTAATACCCTACTCTAGTGTGGTGTGGTGGATTGCCTTGTAGGCTGAGGATGAACAAGTACACGGGAAGAACCGCCTCCCGAGGAGAGGTGTTCCTGTGCTCGGTGAGCTAGCCGGTTTATGGGTGGTCTCAATATCTCTCGTCTAAGGTTGGGTTAGCTCAAGATGAGATGAGATGAGATGCCCCATATGGTAATGCCTAGGTCCTATTTATAGAGGCCCGGATCCTCTTCCCAAATATTGAGCGGGAAGGAATCCCACAACTGCCAAGTTTGAAGGGGGACAACTAGTACAAGCTATCCTAAAAAATAGTTGTCTTTGCTTGCCAAAGGCTCTGGCGGTGACGTCGTCATGGGCTCCGTGGTGACCTTCGCTCTGCCGTCCTGCTGGTCTTGGTCTTGTTGCACCAATATGGAAACCTTTGCATGACGCCTCGGGACTCCTCGCCTGCACTTTCCCCTTTAGCACCAAAGAGGAAACTGGCTTACAGCGCCCGCTGGCGTCTGCCTGGCCTTGGTCGTCATGGCTCACGTCACGCGAACCTCGCGAGGTGTCCCTTGCCTTGATATCTCTGGTCCTCGGGAGCTAGCCTAGTGAGGTTGCCCTAGGGGAGGCCTTGCATCGTCCGCCTCGTGAGGCTAGGCCCCTCGCGAGGGTCTTGAGTGGTTGCTGATGAAGATGGGCTGTACCAGGCCGCTGAACGAGCCATGCTCTGGGCCACAGGTAGGCTAGTCTGGGTACCCCCGTACCTAGAACACCGACAGTAACCCCCGGGCACAAGGCGCCCTCGGACTTAGCTTTGCGGCGAAGCCGAGGGTCTAGTGCGGAGCACCGCGGGCCCCAAAAGCCAGCGGCCTTGATTGACACGTGGCAACCAACAGGACGTGGGCGTCTCCACTTCCCCACGCCGCCACAGCAACCGCGTGACTTGACGAGTCCCTGCATGCACAAAGACCATCATTACATGCGATTATGAAGGCCGGCGGTTGGCCTACTCCTGGCTATAAATGAGGCGACGAGAGGAGCCCCCGTTGCCCATCTCTTCCTCCATTCCGACTGCTTGTTCTTCTTCCTCCTTGCTCCCTTCCTTGCAGCGCCACCCATGGCACCAATACGGTCATATTCCACCGCCGAGAAGGGAAAAACCCCTCGCGAAGAGCTGGGGTCGCTCCCACCGAAGAAAAGGCCGTACTGCTCTCGTGGCGCCGTTCTGAGGCCGGAAGTGGTGAGACATTGGCACGAGTGGCCTACCCCCGGCTACCCGCTACCCTTGTACGCTCGGGTGCAAGGCTCCGGAGGGGAAGGCAGCGCCCAGCGCCTCTCGCGCTTTGGCCGCGTCAGGCATGCCGGTGTGGTGCACGCCACTGCCCTTTAAACGCATGTTGGAGGATCTTCGCGCAAGTCCGTGTTGTGGGCGGTGATGCCTCCGAGCTCCTGGATCCGCTTCCCGCAATTCTTCTACGAAGTGATGTCGTCGAGTGGGCCGCTCTAGTTATGGTTACAGCACGCCGAGTGTCGGGCCCTGGCGACAGGGGCAGAGGTTGAGGTCATCTTCCTGGGCAAGATCTTCATGACCTACGGATGGGGCGAGGTCGCCCGCGTTTTCCGTGCTGAGGGCACCCTCGCCATCCACTTCAAGTACGACGGCGCCTTCATGTTGTGCTTCAAGGTGTTCGACAAGGAGGGACGCTGCCTCGAGTGCTTCCCCGGAGGGGACCGTCAGGGTGGCACAAGGACAGGCGCCATGCCTGCCATTGGTCCCGCCGTCGGCTCTCCTAGCAGCAGTGATTGCCCTTGGGAGTCCAGCGGCTCTCCCGAGGCTGACGAGTCTCTGGAGATGAGCGACAATAGCTATGCGCCTCCAAGGTCGCGTCGCATCTGGAGCGCATCAGTTGCACGAGCTCGTCGCCGATGGTGACTTGAGCGAGGTTGGAGACGGCCTCTTGTGGCACACTGTTGATGCTGGCGTCGACGATGGTAGCCATAGTTAGGGTCTCCCGAAATCCCTCTCTTATGTTCCCTGTGAGGAATCAAAGCCTACCCCATGGGGGCGTAAAGAACTTGTAACGCTTTTGCTTTGACGCTTATTATCCTCGCTAAGAGACCCTGTTTGCAAGCCTCGTTCCTGCAGTGTCGCTCCTTTTTACCCTTTCAGTAGCTTGGTGCTCTACGCCGACAGGTCCCAGTCCCAAGACAAGCTACATCCGTCGCTGGTATGCTAGGTCACGATGCCGTGGTCAAGGCCAGGAGGTGAGCGGCCCGGGGTCCGGTAAGGGCTCCTGAGGCCGCGATGCTCAAGAGGCCCACCTTCGTGTGCAAGTAGCTTCCGGAGGCTAAAAAGGGACGTGGCATTGCCGATGCGTGACTGCACAAAACAACTCTTCAAGTGAAGGTGGCACGCTGATGGGATGCATGACTTATCTTGATGGGTCTGAGGTGATTCCTCAAGCGGTGCGCCTGGCTTACTTCCAATGCTGCTTCGCTGAGATTTCGCGATTTCCATTTCGCTTGCCCTAGAGTTCTGCATCGGTAGAGACCGGCCCTGCATGTACCTCAGCCGCCGCTGACTCGTCCGGATCGCCAGGACGAGGCCATGGGGTGAGGGGCTACGTGGCTAGTTAGGCTCCTGAGTCGTGATGCTCAGGATTCCCCCTTGACGTACGAACGGCCCTCGGGATGGAAATGCTGGACTAGCCTTGGTGTTCTGCGTCGTTAGGGCCCGACCCCGCGCATACCTCATCCACCGTTGGCTTGTCCGGATTGCCAGGACAAGACCAGTGAGTGAGGGGCTACGTGGCCAGTTAGGCCCCTGAGAAGTGATGCTCAGGGGTCCCCCTTGACGTACGAATAGACCTGAGCTCTTTCAGCTGCCCTCCCCTTCTCCCGTCCTTCCTGGTGCTCTGCGTCCTCGGGTCCCAACACTCGAGCGGAGCTCAACCGCCGCTGGTATGCTAGGTCACGATGCCGTGGTCAAGGCCAAGGGGTGAGGGCTGGACAGTCAGTAGGAGCCCCTGAGACGCGATGCTCAGAGCCCCCCCCTTTAACGCGCAAGAGACTTACGTGAGAAGGGGAGACCGGTAGGGTCGCCTGCCTCCGTGCTCCTGAGATTCCTGCGGGTTAGCCTGAAGCAGCACAACTTAGAACCGCGCCTACCACTGGGCCACTGATCACTCCGCATGAAGACGAAGGCACCGAGGACCTGGTGAGGTGACGTAAGCGGGCCAGGCCGCGAGTCAGAGCTCGATCTCCCGGATTTTTCAGCATTGCAGGGACGAACCGGAGCACAAGCATCGTGCCAACGTGCGCAGCCCCCATTGCGGCATGAGCAGAAGTCCATTAGGCAGCGAGGAAGGCCAAAAGAGGTGGTGAGTGAGCAGGTGATGTCGATAAGGTAAATCATAAGAGGAAATGAGCTAACCCAGGCAACGTAAAATGCGATACATGCCACAGGACGGACCTGTGCGGCCTTGGGATGATGCGGCCCGAGGGGCGGCCCCAACAACGTAAATTAAAGATGCAAGAAGGATATTCGCCGTAGGGGAAGGCCTGTGTGACCTCGGAATAATGTAGCCCGAGGGGCGCTCCCAGCTAAACAAACAGGAAAATGGCACCTAGCACAGTTGCTGAAGTTGTGCTAAGTTAGCTGAAGACGTTCGACGCAGATGTCGCTCCTCATGAGCCGCCTGACTCTAGGGCCTCGCGAGGCTTCGGAGGTTCTAAGAGCTCGCGAAGAACCGAGGCCACCTCTGCCAAGATCTCCTGATGCGTGGCCTCGCGAGTCACTAGGACCTCCTGCATGTGGCGCTGGTGCAGGTCCGCCTGGTTCGGCAAGCCGAAGGGCATGCGAACATAGCTGTGGGGGGACCCTCGCACCGGCCCACCTGAGATGGCCATTAGACCTCCTCAGACGCCATCTTGTTGAGTCCCGGGACGTTGACGTAGACGCGCAGCCCGTCGCCCGGGCCTGGGACGACAGCTGCACTCCGAGGTGCCGAGCGGCGCTCGCCCCGCATTGCCCTTGGCACCTGCAATTCTTCGATGGTCTCGCTGATGAACTCCTGAGCGCTTGGTGCCTCATGCCTTGAGGCCTCCGGAGGGAAACGTGTGGCGAAGCACGCCTCCACATGATGCCTGAGCGCCTCCCTCGAGACATTGGCTAGGTCGGAGGCCCTCCATAGGAGAGCCCCCGAGCCCAGCCTGAGGGGAGCATCGGGCGTGCCCTCCTATGCGAGGGAGGGAGGCTCCCCATCCATGGGCGTAGGCCCTGAGGTGGTAACTCTGCTCCCCTGAGGCCCCTGGTGCACCAGCTGCTTCTTCTTCTTGGGGACGGCCTCAGGAGGGTAGATGGCGCCATCATTGTCCGGATCCTTGACCGCCGCGGCATGGTAACCGCGCTCGAGTAAGCACACCGCATCCTTTTCTTTGCAGGCAACCATGATGACGCCTCCGCTTCCTGGCATCTTGAGGACATCGTAGCCATGGTGAGTCACTGCCATGAACTTGGCCAGGGATGGGAACACAAGAATGTGGGCGACATCAAAGTCGATGAGCTCGGTGCGGTAGTTGTCGCTCTTGCCAAAGGGGACAGACATGCGAACCTGCCCTATCGGGGTGGTGGAGCCGTCAGTCACTCCTGAGAAGGGCTTGGTAGGTAGTAGCTGATCGTATGGCACTTGGAGGCTATCGAACATCTCGACGGACAGGACATTGAGACCTGCGCCACCGTTGATGAGGGTCTTGGTGACTTGAACGTTGTTGATGACGAGTGAGCAGAGCAACGGGAGGGCGCTGGCAGTCGCCGCGCACTTGAGATGGTCTGCTGAGCTGAAGGTGATGGTGCACTTGGACCATCTGAGTGGGCGTGTGGCTTTGACCTTGGGGAGAGCCGCATTTACTTTTCGAGCGAACTACTTGAAGAGGCTCTGAGAGGCTGGGGCCTGCGCACTGCCCAAGATACGGGCGATAGCGCGAGGCTCCTGGAAGCCCCCAGCCCCCTCGTTCTGGTCATCGTTCCTCCTTAGTGGTGGCAGCGAAGAGAGGCCGGCCTTGCCCTGAGGGCGGTCCTCGTGAGGCTGGTCCTTCCAGCCACCCTCGCGAGGCTGATCGTGCCAGCGGTCCTCACGTGGCTGATCACGCCACTCCTGACGGGGGCCGCGGTCATCCTAGCGCCCCCCAGCCTGGCTTCCTCCACGGTCGTAGTCCTAGTTGCTGCGCTAGGGGCGTTGGCCGATGCGCCCTTCACGAATGGCCCTGAGCTCTTGACAGTCATTGGTGTTGTGGTTGCGCACGTTGTGGAAGGTGTAGAACGGACGGTTGCTCTTGGATGACTCCGGGTGGTCGTGGCAACGCTTCATCTCAGGTTCGGCCCTTGGCCTTCTTGTCTTTAGGTTCAACGGTGGGGAGCTCGATGAGGGAGAGGTGCCCCTCCTCAGCTCTGGCGCACTTGGTCGCAAGGTCGAATAGCTCCTGGGTCGTGCACAGATCTTCGTTGGCGAGCTCCTCCTTCATCTTGACATCGCGGACACCTTCTAAGAATGCTGAGATGATGGCCTGGTCCGTGACCTTGGGGATCTTGACGCGGACGCTATTGAAGCGCTGGATGAACTTCTGTAGGGTTTCTCCTGGTTGTTGCTGGATGTGCCCAGGTCTCCTACGGCCGGGGGCGCGGTCGTGGGTGCCCTGGAAATTGGCGATGAACTGTTCGCGCATCTCACCCCAGGAGGAGATCGATCCCGCGGGCAGGTTCAGGAGCCACGAACGTGCACCGTCCTTGAGAGCCATGGGGAACCAGTTCGCTATGATCTTCTCGTCGCCGTTAGATGCTTCGATTCTCGGCTTGTAGAGCTGTAAGAACCCAGCAGGGTTGGGGTGCCGTAGTAGCGTGGAAGCAGGTCGGGCTTGAACTTCCTGGGCCAGTTGACGTTGTGCAGCTCAAGGGCAAGGGCCTTGCAGCCTGCTATTGATACCGGAGCTTGTCACGGAGGTGGAGCTTGGTCTTGGTTCCCGCGTGCCACCATGGCAGGGGGTGCACGGTCTCGACACGGCGATGGAGGGAGTGCTGGCGTTCCTCCTCGAGGCCGCTGGATCTCTTGGCAGCTTCCTTCTTCACGCACGGGCACCCGGCGCGGGGGGTCGCGCCGCGGGGCCACGTGCCTTGGGTCGTGGACAACGCATTGATGCGGAGGTGGTGGAGATGCTTCATGGGCTACTTCGCCCGCAGAGGGAGGCGGGCTAGGCAGCGAGAAGGATGGTGTAGGAGAGCCCCCAGCGGTGCTGACGAGCTCAGCAACGCGGTCGAGCCAGTCTTCAATGAAGTTGTCGATGGGGCAGTAAGACAGGAGCTCGTGTGCCATGAGCAACGCAGCCTGCGCGTCCGCGGGTCCGCAATGAGCGTCGGACGACGAGCCTACCGGAGTGAGCAACGGGCTGGCAGTGCGTCCATCCCGCCGCACCGAGGGATGCAGGGATGAGGCTTGCTGCTCGTGCCATGTCGTGCCGGTGTCGGCGTTGGCGGCGGGCGATGGAGAACGGCGAGGAGGTCAGCCGGCTGGAGCTGTCTGAGCGACGCGGGCGGTAAGGGCGGCCCGACGCTCAGCACGAGCATGGCGAGCATCGTCCATGGAACTAGCGGGACGATGCAGCATGGATTGATGGAAGGGAAGCTTCGGCACACCCCTACCTGGCGCGCCAAACGTCGGATTCGTGGGTTCCGACAAACCCTTGAGGTTCGAACACTAGGTTGCGCATGAATATCTCTCCTTTCCATCCTAGTTCTCTCTCGCATTGATTCCTAGGCCTAGCTCGTCGAACTCAAAGAACAAGAGACACAAGGATTTATACTGGTTCAGGCCACTGTTGTGGTGTAATACCCTACTGCAGTGTGGTGTGGTGGGTTGCCTTGTAGGCTAAGGATGAACAAGTACACGGGAATAGCCGCCTCCTAAGGAGAGGTGTTCTTGTGCTCGGTGAGCTAGCGGGTGTAAGGGTGGTCTCAAGTGCAAGTGTGGTGTTAGGCAAGGGGACCCCTTATCTCTGATTTTTGTAATTGCAGCTGATCTCTTGCAATCGGTGGTTAACAAAATGATGGCTGATGGAATTCTCACCCTGCCAATATCTTCCCATGATCCACATCTCCCTATCATTCAATATGCTGATGATACCATATTCATTGTACCTGCTGTGGATTCCCAGCTTAGTTTCCTCAAGGAGATGTTGGATGTCTTCTATGCTTCAACTGGCCTCAAGGTGAATTTCCAAAAATCCACAATGGTACCTCTTAATGTGGAAGTTGATGAGGCCACAAGGCTTGCTGCTATGTTTGGCTGCTCCTTGGGAATACTTCCTTTCACATATTTGGGCCTCCCCATGGGAACTACCAAGCCAAGGATTCAAGATCTTATGCCCTTGGTCGACAGGGTTGAAAGAAGACTTTCTTCAAGCTCTGCCATGCTGAATCAGGGGTCTAGACTTCAGTTGCTTACTTTTGTGTTGTCCTCCATGCCCATATATTTCTTCTATACCTTGGACATCCCAATTGGCATAATTAAGCATCTTGACAGAATTGAAAGGCAATGCCTTTGGTGTTGTAATTCAAGCACTCCCAGGCAGTCCCTTGCAGCATGGGACTTGGTATGCAAACCCAAGGATAAAGGTGGACTTGGCATTATTAATTTGCACTTGCAGAATCAGGGCTTGCTCATCAAGCGTCTCCATAAATTTTTCAATAAGGAAGATGTCCCTTGGGTCTCTCTCATCTGGAATACTTACTATGATGGTGTAGTACCCCAAGCCATTGTGGTATGCGGCTTCTTTTGGTGGAGGGATGTTTTCAAACTGGCTGATTCTTATAGAGCTATTTCTACAGCCACTATAAATCAAGGAGACTCTGTTCTGTTTTGGTCTAACAGTTGGATATTGAATAATTCAAACAGATCGCTAAGAGACCGTCTGCCTCACTTGTTTTCTTTTGTCAAAGATGATAAGATCTCTGCCGTGGATTTCCTGCAAACATAGCATGTTGCATCATTGTTTCACTTACCAATATCAAACAAATTAGCTTCTGAATTACATCACCTCCTCCACCGGGTTACTTTGTTGCATTGAGATGCCAGTATATCTGATGTGTGGTCTTGGCCATCGAAGTCTGGTTATTCTGCAAAGAGTTTCTACACCATCATGCACTCCCACCTCCCAACAATTCAACCGTGTGTTTGGCTTTGGTGAATTTCTTGTACGATGAAAATCAATGTTTTCGGTTGGTTGCTCTTTTTTGATCGGCTCGACACACGAGATCTCCTTCTCAAGGGGCACTGGTGGACAGACCAGGACGACAATTTTTGTGTCATTGTCCCACACACCAGCATGAAGATAGGTTTCACCTCTTCTTCAGTTGCAATTTCAGTCAAAGGGTATGGTCTTATCTGCAGATTGACTGGGCAGGGGGACATGACTAGATCTCATGCCTTTTGCATGCGAAGAAGAATTTCCAGCACCCTTTCTTCTTTGAGGTTATGCTCCCTGCGGCCTGGTGCATCTGGACTACCAGGAATGGGAAAATCTTCAGATCAGAGAGGGCTTCTTTTGGTGTGTGGAGGAGTAAATTTGTACATGATATCTCCTTGTTGTATCATAGAGTGAGGGAGAGTGTTAAACCTGTATTTTTTCTTGGGTTAACAACCTACCTTAGCTTGTTGTAATTTGTTTCAAAGGTAAGTAGGTAAGTTGGTAAGTTTAGTTGTTTTCTAACCTCCTTACTAGCTTGTAATTTTATGGACCTCTGTTTATTTATTTGAATAAGAGACTATGGAGATATTGCTTAGTCAGAAAAATAATAATTTTACTAGAACGCCAATCGCTCCTCCCACAGCTAGTGCGAAGTCTTATGATATTAATGCTGCTTTGTTGAATCTTTTTATGAAAGAGCAATTTTCTGATACTCCTAATGAGTTTACCGCGTCCCATCTACACACTTTCGTAGAATTTTGTGATATGCAAAAGAAGAAATATGTGGACAATGAAATTGTGAAGTTGAAATTATTTTCGTTCTCTTTGCTGATCGTGCTAAAATTTGGTTTTCATCTTTGCCACGTAATAGTATTTATTCTTGGGACAATTGCAAAGATGCTTTTATCACAAAGTACTTTCCTCCCACAAAAATTATTTCTCGTCGAAATCAAATCATGAATTTTGAGCAACTTGAGCATGAACATGTTGCCCAATTTTGGAAAAAAATGAAGTTAATGATAAGAAATTGCCAACTCATGGTTTAAATTTTTGGATGATCATATTTTTTTTGCAGGATTGAATTTTGTTTCTAGAATCTTTTGTATTCTGTCGCGGGTGGTACTTTTATGGAGATTACGTTGGGTGAAGCTACTAAATTACTTAATTATATTATGGCTAATTATTCACAATAGCGTACCGAAAGAGCTCCTACTAGTAAAAAAGTCAATTCAGTTGAAGAAATTAGCACTTTGAATGATAAAGTTGATGCTCTTATGAAGTTGGTTGCTAGGAAAAATGCTCCTATTGATACTAATGATGTGCCTTTGTCTACCTTGGTTGAGCAAAATAATGATCCCGTCGATGTGAATTTTGTCTCGCGAAAGAACTTCAACAATAATGCTTATACGTGTAATTTTAGTCCTAGGCCGTTTCCTGGAAATTCCTCTAATAATTATGGAAATTCTTATAATAATAATAATAATAATAGGATGCCCTATGTTCGTGAGAATAATACAAAAGAATTTATCAATGCGCAAAATGTTTTCAACACTATGATAGAAGAAAACTTGAATGAGATTGATGATATGGCTAGAAGCATTGATAGAATTTCGCATGATGTAGAAAATCTCAAGATTAAAAAATTTCCACGCAAAGTTGGCATCAATTAATCCATCGAAGCTTTATATGTTTCTGTAGATGAAAGTAAGAAAAGAACCTCTATGCTTGGAGCTAAAAGAGAATTTTGAGAAAAAGCATTTCCCGATTGTTTTCACTGCAATTATGAGGAAGTTTAATTGATTGATGTTTATTCTATTGATTCCCTGTTTTGTAATGATAAAATTGATGATGAGGGAACTGAAGAACAATCAACTTTAGTTAGAAGGCGTTCCCATGATTTGGATGGTCAAAACCTTGTCGAAAAAAGTGAAAAATGTGGGTTTGATGAGGTAAAAACTTTAACTAGTGATGTGGCCACTCTTTTGGATTACGAAGACTTTAATTATGATAGTTGCTCCTTGATTGAGCGTATTTCTTTCCTGCAATCTATGATTAATTCACCCAGTCACTACAGGAATCAGGTAATTTGTCGTCTGCCATAGGAGACGACAAAGATCAGGTCAACAAACGGCAAACCTCTTTGCCATCTGGCACGGACGACAAACATATCCAACACAGTAAGCTCCGGTAATGAAGTTTTTTGCCATCTGCATAAAGACAACGGACGGCAAAGAAGTTGGCCGTCCACTTTCCTGGCCAAGGTAACAGCAAAGATCATGGATGATAAAGAATAACTGTTAGCCCCGTTAGGTGCCTAACGGCACACTTTGTCGTCCGCCTGCTGATGGCAAACAACCAAAACCCTTTGTCGTCTGCCATATGATGTTAACATGGCTTTGCCTGCACGTCACTCCTTCTTAGACTTTGTCGTATGCCTGGTATGTCTGCGTCGTCTGCTAGCAGACGGCATGATGACCAAATGTGCCAGACCTGGTGCTCCCAGGTCGTAGAGGTTGCTGCCACGTGTCCCTTTTGCCGTCTGCCTACTGACGGTAAAGGTCTTTGTCGTCCGCTGGCAGACAACAAAGAGCCTGTATTGCCACTGTTTTGTTTGTTTTTTGTTATTTCCCTGCATTTTCAAAACATGCCATGTAGCCAACATCTAGCAGTCCATCAATGCAAGAGCACACATAGGGAATTAAATGATCCAATACATACATAGTTTCACAGAGTTCTTTCATATATACATATATATAGTTCACATTGTTCATCAACACAAAATCAAAACAGAAACTAAAACTAGATGTCCATCAATGCTAGCTTCCATGAACTGAATCAAATATGCAAAAACTGGAGTATGCAAGTTATAAGAAGAAGAAGAAGAAGAAGAAGAAGAAGAAGAAGACAAGAAGAAGAAGAATAAGAAGTTTTTAACCCTTTTCCTTCTCATTTTCTTATTTTATTCTTTCTTTTCTTCTCTTTCTTCTTTTATTCTTTCTTTTTCACCACTTCCTTGTTTTTCTTCTTCTTATTCATTATTTGTGTCATTTTAGAGCTAACTTAGGTAATTATGCAATTTTAGAGATAAGTAAGCTTATTATTTCATTTTCGAGGAAAATAAGCTAAGTATAGGTCATTCTTGAGCTAACTTAGGTAATTATGCCATTCTAGAGGAAAATAAGCTAAGTATATGTGTAGGGTCGAAAGTATGTCTAGAGGGGGGTGATTAGACTACTTGATTAAATAAAAATCTAGCCTTTTCCCAATTTTTATTTCTTGGCAGATTTTAGCAACTTAGCATAAGTCAAGCAATCAACCTACACATGCAATTCTAAGAGTGTGGCAGCGGAAAGTAAAACAATTGCATATGAAGGTAAAGGGAGGAGTTTGAAGGGAGAAAACGCAAGTGAAGACAAGGATGTTTTTTGTCTTTGTTCCGATAGGTGGTGCTATTGTACATCCAAGTTGATGGAGACTTCAGCCCACGAAGGGTAACGGCTGCGCGAGTCCATGGAGGGCTCCACCCACGAAGGGTCCACGAAGAAGCACCCTTGTTTATCCCACAATGGCCATCGCCCAAGAAGGACTTGCCTCACTAGGGGTAGATCTTCACGATGTAGGCGATCTCCTTGCCCTTACAAACTCCTTGGTTCAACTCCACAATCTTGTCGGAGGCTCCCAAGTGACACCTAACCAATCTAGGAGACACCACTCTCCAAAAGGTAATAGACGGTGTGTAGATGATGAACTCTTTGCTCAAATGCTTCAAATTATAGTCTCCCCAACACTCAAACATCTCCTCACAAATTTGGATATGGTGGAAGAAGGATTTGAGTGGAAAGCAACTTGGGGAAGGCTAGAGAACAAGATTAATATGGTAGGAATGGAATATCTTGATCTTAACACTTGAGTAGGTGGTTCTCTCTCAGAACATGAATGATGGAAGTGTAGGTATGTTCTGATGGCTCTCTCCACGAGTGAAGAGTGGGTGGAGGGGTATATATAGCCTCCACACAAAATATAACCGTTACACACAATTTACCAAACTCGGTGGGACCGATTGAGAGAACTCGGTCAGACCGATTTAGTTCATAATGTGAGCGTTAGGCATTTCGGTGGGACCGATATGATCAACTCGGTGGGACCGATTTCATTAGGGTTAGGGCATAACGTAATCTCGGTGAGACCAATTACACAAACTCGTGGGATCGATTTTGGTAATGAGCTTACAGAGAGTTAGTCAGGCAAACTCGGTTGAACCAATTCGCTCGTTTCGGTGAGACCGAAATGTTACGAAGAGGAAACAGAGAGTTTGCATTGCGAACTTGGTGGGACCGATCGCTCATCTTGGTGAGATCGAAATGTTACGAAGGAAAACAGAGAGTTTGCAATCCCATCTCGGTGAGACCGAGATCCCTTTTGGTGAGACCGAAATGATTAGTGTTTAGTGGCAGTGGCTATGTCAAATGAACTCGATGGCGCCGGATAGATCTTTTCGGTGGGGCCGAGTTTGACTTTTGGCTTGGGACATATGTGGATGTGAGAAAGTGGTTGAGAGTTTTGGAGCATATCACTAAGCATTTCGAGCAAGAAAACCATTAGGCAACACCACATCCCGTTTTAATAGTATTGGCTTTCCTATGGACTCAATGTGATCCTGGATCACTAAAAGGGAGAAATGTAGAGTCTTGAGTTTGAGCCAATCCTTTGTCCTTAGCATTTTGAGGGGTCCACATTCCTAGTCCATGCCATGCCAATCATTGAACTTTCCTGAAATATTATCTTGAGATAGCATAGTTCAATGAGCTATATGTTGTTAGTAATTACCAAAACCATCCGGGGATAGTTGCACTTTCAATCTCCCCCTTTTTGGTAATTGATGACAACATATAGATCAAAGCTTCGTCAAATGAATAAGATTTAAACACATCGTCGCTTTGAGAAGTATGTGATAAGAAAGAGCTCTCCCTAAATTTGTGCATTATTTAAAATTTCCGTTTGAATGCAAATGCACAATCGATTCGGATCATGGTTTACTCTTCCATGTCATATACATCTTGGTGGAGCGCTCAAAATGATATATAACTGCAAACATGCACTCGTCACCAAGCAAAGTGAATGATCATATGGAATAAAGAGATAATATCATCCAAGAAAACATTAAGGTACATATGATCAATCACATGATCACACAAGTATCTCACACACGGACATAGAGTATAAAGCAAACACACAATAAAGTTCAACCAAAAGCAAAAGAGACCAAAGAGGCAAACACTCTCTCTCGAAGCCTATGATCTATACATATTTCTCCCCCTTTGGCAACAAGTTACCAAAAAGTTTGAAAATGCATAGTGCTATCCGTCTCTCAGGCTTGGTCTTCGAGAGGTGGTGTAGAGAGAACTCCAAGGACGAAGGCTTCAGATGAAGTAGCTGGAGCTGGTGGACTAGCTGCTAGAGGTGGCACTGAAGCGGTGGCTGCTGGTGCTGATGTAGTAGCTCTAGTGTCTGGAACTGGCACTGCAGCAGATCTCTGACCTCGAGGCACTTGCTGATATGCATCTCTGGTAGCATGTCCTCTCCTCTCCTGTTCTTCCTCCTGGAGCTGCTCAACTACAGACTGGATTTCTGTCACCTTCAGATCAAGATCATAGAACTTAGTCTCGACGATCCTCTCCAAGCTCTCCTAATTCTGAGCAGGGTGGCCAAGCCCTTATCAATCCTCATGGTTACTTGAATCAGATACGCCATTTGGTTTTTCTTGGACTTGAGAGTCATTTGAGATGCTTCTTCTGCACTTGGCATCTTGGCAGCTTTTTCTGCTTTGGCTTTCTCTCTCCATTCATGTGCTAGCATTGATGATGGTTCATTCTCATCCATAAAAACTGTGTTGTCCTCAAAGTCAGGCACCAAGGGTAGATGTTCTCAAACCAATAGGTATGTGCCTGTGTCCATCTTGGAGTTGATGAGCATCTGGATGTGTGGAGCATATCCACATGATCTCTTCTGATCTGCAACAGTCCTCTTGATTGTTTCAACAATGATACTCATGACCTTAAATTTTTGTGGCACATCAAAAATATGCAGCATGTTGATTGAATGTCCTCTTATCATCTTGGCATCTCCAGATTTAGCTAACAATGTATGCCTCAAGATTGTGTTGATGGTGGCTACACCAGACTGCAAGTGATGTACAGATCGAAACTTGTGTTTTTCCAAATCATCATCAGGGATCACCTTGTACATATTTCCCATGGAGTTGTGGTCTTGCTTCTTCTTGGCATAGACATCCAAATCATTCTCATGCTCTTCACGGACATTAATCAGCTTGGCCCACTCAGCAACAGTTGATTGGTAACTTGTACCTTCAGACATCCATACAATCCTACCATCAGGATAAAAATGAGCTGTGGAGTAGAATTGCATGATGAGTTCATCATTCCACTTTGTCAACTTCTGAGCCACAAACTTGTCAACTCCACATGCTTTGAACCTCTCATGCACATTGGGAAAGTAATCTGCATTCTCATCAATGAAGTCCCATTCCACCCTTCTCATATCACACACAATGGGCTTCTTGTCGAGCAAAACTATCTCATAGAAGTCTTGCTATTCCTTGGTGTGAAACCTGTAGTCCACATTAGTCCTTCTCCTCACATCATATGGATTAGTCTTTCTCCACAACTTGAGACCTGCATCCTTCCTCAGCTTCATGTATTCTTCTACTAGATGAGCATCATTGTGATCAGGGACCTTGGGCTTCAACTTTCTAAGCACTTGGGCCTCAGCTTCCTCAGCAACCTCGGGCACTTGGGCTTTTTTCTTTTCTGAAGCTGGAATGTTTCTTGTGCTTCTCTTGGGCGCCGACTTGGTGGCTTGAGCAGCTTTGGGACCAGACTTGGGCTTAGAAGGAGCAGCCCCATACTTGATAGCATCTCCCATAATCTTTTGAGGTTTAGGAGCTAGTGTAACAACCTCTTCTTCCTCAGCTTCATCCTCTTCATCATCATCATCACTCATGGATGGCTTGTCAATCACTCCAGCTGCGGTTTTTCTAGCTCTCTTATTCTTTCCTGCTGGCTCATCATCTCTAGATTCAAGTGTGAACACCATAGTCTCTTGATTAGATGATATGGCCTTTGACATAGGAATCCTCTTGGCAGGGATCTTCCTTTTCTGACTTGGCTTAGTTGCCTCAGTTGTGCCATACTCCTTCGCGAGCACCTTCTTCTTAGAAGTGGCCTCATCTACCACAAAGTCCTCATCCTCAGTATCTGAAGTTTTCTTCTTCCTTTACTTGGTAGCAGCCTTTGGAAGATCACTAGGTGTGCTCCTGCTACCCTCATCATAGCTGCTAGAGGGACTAGTGCCCTCACTCAGGTGTACCTCCTCTTCAGACACATTCTAGCTACCACTTTGATCTGACATCTTGGCACTACAAACTGAAAGCTGACCCTATGAATAGATGTAGTTGAGATAGAGTGGATGAGCATCACAAAGCACAGAATTTTTGCAAAATAGATGACAAGAAAGACTTAGTTTTAGTTCTCTACAGAAAGCATTTCAGAGCTACCGATTTGTTAAACTAGGTGACACCGAAGCAATTCTGGAGCCTGAACTAGTGAACTCGGTCAGACCGAGTCACCGTTCGGTGGCATCGATATTGCTAGGGTTTCACAGAGAGTTGAACTGAGTCACACCGATTTGCAACATTCGGTTAGACCAAAAAGAGAAAGTGCACTGGCCTAAGCCAAATCGGTTGGACCGATTTCTACAACTCGGTCGGTCCGAGATAAGTTCGGCGGAGACCTAACCCTAAATTTTTTGAATCAAAACAACTTTCTATGGAGTATTTGCTGGATAGGAGGATCTCACACGTGGCAAGAAATGTGGCAATGCAATGTGCTATGAATCAGAGTTAAGGAATAGCACAAAGAATCAAGTTCATACCCTAACTCGGCGGTGAACTTGCTACGCCGGCAACGGCGGTGAAGATTGCCGTTGACGGCGGCGGAGTCCAGCGGCGGGAGGTCGCTGGCGGCGAGGAGACGATCCGGAGACCCGAGGAGGCAGAGCAGGTCATGCGTAGGAGTAGAGTTTCGGAAAGTTTTCCAAAATGCAACCCGTCGGTGTGACCGAGTGGAACAACTCAGTTGCACCGAGATGCAAAACTGCTAGTAGTTACCACTACAAAAAAAGACACATCCGTGACATTTTGGTCCGAACGAAACTTTTTTCTGTCATACTTATGACACTCTATGACAAGAATTGTGACAAAACACGGTATCATCATAGTTGTGGTGGGGTCCTCCTTCTACGACAAAAATCATGATAGAAAATGGGCTTTTCGTCCTGGGCGGGCCGGAGACGCAGCTGCATGACATTATTTGGGCCATCCATGACGGAAAAAACCGTGGTAGAAGCAAGGGCGAGGAAAATATCGGGGTGTTCCTGGTTATGGTGGGTGGTCGAGGCTGAGTGATGCGTGTTTCTCTCGTACACGCACGCGAGTGGGTGCCAGGCATTGGGCTCTAACTGAACCCGAGCGATTGCACTGCAGGAAACGCGTTACTGAACCCGGGCGATCGATCGATGGATATTAACTGAACCCGATCAAGCGATTCCTTCGCTACTGCTGCTATCTGCAGCCGATCCATGCTACCTCTGCATGAACGGTGAGCGTTGCTGGGGGGGTTTGGATGAATAGTTCCCGGTGGGGGTGGCTGAACAGGACCCCATGGTGTTACCTCTGCATGAACAGGACCCCGTTCGATTGAGCCGGTTGGGGCTGCATGAACAGGACCCCGTATAGGGCTGCACGAACAGTAGACGGTGGAGGGCTGGATGAACAGTAGCCCGTGGAGGGGTGGTTGAATAGGATCTCATGGAGAGGGCTGCTTGAACAGTAGCCGGTGGAGTAGCGCGCGGTGGAGGCTGAACAGTCGCAGGTGGAGGCAGGAGGAGGTCGACGGTGGATGAACAGTAGCCCGTGGAGGCTGGAGGGGGTCGATGGTGGTGTTGAACAGTATCCCGTGGAGTCCCATTTTGCGGTACGCCACACCCCTCCCAATGAACAGGACCCCCGTTTTGACCGTAGCGCTCCAACACAAGGTTGTTTCCTCCGTTTTGCGGTACGCCACACCCCTCCCGAGCAACAGGACCCCCGTTTCGACAGTAGGAGGTCCGTTTCCTCCGTTTTGCGATACGCCAGACCCCTCCCAATGAACAGGATCCCGTTTCGAACGTGGTCGGCCGAACACAAGGCCGTTTCCTCCGTTCTGCGGTACGCCAGGCATCATTTCCATCGGCTCTTTCGTCCAAGCCCTCCCGATGAACATGACGACGCATTCCGTTCCGACCCAGCTGGTTGGCCCTCCATGAACACGATGACGATGCTATTTCTCCGTTCCGACCCAGCCATGTACACTAGCCCTGGCCGTACGTATGCGCGAGTAGGCGTTCGAGACCCTGCTCATATGCACGTACATGGTCGTATTTTCTTTCTTGCACACTTGCCGCTGTACGTACATGTACATGCTACGTGCGCGCCTCTACTACGACACGTGAGAATCGTTTTTTTTGCCCGGACGCACTTTCTTGCGTGCGAAGATGTAGCTGGTGGGTCCCAGCAGTCAGGGGGCGAATCGTTTTTTGTTTGCCCGGACGCACTTCTTTGCGTGCGAAGATGTAGCTGGTGGGTCCCAGCAGTCAGGGGGAAATGTTTTTTGCACAAAATACGGTAACCCGTCCGGTGGGTCCCCGATGTTAGCTGGAGGGATAATTATTTTGCGTGTAATAAGGAGGCACTTCCTTGCTGCGGCCGTGGACCCAGCTGTCAGCCTCTCCACGTACAGTACTCTTCCGATGGAAGTCGTTCCTTGACCACGTTGACCACGCCGCGCCGAGAGCAGCAGGGCGGTGAATGAAGGCGAGGCCTAGGAAGGGGACGACGCGGAGCCGGGCAAGACACGGCAGTGGAAGCCCGCACGGAGAGGAGTATGAGGGTTCACTGGTTCGGCTGCGGTGTGAGGCTGCCGTCGCCGTAGAATAACAGGGGGTGTGGGTGAGTGGAGGGATGGCCTGGCCAGCGGTGGGAGTAGTAGGGGCGATGAGGCCTCCGCGGTAGCACAGCCGGCCATGGGAGGCAGGAGAACGAGGCATGACCAGCGCTGGTTTGGTAGCTGGTTTGGGCGGCTAGAGCAAGAAGACCAAAGGTTGAAGAAGCACTACGGCCGTTGGATGGACATCGTACGGTCACTGGAGGTAGAATTGTGCATATTCACTAAGTTCACAAAGCCCTCCGTCCCCGTCAACTTAGTAGGCCCACAAGTCAGCCTGCCACTATACTGGGTCCCAGCTAACAGGGGGAGTATTCATTTTTTTGTGCGTAATAAGGAGGCACTTCCTTACGTGCAAAGATATAGCTGGTGGGTCCGAGCTGTCAGCGGCGGGAATATTTTTTGGCGAAATACAGAGGCCCTTTCGGTGTGTCCCAGATGTCATGTGGAGGAATCATTATTTTGCGTGTAATAAGGAGGCATTTCCTTGCGTGCCGCAGTGGACCTAGCTGTCAGCCTCTCCACGTACAGTCCACTTCAGATGCATGTCAGTCGCCACGTTGACCAGGCCGCGCCGAGAGCACCAGGGCGGTGGACGACGGCGAGGCCTAGGAAGGGAACAACATGGAGCTAGGGAAGACTCGGCAGTTGTTTCCCACGTGGAGGAGTACGAGGGTTTACTGGTTCGTCTGCCATCCCCGGAGAAAACAACAGGTGTGGGTGAGTAGAGGGATGGCTAGGCCAGCGATGGGAGTACAGTGGGGCGGTGAGGCCTGGGCGGCAGCACAGCCGGCCGCGGGGAGGAGAGAGGAGGCAGTCCCGCCGGCGCTTGTTTGAGCGGCTGGAGCAGGAAGAGCAGAGATTGAAGAAGCACGACGGCCGTTGGATGGACATCCAACAGTCACTGCTTGTGCGTCAACCTTTTTTTTAGGAAAGCCTCAAATCTGTGGAAAACATCATACAACCCATCTGCCATTATTAATAATAATTTACACCCCATTTGCTAATTCTTCAGGTTATTTTTGGAGCCCATATTCTTTTTGTTAGCATTACAGCCCATATTGTGGCCACGGTTAAAAATTATACAAATTTTTGCATATTTCGGTGCGGTCCGAACTGATTTTAATCCCGAAATTTTGAGTCACATTCAAATTGATTTTGAAAAAATGTATATCAATATAAAATCCAACAAATTGTCGACGCATAAAAATAAATGCAATTGAAAATCTCGAAATGAAAGAAAGAAATTTTAAACTAATTGCCGGTTTGTTGTGTTCTAAAAATGTACAGCCCATTTCTCATTACTGATAGGCCATTTTCTCGGCCAGCCCAATGAAGCTCTCCTCGTCTTGAAAGATTTACAGCCCAGCTGGCCTTACAAAGAAACTTACTTGGCAAATCACAAAAAAACTGGGCTGTGGCCGTGGACCCAGCTGCGGCCGTGGACCCAGCTGTCAGCCTCTCCACGTACAGTACTCTTCTGATGGAAGTCGGTCGTTGACCACATTGACCACGCCGCGCCGAGAGCACCAAGGCGACGGATGACGGCGAGGCCTAGGAAGGGGACAACGCGTAGCCGGGGAAGACGCGGCAGTGGATGCCCATGCGGAGAGGAGTACGAGGGTTCACTGGTTTGGCTGCGGCGTGAGGCTGCTGTCGCCGCAGAATAAAAGGGGGTGTGGGTGAGTAGAGGGATGCCCTGGCCAGCGGTGGGAGTAGTAGGCGGCGGTGAGGCCTCCGCGGCATCACAGCCGGCCACAGGAGGCAGGAGCACGCGGCACGACCGGCACTGCTTTGGTTGGCTGGAGCAAGAAGACCAGAGGTTGAAGAAGCACTATGGCCGTTGGATGGACATCGTACGGTCACTGGAGCCAGAATCATTCATATTGACTAAGTTGACAAAGCCCTCCGTCCCCGTCAACTTAGTAGGCCCACAAGTCAGCCACCCACTTCCGTGGGTCCCAGCTATCAGGGGGTATTCATTTTTTTGTACGTAATAATGAGGCACTTCCTTGCGTGCGAAGATATAGCTGGTGGGTCCGACCTGTCAGCAGGGGGAACGCTTTTTTCGCGAAATACAGAAGCCCTTCCCACGTACAGTCCATGTACAGTGCGTATTAAGGAGGAACTTTCCTTGCGTGCGACCATGGACCTCATGGGTCCCAGCCATCAGGCTCTCCACATACAGTCCTCTTCCGATGACTCTCGTATGTTGACCAAGCCGTGCCGAGCGCACCGAAGCGATGGACGACGGCGAGGCCATGTCAGCCAGTCCATTTGTGTTTTTAGTCCATTTGGTGGACTGGGTGAAACAATGATGTAGCATCTATGCTGCCCATTTATATATATGGTGGAATTTAAAGCCCATTTGCATTTTTCTCGAAATCCGTGGACTTGCTGGGCTGGGTGGAAATATCATGTTGGCCTAGACGGAGAAATGTTATAATAACATAAACACATGATTGCACGTCTATTACTGCATTGGTCAGTAAAATCATTGCAAGCTTATGTACGCAATCACTAGGAGTTAACTTGCCAAGTTATATATAAACAATTATTATTATTATTTTTAAGAAACTTTGAACTTACGAAATAAAAGAAAATCCCTCGCAAAAACAACATAAGAATTAAAATATCATTTAAATTCGATGAGTTAATAGTACGTGGGGTATTATTATTATTTAGGCTAGACGTGCGACAATTGAGTTAGTTCTAGGGAAAAGTACTGGGAGAAACGTCAGTTTATATCAAAAAAGAAAGTGGGAGAAGATTCAGATATATGATTAATGAAAACATCAAATAGAACTGACCTGTGTGTCGTCTTGAAAAAACAAACATAACTTGGGCTGCTGATGTTATAGGCAAGCTAGGTTGGGAGGCCCAGAGGCCGCTTGATACCTGCTGGATCCAAAAAATGTTGAAACATGTGGGCTACCCATGTTAAACAACAAAATCTAGGCCATGGATCTGGTGGGCCCGGGACTGTCAGCCTCTCGACGAACAGTTGTCTCCCGATTCCTCTTGTTTTGCTGACCATGTTGGGAACGACAGATGGTGGCGCCGCGGCTAGAGCACCAAGGCGGAGGACGACGTCGAGACCTCAGACCAAACGAACCGGAGTAGTGGAAGACGTAGGCGGAGGGGAGTATGAAGGTTGACTTGTTTGGGTGCAGGGTGGATTTAGAGGTACCTCCCATGCCCTCCTGGCCGCGTAGGTTATGTAGGCTAGATTTAGAGGTACCTCCCACGTGTTCAGGTCATTGGTATCATTGTCTTCTTTCATGTTGGCGTATCAGGGGTCGATGATGGTCTCGGCGAGGTCAACCACGGAGTCCTTCTCTTGCCCGTTGCTGATGATGTTGTAGTGCTTCTAGATGTAGACAAGCTTGTTGCACCAGATGGCCGAATCGTCGCGTTCTTCCTTCTCTCCACCATAGGGAAGGTGCAGTCGGCGCTGCCGATCAAACGGGCGAATGCTCCAGAACCTCTGATGGCCCTACAGAAGTGGTAGATGTGAACCTCGTCCCGCAGACTTACCTTAGCCACGGCGATCCGCTGGTCCCTGTCAGGAGACGAAATTTGTACTTAAAACAAGCAATGCATTGGCTCGTTCTATCTACATGATAATAATTCAAATGTGATTCTGTCCTTCTTGTTCGAGGTCATGGTAGAATTCATGCTTTTAGTATGTTCCCTAGATTTGATCGGTTCATCTACTATGCTAGTTAGCATGCTTAGTACAATCTATGTTACTACTGTCATGATTTATTTCCTGTTTATTCGGATTAAATATCATAGTAATTTGCTCATATTTCCAACAGAACCATCATGACTTCGTTGAATTCCGCTTCTTCATGAAAACTAGACGGCACTGTACCACGTCATATCACTAAAACCCACTAGGGCAAACTAGCCCGCCTAGGATTTGTACTCCCTCCATTTCGAAGTTAGTAATACAGAGTTGACTCGTCTACTTGGAAGAGGTGCGAACTCCCGCATGGCCCACCTCACATTGTAACCACATATTTTTTGGCGTCTGTGCACGGTGGGCGGGTGATCTCTTCTCCCTCCCCCGTCTCTCTCCTCTGAGCCGACGCCCGCCGAGCGATTAGATTTTGGCTATCGACGGTTTATTCAATTGCAGTCCCACATGTCAGTGAAAATGCAAGACAATGCGTGTCCCCTATGGTGAGCGGCGTGCGAGCCGGACTGTCGGGGGTGCGACGTGAACGCGATGCGTACGAGTTGTAAGTGTGCTGCCTTTTCCTTTTGAACTTGCAAGGCGTAACATTTTCGTGCGATCGATTGATAGAAATCCAGAACAAAATGAGGATGGCAGTGCTTTCCCGCGCATTAGGCAGGCTAGTTTGAGGGATATGACGTGCTACAATGTCGTCCACTCGCTCCATTTTTATGTAAGCAAGAGTCTACACTCTTACGTGGGAGGAGTGCAAAACACGGCGGATCTGATTTTGATCGAGGGATAACTGTTCCCTATGAAATAATGGAGCACTATTAGCGATTATAGCATGATAGTTAGGGCATCTCCAGCGCTGGCCCTCAAATTTACATCGGCATCTTTCCGAGGACACTGATAGATGCATCCAATGCTGCCCGCATGCCTTTAGACAACTATATGAACTAACCGGACGAAATTCGTGAAAACAAAGCAAATTTCCAATTGAACGGATGAAATTCATTACATTTCGAGAAATTTTCCTAAAAACTGGACGAAAATCATTACATATTTTTTCACAAACCGTACTAAAACCTACTGTAAACCTAATCAAAACGATCGCCGGGCCCCGACCACCATGTCCGGCCATGAACCCGAGAAAGCCGGCCATTTCCTTTGCCTCCTCCTTATCCGCCTCGATAACCTCCTCCTCTGGAGCACAAGGTTATGAAGATTTCCGCCTCCATGTTGCCGTCAAGCGGCTAATCAGCCGCCGATTTTTATCCCACCAAGCTTGGCGTCGATTGAGTGGAGGAGCGGTGCCGACCTATCGTGTAGTACTCTTCCTCGCTGCAGGCTATGCCCGCGCACGCGCGCCAGCTTCGTGGTCGTGGCGGCGGAGGCCGGCCTGGGGGGGGGGAGCCGGCGATCTCCTTCGTCTGCTCCTGTGAGAGTACGTCCAAGAGAGCTTTGGATCGCGCCCGGAGCGGAGCCACCGATGTCCTTTGTCTGCTCCTGCGACAGTACGTCCAAGAGAGCTTTGGAGTGCCCGGAGGCCATGGTTGGAGTGGTGCCAACAGAAGGAAGGGACCGGAGGAGAATGAGTGTGGGTCTTGGCTATGGCCGGTAGCTGGGGCTCAAGTTAATGTATCGGGCCAATGGCAATGAGCCGCAGCAGACGGATGGACGTCTGGCACCGGAGTTGGTTCGTCGGCAGCCGTGATGTCATTAACGCGGAGTAGTCGCTTGCACCGGGATGCCGCGCGGGTGGCGCTCTCTCGGCCGTCGCGCTGCTGCAATGCCGGCACAAGTGAGAGGTCGCGTCGAGCGTGAATGTGTATGCTGCTTCAGTGACTTAACCGCAAGTGCGTTGTCTCACTGACATGTGGGCCCAACGGGCATCAGGCCCGCAAGTCAGTGACACACTAACTGCACCTGCTGTTAAGGCCGGTGAATGCGGCATTGTCGTTCTGGAGAGACGGTGATCGTTTCAGGCGGGAAGCGCGCTCTAGCGATGGAAGGGGTTTCGGTAGGCCAGGGCGGTCAGACGCTGGCGTGGTGGGAAAATGTGAACTCGTAGATGATGAGCCTTTGAAGCGTATGCCGCACGTATTGACAACCAGGCGTCCATGGAACCGCTCTTGTCGCCATCTAGCATTCGACGACCACCACACAACCATACATTACTTACGAATAATGGACGAATCGATCAGACACACACTCGTGTGCAGTGGCACCATGATTGGTTGCTCACGATAGTACATGGAGTACTCCGCACCATAGTACCCACTCTAGCTAGGCTATTTTATAGATTGTCGTTGTGATGGACGATATACATGAGCAAGGCGCCGAGTCATGAGTATGACCTTTGGTGTTGATGCAGGTGAATACATGCTCGGTGTTCACGGAGGCCTCCAGCAAACATCTAAACAGTAATGTCACATACGCATAATATTGGTTCTTATTTCTTTCTCCACTGACAGGTAGGCCCACATAGATTGATAGATAAAGAACACGAGTTGATGAGGCGCATGCGGACTGTTTGACTGAGCCAGTGACCGTATAATCACCATATATCGTATACAATGATCCAAATTTCCTTCGTCTTTTGTCCTTGAGCTCTTGACAAACCAATGCACTTTACGGTTGTTCGGCCACTCCACCCCAGATCTGTCACCAAGCATCGTTCATGCCACCGCGCCGCACACTAACCCGTAAGGAAGCGATGGCATCCCGCCGCGCCGAGTTCCTCGCCGCCCACGACTGCACACAGAATGGTAGGCAAGCGGTGGCATCCCGCCGTGCCGAGTTCCTCGCCGCTCGTGACCTCACACCTATGTTGGCGGAATTTGAAGCTGCCAAGGCCAAATGGGCGGTAGATCAAGAGGCGGCCAAAGCCGCACAGAGGGAGCGGAAATGTCAGAAAAATTGCAAGAAAAGAGAGGCCCACCGCCACAAGAAAGAAGAGGATGCACGCTCTGCTGCAGAGGGGTCAGCTGAGATCCAAGCACGGTTGGGTGTCGCGGACAAAGCCGGGAAGGAGAACGACGGCGTCTAGCTAGCATGTGAGAAGTAGTAGTACTAGTAGTTAGTGTGTGTGTCTATGTCGCACGCACGTTTGCTTAATTAATTACGAGCATGTAACAGTACTACTAGTTACTACTGTAGTTTTTAGAGCAAATTACCAGTACGTTAGCCTAGACTAAATGGATAAATTCCTATCATATGCATCAAATGGCATCTCTTTCTCTATAGGAATTGAGTTTGAGATGCATGTCATCTCACTTCCTATGATTTTCATATCCCTATAAAATTCCTATTCTATATGATCCAAAGGAGGCCTCTGCTGGAGTAACTACTGTAGCTAGCAGTACTGCTGGTACATTAGTTTTCTTCAAGATGCAGAATTCAACGAAGTCAAGATGGTTCCTTTGTCCGAGCAAGTTCACAATGGGTAAGGTTGGGCCTGTGATTTAATAGCTCATTAATAATTACTGTGGGGCGACGAACGGGGTGACTCTCCCTTAGAGTTCTGCGGGCATGGCAAGTGGACCAGGATGGTCGACGTCCCACATGTCGGCGAGCGGAAGTATTCTTTCCGATATCGAGTAGGAAGGAAACCGCGTGGTATAGTATCACTGGTGATTTATATTTATTTTTTATTTCTAATGAATGCTAGTGTTTCACCTCTTACGACGAAGGAGTGCCAAACACACGGCACGTGCTGGATGTCGCACACGTCAGTGAAAGGAGTGGGACATGAACAGTGTGGTAGAGCGTCTCCACTTCTGGGTCGGAGATCACACATAGTAGTACTACTGTACTAGTGGTATGAACGATACAAAGTGGGACCCGGAGAGAAAGACACGTCTAGTTGGAAGGTCTCGGGGCATACACGTAAACAAAATTTAAACCTAATATGTCCCTCCAATTAATATAATAGTAGTAGAGTACTTAGTCACGTACTCCATAACATCACCGGGCATTGCACGTACAACATTTAGTGGTAGTAAGAGACAAATGCCTATATGCCAAGCATGTTCCTACTATTTGTGCCTTTCTACTTCACTTACAGCGCTACGTTAGGCAGGTTCGCACGTCGACTCCTGGGTACATGTCCGTCTCGTAGTTCCAATCCCACGTGTTCTTCATATAGATGGAACGATCCTTGCATGACACGTGCACCTTGATGCTAGATGTGTCGCATGTTGGCAAAAGGATGAACAAAGCTCATGTAAAAAAATAGAGTGCAAGAACATAGATTCCCGACGACCAAGAAGGAGCAAGGAACCTCGGGGTGGAGCGTCTGCACTCATAATATTTTATATTATTCGGCGATATAAAATCAACCAATCATCTCCACAGTGGACTGGAAGAGTACGAAACACGGCAACCAAGTGTAGTTACATCATACTAGTACATGGATAACCCATGCTATCACCATATTTCTTTGCTTCTGTGCGACGATGACCAGAGAAGAGGCGGCAGGAGGGGAATGGATGTAGCTACTGTTTGGGTTTGTCGTCCGGCTTAAATAAATGCGCAGCATCACGTGTACCCACGGGTGCACAAATTGTAACATACGTGTCTGCTTAAGTGGGCGTCACGTAACTAGTGTGTGTGTGTGATTCTGAGAGACAGAGTGCGTGTGTGCGACTCTACTCTTCACACATGTACTCAACCTTTTGCATCGGTATATAAGTATAATGCTATTTACTTTAGCTAGTGATCTACGTGTCCATGTTTTTTTGTGGGTGATTTACGTGGCCATGTTAACATGGTTGTGAAAAAAATGTCACTTCCTCCTCGTGATTTGCGTTATATAATTAAAAGCAAGATCCTCGTGCATTGCATGGAACATCAATATGTATTTTTTACAAAACACATGTTGTGATTTACCCATGCAGGAGTAATCCCATGTGTAAAAACTAATGATATTTCGATAATTTTATCAGAAAACCGGTATCTCGAGAAAGTCATCGAAAAACTGAAAGATGAAAGATTACGTGAGTAGGAGTGGAGCATGGTGGTGACTGGTGGTCAGAATGGGCGGAGGCATGGGGATGGACGGCGCCGGCAGGCGGCAGCGACCACTATGCTAGATTGTTCCGGAGACTTTCTTTTTTAATTGCTCAGCAATGAGGTGTGGGAGATAAGGATGTGGAGAGAGGTGCGGCTATCTTTTGTAAAATTATCATACTTAGCTTTCTTTCCTTCAGATATAGATCAGACAGTCTATATTACAAGATGGCAGGCAAACCATCATCGCCAACTCGGTTTTTTATAAGGGTACAAATGATAAGTTTGCTAACAACTAAAGTAAAGTGGAATTTGTCCATGTTATACAAGTAAATTAAGGTGATTGTTTATCATATGGGTAAGGGTGGATGAAGGGTGGTAAGAACAAATGCTCCGCCTAGAGCATGTGTGTGTGAGATGGAGTCTCAGTGTGTGTGTGTGGGAGGGGAGATGGAGTCTTAGTGTGTGTGTGTGTGTGTGTGTG
>LR738714.1:189272653-189330088 GCA_902687465.1 Secale cereale
GGTGGTGGATGTAATTTAAGTGTGCATGGCTTCATCATAGAGAGGTGATGTGTATGGCAGTGGCCACCAACGATGGGGTGCGAGAGAGAAAATGCCCGTACAGAGGGAAGAGAAGGTGTGTGCGCGTGAGAGTAGCCGACATCGAGAGAACGTGTTTGTTCGAGAGACACCGAGGAAGACTCCTATATATCGATGGTGCATGTAGGCTGGAATTAAACGAAGGGATCGTCTTATTGGTTTCGGGGATATAGGGGAACAGTGAGGGGGGGGGTAGCTACAAGGAGATCGTTAAGTGTGAGTGTGTGTTTTACCCATCCAAGTGGAAGTTATGTGCACACAAGAAGAGAACGATTCGATGTGGCGTTAGGGTTGAGGGTAATTAACTATGTATGGAGACATAGAGACCTTCAACGTGCATGTGTGAGACGTATGCATGTATACGTGGGATGTGTGTGTGTGTGTGCGCGCGCGCATGATCGAGATAAAAGAAAGAAGACATAAGTCATAAGCTAAGATCAATGACATGGGAGACGGATCGGTATGATAATATGCATGCATGCGAGAATGCAGGGAAGAAGGCCCGACAATTGAGCACGTGTTTTTGTCTTTAAGAGATAGTGGCGTGGGTTGGAGCATGCATCTATGGCGAGCAGAGGGAGTGAGGCACAACGATTGTGCAAAAGAGATCAACCTATAAATGAAAGAAGGTTGATGGAGAAACAGATAAATAGAAAGATAAAAATGCTAGCTAGTGTGCGTTAGATATAGGAGTCGAGTGGATCAGAAGGCTGAGTTATGGGTGTGGGTGTGAGAGAGATGAAGAAAGGGTGCGTCTGACTAACATACAAATAAATATCAGAGAGAAATGAGATCCCGAGAGACGGAGTTTTTTGTCTGCGAGAGAGAAAGATATTTCAAAACGAGAGTGATAGCTAGAGAAACATATGAGGGAACGCAAGATATCTCTAGGGAGAGAGAGAGTGTGTGTGTGAGCGACATACAAGAGAACAGTGGAGAAATATGAGACCCTTGGAGACAGAGTTTGTGTTTGTGTGTGAGAAAGAGATATTTAAGAGGAAGAGTCGTTGGTTCTCATACCTAAGGAGAGAAAGACATCTCTGTATGAGGGGTGTGCGAGTGGCACACAGGGGAATAGTGGAGAGAAATGAGACCTCGGAAGACAAAGTTTTGTGTTTGTGTGAGAGAAAGAGATTCCACATGGAGAATCATAGTTTGAGACACATAGTAGGGAGCGAGATATACTTAGAGAGAGATAGAGTGATGAAGGTCGAGGGAGAGAGAACCATCAGTGTGTTAGGAAGATAAAAGATCATTGTCGACATACATGTAGCACAAGAGATACTCGAGAGACGATGAACGCGTATAGGTTAGAGAGATAGTCCTATATAAGCATGAGTTATAGTTATATGATACGAATATCTGGATTTAATGGGATTCAAATATTTAAACTGGAGATCACTACATCGATAATATCATAACGCAAATTGGTGTATCAAACATGCATATTCATTTGAATTTGGGGACACGTATAATGTTATATAGTTTATCAATATTGGTGATGTCACACCCTGCATTTTGTAACATGTTATTTGCATCAATGAAGCATGAAAATTTGGACCAACAAATTTTTTAGCATCATTTGGCTTTTATTTTGAATTGAGTTTTCCTCCATGTGCTTTTTCATGTGCTCATTAAAGTCAACTATTACCTCTTGTAGAATTCATCTCCATACCCAAAACTTCTGCCCAATGATCATGCCAAGTGTTATATAACAGTATAGTATTTTCTTACAAAATTAATTTGGCCAAATGTATTTTATAAATTTAGTTTTCCAAAAACCCCTGAATTAAGGTTTGCACTTCAAGTGCTTGATTTAGGGTGAGAAAATTATTTCAAAAGGTATATTTGAGACCTAGTAGTCATAGGACTCCCAGAAACCACCAAGGTGTTATTTTAAAAGTTATTTTCCTATTTTATTTAAAAGCTTTTTCTTAAGGCCAGAAATGGTCTTTAATGGGGAAAAATTATTTAAGTATTTCAAAAATATTTGCCAAAATTCAGGGAGACTCATAGGACATATATTGTCCATATATAAGAGTTTCAACACATGGTCATGTTCAAAATAATGGGCTAATCCCTCTAAAACCATTTCTGGATATTTCAAGCTTTTGAAATATTTACAAAGGAAATATTCTCCAAAAATTCCAGGGAAATTCTATCATGTCATATATGACATATTTGATGATCTTGCCAAGTCCCATGCCTTGGGAAGCAAGAAAACATTCTCAAAACCCTTCATAACCATTTTGTCCATATTTGAAGTTTGAGCAACTTTACATTGCCAAACTTGTCCAAATGCTCTCAAATTTGGTACACATGCTAGAATGGCTTAATAAGGCATCTAGACCAAATGGCATAATATTTGGAGTAGAGCAACTTGATCAGAACACCCCAAAACCCTTTCTGTTCAAATGCAAATTTGAACAATTTTACATTACCAACTTTTTGCCTGGAGCTTCAAACTTTGTGGGCATGATCATAACCCCAAATGATGAAACTACACCAAGTGGTGCTTCAAGGGGAGATGATTAGCTTGACTCAAACAAGATGAAGCCATTTCTGTTGATTTCTAGGGTTCACCAAAGTTACATTGGCTAGTTTCTTCAAATGAGCCCAAATTTAGTGAAACACCCTATTTTCACATGTCTTTCAATCCTGTTAAGTGTCATGGCAAGTGGAGATCATTTGCTTGACCAAACACTGATCAAACACCTTCTGGGTTTTTACTAAAACCCTCTTCTTGATCACTTTTACCTTTTACCTTGGCCTCAACTTTCTACCACACGTTCATCTAGTTACTAGCTACCACAGTAACTCGCCCATGTCTCCAGCTCCATGATTGAGGGGTAAAAAAACCCTAGTTCACCCTACTGGACAGCCATTTTCTGCCAAGTCACCAGCTCCTCTTCTCTCTCACAGCATCTCCAGAGCATCCAAAGCTTCAACCGTAGTGCTTGCATCACCCTGGACCCCCCAGACACGGTGGACGCGTCTAGAGGGCCAATGGCATGCCATGGCATGCGATAAGGGCGCTCGAGAGCGCGTTACAGTGCGCCCACGCACTGTAGCTTCGCCCAATCGCCTGCCCCCGACAGCCTCGAGCTCTCCCCTCGCGCCTCCCAACGCGCCTCGACGTCCGCAGCCTCCACCGGTGCTGTCCCCCTCCTCCTGCGCCCTCCAGTGGCCGTCGGCACACGCGCACCGGCCGCCCGCGACGTCCACTCCTCGGCTTCACATGCGCGCTTCGTCTGGAAGCCTCCCCGCTCCTCCTGTCTCCTCTAATGGGCGTAGGGCTCGTCCAGCAACACCGCTGACACACTACCGTCGCCTCCCGTGCTCTGTAGCGTCAAGCAGCAGCTCGCCGGCGCACAGGTCCATGGGACCTCGCCGTTCCCCTATATATAGGACCCCCCGAGCCCTCCACTCAGCACCAGCAGCTTCACCACATCCTCTTTATTCCTCCAGCACGGCTAGCTCCTCCCCGAAGAGCTTCAGTGCTCGGGATCGACCGGGGCTCCGCCGTGTCGGGCAGCCGGTGATCTCGCAGTACGGGCCTCTTCCGCCCCTCCTTTAGCTCGATTTGGAACCGCCGCAGCTCACTGATGCGTTCCCATCCATTTTCCCCTTATGCAGCTGCCGGAAATGAGCTGGCCAGCAGCTCCCCGACGACCCTCCGCCGTCCCGCCTCGCCGCCGACGAACCCGACCTCCTCGGCGAGCCGCACCACCACCACTACCTCCGCAACTCATCGCTGAACCCGTCCCTGCCCTCCGTTGCCGTCGCCGTGGCCGGAATCGTCGCCGGTGAGCTCGCCGTCGCCGTGGCCGTGAGGTTGAAGATGACAGGCGGGCCCCGCCTGTCATCCTCACCCCTCTCTCCCTCCCCTCACAGCCGCTGACTGCCGGGCCCCGCCCTTCAGGTTTGGAAACCTGACGTGCGTGCGCTAGCGCCCGAGCGGCTTTGCTGGATGCCCTGGGCCGTGCACTGTGGCCACTCTGGCCCAGTAGCACAGGGCCATTTCTTTTTATTCTTTCTGTGATTATTTCAAATAATTTTACAGAAATGAATATTAGTCCAAATTAAATAATTCCAACTCCTTAAATCTTGTAATATTCCAACCTATTTAATGGTGTCACTTTCACACATATCCATGAAACTTTTCTGTTCTGTTCAAATTTTAATTCAAATTTGAGCAATAAAACTCCTGTTCTAAAATCCCTAGATTCCATTCTGTAACTCCAAAAGTCCAACTAAGAATTTTATCCATCTTAGAATTCCCTATGGTATTTAACAAAAATAAGTTGACATTTTTCTGAACACTTTGATTTTTCTGTTTTATTTGAGGTCTTATTTTTCCATTGTTATTATGCGGCGTATAGATACCGTATTTGACGAAGTTGCTGAAGAAGGAGAAGGAGAAGGAATTGAAGACTTTGAAGACCAAGCCAATCCAGGCAAGCAGCCCTTTGACCATGATACACTTGTTCTTCGGAACCCGTTTGTTTCCGATGCATGATGGTAGAGTTATGGTGGTGACCTAGTTGGATCACCACATGATGCATGCCTTGCTCTTAATCTTGCTATCTGCTAGATGACGTGCAAATAGTAAGTGGTGATACTTAGTGATGCATGTGTGGTATGAACCTTCGTGGTTGAAACCCTTGCGTAAAACCCATCGGGTGCCCCTAATGCCCAAGGGTGATGTTGAGTTAGGTCATCACTTGAGGAAGAAGTGATGTGCCGGTAAGTCTTGTGCATGGGTGAAATGATGGATTAGATTTATGTGTGACTACCGTCCCAACCAAACATGTGCAACCACATTACCCCTTATGGGACGGGGCTTTATTGATTACTTAGGTCGATACTAGCATGGTGCCCGCATTACTAGTGACGGGAAGACTTGAGGTCTTTCCCGGGACGGGGTCGTGCTTGGATAGATGACCATGACTGTTTTCACAGGGCACCGGACACACCGTTGGTCCCTTCGGGTGCGCGTGACATTGAAATTAGGGCAAGTCCCGTAATCTATTGTTTGTACCCGAGGGCTGTGTACCAACGAGTGGACTCTATGTTAGTGTCGTCTAAGGAAAGATAATGACCGGGTGCTTCCCCCGAGTACTTGAGGTACTGCGGGATCGTGGATGACACGAAAGCTTCCCGGATCTTGTGGGTAAAGTGTGCAACCTCTGCAGAGTGTAAAACTATTCGAATAGCCGTGTCCACGGTCATGGACAGTCGGGTGGTGCTACTTAAACTATGTCCAGAATTTTACTTCATCGGTGAAAGTGTGTGAATGATGAGTCAAGGTCGTGACTTGACTCGATAAGTTGAATCATATTCATGTTGATATCGGTAGCCTGTTTTCAAGGTTACTTGAACTCGTTGATGCATACACTTGATGGTAGAATATTTATTCTAGCCCATTGCTAGATTGCTCATTATTGTTCAGTTTGCATTGTTATTTTGAACCACATCATGGGTTTCTTGCGAGTACATGCAAAGTACTCATTGGCTTGCCACTGGTTATTTAATTGGCCAGGCATGGAGGAACAGGAATATGATGAAGAGTTCTTTGGAGACGAACACGCGAACTAGGACGCTATCCCAGTCAGAATGCATGTAGGGTTAAGGCAGATGGCATGGGTTCTACCTATCATCGAAGACTTCCGCTATTTGAGTTATTTGCTATTCAGCCCGTGAGGCTTTTTCTATGTAAGACTTGGCCATAATGGCCTTAATTTGTGTAAGACGATATGTATGGATGTAAGACTCTTGTTATTCAGCTTCCGTGTGTTCAGTGAGCATTGATCTATGGTATCACTATACACGTGCACTCGGTGATCTCGGCTTCTAAGTCGGGGTCCCGGCAGAGCTGGTATCAGAGCCATCCTGACTGTAGGAAACCTTAGTTAGCATGGGCGTTAGTTAGATGAGACCCTTTTTCAAAAACCTTCTGAACCTCTCTTCTTTTCTAAACCTGAGATTTCATCAGCTTATTAACCCCTCCTATTCCACCTTTGTAGATGGCCGCTGTACCCGAAGAGCACCTGACCACTGGGTTTCCCTTGCTCCTCGAGGATAGCCTCCAGGAGTGTCAGTTCCACCGAGCGCCCGTCCTCACCTACTTTGAGCATTGGGTTAGCGACAATGAGGTGGAGTACCATGTGGAAGTGATCGTGAAGGCGAACGATCCTCCCACAAGTTGGTTCTTCGAGGGACCCCAGATGGCAACACTACCTCTCACTGTCGAGGCTGCTGCACTCAAGGCACTAACCCGTCTCCGCGAGCTTCTTCCGGAGATGGCAGCCAAGATGACAACTCTCTTCTTACCTTACCGGAAGGAAGGTGAAGATGAAAGCAGCGCACTAGCCCCTCCACTGAAGGAAGGACTCTCGCTTCGGTTCCAGACCTACTTCAGTCTATGTGCCGACAGCTTGGCACAAGACTTGGCCTCGGAATCGATGAAGCTTCGAGAAGAACTTCACACGACCAAGGCACTTCTTCGTCGAGCTCAAGAGAAGACAAATAGGATCAAGAAGGAAGGAGCACCTTCTGGACAATTTGCTATCGCATACCGAGGCGGAAGGCCCTCCGAGGATGTATCTTCCAAGAATGAAGAACCACCTTGGCGACGCCGTATGACGGCAAGGGAATATCACAAGCTTTTCCCTGCACCACCGACGAAGCACCATCGTATCCAACTTCTCTACTCCCCCACACCCTCAAGCGACAAGGGGGCCCAGACAGATGAAGACAAGGAGGAAGACCCAGAAGAGCCGGAATACGCGACCGAGCATTCCGCCGCTTAGGCATTATTCGCTACTCGGATATGCCAGTTGTGACCTCTACGGTAGGATAGGTCGTGTAACCCCTATGCGCAGTCGAGTCCTTGTATGGTTAATATGAAACCATCTAGTGTTTGCTTTTGTTGTGTCTGGATGTATGTCGTATTTTTCCTTCGGGAATGTGTAAACGACTGCATCACCCATTTGGATTTTAATGGATGTGTTTTGGCCTTTCGGCCTTTGCATGATTTGATTAGTGTCACACCCACCCCCTTACTAGGCACCCATCTATCTTGCTTTCCCTCTTCCGAGTCATGAGACCTTTTACCGCTCCAACAGGATGCCTGTTGTAACTCGTACTGGTACCTCTACCCAGCAGCCTGAAGCCGGAGCATCCGCTCAGTCAGAGGCAGGCCACGACCAAACCAACGACCAAGCTCCACAACCACCACCTCCTCCGAACATGGACATGGCTCAGCTTCTCCAAGCTTTCCGAGAGGAACGCCAAGCCAACACTGCAGCCCTTCAGCTGATTGCTCAAGCTGTCTCCAACAACCGCCAGCCGGCGGGGAATGGCAATGGACGTTCCACGTTGACAGAGTTCAAGAAGCATGCACCGCCAACTTTCATCGAGACTACTGAACCCCTGGATGCAGACGACTGGGTCGGCTCCATAGAAGACATACTGGAACTAGTCGGATGCACCGAAGACCGCGAGAAGGTGGCTTATGCAGCCCACTGCCTCGGGGGGACTGCTAGAGCTTGGTGGGATGGATTCAAGGTCATGCATGCTGAACAAGACATCACTTGGGTTAACTTCAAGGCAGAATTCCGCAAAGCCCACATTCCTTCCGGAATCATGGCTATCAAGAAGCATGAGTTCCGAGCCCTGAAGCAAGGAAGTGGCACTGTCAAGGAATACATGCAAAAGTTCAGTGTTCTGTCAAGGTATGCCCCTGAGGATGTCTGCACTGATGCTGCAAAAAGGGAGCGCTTCATGGAAGGCCTCAACCAGACTCTGCAGTATTCGCTTGTCGTGTGCGACTGCCCAACCTTTCCTGACCTGGTGAACAAAGCACTTATGCTTGAAGACAAGCGGCGTGCTTTGGAAGACACTCGCAAGCGCAAGATGGTCAGCAAGGGAAGTTCCAGCAACCAGAAACCTCGTCCGTGGCAGTCAGCCCCGGCCAAGCCAACCTATCAGCAACCAAGAGCTCCTGCACCTCGCACCAACTATCAGCTTCAGCAGTATGCCAACCCAAGGCTAGCTTTCAACCCCAATACCAGTGGTGGCAACAAGATCAACATTCCAAACCAAGTCACTTGCTTTGGATGTGGTCAGTCCAGACACATCTCAAGGGTGTGCCCCAACAAGAATCTTGATGCCCCGCGCCCCAATGCGTAGAACCAAGGACAAGGCCGCGGGATGCCACCAAGGAAACCAGCTCCTCGCAATCCACCTAATCATGGGAAGGGGCGTGTGAATCACGTCACTGCTGAAGAAGCCCAGGAAGACCCGGACGTCGTGCTGGGTACGTTCCTTGTCAACTCAGCACCTGCAACTGTCTTGTTTGATTCTGGAGCAACGCATTCATTTGTCACTCAAAGATTTGCATTAAAAAGTGGCATGACCCCTACACCCCTGAATAACCCTATGGTGGTACAAACCCCCGGAGCAGAGATGAGAGCCAAGATAGGCTATAAAGGAGTCAGTATTAACATTAACGGTGTAGATTTCCTAGCAGACCTCATCATCCTAAGATCGCAAGGCTTGGATGTGATCTTAGGGATGGATTGGCTCAGTAAGCACCAAGGCTTGTTAGACTGTGCCAATCGGACAGTCACTGTGACCAATGACCAAGGAGTCGAAGTCAAGTTTGCTCCCAACTCCTCTTCTACTCAAGCCATTCAAGTCAACTGTCTGTCTGAAGTTGGGCTAGAGCAAGTACCGGTGGTATGTGAGTATCCTGATGTCTTTCCGGATGAACTACCGGGAATGCCCCTTGACCTTGACATTGAGTTCATCATCAAGCTCGTGCCCGGAGCAGGACCCATCTATAAGAAGCCTTATAGGATGGGGACGGAAGAATTAGCCGAGTTGAAGAAGCAACTGGAAGAGAAGCTGAGGAAGGGATTTATTCGCCCGAGTGCCTCCCCTTGGGGATCACCCGTTCTGTTTGTGGCAAAGAGGGACGTTACCATCCGCTTATGCATTGACTATTGTTCCCTCAATGAAGTTACAATCAAGAACAAATATCCACTTCCCAAGATCGAAGATCTGTTTGATCAGCTCAGCGGAGCCAAGGTGTTCTCCGAGATCGACCTCAGATCTGGGTACTACCAGCTGAAGATCAGACCCCAAGATATTCCGAAGACGGCATTCGTAACCAGATATGGCCTGTACGAGGGCACGGTCATGTCCTATGGGTTAACCAATGCTCCAGCTTACTTCATGTATCTCATGAATAAAGTCTTCATGGAATATTTGGACAAGTTCGTTGTTTTCTTCATCGATGACATTCTTGTCTTCTCGAAGTCGGAGGAAGAGCACGAACAACATTTGAGGATGGTCCTAGACAAGCTTCGGGAGCACCAACTGTATGCCAAATTCAGCAAGTGTGAGTTCTGGCTGGATAAAGTTGGATTCTTAGGTCACGTCTTGACCGAGGAAGGATTATCAGTAGATCCCGCAAAGATCGAAGCTGTGACCCAATGGCAATCTCCAACGACCGTCAAGGAAGTCAGAAGCTTCCTCGGACTTGCGGGCTATTACCGCAAATTCGTGGAAGGATTCTCTAGCATTGCCCGGCCAATGACTCAGCTCCTCAAGAAGGACAAGAAGTTCGAGTGGACGCCAAAATGCGAAGAAAGCGTCCAAGAGCTCAAGAAGAGATTGACCACCGCCCCAGTTCTGGCAACACCTGATATTCACAAGGAGTTCGTGATATATTGTGATGCCTCTCGAACCGGATTGGGAAGCGTTCTGATGCAAGAAGGCCGAGTCATAGCCTACCTCTCCAGACAGCTACGACCTCATGAGGAGAACTACGCTACTCACGATCTTGAGTTAGCAGCAGTGGTTCATGCCTTGAAGACATGGCGGCATTACCTCCTAGGGAAACGGTGTGAGATATACACGGACCACAATAGTCTGAAGTACATTTTCACCCAAAAGGAATTGAACATGAGGCAGCGGAGATGGTTGGAACTCATCAAAGACTATGACCTCAGTGTTCAATATCACCCCGGGAAGGCTAACGTGGTGGCCGATGCCTTAAGCAGGAAGGCTTGCTCTTTGAATGCCGTTATTCAAGAAAGGCAGCGAGCCTTGTTTAAGGAGTTCGAACAATTCAGTTTGGAATTGGTCACCCCTGGATTTCTGGATCATTTGGAAGTCAGACCGACCGTGATGGACGAAGTCAAGAAGGCACAAGATGGACACGCAAGCATTGAAGGCATCAAGAAGAAGATGAAGCTAGGCAAGGCCCCAGGATTCTCTGAAGACGAGCACGGGATTGTTTGGTACAAAGGACGCATCTGCGTACCAAACAACACAGAGCTGAAGAACCTGATCCTGCGAGAAGCCCACGACACTCCGTATTCCATCCACCCCGGAGGAACCAAGATGTATCAAGACTTGAAGGCACGATTCTGGTGACACGGGATGAAAAGAGAGATTGCAACCTATGTTGCAAAGTGTGATGTGTGCCAAAGGGTCAAGGCTGAATATCAGCGACCTGCTGGATTGCTTCAGCCACTCAAGGTTCCTGAGTGGAAGTGGGATAAAGTCGGAATGGACTTCATCACTGGATTACCAAGGTCGAATAGGGGACATGACTCTATCTGGGTCATAGTCGATCATTTGACCAAGGTGGCCCATTTCATTCCTGTCAAGACCACTTATGATGGCAACCGGCTGGCAGCTCTCTACATCGACAGAATCGTATGTCTTCACGGCGTTCCCAAGGAGATTGTGTCAGATCGAGGAACCCAGTTCACCTCAAGGTTCTGGAAGAAGTTCCAAGAAGCCTTGGGAACCAAGTTATCTTTCAGCACGGCTTTCCACCCATAGACCGGAGGTCAGACAGAACGAGTCAATCAGATTCTCGGAGACATGCTCCGAGCCTGTGTCTTGGCATATGGAGCCAAGTGGGAAGATTGCCTCCCTTTTGCCGAGTTCTCCTATAACAACAGTTACCAGTCGAGCCTTCAGATGGCACCATTTGAGGCGTTGTACGGACGCAGATGCCGCACACCCCTCAACTGGTCAGAGACTGGAGAAGGACTAGTCTTTGGACCGGATATTCTCCGCGCAGTAGAAGAGCAAGTCCAACTAGTCAGAGAACGATTGAAGGCAGCCAAGTCAAGGCAGAAGAGTTATGCAGACACTCGACGTCGGGACATGAGTTTCCTTGTCGGGGACCATGTGTACATGCGGGTAACTCCTCTGAAGGGAACCAAGCATTTCCACGTCAAGGGGAAGCTCGCACCAAGGTTCATTGGACCCTTTGAGATCACTGCACGACGAGGAGAAGTGGCTTACCAGTTGGAACTGCCACCCGAGCTATCCGGTGTGCACAATGTATTCCATGTGTGACAACTCCGGAAATGTCTCCAAGTTCCAGACAAGCCTAATCTCTACAAGGATGTTGATCACCAGGCCATTGATCTGCAGCCGGATTTGACTTACCACGAGAAGCCTATTCGCATTCTGGACGAAGCAGAACGACGGACGCGAAGCCATACCATCAAGTACTTCAAGGTCCAGTGGATCAATCACACCGAAGCAGAAGCAACCTGGGAACGTGAAGACTATCTTAGATCCGAGTTTCCTGATCTCTTTTAAGACCAAGTTTAGGAATCTCGGGGACGAGATTCTTGTAAGGGGGGGTAGGTCTGTCACACCCTGCATTTTGTAACATGTTATTTGCATCAATGAAGCATGAAAATTTGGACCAACAATTTTTTTAGCATCATTTGCCTTTTATTTTGAATTGAGTTTTCCTCCATGTGCTTTTTCATGTGCTCATTAAAGTCAACTATTACCTCTTGTAGAATTCATCTCCATACCCAAAACTTCTGCCCAATGATCATGCCAAGTGTTATATAACAGTATAGTATTTTCTTACAAAATTAATTTGGCCAAAATGTATTTTATAAATTTAGTTTTCCAAAAACCCCTGAATTAAGGTTTGCACTTGATTTAGGGTGAGAAAATTATTTCAAAAGGTATATTTGAGACCTAGTAGTCATAGGACTCCCAAAAACCACCAAGGTGTAATTTTAAAAGTTATTTTCTTATTTTATTTAAAAGCTTTTTCTTAAGGCCAGAAATGGTCTTTAATGGGGAAAAATTATTTAAGTATTTCAAAAATATTTGCCAAAATTCAGGGATACTCATAGGACATATATTGTCCATATATAAGAGTTTCAACACTTGGTCATGTTCAAAATAATGGGCTAATCCCTCTAAAACCCTTTCTGGATATTTCAAGCTTTTCAAATATTTACAAAGGAAATATTCTCCAAAATTTCCAGGGAAATTCTATCATGTCATATATGACATATTTGATGATCTTGCCAAGTCCCATGCCTTGGGAAGCAAGAAAACATTCTCAAAACCCTTCATAACCATTATGTCCATATTTTAAGTTTGAGCAACTTTACATTGCCAAACTTGTCCACATGCTCTCAAATTTGGTACACATGCTAGAATGGCCTAATAAGGCATCTAGACCAAATGGCATAAGATTTGGAGTAGAGCAACTTGATCAGAACACCCCAAAACCCTTTCTGTTCAAATGCAAATTTGAACAACTTTACATTACCAACTTTTTACCTGGAGCTTCAAACTTTGTGGGCATGATCATAACCCCAAATGATGAAACTACACCAAGTGGTGCATCAAGGGGAGATGATTAGCTTGACTCAAACAAGTTGAAGCCATTTCTGTTGATTTCTAGGGTTCACCAAAGTTACATTGGCTAGTTTCTTCAAATGAGCCCAAATTTGGTGAAACACCCTAGTTTCACATGTCTTTCAATCATGTTAAGTGTCATGGAAAGTGGAGATCATTTTCTTGACCAAACACTGATCAAACACCTTCTGGTTTTTTACTAAAACCCTCTTCTTGATCACTTTTACCTTTTACCTTGGCCTCAACTTTCTACCACACGTTCATCTAGTTACTAGCTACCACTAGTAACTCTCCCATGTCTCCAGCTCCATGATTGAGGGGTAAAAAACCCTAGTTCACCCTACTGGACAGCCATTTTCTACCAAGTCACCAGCTCCTCTTCTCTCTCACAGCATCTCCAGAGCATCCAAAGCTTCAACCGTAGTGCTTGCATCACCGTGGACCCCCCAGACACGGTGGACGCGTCCAGAGGGCCAATGGCATGCCATGGCATGCGATAAGGGCGCTCCAGAGCATGCTACAGTGTGTCTTCGCCCAATCGCCTACCCCCGACAGCCTCAAGCTCTCCCCTCGCGCCTCCCAACGCGCCTCGACGTCCGCAGCCTCCATCGGTGTTGTCCCCCTCCTCCTGCGCCCTCTAGTGGCCGTCGCCACATGCGCACCGGCTGCCCGCGACGTCCACTCCTCTGCTTCACACGCGTGCTTTGTTTGGAAGCCTCCCCGCTCCTCCTCTCTCCTCTAATGGGCGTAGGGCTCGTCCAGCAACGCCGCTGACACACTCCCGTCGCCTCCCGTGCGCTGTAGCGTCGAGCAGCAGCTCGCCGGCGCACAGGTCCACGGGACCTCACCGTTCCCCTATATATAGGACCCCCCAAGCCCTCCACTCAGCACCAGCAGCTTCACCACATCCTCTTTAGTCCTCCAGGACCGCTAGTTCCTCCCCGAAGAGCTTCAGTGGTCGGGATCGACCGGGGCTCCGCCGCGTCGGGCAGCAGGCGATCTCGCAATACGGGCCTCCTCCGCCCCTCCTTTAGCTCGATTTAGAACCGTCGCAGCTCACTGATGCGTTCCCCTCCATTTTCCCCTTCTGCAGCTGCCGGAAATGAGCTGGCCAGCAGCTCCCCGACGACCCTCCGCCATCCCGCCTCGCCGCCGACGAACCCAACCTCCCCGGCGAGCCGCACCACCACCACTACCTCCGCAACTCATCGCTGAACCCGTCCCTGCCCTTCGTTGCCGTCGTCGTGGCTGGAATCGTCGCCGGTGAGCTCGCCGTGGCCGTGGCCGTGAGGTTGAAGATGACAGGCGGGCCCCACCTGTCATCCTCACCCCTCTCTCCCTCCCCTCTCAGCCGCTGACCGCCGGGCCCTGCCCGTCAGGTTTGAAAACCTGTGTGCGCGCGCTGGCGCCCGAGCGGCTGGGCGGGATGCCCTGGGCCGTGCACTGTGGCCACTCTGGCCCTGTAGCACAGGGCCATTTCTTTTTATTCTTTCTGTGATTATTTCAAATAATTTTACAGAAATGAATATTAGTCCAAATGAAATAATTCCAACTCCTAAAATCTTGTAATATTCCAACCTATTTAATGGTGTCACTTTCACACATATCCATGAAACTTTTTTGTTCTGTTCAAATTTAAATTCAAATTTGAGCAATAAAACTCATGTTCTAAAATCCCTAGATTCCATTCTGTTACTCCAAAAGTCCAACTAAGAATTTTCTCCATCTTAAAATTCCCTCTGGTATTTAACAAAAATAAGTTGACATTTTTCTGAGCACTTTGATTTTTCTGTTTTATTTGAGGTCTTATTTTTTCATTGTTATTATGCGGCGTATAGATACCGTATTTGACGAAGTTGCTAAAGAAGGAGAAGGAGAAGGAATTGAAGACTTTGAAGACCAAGCCAATCCAGGCAAGCAGCCCTTGGACCATGATACACTTGTTCTTCGGAACCCATTTGTTTCCGATGCATGATGGTAGAGTTATGGTGGTGATCTAGTTGGATCACCACATGATGCATGCCTTGCTCTTAATCTTGCTATGTGCTAGATGACGTGCAAATAGTAAGTGGTGATACTTAGTGATGCATGTGTGCTATGAACCTTCGTGGTTGAAACCCTTGCATAAAACCCATCGGGTGCCCCTAATGCCCGAGGGTGATGTTGAGTTAGGTCATCACTTGAGGAAGAAGTGATGTGCCGGTAAGTCTTGTGCATGGGTGAAATGATGGATTAGATTTATGTGTGACTACCATCCCAACCAAACATGTGCAACCACATTACCCCTTATGGGACGGGGCTTTATTGATTACTTAGGTCGATACTAGCATGGTGCCCGCATTACTAGTGACGGGAAGACTTGAGGTCTTTCCAGGGATGGGGTCGTGCTTGGATAGACGACCATGACTGTTTTCACAGGGCACCGGACACACCGTTGGTCCCTTCGGGTGCGCGTGACATTGAAATTAGGGCAAGTCCCGTAATCTATTGTTTGTACCCGAGGGCCGTGTACCAACGAGTGGACTCTATGTTAGTGTCGTCTAAGGAAAGATAATGACCGGGTGCTTCCCCCGAGTACTTGAGGTACTGCGGGATCGTGGATGACACAAAAGCTTCTCGGATCTTGTGGGTAAAGTGCGCAACCTCTGCAGAGTGTAAAACTATTCGAATAACCGTGTCCACGGTCATGGACAGTCGGGTGGTGCTACTTAAACTATGTCCAGAATTTTACTTCATCGGTGAAAGTGTGTGAATGATGAGTCAAGGTGGTGACTTGACTCGATAAGTTGAATCATATTCATGTTGATATCGGTAGCCTGTTTTCAAGGTTACTTGAACTCGTTGATGCATAGACTTGATGGTAGAATATTTATTCTAGCCCATTGCTAGATTGCTCATTATTGTTCAGTTTGCATTGTTATTTTGAACCACATCATGGGTTGCTTGCGAGTACATTCAAAGTACTCATTGGCTTGCCACTGGTTATTTAATTGGCCAGGCATGGAGGAACAGGAATATGATGAAGAGTTCTTTGGAGAAGAACATGCGAACTAGGACGATATCCCAGTCAGAATGCCTGTAGGGTTAAGGCAGATGGCATGGGTTCTACCTATCATCGAAGACTTCCGCTATTTGAGTTATTTGCTATTCAGCCCGTGAGGCTTTATAAGACTTGGACATAATGGCCTTAATTTGTGTAAGACGATGTGTATGGATGTAAGACTCTTGTTATTCAGCTTCTGTGTGTTCAGTGAGCATTGATCTCTGGGATCACTGTACATGTGCACTCGGTGATCTCGGCTTCTAAGTCGGGGTCCCGGCAGGTGATCCATAGATTCTTTAATTAGAAACAATGCATGGTTTGTATGCAATTAATATGTAAACGGGATTACACTATATGTTGCGTGTGTGAAACACATTATACATGTTTGAGAAGTAAAAAAAAACCTGCATGATACACACATTAATTGGAGACAGTTAGCGAGGAATGCATACATTGGATTTCAACATAAAGTTGTTTCAAATATTTGAAAATCCAAATTGATGGATACAACATTATGAATCTGAGTTCATGCCATTTGTAAACCATATTTATGTATAAAGGGTGTTGTGCTTTTGAAAGTATATATAAAAAATGATGTATATAGAATTTTATTCCAATCGAAAATGGTCCCGCCTAAAAAAATAGAATACAAACGGGATTCGAATTGAGTTGGCACGGTGAAAGTGCACTCTGCAAAATTTGAACGAAGGGTGCCCGAAACCAAAATCAGTGAGATGGAAATTACTAGTGCCTATCCCTGCCACGCAAAGCCTATCTGCTCGATTTCTATAGGTTTCGATAGGGTTAGGTTTGTAATTTCACTCAAACGTGACATAACCATCTCTCACCCAGATTCATACATGGTGGGCGCCAAAACACAGTGTGTCCTCGGCCGAATTCGACTTCCTCCCCGATTCATACACCGTGGGCGCCAAAAACAAACTCTCGTCGGCAAATATTCGATTTATGCGAGATTACCATCCTATCCCCAACCGACTAATATTGCTATGATGTAGGAAATTTGAAACGGGGGCTAAGTTTGTAAATTTCCTCGCATTTGAGACAAGCGCGCCCTGCAGACATGGTTCCCCCCTTCCTCTCCACCTCCATTTCCCCATTCGTACTCTGTGGGCGCCAAAAAACCCTCTCCACCCCAGCCTCCTCTGTCCGCCACCCCATCCACCGCCATCCTCCTCCACCATGCCGAAGCTGATACCCCGATGCCGCCGTCCATTACAAGAGATCGACCTCTCTCATCCATGGCTTCGGACCGGGATCCTTGCATCCCGTCCTCTCGCTACATCCCCGCCGTCGTCCACCTTGCTGGCGCCGCTCCTATGACCGTCTTGTCCACCGCGCCCTGTCGCCACCGTCTACCCTCCTAGATCTGCTTCCACGCCGCCGACAGCCATCGCTACCGCAACACTATCAAATTCTCAGCTGATGCATACACGGCGTCGCACCAGAGGCGGTACGCTTTCGTATCTGCTCAACTTATTTATCGCAGCAAGAAAATAGATCGCCACTGCTTTACTCTGATTTCTTGTCTATCACTTACTTGCAAGTTGAGAGCAAACATTGGTTGCGAAGTTGCCTATGTCCAGTTTGCACCTTCAGATCCTCCATGGCACGCTCAACACTATACTCTCAATGCTTATGGTTTTCCCCTTTTATATTCCACGCTAGTTAAATCACAGTAGACTAAATTTCAAAATTGGGTCAGTCGATTTTTCAGTGCTCGCCGGAGTTTTTCGGTGCGAACGAAGGGGCTCGGGTGGGGACTTTGGTTGTGGGGGGGGGCGGTGGTGAGGCCTTGCCAAACGAAGAAAACTCGACGCGGGTGGGGCGGGGTGGGGGGTGTGGGTGGCAAAGGAACACAGGCGGTGTGGGCTGGTGGTCCGGCCGGCGGCCCGTGCGGTGTTCTGTATGGGAAGAATCAGAGACGAGGAATAAGAAGGGTTAGGAGATGTAGGATCTTCATCCAACCGCCTGAAATGGTCGACTGACCCAAATGACAAAAGTCACGCGACTTGCATGCGGACATGCCTTTATATTCAGTACCATCATCGTACCTGCTTAGCACTGCTCCTGAATCCATCAAGCTAAACAACGTCCCACTCATAATTCCAAACTTGTTGCTCAAGTACGAATCTGATATGAAGCTGATATTATTAAAACAGATAACATTTAATTGGTTAGCTAATGTTCCTACTTTACTTTCGAAAAATCACTTGCACCACATATAGAGAGACAACAGGGAGTTGCTATCTTAATGCGCTCTGGTTCATCATCTGTGGGCACTGCATAACGAACATTTTATTATGCAAAATCTGCTTGCTCTTCTTTAGTATGTTCCTGTTCCGTTCTTCTTTAATAAGTACTCTCTCTGTTCCTAAATACAAGTCTTTGTATAGATCCCACCATGGACTACATATGGAGCAAAATGAGAGAATCTACACTCTAAAATGTATCTGGATACATCTGTATGTGATCCATAGTGGAAATCTCTACCAAGACTTATATTTTGGAATGGAGGGAGTATGATAGTAGTGCAGTATATTCCTTGTACTGAAGATGAGCAGGGACATTTCCAGTGTAGAGGTCTATACGGTCGGTTGGTATGGACACATTGAACTCTTCGGGCCTCTTTGATTCGTAGGTTTTTGTAAACATGGGAATAGGATTTGTAGTGGCCTGCCCACTTGAATCCCATAAGAATAGCAAGGAAATGCAGGGAGTTGTGTCGCCTTTGAGAGTTACACTGGTATTAATAGTACAACAATGTAATGTGAATCATATATGTCGAGATGCCATGCCCATCCATTATCAATACATATTCCATCTGTCATCATACCATGTTTTTCCACTCAAATGATATTCTTGTGCATCAGACATGAAAAAGGAAGAGGGTGATTGCCGAACCTGAAGGAGCACCAGCCAAGTCCTTGAAAACATGGTTGTGCCGGAGAAATCAGACAGCACACCACTTATATTGGTTGTACAACCAGTGACACAAAACGTAGGACCGACTCTAGAAGACTGTACCCATACTTCACTGGCCACATCACTAGCCCCACCACACAGGACCTGCACTCCAGCAAAAGGTATGCCGATTTCAGTTGCCATAGCACCAGCCGTACCATTGAAAAATCCCACTCCAACAAAAAGTACATCAAGTCCACCGGCCGAAGATCTATCCCAACTGCAGATATGGCCAATTCATGCAGATTGGAACCCCATTCCAGTTATTCCGAGTTTAAAAGACAATGCTTTCAATGTTGTTAGGGACTACGTGCATATATTCCCATCATTGGAAGATTATAGTGAAGACAAACACCATTTTCACATCTTCCTGTCCCACTTACGTGTAAGTGCTATTATTCATGGTGATTATTTTCCTATTTTCTGCTGATTGAACACATCAATGATTCACATTACATTGTTGTAAGTAGGCGAGGGTCAATCTGGATAGACATGACGAGCAAAACTTGCTTGCGCTTTTCAAGGAAGCATTGCAGCAGTACTGGTGTTACCTGAGGAAATCACACTTTGATGGCAAGTCTATAAACGAATTTCCGGTGAAGTCTCTGGTGCTAAATTTAGAAGACATTGAATGAAAAAACCTTGTTATGCACTGGTCTCGTTCCGAGGTTGAGGTACTGTCTATGACATCGCATGACAATTTGAACTTCTACTTTTCCGCATGTGCCTTACGGATCTTTTTTGCAGGAAATCTCCTCGAAAAAGAATTGCGGTTTGAAAAGAACGACAGTATATCGCAAGTATGCTGCCCGCTGCTTTGCTCTTGTTAGTACCTGTTGTCCTGTATCACTGTACTTGCATACATACCTGGTTCATTATGTGACAGCAGTATGATTGATAGCTTTCTTATCAATTGTTCGCTTCAAATTATCTGATATGTATGAATGGTTACATTAGTGTAGAATATATCCAATGCCAATTATTTTTTTTAGCTCTGCATTGTTCTTGTAAGTACCTGCTGTCCTTTATCAGCGTACTTATATTGACAGGTAGTTGTTCATGTACCATCACTCTGCAGCTTATTTTCCTTTGCCCTCCATTTTCTACACATAAGATCTATATTTACTCTTACCATAAGGTTGTATAAAACCGATGGTACTGAAGAAGTTTAGCTCTGCATTGCTCTTGGCTGTACCTTTTGCCTGTATCGCTGTACTTACATTTATAGCTACTTGGTTATGTAGCATCACTCTTCATCTTGTCTTAAATATTCTCCATTTTTTCTTATATTGTCACATCTATATTTACTCTTAAAAAAATGTAGAATAAAGGCAATGCTTATGAAGAAGATTCTGTGGTAAACTTCTTGAAGTGCCCCCCCATCAGAATGGACAAGGGCTTTATAGAGCCTGCCTTCACCAATAATGTAAGTTTGTCCTTCTCAGGCCTTCAAACTTTGTTGTGTATATTTGGTTAGGCATGACTACAACAGCTGTTTATTTTTGGTGTTTGCATCAAATTGCATGTTTAAAGTTTATTATGTACTCCGGTTCATAAACAAAAGTTTGTCCTTCTCAATTTAAGTTTTTTGTTGTACAACCAAGTTCCTTATTCATACCATGTAAATTAAACTATACAGAGCAAGTGATCTTATTTTGCCAATCTGAAATGGGATAAATTGATAGCACACTAACCATTGATACTTATGAGTTCTTGATTTGTAATCCAGTGGTGTCGTGAAGCTGTCAACTCCTTCACAATGTCATTTCCTGCCATGTCTTGACCTGAACAATACCATGTTGTGTTAATGCTATTTTAAACTGTGTCACTTTATTCGTCAGTAAGAAATGTGATGAATTGTCAACACTGATACTTATATGTGCAAAACATGTCATCTGTCTGCTTGTTTATCTTTCAGGGTAAGGAGGATATAAGTGTCAAAAAAGTGCAGTCTCCCCAGCTTGCTCAGCTGCTTGCGTTGCAACTCCCGAGCAGGGCTAACCTTTCTTGAACTCTATTAAAGTGCTGTCGGTTTTGTATATTATTTTGTCCGCATGTTTAGTTGCACTGGTGGCGATCTTTGAATCCCAGTGTATGTAATATGATGTTTGCTTGTGCTTTATTATCATAGTGGCGAACTTTGATGCCCAGTGGATGTAATATGCCGTAATTTATTTATTGCATAGTCTAGGTTTTTTTCTTATTCACGATGCTGCAGTTATTTTACTGTATATATATATATATCGTGTCTTCGAAGTAAACCGGCCAAACTGTAAGATTACGGTACATAATCAGGTCGTCATGCAAATCACCATGTATGATCCGCATCATGGGCCCCGTCATCTTGGTCCGTTAACAGGCCTAAATGTAAACTAGCCCACAAGTAGATTCGGGCCTTTAATGGGCTGAGAAAACCGCTGGCCCTATTTTCCCAAGAAAACTCAATGGGCCTTTAGGAGGCTGAAAAGTAGGTTGGGCCTGAATCGTGCCGAACAGCTCATGGGCCGGCAGCAGGACGAAATAGACCCCGGTCCATGAATGCGCCAATAAATCACGGGCTTATAACAGGCCAAAATTGTCTCGGTCCTTGTTTGGCCCAATCAGATTATCGGATGCGAGTAGGCCGGATGCAAACCGGGCCGTAGTTAGGCCCAACTATATCACGGGCTTTTAACAGGCCGATATTAATATAGGGCCAAAATGTTAAACGTACCCTTATTAGGCCGAAACTAATATCACGCCGACTTACTAAATGGTCCTTTAGCAAGTGGGCACAAAAGCATAGCGTCCAGTTGACGGGCCGAATCTGATATGGGCCATAATTTAGCCCAAAGCCTCTTAAAGGGCTGGACCTGATCTAGGCCTTAATTTGGCCCAGAACGTGGTAGGCTTTTAACGCGCAGGATCTCATATGGGCCATTATTAGGCCCGGAACGTGACAGGCCATTAATGGACCAGATCAAATATGGGCCGGCATTTGGCCCGAAATATGGCAGCCAGTTAATGGGCCAGCCTACTAGGGTCCTCAAAATCTTGTGGGCCTACAGCTCGGCCGGCCCACTAATGTCGGCGAAATCTCGTGGGCCTTTAGCTAGGCCCGCCCATTATGGTACACAAAAATTTTGTGGACCTTCACCTGGGCCGGCCCATTATGGCCCGCAAATATCTTGTGGGCCTTTACCTGGGCCGACCCATTATGACCCGCAAAATCTTGTGGGCCTTTAGCTGGGCCGGCCCATTATGGTTCGCAAAAATCTTGTGTGCCTTTAGTTGGGCCGGCCCATTATGGTCTGCAAACTCTCGCGGGCCTTTAGTTGGTCCGGCCCATTTAAACTTTATGGGCCACTTTTGGGCCGGTCCACGTGTCAACATATCATAGGTGCATCTCGCTCATTGGATAAGTGGCACGTGTGCCAACGCGAAGCTGACACCTATTTCCGTCAGCCAATCAGAATTTTACATGTGGAAAATCCCCATAGGTCGGGGTTGTTAACGGGTTATCGGATCCAAAACCGGACCCGATAGCTTAACGGCGTTCCGTTACGGTGGATGCCACGTGTCGGTCACCCTTGACGAAAGCACTTCTGTGATGCGCGATTTATCATCATGGAAGTGGACACTTCCGTGATGATAATTTTGGCAATGTCAGGGAACACTTCTACGATAGCACATGTATGACTATCTTGATTCTATCATAAAATCGTCATGGATGTACATGCATGACAGAAAACGTGACCTACTGTGAAAAACACGTATAATCACGGAAGTGTATTTTTTTTGTAGTGTACTTCAACTCGGTGGGACCTAAAAGTTCAAATCGGTTGCACTGAGATTGAAAACCTAGATCAACTTAGTGAACTCGGTGTGACCGAAGTGGATGACTCGGTCATACCGAAATGCACAAGGAGGTTTTGGAAGTTTAAGCCTATGACGAATCGGGGACTCCGAGTGCTCCTCACACGGAGTGGTTTGAATCTGACTTGATCAAGCTTTGTGATGTAGCATGAATAGAGTTTGAGATGGGAAAAGCATAGATAGCTAGAGCGGGTTCTTAGGCATTCTTGTCCATCCATTTGGCAAAAGAAAAAGAGCCAAAGAATCATAGCAACAAATGGATGTCCTCAAATGAGAAAAATATTTATTCAAATGCTCACACAATAAGATAGCAAATGAAACATGTGGGAAAGCATGCACAATCATTCTAGCACTTATCAAGCAATTGGCGATGACTGGGTCATCTATATATGAGTGTATTGACTTAGGAGTCAAATGAGAACATTTGATCATAGGTCATACTCATCGTTTAAGCACAAGTGGGTTTACCACTTTTGTATAAAGCATTGTTGTGTTCACATCATTAGAGTTGCTTTAGCTCAATTGTTAGCGTAAAGCTCCCCCTAGATGTGATATCCCCCCAAAGAGGGATGAACTAACATTGGGTTTTGTCGATGATGACTTCATGTAGGTGTTGAAGATGTAGATGCTCAATGTTGATGTAGATCATTTGGAGCAATCCATTGGAGTAGGTTGCACTTTCAATACCTACACGGGTTAGTCCCACAAGGAACAAACAAGGATATCCATAGACATAGAGTGAATTGCACACACGATGATGTCCATGAAAGTATTAGGTTACCTTGTCCCTTGTCTTACAAACAAGAGGGTTTGTGACTCCTTGAACGAGTGCAAGATATGGAAGTTGTTTGCACTCGTCCTCGCCTAACTGATATGAGTCAAGTGTATTGGCGGAGTCACCCTCAAGAACTCTCTAGTTCTTCTTCTTGGGGATCCACACCATCTTGATGGGAATCCTTGGAGTTGAAGTCGTACTTGATGAAGTAGAACTTGATGTAGTGTTGGGAACCCACTTGACCAAGGCCTTAGGAGCTTCTTAAAATGCATCAATCTCTTCTTGAAGCTTGTCCTTGCCCTTTAGGTTGTGGTCTTGTGGTGGAAGATCATCTTGTGCTTGTGTCCCTTGAAAAGAAGTAGGATCATACTTCTCTTGTTGAGGAACAAACTTCGTCTTAGGGTATTGATCTTCCTCCCACTCAACTCCATTGTCATTGAACTTTCGTTCAAAACCAACACCTTGATTCTTTCGGTGTCTTCCTTGCTTGTGTACAATCTCCTCAAATTGCTTACTCCCGGCAAGGCTCTTGTAAACACCTTTCTCTATAATTCCCTTCAATAAACTATTTTCTTGCTCAAGTGTAACTTGGCTAAGAGAATCATTAGTGGAATAAGGAGAACTACTAGAGGCAACATCGTTGGATTTGGCATGATTGTTGTTACTACTAGAGGAAGAATCTTTCTTGTTCTTGTTGCTAGATTTTACTTGTGGCATGTAGGTAGACAAGAGTAAACGCTTGGCAATGTAAGAAGAACTTTTCTTGCGAAGATCATCATTGATTGCTTTTATGAACTCATGCTCTTGCTCAAGGGTGAGCTTTTCAAAGCGTAACTCCTCATGAGTCTTTAAAAGGTCTTGATGATCTTCCAAGGTAGTTTCATGAGCTAACTTGTGACAGCCTGGTTTTTGCCCTCTCTTCTTTTTGATTTTATTTGGGTTTTGGAATTCTTTTGAGTTCTGAATCACTTCAGATGGACTTAAACACTTGGGAACCACCTTGATTTTCACCTAAGTGACTCTTTTTCCCTCTCTAGCCATCATTTCTCCTCTGACCCACCTCTAAATAATATTATGGGTCTTTTTCTTGAAGGAAAAATATTCATTTCCTCCTCTAAAACCCTAACTAGCCACATGTGCTTCAAAGCAGCCCCAATTTTTCTTGTCCACAAAAATCTGAGAAAATTCCCAAATATTCATTGAACCCTAGGGCACCTTCCTGAGCAAAAATATTGCATCACTTTTTGAAATATTTTTGCTACAAAAAATATTTTCTATTCTGGACATAAATGGTGGTTTCTACAGCAACTACCATTTTACTTGCTCCAATGCTGCTGATTTTTTTTGTGCATCACTACCTTCCTAGATGATTTCTAACCTCCAAAGCCCAGGTTCCAACTCTTAGTATTTTGACCACAGTGAGCTCTACAAGTTACTGTCCAGAAACTTACCAGGAGGTAACACTCAATCTTACAGCACCTGAGCTTAACTCCAAGCTTTGTCCCAACCCAAAACAGTAAGGACTACACGCCAGAAATGAACTTGGGGCCAGCCATGGCTCTATGCCAAAGTGCACGCGGTGACCACGCGTGTGCACGGTGCCAACCTGCTTGTTGCCGCGCTCTGAGTGCCGCCGAGCGCTCTGTTCGGCGCATGCTCGCTTCCCCGCCTACCGCACGTAGCCAAACCTCGCCACCATCCTGGTCTCTACTCCCTTAACTCCCTCCTAGTGCTCGCTGACACCAGAGCTCGCCGCAGCAAGCACGGGCGCTGTTCGGCCAAACCAACAGTGCGCTGCGCACTGTGTTCGTCGCCACTATTCTCGATCATGTGCTCGTCTCCACCCACCCATAGTGCACGCGTGAGCTGCGTCGCCTTCTCCCTCTCTCGTTAACGATGTTCGTCACAGGGTGCCGTGTCCAGGTGTCCTCCGGCAGAGCCCAAACCACTCATCATGCTCGGCTATAAATACAGCCCTCCCCATTCCTCTCGAGCATCACCAGCTCCTCTCACACACTCCACAAACCAGTAGGAAGCCGTAGCCCGGCCGGGCAGGCCTCGGGTCGTCGTCCCCGAGCTCGAGCTCGCCGGCGATCCCCTCGATTCGCCTCCGCGACTCCAGCCCCTCCCAGGCTCGGGCCACACTTCCAGGACCTCCGCCGTGCTTTTGTGGTGCTCTCCGACCCAGTTGGACACACTAGTGCAGCCTCTGGTCGCCGCTGTCCCCAACTTTGGTGACCTGTGCTCTCTGTCGCCGCTGGAGAAGCCCGTTCCGACGCCGTCCCACCACCCCCAGCTAAACTACTGGTACGGGCAGGTGCGCCTCAATCTTCTCCTTCGATCCATCCCTTTAACTTGGGCCAAGACACCCTCGTTGCCGGCGTGTGCTCCGGCAGATTCCCGCCATGCCCTGTTTTTCTCTCCCTCTCTCTCACCTGACTAGCAGGGCCCGCTGTCAGCCACACTTGCCTCGCCCGAAGCGGTACGAGCAGAAGCGCCCCGCGAGTTTACGTCTTCGACGTCACGCCCCCAGTTCTGTTTATATTTTAAATCAAATTCAAATTATTCAGAAAGCTTCTAATAGCCACAACTTTTTAACCATAATTCCAAATGAATTGATTCTTTTTGCACTGTATTCTGGACGAAACTATCTAGCAGCTCACCAAAAATGAGATTTTTCCCTACTGTCTAGATTTTCTGGTGAATTTCAGAATGTTTCTTGATTTTTTCTTTTTGTGTTTATAATTGTTTCCCAAAAGGTGAAGCTTGCCTTGTGGATCACCAGGAGGAGTGTGAACCTCTCTGCACTAAGGCAAGCCACAACAACATTTTCATGGTGACATTGCAATATCTGTGATTTTTACTGGAACAAATGATTTAATCATTGTAGTTAATCACAAAATAATTATATATATATATATATATATATATATATATATATATATATATATATATATATATATATATATTCTGTTGTATGTTTTTTAAGCTGATATGTTTAGTTTCCATAAGTGATAAAGCAAACTAACCTAGTTTAAGTTACTAAAATAATACTTGACTTTGAGAAATAAACTATTTGTGAAAAAGATTTAGTTGGCATTAATATTTTCCTGAGTAAAAATAATAATACTACTAAGATATTTTTCTTGGTTATAGTACTGAAATAACATGACCAGAGAAGTGTTGTATGTTTCTGATATGTGTGGCTAGTGCTCGATATAGATGATGCGGGATAAGTGATCCATGTTTTATGAGTACATTTTGCATGGCATATCATGACACCAATAACTTTCATTTTTAAGTTGAACCTGATAATAACTCAACTAGAACATATTGTTGATCGGGTCATGGTGCCACTGAACCGAGTTTTTCCTAGTGCAACCACATTTGCCTTTATGGGAAGGCCATTACTCAGTCCGTTGTCATGCCTCTGGTCGGTGCGTCCAAAGAGGGAAGGTTATGGACGTGCGTTACCCTGGCGCATTAAGCATACATAACCTTGTGTGCCTGTTGTTATTATGGTACCTTGTCCCCGTTTGGGACTGTTTATGTTTTGCCACGACGGTGGCCGTTGGTGTCTTTGGTAGACCCACGGCCACCCATGACATAGCCCAGTTGGGAGTGAGTCGGAGTGGCCGGGAGAGTGTCATGGCAATGGAGGGGTTCCGTCGGAATGCCGTTGGTCCACCCGAATGGGAGCACAAGGCCATGGGTTCGGTGGTGTGGGTACAGTGCGCTACCTCTGCAGAGTGTATTAAATCTATCGATAGCCGAGTCCACGGTTACGGGCACGCTCGAAAGTAGGTCACACCATTGGTCAACGTTTAAAATTTATTGCACACAATGATAACAACCTTGCACTATTGGAGAAAGGATGGTTGAGAAATCATCTTGATGTTGGAGACCCAGTTGCTGGTCCGTTTGTGATCCCCGAAAGGACACCGTTGGGTAAGCAGGTCCGAGGGACTTAAGTCACGAGATCATGATCATAGCATCCCTAATACGATTTTTGCATATATAATCAAATGGGTTAATTCTCATGATATTGATGATCATTATGTTTATGCTTGTTATGTGCTTGCAAGTACATTCAATGTACTGACCTGGCATGTTATGCCAGCTTTCAGGAAAGTCTCATGGAAAAGGACTGATGTCCGAATTTAGGCCATGTCCACATCGGTGTCCCTGTGCTATGGAGTCCCGCTTCATCGTCGTTCCGTTGCCGCGTAGTTGTCAAGATCGAGGCCCTTTTTGTATACACTAAATAATGTACATATTGTTCGGCCACACCGTTTGTGCAGCTTGGCCTCGCAACTCGTTGTAATATGAATCATGTCCCGCTAGCATCAATAAAGCGGTTGAATTCTGTACCAAGATGTTGTGTGTTGCCAGAAGACATGGTCTCTAGTCTGGCCATATGAGGTAAACCAGTTGCTCTGAGCCGGGGTGCCACATAACATAAGAGTGTTTAGTTCTTTAGTTAGACGCTCAATCTTATTCTTATCATTGTCATTCGTTTTATCTTGATTAGCATGATTAATAGCAATTTCATCATAGGTTTCATCAAAAGTTTCATCACTATTGGTACCAACAAGTAAATCATCATCTCCTAGCAAGTCATCTTCAGCACTATTGAAATCAAGATACTCGGGGTGTGATACCTTAGGACCTTTAGCCATGATGCATCTTCCTATTCCTTCATTTGGTGAGTCAAATATGTCGTAGGAGTTAGTTGACACAAGTGCAATTCCGGCAACACCTTCATCTTGAGTATCTTCGGAGTCGGAGTAGTAGCTTCTCTCGGACTGGTCATCAGAGTCGGAACCGGATACCCATTCACCAACATGAGCTTGATGTCTTTGTCTTCTATAGCTCCTTGATGATTTGTCCTTCCTTTCCAAATCTTTGCTTCTCCGAGAAGGTCTTCGTTCATAACGATCGTCTCTACTCCTTCTCTCTATTGGTGGTGAATCTTCTCTTCTACTTCTCCTTTTAGGTGAGTCTTCTCTTCTCTTGTGGGGAGCCGTACACTCATTGGAGTAGTGTCCGGGTCTTCCACAATTGTAGCAATTCCGATCACGGCTTGAAGATCTCTTGTCATTGTAGGACCTTGACTTGGATCTTCTCTCTTTTCTTCTATTCTTGTAGAACTTGTTGAAGTTCTTCACCATTAAGCTCAATTCTTCATTTAAGACTTTTTTCTCACTTGATGATGTAGGTGCGTCACATGAGGCTTTGTAAGCACCACTAGACTTGTTTCGAAGCTCTTCTTTATCTTTGAGTGACATCTCATGAGCAACAATTCTTCCAATGACTTCCGTTGGCTTGAGATCTTTGTAGTTGGGCATCATTTGGATCAATGTGCACACGGTATCATATTTTCCATCCAAGGTTCATAGGATCGTCTTGACGATGAATCTGTCGGTCATCTCGTCACTTCCTAAGCCGGCAATCTCATTTGTGATGAGAGCAAGCCTAGAGTACATTTCAGCGACAACTTCACCATCCTTCATCTTGAACTTGTCAAGTTAACTTTGAAGCACATCCAACTTGGATTCCTTGACGGAGTTGGTACTTCGTGCATATCAATCAAAGTATCCCAAATTTCCTTTGCATTCTCAAGACAGCTGATTTTTTTGAATTCGTCGGGGCACAATCCATTGAAGAGGATATCACAAGCTTGAGCATTGTATTACAGCATCTTCAACTCTTCCACGGTAGCTTCACGATTCGGTTCCTTCCCATCGAAGAATTCACCTTGCAAACCAATACACACAATAGCCCAAACGGCGGGGTTATGTCCAAGAATATGCATTTTCATCTTATGCTTCCAACTAGCAAAATGTACCATCAAAATAACGACCTCTACGATGGTAACTTCCCTCGCTAGACGCCATACTCTCCTAGGTTGTGAAACCAAGGCTATGATCACCAAAGCTTTGGAAATCATGGCAAATCGAGACCAATGATCTGATACCACTTGTAGGATCGAATGTATGTCTAGAGGGGGGGTGATTAGACTACTTGACTAAATAAAAATCTAGCCTCTTCCAAATTTTTGTTATTGGCAGATTTTAGCAACTTAGCACAAGTCAAGCAATCAACCTACACATGCAATTGTAAGAGTGTAGCAGCGGAAAGTGAAAGAATTGCATATGAAGGTAAATGAAGGAGTATGCAGGGAGCAAACGCAAGTGAAGATAAGGATGTTTTTTGTCTTGGTTCCGATAGGTGGTGCTATCGTACATCCAAGTTGATGGAGACTTCAACCCACGAAGGTAACGGCTGCGCGAGTCAACGGAGGGCTCCACCCACAAAGGGTCCACGAAGAAGCAAACTTGTCTATCCCACCATGGCCATCACCCACGAAGGACTTGCCTCACTAGATTTGGATATGGTGGAAGAAGGATTTGAGTGGAAAGCAACTTGGGGAAGGCTAGAGAACAAGATTCATATGGTAGGAATGGAATATCTTAATCTCAACACTTGAGTAGGTGGTTCTCTCTCAGAACATGAATAATGGAAGTGTAGGTATGTTCTGATGGCTCTCTCCACGAGTGAAGAGTGGGTGGAGGGGTATATATAGCCTCCACAGAAAATCTAAGCGTTACACACAATTTACCAAACTCGGTGGGACCGATTCAGAGAACTCGGTCAGACCGATTTAGTTCATAATATGACCGTTAGGCATTTCGGTGGGACCGATATGATCAACTCGATGGGACCAATTTCATTAGGGTTAGGTCATAACGTAATCTCGGTGAGACCGATTACACAAACTCGGTGGGATTGGTTTTGGTAATGAGTTTACAGAGAGTTGGTCAGGCAAACTCGGTGGGACCGATTCGCTCGTTTTGGTGAGACCAAAATGTTACAAAGAGGAAATTGAGAGTTTGCATTGCGAACTCGGTGGGTTTGATCGCTCATCTCGGTGAGACCGAAATTTTACGAAGGGAAATAGAGAGTTTGCAATCCCATCTCGGTGAGACTGAGATCCCTTTCGGTGAGACCGAAATGACTAGGGTTTAGTGGCAGTGGCTGTGTCAAATGAACTCGGTGGCGCCGGATAGATCTTTTCGGTGGGGCCGAGATTGACTTTTGGTTTGGGACATATGTGGATGTGAGAAAGTGGTTGAGAGTTTTGTAGCATATCACTAAGAATTTTGAGCAAGAAAACCATTAGGCAACACCTCAACCGTTTTTAATAGTATTGGCTTTCCTATGGACTCAATGTGATCTTGGATCACTAAAATGGAGAAATGTAGAGTCTTGAGTTTGAGCCAATCCTTTGTCCTTAGCTTTTTGAGGGGTCCACATTCCTAGTCCATGCCATGCCAATCATTGAACTTTCCTGAAATATTATCTTGAGATAGCATTAGTTCAATGAGATATGTGTTGTTAGTAGTTACTGAAACCACCCGGGGATATTTGCACTTTCAATATGACATTTATGAGCTAACGAAGTTTATTATGCCATTTTTGAATTTAATAAGCTAATTATGTCATAAATGAAGTAAACAAGCTAATTATGTCATTTTTGAGGATAATTAGCTAAGTATGTATTCTTTTGGGGAAAATAAGCGAATTTTGTGGCATAATAGGGCAAACTAGCATGTACGAAGCTAAGTATGCATTTGTTAAGAAAAACACTAGAGAAAACTTACCGGAGGTCAAGCACCGAGGTTCGTCGGGCATGTTTCACCTGGAGAAGGGGTGTGCAATGCGGCTCCGGAGGTATGCTGCACCAAAGATCATTTGCAAAGTCTCATTAGCATGATGACACTCAAATGTTAAGACTAGTAACTAATGACCATGCAAATGAAACTCGCCGTTCCCGCTATAGTAATGACCGGCATCGGCGGAGGGGTCTGACCGGTCTTCTTGCACATAGACTACACATTTGGTTTTGACGAGTCAGTCAAATTTGTTAGTAATGAAATGAACATTACGTGCATGATTTCAACAATATGCAGAAGAAACTTACCAGGAATATCTCGTACATGGCCCGGTGAGCCACCTCATTCCGTGCCCTCTCCTCCTCCAACAACCTAGTCGTCTTCTCCTCCATCAGTTTTTCCATCTCCTCTGCCACCCGGTCCCTCTCATCCAGAAGCGCCTGGGTTGTCTCTCTCTCCCTCTCTCTCTCTCTCTCTATTTCTAAAGAGCACCTGCAACACCACTCCTCGTTAGCATTGTTATCATCAATGGCCACACACACAATGTAATGGAGGAAAGATAGTTTACTCTGTATAACTAACCTCGATGGAGATATCGACTGGCCATGGACGAGGCCTAAACTCAGGACAGGAGCTTGTCGGCATTCCAGGATAGGGTGTACTCTGAACTGCTTGCCTGTGGCTCGAGACACAGGCCCGTCGACGGCCCAGCAAGGCCCCGGTTCAAGACTGCTCAAAGAGAAACCCTCGCGAGGTGCCCTTTCCCTCGTGAGGAGAGCTGCGTCAAGACCTCCTGGGGAGTAGCTCTTGAAGCTGCCTCCCGAGGAGCGGAGATTCCTATGCAAGTTCCCCTCCTCCTGAGGCAGGGTGATGTAAGCCCTGGTGACCAAGGCTAGGCGGGCGCTAGCGGGCACAGAGGAGATAGTTTTTCCTTCAGTGCTAAGGAGGCAAGGACATACGCGGGTTCCCGAGGAATCCCCCAAAGGTTTCCATTCCAGTGCAACAAGACCAAGACCATGAGCTCGTCAGGACGGATGTCATCGTCGATGCCACCACTGTGTCATGGCTAGAGACTTTGTAGGCGAAGACCGCCTTTCGTCAGGATAAGATGTACTGCTTGTCCTCCTTCAAAATTGACCGTTGTGGGATCCCTTCCAGCCCTAATGAGGCGGGAGGAGGACCGAGGCCGCTATAACTTGGGACCGGTGCCCATCATACTAGGGGATCGAATCGACACGTATCACTCGAGCCCTCGCGAGAAAGCTCACCCACTGTACAAGTTCATAGTCCACCAGCCTCGTTAGGCCAATCCACCTAAAGCAGGAGTAGGGTTTTACACCACAAGGTGACCCAAACCTGGATAAATCTCTGTGTTCCTTTTCCTCTTGGTCTGCTAAGCATGTGCTGCAGCTGGGTCTCCCCCCGCTGCTTCAACGGCAGGCATCTAAACCAGTGGTGTGTCATCAGCAGTTGTAGGCGTTGTCACTGGCTGCTTTGGGGTTGAGGATGACATGGCTTGTACGCCACAAAGTCGGGACGGATGATCACATGTTGATGCATCAGCCCGCGAGAGCTGGTGTGGCAAGGAGAGTGTCACCAGTTGAGGGGTAACAATGGTTGCTCTTGGCGGGGCTTCAGGAATCTCATCGATGAACTCTATTTCCTTTCGTGGCCACTGGATGTGATGTAACAGTGTTTCTCCCAAGGTCCTTTGCTCATTGAAGTCTCCTGGGACATTCTTCAGGGCTAATCCATTGAATCCAGGCATTACTTCAGTCATGTAGCACTTCACACAGCCCGGCTTCAATGGCACATTGTCCAAGAAGAGGCCATCTTCTAAGAAGGGATGGCAAACCCAGGCTATTGCACATTTTAATGTACCTTCATAATGTGTAAGCATGCCCTCCAGTCTGTCTTTCATTCCAGATAAATCAGATATAGCATCATCACGAGTAGCTGCAGTCTCAGTGTCGCTGGGGTCAACTGATGCACAGTTACTCTTGTGCAGTGTTGTCGCGCATTAAGCAGCATCATCCATGCATGCCTCCCCTCCCATCTGGTGGCTATAAGTCAGTGTTAAAGTCTTTTGCATCATCATTGACTCCTCAACATCCTTTCGAACAGCCGGATAAATCTCCTTCAACTTTTAAAACAATGCATTCTGCTTCATTTCACTACTCACTTTTTTCATGTTGAGCCTCTCTTCTTTGCTGAGTGCGAAAGCCCTCTTGTGCGGGAAATTAAAACCTATACCGCTTGCACGGCCAGGGGGCTCTTTTGTGTCCATAGCAATGGACAGAATGTCACATGGCCCTGAGTTCCTGTAGAACCTTCCAGAGATCTTGGAAGCCTCTACCATCACTTCATACAGTTTGATGTCACGTGCGTTCTCAAAGTAATAAGTTCCGTCATCACGCCTCTTTCACATGCCCGCAAGTAGTCTATGGCGCGTTCACCCTTGATTTCGTTAAAGGTCGGATTCCCACCTGCCGCTACTTCTTCTTTCTCCTCCTGTTCCCATATCAGTTTCATGCCATAGTATCCTGCCACACCCATATGGTATGGGTGTATATTCTTCTTCTTAAGTTCCGATTGCTTGAAACTCTTTGCAGCAAACTCTGGAGCAGCCCTGACCCTTTTGAATTCTGCCTAGTCTGCCTTTGTAATTTGGGGGTATGCAGGGATTGGGTCCTTGCCTTCACTCAAGTACTTCTTGTACAGCATGTGCTTCCAGTTTCTCCAAGCATCCCTAGCCTTCTTCAGTGCAGCGTGTTCCACCTGCATTCTCCACTGCTCTGGAACGTTGAAGTGATCCATGATCTCCCGTACTATCCTTCACCGTGTTTGTGTGTCAGCCATCCGAAACCTCGACAGATTAATGTTGAGCCTTGCCCTGCCAACAAATCCACACACACTCTGAAACTCATGCGTGCTTTATCTGGTTTAGTTGGAGCCAAGGACTTTAAATCAATCTTGGTTACTTCATATACACCTTTAGGCTGGTGTGTGGGCTTCCTTGGAGCGTTCCTCCATGTCCTTGTCGGAAGGGTAATTGCTGCAGGTCTATCCTGTTCAAGACTACTTAATCCCTCACAATCTGCTGAAGACCTAGGGTTGTCCGAATCAGATGAAGATACATGGCCTGAATGAGTGATGTCGCTGCTACTCGGCATCTACAAAGAACACATGTGGAACTCAATAAAGGAGGATAAGAATAAAACTAACAACTTGGCATCTAGCTTTCTAAACATGCCATGCAATAATTTAGAAAATGTACGGCTAATTTGTTAAGTTTGTGTGACTCGGGTGCCCGTGATCTGTAAATAGGCAGTAACTTATTGGAACAAATAAAACTTATATGTAGTAAGAAAGGTAGATAATGAACATACCTACACTCACCGTTATTTTATAGCCAATTTGGGAACATACGGAACAAAATTGGAAGAGGGATTGCGTGGAAATACGCCTCACCGCGATGGAGAGCAGTAACTAACAGGCTTCTTAATGCAAACTCGACCGGAGCATAGGAGAGGCTAGGGTTATTGCATTGATATGCTTGAGGGTGGCTGGGTAGCAAACGAAGACGGCGAGGCGCGGGCCGCCGCGTGTGGGAAACAGCAGTGGAGGTAGGCTTGACGCCGAAGAGCGGGCACACGGCCGAGGTGAGCACGGCGGGGCCGGAGAGGGTTCTGCTGTGGATCTGGAGGAGGGGGAGCTGACGAAGGAGATTGGGTGGACTAGTTGAGTAAAACGCGGGTGGAAGGTGGCGGGTGTTGGCGGCCTAGCTGAAAAGGGTGAAAAATATCCCCGGTCGCCGCGCGCGCGGAAAGGCTTATGCAAACGGTTGCCTCTAAGCGCTCATGTGCACAAACAGAATAATTCCGTTGAAATGAGGACGTACTAATTTTGAAATGAAGACGTGAGTTCATCGTTTCACCACTAAATTTTCGCATGTAAACCATTCACAATTTTACCACGGGTTTGATTTGCTGGCGCATTTCAGGTCTCCTGTGCTATATGTAAGACATTTTTTGGCATTTACCGTGCATGTTGGCGTATAAATCAATTCCTGGCCGTACTGCATTTCATGCTGAAAGGGACGAGGATTGCCGTTCGATCTAGGAACATCCAACGGTGAAGACATACGATCCGTGGGGTTTGGGTTCTGGCCAATCAGAATGCACGACTCAGATTGCGCGCGCAGCGAGGGGCGGTTATCAGCCCCGGTTTCGTAGGCACACGGCTTTCGTGTGGGAACCGTGTGCTATTTGAAAACAATTTTTCGGGAGGCGCTTTTTGAAAACATGTACATGTGTTGTCGAAAGGGATGAGGATCGCCCTACGATCGAGGAGAATCCAACGGTGCAGACATACGATCCGTGGGGTTTGGGCTCTGGCCAATCAGAATGCACAACTCGATCGCACGTGTGGCAGAGGGGGGGTGGGTGCATCAGCCACAGTTTAGTGGACACACGGTTTTCGTGAGTGAACCGTGTGCTCGTTGAAAACATTTACATTACCAAACATCGTATTTTTGTTCGAATGAAAACATGAGTTCGCCTCCAATTTTTTTCCACGGTAAGAAATCATGAGTATAGTGGAGAGTGTCATATACTAGTATCATGAATATACAGTACATATAATACTACCTATAATTAATAATAGTGCATAGTATAATACATATATATAGTATATATAGTATCATATATAGATCATATTTATTGCCATGCATGCATGACACAAATTAGCATCGCATTTAACATGATATGGTATCTACATACTATATGTTACTCTAACCCTCTTTATATATATTTAATTCTTGGCCACATCAGTATACTTGCTATTTCCGAGTGCATGACATCGTCGGCTATGATACCACCACTATGGCCAGCCTTATATAGTGGGGAGTATCATATACTATATATATAGTATCATGCATATGATACTAGTGTGTGATACTACATACGTACCTTCATAGTGCATATATAGTATCATAGAGTAGTACTTGCTCCCTCTGTAAACTAATATAAGAGCGTTTAGATTACTAAATAGTGACCTAAACGCTCTTATATTAGTTTACGGGGGGGAGTATATATCATAGATGACCGTATTTATGAATTGAGCCCTATAAGGCTGGTTGTAATGGGTAGTATCATGGATGCATGTATATGATACTGTAGGTAGGATACTACTTCCGTAATGCATAGTATCATAAGTTAACATCTTAGGTTGGCTTACTAATTGTCATGCATCACACAAAGTAGTAGTACAACATTTAATATGACACGGTATCATGTTTTGATACCACATCCTCTCTTGTGTGCCACATCATCTAGAAAGTCTAGTTGGCATGCATGATACCGCTTATGATAATACCATTACAACCAGCCTAAACCGGAAAGGAAGGAGTATGAGACTAGCCACAATCGAGAGTAGTACACTAGTAACATACACATATCCCTAGACTATATATGTTACTACCTTCGTAGTGGGTAGTAACATAAGTGTAGTGTCATGCAAAGCTTCATTTCTTAGGTTACAGACTCATATTGCATTGGGACATGAGATGCTACAGTAACTAGCTAAGTCACTGAAACTCTCTCTCCTCGTTAACTTATTGCCACATAAGCAAGTTTTCTGAGTTGGAGTCGGTGTTACTGCTGAAGTTACTCCCACTATGGCTAGCTAGTCTAATACTAGCTAGTCGTCCATGATATACTAATTAGCTACCTCACTAAGAGCATGGTTAATAATACAGCCAAGGGTCGGCTATAAAAAGTTGCCATGTCATATACAACCAACCTCTTAACGTGCTTGTACAATAATAAGTTTTATATATGTACTAGTTTATCAATAGTTGGCCCACCTTACATCCTCACAAAGTGTCTTGGGTCTCGTGTTGCAGCTGGCTCTACTAACCAAGATCCCGCTTCTCTTCTCTTTCCTCCAACTAAAAAGCACATATATATTATTATATTCCTTATATCCAGACTACCCAAAGTGGGAGTAACATAGGTAGTAACATCACACTTGTCTAGAAAAAATAGATGATGTGGCAAGCAATAAATGAAGAAATGGAGGAAAGTGGATATGTGTGATGTTATTACGTACCTATGTTACTCCCACTGTGGGTATAGTCTTACTATAGTACGAGACTACCCACAATGGGAGTAACATATATAGGTAGTAACATCACACATATCTAGATAAATTAAGTAGATGATGTGGCAAGCAATAAATGAAGAAAGTGAGGAAAGTAGTAACATAGCTAGTTACTAGTAGTATGAGTAACATCAGACTGGTTGTAATGGGGAGTATCATATACTAGTATCATGCATATGATACTAGTGTATGATACTACCTCCCTAATGCATAGTATCATATATTAGTACCAAGTAGTATTCTATTTATTGCCATGCATGATACATACTACTACATCATTTATTACGATACGGTATCATGATATGATACCCAACCATCTCTTTCCTCATTTAATTCTATGACACCTCATTAAATTGTCTAGTTGGCATGCATGATACTAGCTATGATACTACCATTACGACCAGCCTGACATGTACATATCAAGGCAAGATGCATGTGTCTATAGCCTAATAAATGAAGTGTTGCATGTAACAAACATATATGTTCACTACAAAAAAATACACTTTCGTGATGATACGTGTTTGTCACAGTAGGTCACGTTTTCTGTCATGCATGTACATCCACGACAAATTTATGACAGAATAAATTTGGTCATACCTGTGCTATCGTAGAAGTGTTCCATGACAATACCAAAATTATCATCACGGAAGTGTCCACTTCCATGACGATAAATCGCGCGTCAAAGAAGTGCTTTCGTCAAGGGTGACCGACACGTGGCATCCACCGTAACGGAGCGCTATTAAGCTATCGGGTCCGGTTTTGGATCCGATAACCCGTTAACAGCCCTGACCAATGGGGATTTTCCATGTGTAAAATCATCATTGGCTGGAGGAAACACGTGTCGGCTCACCGTTGGGACAGATGTCATCCACTCATTGGACCAGAAGCGCCTATGATACGTCGACACGTGTCACAGCCCAACGGAGGCCCATTCCTGTGAAAAGGCCGGCCCGTTTGACTTGGTCAAAAGGTGGCGGGCCGGCCCACGGCAAGCCTGTTAACGGCATGTTCGCATATAGCCCATTTACATCCCACTAACCCAGGGCCCGTTTACGGCCTATCCGAATTAGGCCCAGTAGCGTCATCTGGGTCGTCCAATATAATTCCAGCCCATTTTAACTTCCGGCCCATATATGGCCCATGACGTCTTTTGGCCCATATGAGGCCCTTAGTAACCCTCGGCCCATTAACGACCAGTGGTAAAACTGGCCCGTAATGAACAGTGCCCAACAGAGGCCCATTCCTGTGCAAAGGCCGACCCGTTTGACTTGGTCAAAAGGTGACTGACCGGCCCACAGCAAGTCTGTTAACGGCATGTTCGCATATAGCCCATTTACAACCCGCTAACCCAGGGCCCGTTTACGGCCTATCCGAATTAGGCCCAATAGCGTCATCTGGGCTGTCCAATATAATTCCAGCCCGTTTTAACTTCCGGCCCATGTATGGTCCATGACGTCTTTCGGCCCATTTGAGGACCTTAGTAACCCTCGGCCCATTAACGGCCCGTGGTAAAACTGGCCACTTTATACCCATTAACGACCCATATTCCGTTGGTCCGTTTCCATCCGATGTTATCTTTCGGCCTTCTTAGGGCCCATTTATTCTTGGGCTCATTTCTAGCATTCATTTACTTTTGGCCCATTACTGTCATTTTCTGCTTGTGGGACAAAATCAGCCCGTGGTTACAATCGGCCCATTTGTGGCCCATTAATACGTTGGCCCGTTTTCATAGCATCATCAAATACGGCTGATTAACGATGGCCCGTTATGGTCGGCCCATGAACGGACGATTTCAACTCTAGCCCATTTACGGCCATAATGTGCTCTGTTATTGGCCCATGTTTGGCCAACCGATCATATGACCCGTAGAAGACCCATTGTGTCTACGGACCGTATAAGGCCCATTGTTTCTACGCCCCATAGAAGGCCCATTGTTTCTACGGCCCTTAGAAGGCCCATTGTTTCTACGACCCGTAAGAGGCCCATGTTAACTATAGTAAATATGTAGTCCATGGTTAATGTGGCGTAGTTTTTAAAAATAGGCTATTGCGGCCACTAGCGAACCGTGGAAAAAGAACTGAACTGACTACAAGAAAACAAATAAACAAGATAATAAGGAAATAAATAGGCATGTAACTTACGCTAGGCTATTACGGCTATTACACATATTACATCCACTGGGCATCAAAGTTCGCCACCTGTGCAAATATAGGGAACAAAGCAGCATATAAATGCCGCAGCAAAACAAGTCCAGAACTGAAACCACTTCAGAAGAGCTTAAGAAACAATATCCTGGGTACCCATAATGCTACCAAGATGCTTAGCAAGCTTATTAACTTTCTCTTGTTTGGCGCTTAAATCCTCCAGCACTTGCTGTTGCACCAGAAAGTATGCATCTGAATTCTGCAGGGACTTCCTCAGTCCTTCGGCTTCCTGTCGCACAACATCTGATCGATGTGTTTCAACTTGAAGTTGAGACTCAAGAAGCCGAACTGATTCAGGCAGCGAGTTCGAAGAGCTGGTGCCAGCAGTAGTAGCTAGTAACTCGAATACTACATCAAGACACGACTTTGGGGTTGTCTTAGTGTATTCAATATAGGTTTTTATCAGCTTTCTTGGAGAACAACAGGGACGTCTCACTATCTTGAACCTTATCTGCATTTCTTCCTTTACCATTGCATAACGGGGTACTCTTCTCCAATATTTTATCCGCGTTCTAAAGGAGAAACAAACAAACACATCACAGATTTACAATGTAGTATATGAAACTCATTTTGGTAAACCAGTTCAGTAGTAAGGTGGACAGGATAACAACATGAATCAAACATGTATCTATGTAGTATGGTCACTGTATGGTCTATATCATTCTACTTTATGTTGCCAAATCAAGATAGATACACTTCGAATCATATCTATTTAAGACAAAGCAGCATAGACAGAATATAAGTGTGGGAAACTACACAGCAATAACAACACTTGTAATGAGCATGGCATGAGAACGTAATTGTTTATTCAATTGAAACTGAAAACAACATAGAGCAAGTTACAACAGCAAACACGTTAAAGAAACATGTTTAAAACATACCTGTTGCGCCATTGGAGTTTCAATTGCATCCTTCAAATTTGAAATTACTTGGTATGAGTAAATACAGTGATGCAAGAGCAAAGTAGTATGAACCATAGCTACGGAACCTGACCTGAGAACAATTCTTCTTCTGCTTTAAGCATTGACTTGGGGTTCGGAGTGGTGGTCCTCGTGCTTTGGGCACTGTAGATGCCTTACTAACTGCTCGTGTTTGGTTGCTCTGTGGTGGAGACGGTGTTGTGTCAACGGGAACTGGGTTACTATCTGCTGGGGTTGGGGTTAGAAGGGGTGTAGCTGGTTCTCTGTCCAACTGGGTAGGGGTACTATCTGCGTGAGTCTGGGTTATGCGTGCTGGGGATGGTTCTTGGGCAAGTACAATCGTGGTTCTATCTCCATCGACAAGTAGCACGATCTTTTCTGAAGACAATGTTTTTACTCCCACAGATACTGCCATCACCCCCTCCAATTGAAATGATTGATAAATATGAAAAATAATTGAATGTACATACATTGTAAGATAGACACATGCAATGGATAGTAGGGAAGAAAACAGGGCATGAAATAATTCACATTTATGTTGTCTAACCGAACAGAATAGCAGGACATAATTTCAAATAAATGATGGCTAATTAAATAGGATAGCATGACACAATTTCACTTGTATGATGGCTGACTAAACAGGATAGAATGACATACTTCAAAATATGATGACTATGTAAACAGGATGACATGATATGACTATACGATGTGTCTATTAAAGTGGTTGGCATGCAATAAATCACAAACATGCCGTCGATGGAAACATGATGGCATGATAATTCACGGATAGAATGACATAATTCAAAATATGATGACTATGTGAACAGGATGAGATGATATAACTATATTATGTCTTTAGAAAATGGGTTGGCATGCCATAATTCAGATACATGTTGTCTATGTAAACATCATGGCATCATATAATTCAAATATATGATTCATATACTAAGGAAGTGAGCAGAGGGAAATCGCATATATGATGTGTCAACTAAGGAGATGGCATTCAATATCGTGTATATGATGTAAAAACTAAGCATTGCAATACAACATATGCATGATATGAGTAATATAACCCTGCCAAGTTTGAGCATACACCTCAGGGGGATAATAGGACTGGTCATCTGCCTCTGAATCCTCCTCTGAAGAGCTATCTGTAAGCAGCAACATATCTGCTTCACCAGGTAGCAATGCCTGCTCTGAAGACCTTGTTTTCACTCCAGATTTCTCCATCACCAATTCAAATGGCTGATGCACAGGAAGAGCAGTTGAATATACAAACATTGTCGGCAAAAGCAATGAGAAATACAAAAAAAGGACGGCATGATATAATTCACATATATGACGCTTTGCTAAACAGCATGGCATTGCATAATTCAAATATATAATGCCTTGCAACAAGATAGCATTGCATAATTCACATATATAATGTCTTGCACAAAGATGGCATTGCATAATTCACATATATGGTAATTAGACACTAAACAGGTGGCATTCACACAAATCATGTCTAAACTTAGCAAATGACATAGCAATGCAAGATACCATACACACGATATGAGCAACCTAACCCTGCCAAGTTAGAGCATGCACATTGGGTGGGTGGGGAATAGGACTGGTCATCTGTCTTTGAATCCTCCTCCGAGGAGTTATCTTCCTTTTGATTACGATCCGAAATGGGTGGAGGGGGGCTGCCTTTGCGCCCACCTTGGAGCGACGTCTGAATGAAATTTTATTGCCACGCGAGGCTCGTCTCTTTTGCTCTACATGTTCAGTTCCATTGTGTACAATAACTGACATGCATTGGAATAAAACATAGTGAGATTATGTAAGGAGTGCATGCACAAATCCAGAGTGAAGGTAGCAAACTATGGACAGACCCAAAACCAATGATAGCAGGCAGATAATAGCTTTAGTTAAAAAATATAGATAATGGCTCCTTTAATGTTTGTTTGCACCCAACGTGAAACTCATAGTAGACACCCGAGATTAACTAGATAGTAGACAGTTAGTAGACAGATATGTACACCACAACCATTTAAAAACTCAAGTTTCAGCATAAGTTTGGACCTGAGTCGGAGTCTAATAGGTGAACACGAGGATAAAGTAGCATGTCATCATATTAATCGATGCATAACGTAAGCAGACACGAAAGAGTGCGACCTCTCTTGCGGACCCGTGTAGTCCTCAAGGTCATCTGCTCAGTTGATGATGGTAATGCAGTTGTTGTGGCGGCTGGCGGCGGGGAAGAAGATCTGAGGCGGCGAAAGACATTTTGGAGAGCGGATCCCTACCATGGTGAACCCTTCCGTCGTTGGAGCAGCTGAGCTAGGGTGGAACACAGCACCGCCGGAGCAGGAAAAACCACACAAGGTTTTCTTTGACACATATCTATAACAGAAGTAATTGTGTAAGGGCTTGTTTGAATTTGAGGATTCTAACAATGCAGGGATAGGAAATAGACAGGAATAGGATAGGAATCCACGTATAAAAGAGAGAATTTAAAAACACAGGATTTCTGCCAATCTGGGTGTTTGGTTCACAAGAATTGGAAGATCACAGGATGCAAAGAAGCATGGTGAGATTAAGTCAAACCACAAAAAGTTTACAACCTCTTTGGCGAAGCCATGTTGATCTCAGCGTGATTGGGTTGGCCGGTGAGGATGCTCCGGCTAACTTGGCTGTCGGAGGAGGGGAAGAAGATCTTAGGCGTCTGGAGATGGAGCCCGAGGTAATGCTCCGTTGTGATGGAGGGTTTCGTCGTTGGAGCAGCTCCTGTGAGTTGTACGACGCCGAGGCTGATGCAGGACAAGAGAGACAACGTTAACCAGAGTGGAATTCTAATAGCATCTCCAATAGATGAAGTAAAATACATAACCACAAAGTGCTAGATGTGTACATCAGCTGCTCATCTCTGAACTTAACTGTCGAAACTGAATTTAACTGTCGAAACTGAATTTAAATGTCGAAACTGAATTTAACTGTCGAAACTGAATTTTGCTGTCGAAACTGAATTTGACCGTCGAAATTGAACTTAACTGCCGGAACTGAATTTTGATGTCGAAACTGAATTTTACTGTCGAAACTGAACACACTAGAGGTGAGGCTACACTTCAGTCGATTCATCTCCGGTCAGTCGATTTTGCAGCCATTGCATACGAAATCAAGGGCATGCTGTTCATCTTCAACCTCCACCCCCCTTAGCCGCCAGCCACCACTGGCCAAACAGCCGCCCCCCGCCGCCCGCGACCGCCGGTGCGCCGCCCCGCCCGAGCTTTTTCTCCAGCGATCCCCACACCACCGTCCCACCACCGCAGGCGACCACCGCCCCCACCCTGAACCCTATAATAGATAGTGGGGTACCTCTCCGGCGAGCCCCCCTTCCCGCTGCGGCTGGTTCTTCCTTAACTCCGGCGAGCCCCCCGCCCCCTTGAAAACTGACTGACCGAAAAGTCGATTCAGTCGACTGAAGTGTAGCTAAATCGGAGCAGCATCGCAAGCAAGAGCAAGAGCGAGAGCAGTAGCACGAGAAAGAGCAAGAGCAAGAGCAGACCAGGCAGGGGACCGAGAGCAAGAGCAGAGCAGCAGCGTGAGCGGGAGCTTAAGCAGCAGCAGCTCCTACTGATGTGGACGTCGCCACCGAGGGAGTGATGCCATGGAGGAAGTGGCCGGCGACGCCGCCGTGGATGGAGTCGCGCCATGTCGGCTAGGGACAGAGCGCCGGCAGCACTATGAGATCGAATAAAGAAGAAAATGTTGTGATTAATGTACAACCTCTTTGGTGGTGCCGATTAGGCCGCAGCTTCATCCGAGGAAATGGTGATGATGATGCTCTTCCGGTAGTGCAGGTGAAGACGATGGTGTGGGAATGGAGGTGGCATGAAAGACGAGGGGTGGCTGAACCGGCGGGATGACCAGATCGACGACGGATCCTCATCCGGTACGGTGGATGAGGGACGTCGAGGTGTTGCTGTGGATGACGTCGTCGGGGAAGAGGCTCCGGCTGGGTGGCAGACGGAGGAGGATGTGGGGCTTCACGGGTTTTGCCGGCCTCGGTGGACGAATGGGTGGGCGGATGGGATGGGAGTGGGGAACCATGGCTTAGGGACACGCTTGTCCGAAATGTGGGGTAAGTTACGAAAGTACCCCCACCGATTTTTTCGGTTCAGGGGTATCACGGGCATTTCATGTGTCAGGATTTCACAGGAGCTGGGAGTTTTTGCGTGCATTAAAATTTTGGAATATCAAGGCGCGGGTTGAGATGGAGGGAGTTGTCGGAGCACAACGAGACAAAGATATATCTTAAATGTTTCGGGCTAACAAGGCGCAGGTTGAAGAGGTGGGGGTTTCGCAACACGATAGACAGAGACGCTGGCTTGAAATTTCGGCATAACAAGGCGCGGCTTGAAATTTCGGGAGAACAAGCTTAACCTGTACCCAAAAAAGAAAATTTAGACTAGTATGATATACTACGTACAATGTGTTTAACACGCACAACACACACATACACCATTTAGACTAGTAAGGTACACGTGCATTGCACGCATGAGATTTGGCAACCAAATTATGAAAAATACCACATTATAGCATGTAAGCTTTGAGTCATATATGCATGATGTAGATGTTCGTTTAATTCTTATAGTTTATTTCATTCAAAATCATCTAGTTTTTATAAGAAAGCTAATCTATTTTAAGATTCATGGAATTGTGCCTTTTAAGGCATAAAGTAAAAACAAATAATGTAGAAAAACATTTGGGCAATTCTGATACAGAAGATTCTAGAGCAAAGAAGAAGTGCTTGTGTTTTGAGATTTGTGCATTATGCTTAAGTTCAACCATAGAGTCTTCTAGATTGTACATGTGGCAAAATCTGGTGGAATCCAGATGATATCCAACGGCCAGTACTGCTCAAATTTGCTATCTCTGCACCATCGGATTGGCCTCATCCAACGACCATCTTTCAAAGTTAAAGTTATCTGCACGCTATATAAAAAATATAAAATTTAATATATATATATATATATATATATATATATATATATATATATATATATATATATATATATATATACAGCCGGTCTATTCTCATAACATTATGAGAATAATATTCTCATAACACTTCCGAACTGCATTGAAAAAATGCATTGGAGAACTATGCGCACTGCCTCCGTCTTCTGCTGTGCACCACATAGAGGTGCAGCAGGAAACGTTCATCTAGCATCCTCTCTGGCTAGTTTCTCTGATTTGTGCTGGTTTATTTGCGCTTGCGCTGATTTAATTTGTGGTTAAGCACTGAATTATGCGAGAAAACGACGGAAATCATTGGATTTTGGCGGATCTGCGTCCGTTTGTCCGCCTTTCTCTGTTTCTCTGTGTCTCCCCAGTGCGGATCGAAATTGCTGCGTTTTGTTTGTATGTTCTGTTGTTTTCGACATTTTACGGGCTGCTTTTGATGTCATCCGTATGAATTGGAGCGGATTAAGTTGTTATTTTGGAAGAATTTTAAGTTTTCTGTCCACGGTTTTTTGCGGCGCGACTGGCTCTGGTCGTTTTATCAAAAGATGTTCTTTGAGTTTTTTTGCATTGTATAGTTGTTAGAACTGCATCGCATGCTGTGTGTTTCGTCTGTGAATCGTGGTCAAGAGCGGTGGACTGCAGTAACATGCAAAGGCGTGTTGAATTTTTTGTAGTGCGGCGAACTGCAATAATATGCAATGCGAGCCTGTATGAACTGCATTACAGCCACGGTTGCGTGGGGTACTAGTTTTATAAGTTTTTTTCGATTGGTCAAGCGAGGCGGACTGCTTTTTTTGCGTTGCTTCTGGTGTATTTTATTTATGAGAATTCTGAGCACAAGTGAAGTGCTCTTTTTTATATATAGTTTTTCATGTGCAACAGCAATTGAAGAACATGCATTCTGGAAACCCCCACCGAGCTTTTCCTCTTTTTCATGTGCACAAGTGAACTATAGTTTTTTTTAATAAAAGAGCACTGCATCAACCTCCGTAACAGGGAGCAGTTTTGTGAAAGAATTGTCTATGTGAACTGCTCTGATAGTTTTGTTTTTTTATGTGTATCCTAGCTACATCAGCGGTTTTGAAGCAATGTACATAATGAAAACAGAGTACTGAGAACTGCATATATTTGATAGATAGAAACTACGGTTCCGGGGTCATGATTAACATACTACATCATGAAGCAAACTAACGCAACATAAGCAAACATTGTCCGAAAGCAAACTAATCTACATATGCAGAAGGAAACTAAATCGAGCACTTTCGACAGGAATCGTTGGGTTTCAGCATCTGTTCTGCTTCACCAGTTCCACCCGTTGGAGTTGGAGGTGGAAGTTGATGCTCCCTTGCCCCACGGCTTCCAGGAAGACCTCGGGCGCTTCCTGGTCTTCTCTGTTTCAGCGCGCGCGAGGCCCTTCTTCATGGTGCTGATTCTGTTCCATATCTCGAACGCAGCGTAGGCGTCCTTGGCAGCATACTCGACGTGCTTGGTGCTGAGAATGGAAGTCCACAGGCTGTGGTCGTGGTCTGTCATCTTCGTCTTCATGTCCGCGTACTCGTCGTCGATGATCGCAGCAACTACATCGCCTAGCGAGTCCAGTGGCTTCGTTCCATCAGGCACCCTCCAGTTCGTTTGGATGTCGACGAAGTTGGCGATGTGGAGGTTGCAGGCTGCGAGCTTCTGCTTGTCCTGCTCGATGGAGAAGCCAGCGAACTCGAACCTAGGGAAAGTGAACCGCAAGTTATACCTTTCAGAACTGCATACATGGGCATATAGAACTGCAACGCGTACTCGGCATAGAGAATTGCTTACCTTGGGTCGTCGAGGAACCTGTCGAAGGGGACGCATCTCTCGCCCAATGTACCACATACCTGGAAAACAAGCACTGGCTGGTACTTGCCGATGGATAGTTGAACCACGGCCGCCCTGCGGTGGTCGGGTGTGTACTCCACGCCGCTGGAGAAGTGTCTTGAACTCTTCGACGTACGTCGCCATGGCGGCGACGTCGGTGGTGTAGACCACCTTCAGCTTCGTGTTCCCGTGCGCATGCACGGCGTCGTAGGTCCTGCTGAACCCCATTGTTGCAAAGAGGACGAAGAGGAGGAGGAAGGGGCAGCGTCGTGTGTGTTTGTGCGGACGGTCTGTTCGATGGACCGCGGGATTTAAATGGGAGCGGCAGGAACTTCTGCCGAGGCCACGATCTCGTCTCCCAACCGTGGTGGCGATCGTGGGTTCGTGATGATCGTTGCAGTTCGTGCGGCGTGCAACCGCCGGGATAGAGGATGGGTGGGGGGCGCGGGTGCTTCGGCCGATAGTGGGCGCATTTATTTTAGGGCAGGCGAACCGAATCGTCAGCCGTAAGCGAACTGCATCGCTTCAGAAGCGGAATCGTCCGCCGTAAGCGAACTGCAACGCTTCAGAAGGCGAGGCGGTTTTACGGTAAGCGAACTGCATCGTGTTACAACACCGAGACGTTTTTTTATTTATTGTCTATGACCTGTGGGCCTGTCGGACGGTCTTTTATTCATTAAATCTCTCTTTTCAGCCCCCTTGCCCGCCTCCACTTCCCTCTCCCCCGTGCTCGCACAGAAATCCCCCCCGCCCTCGTGCTCCCGTGGTGTCGAGCGACGACGCCCGCAGCCACCGGCGACCGAAGGGGCTCACTCGTGGTGGAGGGCGACGACGCCCGCAGCCGCGGCCGTCCGTAGGGCGCTTACTCCGCCGTTGCCATCCGCACCCGCCTCGTCCCGCAGTCACTTCGTCCCACGGTGAGCCCCAAATCGCCCCTAATCCGGTCCAGATCTTGTGCTAGGGTTATTTTTCGTGTCAGCATTCTCTTCTTAATGTTGTTTTTGTATGCGAAATTGCAACCCCCTATGGACTGAAAGTTTTCCCCTGCCTGAATTTGGTGTTTGCTGTCTAGGTTTAGGTTTTAATTATCATCCCCTGCTGATCGGAGTCACAGTATGGCTTCTTCCTCACCAATTGATGCGTCACCAGTTAGAACGGCTTCTCCATCTGGTAATTACATTAAACTGAACTGCAGTTTTCATTCAGGGTCAATTTACTTGTTTTTTGTCGAACGAAATAGTGTACTGCATCTTAGATCCCTTTTTAGTAAGGCCTTTTTTAAGACACGCGTGGCAAACTGATATGAACTGCGTCAAGTTAATTGTTTTTTACTTTTTTGGAAGGACATTAAGTTAGTTGTTGTGTTTTTTATGTTAAACATAAACTGCTAAAAGAGCACTGCATTTTGGACACTGCTTTGTATTTTTTTTCCCTATCCACTATGCGGTTTTTGCGAAATCGATACGAGCTGCATGAAGTTTTAGTTTTTTCCTCTCACAGAACTTCTTTTTTTTATATGCGGTCAATTGGTCACTTTTGGACGAATTAGTGCACTGCATCATAAAACCCTGGGCCAATGTGCACTTTTTCAGACACTCGCGAATATGATATTCAAGTGATATGAACTGCATTTTTTTAGGTTTACTGTTTTATGTTTTTGATTGTTAAACATAAAACTGCTGGAAAAGTGCACTGCATTTCTGCACTTTTTTTGTTTTTTCCAAGGTGATATGAGCTGCATTAAGTTTAGCTCATCATCTCACAGACACATCTTTTCTTATGTTTTTTCTCACCCACAGTTTTATCTCCTGGTGGGTCAGGGGGTGGTGGCGTTAACTATCTGATTACACGTTATTTCACAGCCGATGTTGTCGGTGGCGGTACGTCCGATCAGGTCAACATTCCACCTGAGTTGATTGAAACCCAGTCGCAATCTGTTGATGGCACAGAGCCAGTTACACAGGACTGGATGGTCCCTGATCAGATTGCAGCCAACGTTGAGAGGAGAAGGCAGAAAGCTATTGCGCTTGGTAATACTTTCATGAAGGCTCATAGGGCGAAGGAAGGAAAGTTAGGGGAGGGTAAGGAGATAGGAAGGAGGATTGCTGATTCAAAGAAGTCTGCTAAATTTGTGCCCGCAAAGAATCCTGTGAAGAGGAAACTGAACACTGTCGCAGAGCAAGGTTTAAGTTCTCCACGCCGGAGCCCGCGTGTTGATTACTCAAAGAGACCTAATTACGCCGAGGTTGATGTGGGTGGGAGTCATGGAAAGCGGAGACGCGCGGACGATCACTCTGGTGTTGATTGTGAGCGTCGATCGAAGCTTGCGCGGGAAACTGCAGCTGAAGAAGCTCTGGACAGGGTATTCTGATGAGGGGGATGTTGATATTAGTAAGGTATACGCTGTTTATTTACCTTTTCTCTTGTTTTTTTTTAAGTTGTTTTTTACATGAGTTTTTGCTGATGTGAACTGCATTTTTTATTCTTTTTGTGTGTTTTTTGTAGGCTGCTAAGAGTACGAAGAGGAAGAGGTCTGAAGACGATACTACGCATGAATGGCGTTTCAACAAGACTGTTCGTCTGTCCATTCCAAACGTAATCAAAGCTGTCGCTTTGCTGGGTGAGGTGCACAGAACTTTGGTGCGGCAAGCAGGTTTTGGCATTGTCTTTGACCTGAAATTAGAGAAGAATGTTTCTCGTGTTTTGATGTGCAAGCTGATGGGAAAGATTGGCCCCGACACGATGAGACTGGACTGTGGGCCAAACAAGGTTCTGGAAATCAATCGCGAGGCTGTCCATCACATTTTCCACTTCCCTATGGGTTCTCACACTGCTCCCAGGCCTGCTGCCAGCGGCCACGATGATTCGCTCACTAACCTGAAGGATGAACTCGGGTTCAACCGTTCTAGGAGCATAGATGCGAAGGACCTACTTACCTTACTTCGCACGCTGGCTGCGGACCCAGGGAAGGTTGATAAGACGGTGAAAGTTTTTTTTCTCATTGTCTTCCAGTGCTTGCTTTGTCCTAGCCCCGCAACTCGGTTGTCCAGGGTAGCTGCTATGGTTGAAAACTTGGATATTGCATCTATGGCTAGCATGGATTTTTGTCAGCTTGTTGTCGACGAGCTGCAGGCCGCTGTGTACAAGTGGAATTCTATAGGGAGCAAGCAGAACTGCGCTGAGGGTTGCACCATCGTCCCCCTGTTCATGTACCTGGATTCCTTGAACCTTCGAAAAGTATCGGTGATGGATAAACGCACTCCGCGTGCCGCAATACTGTCCCATGTGCTGTTGAAGAAGATTCACAACGCCGACATCGTTTTCAGGGGAAAGATTCACCTGGACTCTTACAAGTTTGGCAAGCTGCCGGTGAGTGCATACCATCCTTTGTTTTTGTCTTTATTCCTTTTTTTTCGCGCATGCTAAAATGTCAACCTCTTATGTACTTTTCTTTGTGAACTGCATCTTTTTTTTTGTTAATTTTTTCAGTGGAAAGCGGAAGCGGACATTGTGTATAAGCGGACTGCAGTTGCGGAAGCCCCTGAAATGTTTTGTAAGCCTCTTGCTAGGGCTGCTCCAATTCGACGGGGTCGTGGTTTTGCTAGGGCTGCTGCTTGAGGTTTTTCCGGACATGCTTCTGGTGATCGCAATAGATTTGTGCAGGTCGATGAGCTTCTCGATAGGGTCATCAATATAACTAGTGATTTCCCAACATCCGGTTCCAGGATGAGGAATATTGCCGGTTTGTTTCCTGAAGGCAAAGGCCCTTCTGAAGCAGAAATCGAGGCCGCTCGTAACTTTGACCGTGGGCAGCTTGAATTCCTTAAGCAGGCTGTAACGAATATCAGATCTTCATTCGTTCAGCTTAAGCAGTCTCAGGATGACAGGTGTGCTGCGTATGAGCAGGAAGCGGATGCAATCGTGAATGAAATGAACAGGCATGAAAATGTTGTCCGGCCTTCTCTGCCCGACCCCGCAGATGTGGATGTATGTCTTTTTTCCACATGTGAACAGTTTTTTTACCCATATTTTGTTATCTATTTTTTCTGTGCGTTTTTGTTGCATTGACTATTTGTTTTTTCTATCGTTTTGTTCTTTCCCCCAGTGTGTCGGAGAATCCTCCAAGGCTAACGCTGGTCGTGTTGATGAGCACCAGGACCACGACGGTGTTGATTCTGATCACTTGTTTGACAGGCCATTATCGCCCGTTGACGAAGCTGCCAAAGACAATCCTATTGACGAAGTGGTCATGGACAAGGTTTGATTTGTTCCTACTATTTTTTATTTTTTTGCTACAGTGAACTTCATTGTTTGATTTTTTCATGTAGTGTCCAAAACAAACAATTATAATTTTTTTTGCACCAGTAGTGGCAGCGAACTGCATTTTTTAACTTTTTCTTTGTATTTTTTGCGCACCAGAAGTGGTAGTGCACTGCAGTTGTTGTCTAGAGAAGAAGCGTCATCTTTTTTTGTTAGCAGTGAACTGCATGATCTGGTGTTTGTTTTGTAGTTGTAGAACTGCAGATTTGGATAATAGTTTTATTTATGTTTTAATGTTTTTTAGGTTGCCGAATCAAATGTGGAGATACATGGGAAGGAGGCAGATGGTGACGACGCTGGCAAGGTGGAGGAGGCTGACAAGTGTGAAGAGATGGAAGGCGACGACGCTCCCCTGGTGAGTATAGAGAATTTTTGCATTTTTTTGTTTTATTTTTTATTTTTCGTGGTAGCATCATGGTCCGTTTTTATTAGTGAACTGCATTCTAGCTTTTTTTGTGTAATATGTTTTATTTTTGTTAACTCATCAGAACTGCGGATTAAATGTTGAAATCCAAGCGGAGCGTATCATTGGGGATGATAACGTGGAAGGGAGAGGAGGGCAGGAGCCTGATGCGGAGGTTGATAAGGCAGAAGGTAGAGAAGGAGGGGAGTGTCCCGTCGAGGCTGATAAGGCACAAGAGAGAGAGGGGAGGGATGACATTGTGGATTGTGATAAGGACGAAGAGAAAGAAGGAGCTCCTGGTGTTACAGTTGAAGTTGCAGAAGAGACAGAAGGAACTCGTAGAGTCGGATTTGACGATGCCGGGACATCCGCCGGCATCGATGTTGTTGTTGGGCCTACTGTTTTGTTGGTTGGCGACGAGGTGCCTGATAAATTTTGTGTGGTCCCTCGCGCCTCCGAGCAATCTGTCGGCAATCTGGCTTTCCCAGCCGATACAACCAAAGCCCCAGCCGAGACAGTTTTGATTGATTCCGAAGAGGAACAGCCAAGACTTTCTCAGGACATGAGTAATCAAGCGCCGCTTGACGATGATATTACCGGGCTGGAGCACTTGACGCTCAGCGAAGATGTATACGAGCAGACGCAGGAAGTTTATTCCGAAACCGAAGGTAAGCGAACTGCATTATTTTTTGTTCTTTTTCCCGGTGTCGAAATGGACCGTGTGTGTGTTTATAATCTGATATCGTCCCCCACCCTGTATGCAGATGAGGAATTACCTGTTGTTACTCCATCAAGGATTGATCCAGCTCTTATGAGGAGATACAATGAGTTGTATGACGCTGTTACGAGGGCTAGGAGGGACAAGAAGAAGCAGTATGATATTTTATGTCTTACGCGGCCGGTTAATTAATATGTTATTTTTTCAGGGACGCCCCCATCTTATCAATTTTTGCTGTGCTTTTTTCTTCTTGTCTGAAGGCATCTAGTTGCGTTCAAGGGAGAGTTTGGTGATATTACTATCGGCCATGTCGGCGATTCTTTTTGGTCGTATGGAACGCTGAGCACGCGCCTCGCAAACATTGGCGTGTCTATGCTAGCTGAAAGGTTCAAAGGATCTCAAACTATGATTGTCCCGTACAACCTATGCGTAAGCATTTTTCATTAATTTATATTTTACCCCCCTCGTCCAATTTTTATTTGTGCTATAACCACTTTTCATTAACTCTCTGGTTTTGTCTTTTTTGCAGAATTCCATTTGGAACGGCGGTGCCACAAATAGGGCTTTGAAAAAGATGTTTTCTTCAAGCGCAGAGGAACGTGTGGACAAGAAAAACTTGGTAACGCATCTTGACCATTTTTCGTCATCTTGAAAATAAGTTTTCTGTTTTTCTATTTTTTCTCATCTGTTTTTGTTTTATTTCTTTTTTATTTATTTCAGATTATGTTTGCAACATTCGATCCTCCTCCCGCAACAGTGAAGGACGCGATAGGCCACTACTGCTTGGTCACTTTGAACCAGCGAGAGAAGCGTTTTGAGCTTCTCGACTCATTGAACGAAGGAGACGGCGCTGCTGCAAGTGTTGTCTTCAGGAAAATGGTCAGGAACATCAAAAAAGTCTGGAAAGATGGCAGTGCAAGCTGCGACGAGCCGTTGAACCCTCCCAACCTGGATGGCTATGCGCTGACTCATATTAACGTCCCGCAACAGGGAAACGGGTTTGTACCTGTTCTCCTTTTTCTTTTTCCTCCTTCATTTTTTCTTGTGTAAGTGAGCTGCATTGTTTTTACTAAATTAGAAGCACTTTTTCCCTTTTGAGCGAACTGCATTACTATCTGAGTTATTTGTTGTTCTCCCTCGGTAATCTTTTTGTGTGTATGGAGCTGCATTGTTTTACTAACATCAGTAGCACTTTTATTACTGAGTGAACTGCATTGTTAATGTGTTTTGTGTTGTTTTTTCTTTTTGCAGGCATGATTGTGGATTTTACATGTTCCAGTTCATGCAGACCTGGGATGGTGAAACGATTACCAAGTTTGGGAAGGAGCACATTGGCTACATCAGGAAGCCGATGCTCTATAGTTGGCTGACCTCGTCGCATTGCTGTCTGGACCTGACATCACTTTTAATTTTTAAAGAAGGTTATTACATTTTTTTTGAGTCACACACCTTTTTTTATTAAGTGAACTTCATTTGTACAGAGAGGGTAGGTCGACTACTTTTGTTAAGCTTTTTTAGCAGAACCCCATTTGTGTGTTTAAAAATGACTTTTTGTTTAGGGAACTTGATGATTCTTTTTCACTACTTTTGCTCATTATCCAATTTTTTTTGTTTTTGTGCAGGCTTTGATGAAGGCGCACACCAAGGTGGTATTTCCTTGTTTGAAACTCAGGTTCATACTCCAACTATTCAGAAAGTTGTCCTTGATGAACCTCCCGTCAAGGCCGTGAAAGAACCTGTGGGTAAGATGTTGAGGAGTGACGCCGGCACTTCGAATGAGAAAGCTCTTGAGAAATCTGCTTTCAATGTCAAGCATGGGAAGAAAGCCGCGAGCCCTCCGAACGCTGAAGACAGCGATGATGATTTTGAGAGGCCACCACCAGTGCCTAGGAGGACCAGGAGCGCAGCTGTGGAACCCCCGACGGACAGCGAGGCACTAATTCTATCAAACAGGAGGCCTGTGCAGAAGCCATCAAAGTTTCGATCTCCTGTAGAGAAGTTGAATCCTGCGAGATTCAGCCATCTTGTGGAGATGAGGAAAGTCTTGCAACTCATCACGAGCACACAATTCAGGAAGAAATACAGCGAGTCAGTTCTTTTTTCGTTAGTTTTTTATATATTTTTTTGATTTTTAATGTGCTACTAACCCCCCCACCTTTTGCCGTTTCTTTTGTGCAGGTCCGTGCTTTTCCTGCACATGAATCCTATCGAATTCTACACCGTGACTGTGGACTACATGTTCTTAACTTTCACCAAAGCTGGTTTTATGGACTCGGAATTGATGGGATCATATCATCAGGTTCTTGAAGAATGACGAGAGTATGAATGTGGTTTATCGATCTGGCGAACGCGTTCTGCTTTCCCCTTTGTTTATCACGGTATTTATCTTTTTTTTCTTTTTTTTTCTGCTCTAGTGAACTGCAGCAAATAGTGTATAATAATTTGTTTTTAGAATGTACTGAACTGCATACATTTTTTTTGTGTGTCTTAACCGATGCATCTTAAAACGAAACAAATTATGGTGAGAATTTGTGAACTGCATACTGTTTTTTAGAGAAGCGTGATCCGTTTTTTTATTAAGCGTCGGAGCGAACATGTTTTTTAAGGTGAACTGCATTAACTTTCTTTTTTGAATTACCCACACGCAGTATGTGCTTCAAATGAATGATCACGCGGATAGAGATGCAGATGGAAATGTTGTGTTGCCTTTTGTCAACAGCAAGTTTAACGTCGAAGATGCAGCACAGCAGTTCGAACTTTATGTCCGTGAAGACGAGAACCTTCTTGATTGCAAATTAGTAAGTTATCAGATTTGCTTTTGTTCAGCCTTTTTGTATTTATTTTCTCTCCAATTTTTTTACAGTAATCCCTTTGCACTGATCGATTCCATAACAAACTTGATGAAACAAAATCAGATTCTGTTACCACGGTTGAAAGACCAGCATTATTCGCTATACACGATGAATAGGCACCGCGAGACCCTTGACATTCATGACACTAGGAGGTACAGCGGACCGGTTGATCAAACGACGCGGTGGCGTAAGTCTGATTACCACAGCGACCGCACTGAAATGGTAAAAAATTTCCCTTTTTCTCCTTTCTTTGTTTTTTTTCATGCGTGGGCGTGTTCAACAATTTTTGTTGTGATGTGTTTTTTTATTTTTTTTATTTTTTCCACCAGACGATCAGGATGACTGCATTGTTGAAGAGGGTTTATGGAGAAAAAGAGTACAAGAGAAAGGAGTCGGTAGACTGGGTGGGTGTTTCAAAAAAAGCTAGCTATTTGTGCAGCCCTGAGCAGGGCCCGAACGAGTGCGGCTTTTATGTTCTGAAGATGGCTCAGTATTACGACGGCAAAACCTTTGTTGTGAATTTCGGAAAGCGTAGTGTAAGTATCTTCTTTTTAACTCAGCAATATCTCCTCATTCCTTGATATTTTTTTCGTCAGTTTTTTTTTTCGTAGATGATGTTGTATATTTGTTTTTTTTTTCTTAATCGCAGGAAGCTGTTATTCAGGATTGGAAGGCTGACTTTTTGTTCCAGATTTTGTTCCACCCAGAAAACATGGTCGTTGTCACCGAGTTCCCGGAGGATCTAAGAAATCTCTGCATTTCTCTTGGCTTCTCTCCAAGACTGGTTTCGAAGGAGCAGGATGAGGCATAAATGATAGCAGATCTTTTTTCTACGTGTGTTGCTGTCTTGTTCGTGTGTGCTCCAGAACTTTATGTAAACAGCAATGTATGGTCGCTGTGTGTAGTTCTCGATGCCCAAAGCTGTAAACACCACGCTGTGTGCTTTTGTATATATCGGTCTAGTTAGTTTTTGTGTGTGTTTTTTTTGGTGGCACATGGTGACAATGTCAAATAATGTGCATAATGGAGCTTTCAGCCAACTCCTCCTTGCGAGTTGTAACATGTTCGCAGCGCACTGCGTTATCTCATATGATTAGCAGCCAAGTTTTTTTTAAATATATGCATCCGCACTGCATCTCACCTTATCACATTGGACTGCAAAGACTAATTCAACGTGTTTGTCGTCGAGTTTCAAAATTCATCCGCACTGCAGCCAAGTTTTTGTTTTTCACATTTTTTTTGCACCAAGCGCACTGCATTGTGTACTCGAAGCGTACTGCAGTACAAGCTTTTAAACGCGACGCACGCACTGTAGTGTACGCGAATCCTAGTCTGACTCTACATTTTTTGTCTTCTAACCGCATTCTGTATTGATTCATGGTCATGTCAGGTTCTATACGACGAAGAGAACTGCATTCTCCAAATGACATTCCGATCTCACAGTTCTTATGCAGAAGAGAACCGCATTCTGAGATCTTATTTTCTTTTTCGTACAGAAGAGAACTGCATTTTTATCAAACATATTACAAGTTAATATGTTTTTTAAAATGTAAAACTGCATATGTGTTGATCTACGCCCTTTTTCCTAGTGCTTCTTCTCAGATTGTGTACTGCAGTTCGCATCCACGACGAATGCGATGTAGTAGTCATCTTTGCAGTTCGCTTCCGCCTGTCATGCATGAATGAGGCAGGATGCTTCAGCGGCGGATCCCCCCGGTGGTCTTGGGGCGAAGGTGAGGTGCGCCGTCGCTTCCTAAACGCCGCCGCGGAAATATCGTCGCCGGCGGACTGCATTGCCGGTCGTTTCGACTCGCTATCCGTGGTGCTTGGCGCGGAAAAAGGCGGGGAGGTGTGGGGGGTGGCCGCCGGCCGCTGGGG
>LR738714.1:189330357-189345286 GCA_902687465.1 Secale cereale
ATATATATATGGGTATAGATATAGACATGTGATGCGAAAGCCACACATCATCTCCAATTAGATAGTGTGTCCATTCACAGATGCAATGTGGCCAAACGATGTCTACCATCAGTATATCAAATTCAAACCAATCTGACCTTGTTCAATGTGTATACATTGCAACATGTTCATTTCCAAACCACACCGCGCAGATCTTCATTATATTCATGCATGCATGGGTTTCAAACATCATGATCTCTTATTCAAATATTTGAATTCAACTTTACATTGATTATGACCTCACCTAGTCTTTTACACCCACACATTGGTCTTCTCTTTATAATTGTACCACTAACTTTCTCACGTGCATGCATGCACACACACTACCTGTCGGCATTATCCATCGCACACATGCAATCTTTTTCTTCAGGTCGGTATCCCATGAAGGCACACACACACACACACACATCTCCCTCTCCATCATATCGGGCATTCTTTATCTCTCACGTGCATGCGCAATGATCAATGTTCATCTCATGTGTGTGTGTGTGTGTGTGTATAGCTAGGTCTTTCATAGTTTTCCACATAAACCGATCAATCTATATATCTAGTGAGGTATCACCCTCTTTCCCACGTCCACATCGATCAATCTGTACCTCTCTATATAGGATTACATATATAGCTAATACACCCACATTAATTATGGGATAGTTCTTTTGCTGCCTTTTTTGGGTTTCCAGAATAAGCTGCCCCAACCCAGCTTATTCTAGAAGCCCAAGTTATTTTTTTATTTTAGAAGCCTACAAGTGAAGTCTTAACTAGTAGGCTTCTTAAAAAATAATTTGGTTTGGGATTCTAGAATAAGCTGGGTAGGGGGCAACTTATTTCAGCTTATTCTAGAAGCTAACAAAAGAAATGGCCCTATATATCCAATGCCCCCCTATCATCATCCATACCTTCCGCTTCATCTCTCACACGCGCGCACAATGGCGAAGACAGGGGCAGCAAGGGCCCTGCCCCCCCCTAACATCACTATATATTGAGGCTAATATGAATGTGATCATTAGACAATTGCTGGCAAAAATGGTTTAAGTTGATGAATTGTCCCTCCTCGTAAAGGATTAGCAATGCTTGGCCCCTTAGCTCAGGGGACATTTTTCATGGCTCCGCCACTGCGCGCAACAGCGCACGTTCTCGCCCGCTCTCTCTAAATATCGATCTCGCAGTTGTGCACTCCTTCATAGTCTCCCTCCACTCGTCCCCTCGCACCATCTTCTAGCCTCCCACTGGATTTTGCCACATGTACAATCTAGCAGACTCCATGGTTGAACTTAAGCATAATGCAGAAATCTCAAAACAACAGTGTTTCTCCTTTGTTCTAGAATCCTCTGTATCATAACTGCCCAAACTTTTTTTCTAGTTGAACTGCCATTATTTGTTTTTACTTTATTCTTTACAATGCACAATTCCATGAATCATAAAATAGATTAAGGGCTTCTTTGATTCAAAGGATTCTCGAAGGAATTTTGGAGGATTCTAATCCTTAGGAATTTTTCCTATCTTGGTTCTTTAATTCGTAGGATTCTAAATCATAGGAATTTTTCCATATGATTCATTTGCACTAGATTTCATAGGAAACATCCCATCCACTCAAACTTCTTTGAAAGAATTCTACGTTTTTCTATGCACAATCAAGCACTCGTACCATCCTGTAGGATTCAAGACGACATTCCATTCCAATCCCATGTTCTTCCTATTCCCGCGTTTTGGAAATCCTACGAATCAAAGAGGCCCTAGGTTTTTTATAAAAACTAATTGATTTTGAATGATATGAACTATAAGAATTAAACGAAGGTCTACATCAGGCATATATGACTCAGAGCTTACATGCTACTGTGTGGTATTTATTCGTAATTTTGTTGCAAAATCTCACGCGTGCAATGCATGTGTACCTTACTAGTACTTCGAGTATGTGCAAAACACAATGGCATGCTACACAACATCTCTCTTATAGTTCATGAAGCCACGTGGCACATGTGCAGGCATTGTCGTGACATCCTTGTGTGGATTGATCACAGTGACGTTTTGCTGGTTCCAGAAGAATGTACTCATCCTCCCTGAGCCGCACTGGCGGTACATGCATGAAGCAAAGATGTGCACACATGCCACGCACACACTCATTCCCTCGCATGCACACGCAGGTACACGGGCGGATGCAATTTTGTACCAAGATCCACCCCATGTGATAATTTGACGCGTGTAGAGCCCTTCACTTCATTGATGGTCGATTGATACAGTGCTTGCAAATTGAGTGGACGTGAGGGCGGAAGAAAGACATTAATACTCCATTGCGCGCATGCGAGTAGTTAAATCATGGGTTGCTAGTAGTACTTCGATTGGTCTCCTTCGTATTTTGTGCCAATTTTTTACAGTAACATAATATTTATGCTTCTGAGAAGTGTAGTCTACCTGAAATTTATGTTCCACTAAACTCATCGGGAGCCGTTTCGGGCCTCGAAACCAAAAACCATCAATTAATCTTTACCTTGTTCCCATCACATTCGAAAGTACTAGTGCCACAATTAAGTGCAAGCCTGCTCACACCTACCAGTACGTACCAAACATGTACGTGTTCCATGCAGGTTTTAGTACTAGTACTAGTACTTAGGGTATAAAAAGAGGAACTACCTAACTGAAATTACTCTACCTTCCTCCTCATAAGTCCTCTTTTTTCGTCCGTCCTTTCCATGGCCGGTGTGCAGAGCTCTAGGTCGAGAACTACTCGTAACAAGGGAGCGGCAACCATGGCTGCGGAAAAAAATAGGGCTCGCCGCCACGCAGAGACCTCGAAAGATCTGTCACGGGCAGGCGATGGCTCCCAGGAGCGCCCTAGAGGCGGAGGCGAACATGCCGAGCTGGCGGCGCTGGAGTCGTTATCCCTCGACGGCATGCCCGATGAGCTCAATAAGCACCTCAATAAGCAGAAGGAGTTCATCCACGGCTTGGTGGAGCTGCTGAAGGAGAGCCTCGACGACATGCCCGCTGAGCTCAATGAGCAGGGGGAGTTGACCGCCGGCTTGGTGATGCTCCTGAAGAAGAGCATTGCCTCGAAGAAGAAGGCGATCGGCAAAATCCTGGAACTTAGAGGAGGACAAGGCGAAGCTCTGCCACGAACTCGACCTGTTGAAGGAGGAGAACGCCGGCTGGAAGAAGCTGGATGAGAATAGTAGTTCCTCGATGAAGATGTTGCAGGCCCTCGTCATGGAACAGAAGGAGGAGTTGGCTAAGCTCCGCATCGAGCACCCGACTACTATCAAGGTACGTAATGCGGCCGTGGAACAGATGATGAAGGATCGCGTCAAGAAATCCCACGTCATGGGCACAATGATGAAGATGGCGGAGGAGACGCCCAAGGAGATGGAGGTCGTGGAGGTGATGAAGAAGTAGTTATGACTCCGCGTCCAGCAACCCTTCATGTAGTGAGAGCAGCACCCCAAACTTGTGTGTGCATCTTCCTTCTTTTTTTGGGGGGTGATAATCCTCCTTCTCCTTTTGCTCCTGTGTTTCTTATTTTGCTTCGGGTGTTTCGCCGCACGTGTCACCTTCTCTGCGAGGCATGAATAGAACAATGCTAAAAATGAGATGACTACCAAATTAGATCATTCTTTATCGCCAATAGAACAATGCCTCTTGCTAGCAATATATAATAAGAGTAGAGAGTAGAGGATATAGCACTGGGCTGCCGTGTTTGCCTTCCAGCAGTAGTGAGCCGTCAAATCACAAAGTTCCTCGCCTCTCATAAAAAGGACCAAGCTAGACAGCCCCGCCCTCTAGCCTTTAAAAAAATCTATACATTTGTACAGTAGTAGTATCGATGGATTGCGCCATGGAGCAAAACCAACAAGATGTAACTAAAGAAAAAAGGTGGTACATATAGAGAGCGCTCATCGCCAAATTATGCATATACTATATGACACAACCGACTATGAAGGTACTAGTAACATAGACTAGTAACTGGTCTATGTTACTCTCCACTATGACCAGCCAAAGTCAAGGCGTGGATACCAACGAGGGACTGGTTGTGTCTATACTTGGACAACTCACCCGACTGCATGCGCACCAGGCAGACGAGGCTAAACGGTTTAATTGCAAACCCGTTCACACCGATCACAACTTAAACGGTTTCCCACTTATGAGCGTATTAGTAGGACACGGTTATAAGATGACTGCACATTCCTCCTCAACTCCTCATCCACAAAAAATTATCAAGTCAATCAAGCCATAGCCAGCGTGAGTTCTGGGTCAAGAGATTTCCACCAGGGAGAAGTGAGCATGGAAGAGGAAGTATGAGAGATGTCCCGCATTGCCGTGAAAGCAGCCGACATGTCCAGCCACGCAGCGGTAGCAGCACAGAGGTCCCGCCGTGCCGCCGAAGCAGCACGGAGGTCCCGCCGCGCAGTCGATGTAGCAGACTGGTCCGGCCACGCCACGGAAGCAGCAGAGATGTCCCGCCGCACCGCCAAAGCAGCGGGGACGTCACGCCGCGCCGCGGCGGCCTGGGAAAATTTCTCGTGGGTAGGCGAGGACTATTACAGGCGCATGGATGAGATTGTCCATAGCCAGATGGATCAGATCTCCGGCTGGGCGAGGAAGCAGGACGAGGCTACCGGCGTCATCCGGCAACTTGTGGGGGGGGCAATGCAAAGCTCCAGGGCGAGCGTGACCTACTGAGGGCGAAGATCGCCGGAAGGGCGAAGAAGGAGGAGGAGACCGCTGCCGTGTTGCAGAGGACGAGCGTCATCATCAAGACACTTATGGACGAGAATGCCATGCTTCGCATCGAGCGCAACAGGCTGGTGGAGGAAGCCATGGATGCTGCCAAGCAGCGTATTAAGGACATGAATCTGATGAAAGAGATTATCGCCTGCCACGAGAACTTGTCTCCGCGACTTGCAGCGCATAAAGAAAATAGAGATCAGCGAGCCAGATCGTTGTATGCGTCTTCCTTCTTCTTTTTCCCTTGTGTATTTTGGGCGTAGCCGCATGTGGCTTTTCTAATTATCTTCCTAATTATGTAGAACAATTATAATCCACTCTCGTCGTCCTTATATATATTCATCAGTCTTGCTATAATTTATAGTAGATGCTATATAGGTCCGCCGGATCTTACATCAAGATCCGTGCAAAATTTTCTTTTCCGATTTTCTTTTTTCTCTCTTAAATCTCAGTCGAGTGAGACATTGCCACGCCATTAAACAGAGGCTCGGACGCCATTAATGGAGACCTTGGGAGAGAGGTGCACGGCATATGGAGGTCAAAGGGCTCTCCTCCCGATAAGAACGTGTAGGGGTCTGATCGCACGTCTCCCGTACTCAAATAGCTACCCTGCACGGCGCCTCCTAGCTAATAAAAAAGGGGACGCGTGGCGGCACGTAAATGGTAAATAGAACGCCCACGGTTTCAATAATACTTGTGTTTCCGATTGTAACGTGAAGGCACTTATTCCAAAATGACTTTGTTGATTGTTAATGTGTGCACCTTCGCAAATCGGACAACAAAATTACAATAGCATGTTGGTGCCATGTCATGGCACCAAGGCAAGTTTCATGATTTTCATGCATGTTTCAAATTTACAGAAATTAAAAAACCAAGTTTCTCGATGTTTCAAGCCGAGCCATGACGCCCAGATGGTTGAATTTCATTCCCATTTCTGGCATGGGACCTAGAAATTTACCCGAGGACACACATGTGATTTTTGAAACAGCTTTGGTGCACTGGAGCATGTGCTTGTATTTAAAATTTGAATTATGCGCGCAAAGGTGACATGTTCCCTCTCAGAACCACGAGCCTTCTTGAGAGAAGCTCCGGTTTGCAAGAAACTTATACCAAAACTTGTTCCTATTCTGCAATTTTTTTTATCACAGCATGGTAGTACCATGCCATGTTTCATAATTTTCAGGCTTTCTTTGGATTTACAAGAATTTTAAAACCAAGCTTCTCAATGTTCTCGGTCGAACCACGATGCCCAGATGTTTGAATTTCATTCCCATTTCTTGCATGGGACCTAGAAATTCACCCGAGGACACACATGTGATTTTTCAGTCAACTTTGGTGCACGGGAGCATGTGCTTGTAGTTAAAATTTGGATTATGCACACTAAATGACCAGAAACTCAATTAATGTATAAAAAAGGCCAAACGAAACCGGAATAATTCCAAAATTTAACAGGTCACTCATATAGTTCTATGTCGCCTCTGTAAAGAAAATCTGGTGGGAGGCAGCGTATATTGTTCTGCACACAAAGGTATAAAGAAATTAGCCGTACTTAATTCTTGGGTTCGTATTATTTATGCCACTAGATGTGTATCACTACTCAGTTTTTCCATTAGAAGTTACAACTACTCAAAAAATGCCATCGATCTGTGAGATGCCTGCTCAAAAATGCAATTAGATGTCTAAAAAATGTCATCGTTAAGTTAGATGTTTGCTCAGAAATGTCATTAGACATTGTTATTTTCACGTCAAACCCGTTGACCATGTTACATGACAAAAATAAGCCGATTCTCATAATGATAAGTTAATGGTGTCCAGACCAAGACACCCCTCAAATAAAACTAAGCACCCTGGAATTCTTTGACAAAACTAAGCACCCTGAAATTCTTTGACAACTAAACTGCTGGCTATATGATGTTGGCCATATATATATTGTACGTATATAATGTCAAGAAACGAGTGGCAGTACTATACCAACTAAAAGATGAAATGTACGAAATATAACAAGAAACATAACATAGTTCTGCTGGGGGCTCAGCACAACACACCCCTCAAATAAAACTAAGCACACCAGAAATTAAACTAAGCAACGAATCTGGTAGACACTGCATTAGAACCACCATGAGCAACGACACTGCCACCTTACTCGGAGTCCTCGTCCACGTCCTCGACTTCGTCCTTGTCCCTCTTCCTCTTGGGCGATACTTCTTTGCTTGAACCGCACACTTGGCTCTTGCTCTTCATTTAACCCTTATAGATATTGAAACAAAGGTAGCCATCCATTACAGCGTAGTGGATGTTGTCTATATCTAGTACAGTCCACTGCCATGCACGATGAAATGTGTGCAGAGGTTTCTTCAGTTCATCGTACATAGGATGAACCATGGCTTCTGCCAGGGTAGCATTGAAGGCTGGTCAAGGGAGGGCACCAGCCCTTCCTTTTGGAGGTCGAAGGGGTCGCCTACAACGAGGCCTATCCGACCCAAAATTTACTTGTCGTTCCTAAACTATATAGTAACGAATTTGACTCGGCCACCCTTGAGGAAGTTCTTAAATTCCTCGCACTCAACGTCGGCATGGCATATGTGGTAGGCCAAGCATAAGTCATGCACACAAACCTGGATCACAGAGGGCTTCTTCTTCTCTGCCTCCTTTAGTTTCTTCTCGCTACCCAGGACTATGGTGTACTCAACATCTAGCCCGGCGACCCACTCATCATTTGAGTTTTCGAACATGCGTTTGAAGCAAGCAAGGCATTCTTTCACCGTTGAGGAAGAACGGGTGTAGATGACATCGAACTCATCGCCGGTGATGGTTCTAACCTTTTAATCACTGCCAATCATGGAGATTTTGGACGCCATGGATTTGGGAGGAGGGTTAGGATTAGTGGAACTGCCGTAATGTGAAAGGACGGGATGACTAGGAGCGGTTTATCGATTATAAAAATGTCAAGTGGGGGGGCGCATGCGAATGGCAGGGTAGTGGCTTGCCTGGTGGATAAATGAATTCATGCGCAGTACAATGGGGGGCCAATTAGATGTCATGTCTACTCAACGCCCAATTAAATGGCTTTCGATGTCATGTCAAGCGTCGAGAAAATTACAGGTGATATGAAGCTTTCCATTCTCCCATGATACGGGCTTCTGAGAGCCCTTGGATCTAAGATTGAATGGTTGCATGGCGTGATTCTAGACCTATGGGTGAATATCCTATACTGGAGGGTTATTCTGCAAATTTTCAGCAACTTAGCATGCGACCGCTCGATCTCAGATCCGAGGGCTGCCAGCAGCCCATATCATGGTCGCGCCTACCATGACCGTTGCCTCGCTTGCACGGTCGCGCCCTTGGAGATTCAACACGGTGCGTTAGGCTATCTGATGTTGACATGTCATAAATAGTCATCACTTAGGCTGGTCGTAGTGGGGAGTATCATATACTAGTATCATGTATATGATACTAGTGTTTGATACTACATCCATAGTGCATAGTATCATATTTGGTATCATAGAATGGTTCATTTATTGCCATTCATGACACATAGTAGCACATCATTTAATATGATACGGTATCATGATATGATACTCAACCCTCTCTTACTTCATTAAATACTATGCCACCTCATCAAAACTGCCTAGTTGGCATGCATGATACTACGTATGATACTACCATTACGGGTAGCCTTAGTCACTCATACAACAAGGTTAGCTATAAGGTTGGCTATAAGAGTATTTTTTGTTTACTTCTCTCTATCTATTTCTTCGTAGTATTTATTGCATCTCCAAAGGAGTGACCTCTTCCAATGAAATGGTGCTTAGATGAGGTGCTATGGGCATTAAATGGCTTAGCAACTCAACTCCCCAATGCATAGGTGCTCAGTTTTTTGTTGCTAAGTTTGCTTCTTCTAGGTACACGCCCTTATCACCGTTTCTTCCTGGGGTCACCAAAATAGTCTCTCTCTTCTTAATTAACTTGGCACATCAGACTTTATGCCTATGTGGCAGGCTTAGCACCTGTAGGATCAAGTACAATAGTGGGCTATAATCCTGCTTTACATGGCATTTTTGCATATGTGGGGGAAAGAGGCAAGAAAAAGTGGGGGAGTGGGCTCTCAAGCAAGAGCCTGCCTCTACATGGTGCATCATTCGGAGAGGCACCTGTATGGAGGTGGTCAGGAATCCGGCTTGGCAGTTAAAATGATAATGGCAGGTCAAATCACCAGGCCCACCTGTCCAGCAGTAACTCACTGTGAAATCACACAACCCTACGTTTGCAGCAGCCTACTCCTTTATCTTCTCGCATCTTTGTCGAACCGACTAGGCGGAACTTCCCCGCCTACCGCGCGAGAAAAGCCCCGCCCTTGACTTTTAAATAGTACATTATACTAATTTTGTATCCATGGATTGCACCATGGAGCAAAGCCTCAAGAAAACGGCGGTACACATGTACAGAGTATACAACATGCCTGTCGCGTTCGCGTCGCACCCCAGACGGTCGGTCGGTCTGGCACGCCGCTCTCCGAATGGAACGCGCGTCATATTGCCTTTGCACACACATGTGGGACCGCAATTGAGAACCGACCATAGGAACACTCCCCGACCCCGCAAGTCGGGTGAGTTAATAGAAGTACATACGTTGGTACCTGGACGATCCCTGCAAGACACGGAAGATCAGTTCGTCCATGCATGTGACCAGACTCTAGCAGACACGCCTGGATTGGCTATCGTCTACATATCGTACAGGCTGTGTCGTACAGGGCTGTAGTTCTGGTGAGAAATCTAAAAAAGGTTTCTTGTCATCTCGCAAAATTAGGTGTCATGTGCTTCGGATCACTACGAGGGTTAAACAATGACAACTGAGTTGGGCTAGTCAATGGCGGCACATGCACGAAGACTACTCGGTTGCCATCTAGGTCAAGATGACTATGTTAATTAGGACATCTATCGATGGACCCCTTTTCTACGAGTTTATCATTAATTTGAGCTTTGATCCTCGTCTAGTTTGTCCGTCGGGATTCCTCTTGTCTCCTTTGGGCAGTGAGGTTATGATTTCTTGTCATGTGGCATTTTTCGTGTTATATGTTATAATCCGGTGCTTCAGATCAAAATGACGACAACTATGCCTCCGGGGCACGTGCATGAAGACTTCTCGACAGTCATTGCCGAGGTCAAGTCGGCTCCGTCCGGTAGACAAAAGAAAACTAGTACTCCACTATACAGGCAGGAGCCTCCGCGCTTGCTTGCTAGTGTTGCTCTCTTCACTCTGTCTCGTCCTCTCTAGATCTAAACACGACAGCACTGGCCTCTCTCTCTCTACTCATCGTTGGTCATAGATCCAGCCGGATCCTCTCCGTCGGGGAAGGTGAGAAGGTGCAACGTTCACGCGGTCGTCCTCGGCGACGGCTCTTACCTACTTCCGGCGCATCCCGATCAACATGCCTTGCCGTTCTCTCCCAAGCATCACTGGCGAGGGAGGGCCTCCCACCCCTTCTTCCTCGCTGCCGTAGTGTGGGAAGATCCGGCCTCCCACTGCCCACCTAGCGACATCCCGGCGACCCTCAGGTATAACTTCCTTCTAAACCGGCCTTGCTCTACTTCCCGAGCTCCTGACGTCGCTGCATTTGTATCTTTTACTATTTCTCAGGCCCCATCGTGTAGATAGGATCGATCGGCAGTTCGAAAACCACCTAATTTTTTACTGTTAAGAGCTAAAACTAGTTCATGCACTTGAATCTAGTAGTACTTGGTTCAAACAAGGAAGAAAGGGGGTGGGGGTGGGGGAAGATTTGTTACCTTAATCTAGGACTTGGTCAAATGAGGAAATAATGGGGCGAAAAGTAGCAGAGACTGGATATCCAACTGGTCTCTAGGTCTAATAGGGAAATAAAGGGAACACAGTACAAACTCAATATAAACCTTATCTATTGGTTGAAAAAGGAAAGAAAGTGGGGACCAGGGGACAAGTCAACAAAGTAAGTCCAGCACTAGATTTGCTAGCCTCACACAGTATAAGGTAGCTATATACCAAAAAAAATGGGACCAACCCAGATATCCTCTTCTGATGTTTGTTGCCTCGAGCCGCTCTTATGTAATGCCACTGGTAAAATGTAGCGGTCACACTGTTAAAAGTAAGGACACGTTAAACCAATGTTGTTTTCAATGTAATGCCTCCAGTAGTATGAATCAATGGCACTTTTTTTCATGTCATGCTAATTTCCGATTAAGATAAGTTCCTTCTTTTTGTTTTCTGATGGAAAAGGAACCAAGGCTGGAGTCGTTTTCTTAAAAGAAGAAGAGGAAGAAGCTGCTAGCTCATGGGACATTGCTTCATTTTAGGTGAACTGCACCAAAAGGTCCCATGAATTGAATCATCCATGTTGGTGACTGGTGTCATCCCTTCTACGATGGCGTTGACTGCAGATATGGTTCCCATCATGAGGTATGTTCCTTTTTGGTCTGACCGTTTGCCAAAGATCCTGCTCTTGTGCTAGTGTTTTGGCACTGCCATGATACAGCAGTAGTGTTATTATTTTGCACCTTAATCTAGTGGCACTATTAATTTGAGGCAATGTTTTGGCACCGCTAGTGCCACTGTTTTTTTATATATCGAAAGAGGGGGTTCCCTCCGATTTCATTAAAGAAACCCAACTATAGAGAACCATTATCCGACAACATCTCAGTGTAAACAGACAGATATGCAAGTACTACTAGAACATACTGAGTACTAGCAGGAGTAAAGTTTGCCACATAAGCTATGCAGGTAGGGGGACGCATCACTAGCTCGGCCAAGTTTGGATTACAACCCAAATGCTACCACAGAAACATCAGGGGGAAGATAGGGACTGAAAGAGCCAGCTTCAACATCCCAGTCTAAGCACCCATGGCCTTCATCCTTGCGACGCACAGTACACCTCGTTTGCCACCTGCTCAACTCTAGTGTCACTGATAAAATGAAGTAATAATACAGTTAAAAACTTAAATAGAGCGAGTGTCCTCTCTATCATTTCATTTTCAATGTAGATAAAGAAAGTGCTTCTCTTTGTTAATGTATGTTTCATCAACTAGTCCCATTGCTAATGTTTAAGCGTTTCTGCAAACTAGGTTGCTTAATTATAGTTGATCTGCACAAAAATAGGGATTTGAATGTCTCAAGGCCCCTCCTTGTACTAACGCGGTACATTGATGTTCATCACTGGCAGAAGGTATATCGGGGAGACTTGGGTCGATTTCCAGTATGATGTAATATTTTCTTTTATTCATTAGTGTATGTTCCATCAACTAGTGCCACTATAATCTAATCATGCCTTTTCATTATCTGTGCAAACAGGGTTATTCAGCTGCATTTTGGTGGAACTGCACAAATGTACGGATTGAACCGGGATGTATGCAGAGTGCGAGGTGCCAAGTAAAAATTACCGACACCAACCCTGCTCCATCTAAGCATTGGCATCCACCACCGTTAGTGGGATGTGTGGCGCTCACTGCGAAGTATCAATCCCAGATGGAGCATCCACCAGAGATTGAAGGATCAAGCATCTACAGGGTGCCGTTTGTGAGGGTGTCGTGCCAGAGCGAGCCGATGGAGTCTTCGTTGATCGAACATAACTGCAAGAGGAGTAAAGCAGTTGGCCCGATGACGCTTCCCCGCCATACTCTCCCTCGCCATTCACATCGTCTCACGAGGCGGCTGTCCGCCACCGAGGAATAGGAGGGATCCCCCCCCCAAACCAATTGTTGGGCAGGTTGTGAATTGTCAGGAGGAGCTTAGGGTTGTTAGTATTTGCAGGTTGTGAATTGTGTTTTGTGTTGTGTATTTTGAGAGTACTTTCAAATATGAATGTCTTTTGAATTTCAGATTTGCAGTATTGAGCATATGAAGTATTTTATGAATCCTAGAGATCTATTTTTAGGACTTAAAAAATGTAGTTCCATAGGAGTATAAAGGTGCAGACAATGTGATTCTCAGAGAAGAAACTGCAAGTTTCGGTTTCAGACAAGAAACTCCAAGTTCAGTTTCAGATATGAAACTTCAACTTTCAGAGGCTGAGCATTTATATTAACATGGCCTTTTCAAACAGTGTCAACATCATGCTGGAAGTTTTATTCATGGTAGAAACTGGAACTACCAGCCAATTAACATCATGCTGATCAACATTCATGCATAGCACATCTTCATATGATGCACAGTCAAAAAGATATGCTATTTTCAAAATGCCCACACAATGTCGAGTGTGCGAAAAATAGACAAAACGAGGGACGAAGTTTTGGCACCTGTAGGAAGTGGTGTGCATAGATGACAATTGGGACTCACATGTCAATAAATGCAGAGGCAAAAAATTTGGAGATATTTTCTCTGCACTTAAAAAAATGTAGTTTCATAGGAGTATAAAAGTGCAGACAATGTGATTCTCAGAGAAGAAACTGGAAGTTTTAGTTTCAGATAAGAAACTCCAAGTTCAGTTTCAGATAAGAAACTGCAACTTTCAGAGGTAGAGCATTTGTATTAACACGGCCTTTTCAAACAGTGTTAACATCATGCTGGAAGTTTTATTCATGGTCGAAGCTGGAACTACCAGCCAGTTAACATCATGCTGATCAACATTCATGCATAGCACATCTTCATATGATGCATAGTCAAAAAGATATGCTATTTTCAAAATGCCCACACAATGTCGAGTGTGCGAAAAACAGAGAAAACGAGGGACGGAGTTTTGGCAACTGTAAGACAAGGTGTGCGTAGATGACTATTGGGACCCACATGTCAATAAATGCAGAGGCAAAATTTTTGGTGATATTTTTTCTACACTTAAAAAAATGTAGTTTCATAGGAGTATAAAAGTGCAGACAATGTGATTCTCATAGAAGAAACTGCAAGTTTCAGTTTCAGATAAGAAACTCCAAGTTCAGTTTCAGATAAGAAACTGCAACTTTCAGAGGCAGAGCTTTTATATTAACACGGCCTTTTCAAAGAGTGTTAACATCATGCGGGAACTTTTATTCATGGTCGAAACTGGAACTACCAGCCAGTTAACATCATGCTGATCAATATTCATGCATCGCACATCTTCATATGATGCACAGTCAAAAAGATATGCTATTTTCAAAATGCCCACACAATGTCGAGTGTGCGAAAAACAGAGAAAACAAGGGACAAACTTTTGGCAAGCGTAGGACGTGGTGTACGTAGATGACAATTGGGATCCACATGTCAATAAAGGGAGAGGCAAAAAATTTGGAGATATTTTCTCTACACAGGTGGAATCGAACCCGGGCGGAACAGTTGTCGGGTAGTGTCACTCAGCCACTGGGCTAGTTCAGTTGTTTCGTTACTAATAAGGCACTTCCTCAGGTAGTCGGATCTCCTCCTGCACCTTTGTGCGCTCGCCACGACACCGATGTCTGCCATTGTGAACATGCTGAACAAACGAGAGGAATCTGGAGAGGACTGTACGTGGAGAGGCGGACAGTCGGGACCCACCAGGTCTATGGTCGTACGCAAGCAAGTGCCTCATAAAAAAAAATACTTCCTCCTAATGCTATACTGACGTTGGGGCCCACGGGTTTGTCAACATAGTTACATTTTTAGGTGCTTCAACGTAGTTACTATAGGAGATAAATTCATAATGAAGCCGGAGAGCTGGCAGGTATCATTTATTATCACTGGGGCAGCAAGTATCAGCTGGGTTTTGGGCTGCCCCATCTAGCCTTTCTTTTTTAACATGCGCAGCCCACGACCTCGGATGGGAGGACCATAGGCCTGTTTGTATTTTCTTGAGGGCCTTCATGTATCGACCTGCCTATGGACCTCCCATCCAAGGTTTTATTTTTCTTGAAACATCGGCAGCCCAATTTATGTATTTGTTTTTGAAGAAAACACACAGGTCTGTTCTATTTTTTTATATAAGAATAGGAACGCCTGGTCCAACTTATGTTTCCCTTCTAACTATATTATATATATTTAAATTATTTTGTATGTTATTATATATTATTGTTATTGTCGTCATATGTTTAACAAGTACTTACATATGTAAGAAAACAATATCCCATATCTTCTTAACTTATAAAAATAAGGGTCGCCGGCAAGATTGCGGGAGGTGGTTGTGGGCAGCGGGACTGGTTGGGTGGGGCGCTCGGTCGTGTGGTGGAGGGAGGTCACTTGAGGAGGGAGTGGGTAGCGCGCA
>LR738714.1:189345424-189367652 GCA_902687465.1 Secale cereale
TGGGGAGGGGGCGTGGTGTGCGGGGCGCCTCCGCGCTAGAAGGCTGGGTCGGGAGGGGGCGTGGTGTGCGGGGCGCCTCCGCGCTAGAAGGCTGGGTGGGGAGGGGTGTGGGGGATGTTATGAGAATAAGCCCCGGTGTTATGAGAATAGGGTCTTAAGGGTGTTATGAGAATAGACCCACCCTATATATATATATATGTATATATATATATATATATGTATATATATATATGTATATATGTATATATATATATATATATATATATATATTAACAAAATGCTCAGCCCCTGTTTATTTTTTGATAACATTGGTGCGCCCACCCCAACATTATAATTAGAATCAGCCCAGCAAAATCGTGTATTTCGAGAAAGTGCAAATGGCCTGTAATTTTTTAGGAAAAACATAAATGGGCCGCATGGACGCTACATTATTTGTTCATCCAGCCTAGCTAATGGACTGTAATAAAAAAAGATCAAATGGACTGTAAATTCTACCCCGCAAAAAAAAGACTGTAAATTCTGAAAAAAAAATGGGTTGAATACGTGCCACATTTCTGGAGGCTGAAATGTGGGCCAATAGGCCGAAGCCAATGCAAGTCGTTGTCAACTTAGTCAACAAATGATTCTAACATCGTTAGTCGTTGGATTTACATCCAACGACCGACATCCATCTTCAATCTCTTGTCTTCTTCCTCCAGCACCACCGGGACCACCTGCTCACACCTCCTGCTGCTAGCAGCTCTACTTAGCACACTTCACTGTGAAGCGCTACTCCACCATTGGCCAGGCCATCCCTCCACCCCTCCACATGTCCTGTTCTTCTCCACCGACTGCCAAACCACATCGCACCAGAACCAGTTAACCCTCGTACACCTCTCCATCTGCGACTCTACTCCCGTGTCTTCCCATCTCCGGCTCGTTGCTGTCCGGGGCCTCACCGTCATCCACCACCTTGGATACGCTCGGCGCGGAGTGGTCAACGTGGTCAACGAACGACACCATCAGAAGTCGACTGTGCGTGGAGAGGCTGACAGCTGGGTCCATTGCCGCACAAAAGGAAATGCCTCCTTATTACGCGCAAAATGATGATTCCTCCACCTGACAGCTGGGACCCACCGGAAGGGCCTCTGTATTTCGCGAAAAAAAACGTTCCCGCCGCTGATAGGTCGGACCCACCAGCTATATCTTCGCACGCAAGGAAGTGCCTCCTTATTAAGCACAAAAAATTGAATACTCCCCCAGCTAGTTGGGACCCACCACAGTGGGAGGATGACTTGTGGGCTTACTAAGTTGACGGGGACGGAGTGCTTTGTCAACTTAGTCAATATGAACGATTCTAGCTCTAGTGACCGTACGATGTCCATCGAACGGCCGTAGTGCTTCTTCAACCTCTGGTCTTCTTGCTCCAGCCGCCCAAAGTAGCACCGGTCGTGCTGCCTGCTCCTGCCTCCCGTGGCCGGCTGTGTTGCCGCGGAGGCCTCACCGCCCCTATACTACTCCCACCGCTGGCGAGGCTATCCCTCCACTCACCGACACCCCCTGTTATTCTGCGGCTACGGCAGCCTCACACCTCAGCCGAACCAATGAACCCTCGTACTCCTCTCCGTATGGGCATCTAATGCCGCGTCTTCCATGGCTCCACGTCATCCCCTTCCTAGGCCTCGCCGTCGTCCACCGCCTTGGTGCTCTCGGCGCGGCGTGGTCAATGTGTGTCAGGACCGGATTTTCGGGATATTAATTTCCCAAAAGCGGACCTTGTGCTCACAAGACCCAGGATTACTGTTAGCTGATGAGGCACCAACTTGTTACAGAAACTCCAAGAAAAATACAAGATATGTAGTACAAGACCATTCTGGCCTGTGAGTACAACACAGGGTTTCTAGTGGATGATGGCGGAAGCGGTTTGTGGTTCATCGGTGGCTATGGGACTCCATTTCCCACAGGAACAGCTGCCAGGTTAACTCCTATCTTCGCGAGGCTGCTATCTCCATTTACGCAGGTTCCGGGGCTGTCATCGCATCGCTCCTTCCCATGCAAGGAATCTGGCCAAGACAATAGCCAGGGACAAGCCAGTGAGTACTTTGAATGTACACGCAAACATTATGAACATGGATGAGATGTAATCATGCTCGAGATTAAATGATGATCACTATGATGATAATGATATGACAGTCTATAATGCAAGTAGGTCATTCGTATAAAAAGGCATATGCAATCAGAGAGTGATAATAAAATAAATAGCGTTCCTGCCACAGTCGCGCGTCTGAGCGACACCACATAAAGGGCTTATAAGGAAAATAAGTAACAGGCATGCCACAGTTGGGCGTCTGAGCGACACCACATAAAGGGCTTATAAGGAAAATAAATAACCGGCATGCCACAGTCGGGCATCTGAGCGACACCACAGAAAGGGCTCATAAGGAAAATTAATAACAAGCATGCCACAGTCGGGCGTCCGAGCGACACCATAGAAAGGGCTTATAAATAACAAGAATACCACAGTCGGGCGTCTGAGCGACGCCACAGAAAGGGCTTATAAAAAGAGTAGATGAATATCCGGGAGGTAGAACCGCCCCAAGGATACTCATTAATCCAAGCAAAACAAATGGTTAGTCCACAATATTAACCATAATCACCATATATCACAGATCATGCTCAATGTTCTGGTTTAGTAGTTTCTCCTCCGAAGACCGACACTAAGACCGACACTCGACCCATCCCAGACTGTAGTCCTTAACCATGGACACGGCTATTCGAATAGATTTTATATCTCTGCAGAGGGTGTACTCTTTACCCACGAGTGACGGATTCCTTTAGTCCATTTGAACTAATTCCGTCTACGGTCTTTTAGTCGAAACCCGCCTGACTTGCACACACTAGCTTAACTTACCAGTGTCTGGAATCACCCACGACACTTGTTAAGTAAACTCTGAGTGGGGAGGCTACAACCTCGCGTAGAATGGGATCACATTTCTATCGCGCGCTCTAAGGGGTGCCCCCCTCTCGGTCCCAACTGGAAACACCCATGCCCCCGGACCAGGTGGCATGCCTACAGGTTGCAGCCGGTATCTTCCACCATGGCCTCTCTGTACGGTGTGTGCTAGGACAGGGGTTAAAACTTACTGAACCGTACCCTACCTGTGGCAGGGACAAGTGGTAGCACAAGCAAGTATGGGGGTTACTGGAACAAGACTCAATCTACGGTCGACTTAGGAGGTTTCAGCTTTACTTGTATGATTAGTCAAAACCAATATGTTTTGCAACAATAGTCGGAAACACCATCCGTCATGCCTTACCAAGCCGTACCGGATTCCACCGTCCCGACGGGGAGCTAGTGACAAGCTCGCGTCTACACAAGACCACGACTTTCACGACTTCCTTCCGTCAGGCATGAAAGGCATAAGGAGGCGATCACCGTCATGCAAACAAATTATTCTCAGCAAGAGTTTTACTTCATGCCCTCATGGGTGTGGTAATATCACCACATAGGAAATAAAAATGAATGCTTTCATATCAATGCAAACGTGTCAACAACAATCATATGCGTTAAACCAGGGTTCAAAAATGCTTGCCTTCAAGCAGAGGGGAGGAGAAATGCATTCCAATACTTTTTGGAAGTTTTTCCCTCTTCAAAAATCCTATTTGAAATAATACGAAATTAATACATCGACCCAAAGCAGCACAAAAAAGTTGCTTGGAATTTTCTTAAATATATATGAAATTAAACCAGACAATATTTGGGAACCAACAAAAAAAGAATCAAGTCATTTGTATTTATATTTAAAAAGATATTGCCTGTCAAAGTTTAGTCAATTCTGTTTTTTTTTTGAATAAAAACAGAAACAGGAAAACGTTTCGATAGGAATACGTCTTCGGAGTAGGGGAGACGTACTCTGGGTTTTGCGCCTCCACTTACGCACGCGTGGGCTGGCGCTGGCTTGCTGACAGAGGGCCCCGGGGGCCCACTGGTCAGGTTTGACAAGTCACACCCGCCTCCTTCCTCTGGCCGAACAGGGGCGCAGCTCCGGCGATCAACGCCAGAGAACGATGGCTCCCCGAGGGCGTCTGAGTGCAGGGATGGATCCGCCAGACTGGGGCGGTCCTCCCGGTGGTCGATTGGCCGGCGGGGACGGAGGGAATCACCGGCGACGAGCTTCACGGCGGACGGCAGCCTCGGGTGGATTTGTGGTTCTGCCCTACGGTGGTTCCCGAGCTAGTTTGAGACGTTGGGCGGCTCCACAGGATCATAGGGAGTCGGACGGTGGCGATGGCTGGATGGGAGGGGCTCGGGCTACGACGTATTGGACTGGAGGGCAGCGGCGGCTCTACTTGCCGGAGTTGGAGAAGAAAACCTCCTCGGGGCGATTGGTTGCTATGGGGGCGCTCTGTAGGGTGGCTAGAGGTTGTCTGAGACTGCGGAGGGGCTCGGGGCATCGTTAAATAGGCGGGCGATGGCGGTTCCGCGGCGGCCGTGGATAAGGACGCCGGCGACCGACGTTCTGTAGCTTAGGGCGACGTGGCGGCGACGTACGCTAGGGGACGAGCTCGCTGATGAACTGGAGCTGTTCTAGGGGGCAGGTGGCGAGCGTTGGTGGCCTGGGCGGCTCTGTCCATGGCAGGAGCTGTTGTGGCTGCCCGCTAGCTGACGCGGCCGACCTGACGGCGGCCCTATGGAGCTCCAGAGCTGTCCCTGTGGCGAGGGGAAAAGGTGACGTGCTGTCGGTGCGAGGGGAGCGGCCAGAATGGGCGCGGGGCGTCGGCAGATTGACGCGGCGGCTCGGTGCGCGCGCGTGCAAAATGTGCGCTCTGGGCGTGCCCAGAGCACGCACGTGAGCCGCTCGACAAAATGCCAATGCTTGCTACAGGGTTTGGATGAAGCTGGTGAAGGAAATATGCCCTAGAGGCAATAATAAAGTTGTTATTTATATTTCCTTATATCATGATAAATGTTTATTATTCATGCTAGAATTGTATTAACCGGAAACTTAGTACATGTGTGAATACATAGACAAAACAGAGTGTCCCTAGTATGCCTCTACTAGACTAGCTCATTGATCAAAGATGGTTATGTTTCCTAACCATAGACATGAGTTGTCATTTGATCAACGGGATCACTTCATTAGGAGAATGATGTGATGGACAAGACCCATCCGTTAGCTTAGCACTATGATCGTTTAGTTTTACTGCTATTGCTTTCTTCATGACTTATACATGTTCCTATGACTATGAGATTATGCAACTCCCGAATACCGTAGGAACACCTTGTGTGCTATCAAATGTCACAACGTAACTGGGTGATCATAAAGATGCTCTACAGGTGTCTCCGAAAGTGTTCGTGGTGTTGGCATAGATCAAGAATAGGATTTGTCACTCCGAGTGTCGGAGAGGTATCTCTGGGCCCTCTCGGTAATGCACATCATAATAAGCCTTGCAAGCAAAAGACTAATGAGTTAGCCACGAGATGATGTATTACGGAACGAGTAAAGAGACTTGCCGGTAACAAGATTGAACTAGGTATAGAGATACCGACGATCAAATCTCGAGCAAGTAACATACCAATGACAAAAGGAACAACGTATCTTGTTATGCGGTTTGACCGATAAAGATCTTCGTAGAATATGTAGGAGCCAATATGAGCATCTAGGTTCCCCTATTGGTTATTGACCGGAGATGAGTCTCGGTCATGTCTACATAGTTCTCGAACCCGTAGGGTCCGCACGCTTAACGTTTGATGACAATCGGTATTATGAGTTTATGAGTTTTGATGTACCGAAGGAGTTCGGGGTCCCGGATGAGACCGGGGAGATGACGAGGAGTCTCGAAATGGTCGAGACGTAAATATCGATATATTGGATGACTATATTTGGACATCGGAAAGGTTCCGAGTGATTCGGGTATTTTTCGGACTATATGGGCCTTATTGGGCCATACGGGAATAGAGGAGAAAGGCCAAAAGGAAGGAGGCGCGTGCCCCCCCTCTGGTCCGAATTGGACAAGGGGTGCAGCCCCCTTTTTCTTCTCCCTCTCCACCTCTTTCCTTCTCTCCTACTCCGAAAAGGAAAGGGGAATCCTACTAGGACTTAGGAGTCCTAGTAGTACTCCCCACACTAGGCGCACCCCCTCTGGGGCCGGCCTCTCCCTTGCTTCTTTATATACGGGGGCAGGGGGCACCCTAGGACACACAAGTTGAATTGTTTTAGCCGTGTGCGGTGCCCCCCTCCACAGAAACACACCTCGGTCATACCGTTGCAGTGCTTAGGCGAAGCCCTGCGCCGGTAGATACATCATATCCGTCACCACGCCGTCGTGCTGACGAAACTCTCCCGTAAATCTCAATTGGATCAAGAGCTCGTGGGACGTCATCAAGCTGAACGTGGAGGTGCCGTACGTTCGGTGCTTGATCGATTGGATCGCGAAGAAGTTCGACTACATCAACCGCGTCACGTGACGCTTCCGCTCCCGGTCTACGAGGGTACGTAGACACATTCTTCCCCTCGTTGATATACATCTGGTAGATAGATCTTGCGTGATCGTAGGAAAATTTTAAAATACTACATTCCCCAATAGTGGTATCAGAGCCAGGTTTATGCGTAGATGATATACACGAGTAGAACATAATGAGTTGTGGGCGATACTAGTCATACTGCTTACCAGCATGTCATACTTTGCTTCGGCAGTATTGTGAGATGAAGCGGCCCGGACCGACATTACGCATACGCTTACGCGAGACTGGTTTCAACGTTATGAGCACTCGTTGCTTAAAGGTGACTGTCGGGTGTCTGTCTCTCTCACTTTAGCTGAATCAAGTGTGGCTACGCCCGGTCCTTGTGAATGTTAAAACAGCACATACTTGACGAAACATCGTTGTGGTTTTGTATGCGTAGGTAAGAACGGTTCTTGCTAAGCCCATAGCAGCCACGTAAAACTTGCAACAACAAAGTAGAGGACGTCTAACTTGTTTTTGCAGGGCATGTTGTGATGTGATATGGTCAAGACATGATGAGATATACGGTTTTGTATGAGATGATCACGTTTTGTAGAGTTATCGGCAACTGGCAGGAGCCATATGGTTGTCGCTTTATTGTATGAAATGCAATCGCCATGTAATTGCTTTACTTTATCACTAAGCGGTAGCGATAGTCGTAGAAGCAATAGTTGGCGAGACGACAACGATTCGACGATGGAGATCAAGGTGTCGCGCCGGTGACGAAGGTGATCATGACGGTGCTTTGGAGATGGAGATCAAAAGCACAAGATGATGATGGCCATATCATGTCACATATTTTGATTGCATGTGATGTTTATCTTATTATGCTTCTTATTTTGCTTAGTTCGACGGTAGCATTATAAGATGATCCCTTACTAAATTTCAAGGTATAAGTGTTCTCCCTGAGAATGCACCGTTGCGAAAGTTCATCGTGCCGAGACACCACGTGATGATCGGGTGTGATAAGCTCTACGTTCAAATACAACGGGTGTAAGCCAGTTTTGCACACGCAGAATACTCGGGTTAAACTTGACGAGCCTAGCATATGCAGATATGGCCTCGGAACACTGGAGACCGAAAGGTCGAGTGTGAATCATATAGTAGATATGATCAACATAAGATGTTCACCTTTGAAACTACTCCATCTCACGTGATGATCGGACATGGTTTAGTTGATTTGGATCAAGTGATCATTTAGATGACTAGAGGGATGTCTATCTAAGTGGGAGTTCTCAAGTAATATGATTAAATTGAACTTTATTTTATCATGAACTTAGTCCTCGTAGTATTAGCATATCTATGTTGTAGATCAATAGCTCACGATGTTGCTCCCCGTTTATTTTTTATATGTTGCTAGAGAAAACTAAGTTGAAAGATGTTAGTAGCAATGATGCGGAATTGTTCCGTGATCTGAGGATTATCCTCATTGCTGCACAGAGAATTATGTCCTTGATGCACCGCTAGGTGACAGACCTATTGCAGGAGCAGATGTAGATGTTATGAACGTTTTGACAAAAGCTCGGTATGATGACTACTTGATAGTTTAAGTGCACCATGCTTTACGGCTTAGAACCGGGACATCAAAAATGTTTTGAACACCATGGAGCATATAAGATGTTTCAAGAGTTGAAATTAGTATTTCATACCCATGCCCGTGTCGAGAGGTATAAGACTTCTGACAGTACTTTGCCTACAAGATGGAGGAGAATAGCTCAACCAGTGAGCATGTGCTCAGATTGTCTGGGTAGTACAATTACTTGAATCAAGTGGGAGTTAATCTTCCAGATAAGATAGTAATTGACAAAGTTCTCTAGTCACTATCACCAAGTTAGTAGAACTTCGTGATGAACTGTAATATGAAGGGATGAGGAAAGGAATTCCCGAGCTCTTCGCGATGCTGAAGTCGGCGAAGGTAGAAATCATGAAAAATCATCAAGTGTTGATGGTTACCAAGACCACTTGTTTCAAGTAAAGGGCAAAGGGATAGAAGGGGAACTTCAAGAAGAATTACAAGCAAGTTGTCACTCCCATGAAGAAACCCAAAGCTAAAACTCAAGCCTGAAACTAAGTGCTTCTACTGCAAAGGAAATGGTCACTGGAAGTGGAACTGCCCTAGATACTTGGCGGATAAGAAGGATGTCAAAGTGAAAAAAGGTATATTTTGATATACAGATTATTGTTGTGTACTTTACTAGTGTTCATAGCAACCCCTGGGTATTTGATACCGGTTCAGTTGCTAAAATTAGTAACTCGAAACGAGAATTGCAGAATGAACAAAGACTAGTTAAAGGTGAAGTGACGATGTGTGTTGGAAGTGGTTCCAAGATTGATATGATCATCATCGCACACTCCCTATACTTTCGGGATTAGTGCAAAACCTAAATAAATGTTATTTGGCATTTGCGTTGAGCATGAATATGATTTGATCATATTTGTTGCAATACGGTTATTCATTTAAAGTCATAGAATAATAGTTATTCTGTTTACATGAATAAAACCTTCGATGGTCATACACCGAATGAAAATAGTTTGTAGGATCTCGATCGTGGTTATACACATATTCATAATATTGAAGCCAAAAGATGCAAGGTTAATAATGATAGTGCAACTTATTTGTGGCACTGCCGTTTAGGTTATAATGGTGTAAAGCGCATGAAGAAACTCCATAGTGATGGACTTTTGGAATCACTTGATTATGAATCACTTGGTGCTTGCGAACCATGCCTCATGGGCAAGATGACTAAAACTCCGTTCTCCGGAACAATGGAGCGAGGAACGGATTTGTTATAGATCATACATACAGATGTATGTGGACCAATGAGTGTTGAAGGTCGCGGCGGGTATCATTATTTTCTGACCTTCACTGATGATTTGAGCAGATATGGGTATATCTACTTAATGAAGCACAAGTCTAAAACATTTGAAAAGTTCAAATAATTTCAGAGTGAAGTGGAGAATCATCGTAACAAGAAAATAAGAGTTTCTACGATATGATCGTAGAGGTAAAATATTTGAGTTAGCGAGTTTGGCCTTCAGTAAAAACAATGTGAAATAGTTTCAGTACTCACGCCACCTGGAACACCACAGTGTAATGGTGTGTCCGAACATCATAACCGTACTTTATTAGATATGGTGTGATCGATGATGTCTCTTACCGATCTACCACAATCGCTTTTGGGGTTATGCATCAGAGACAACTACATTCACGTTAGATAGGGCACCATCTAAATCCGTGGAGATGACACCGTATGAACTGTGGTTTGACGAGAAACCTAAGTTGTCATCTCTTTAAGTTTGGGACTGCGGTGCTTATGTGAAAAAGTTTCAACATGATAAGCTCGAACCCAAATCGGAGAAGTAAATCTTCTTAGGATACCCAAAAGAAACTGTTGGGTACACCTTCTATCACAGATCCGAAGGCAAGGTCTTTGTTGCTAAGAGTGGATCCTTTCTAGAGAAGGAGTTTCTCTCGAAAGAAGTGAGTGGGAGGAAAGTAGAACTTGATGAGGTAATTGTACCTTCTCCCGAATTGGAAAGTGGAACATCACAAAAACTAGTTCCAGTGATTCCTACACCAATTAGTGAGGAAGCTAATGATGATGATCATGAAACTTCATATCAAGTTTCGGCTGAACTTCGTAGATCAACCAGAGTTCGTTCCGCATCAGAGTGGTATGGCAACCCTGTTCTGGAAGTCATGTTACTGGACCATGATGAACCTACGAACTATGAGGAAGCGATGATGAGCCCAGATTCCGCAAAATGGCTTGAGGCCATGAAATCTGAGATGGGATCCATGTATGAGAACAAAGTGTGGACTTTGGTTGAATTGCCCGATGATCGGCAAGCCATCGAAAATAAATGGATCTTCAAGAGGAAGATTGACGCTGACGGTAATGTTACTGTTTACAAAGCTCGACTTGTTGCGAAAGTTTTTCAACAAGTTCTAGGAGTTGACTATGATGAGACTTTCTCACCTGTAGCGATGCTTAAGTCTGTCCGAATCATGTTAGCAATTGCCGCATTTTATGAAATCTGTCAAATGGATAACAAAACTGCATTCTTTAATGTATTTATTAAAGAAGACTTGTATATGATGCAACCGGAAGTTTTTGTCAATCCTAAAGGTGCTAACAAAATGTGCAAGCTCCAGCGATCCATCTATGGACTGGTGCAAGCATCTCGGAGTTTGAATATAAGCTTTGATAAGTTGATCAAAGCATATAGATTTATACAGACTTGCGGTGAAGCCTGTATTTACAAGAAGTGAGTGGGAGCACTACAACCTTTCTGATAAGTATATGTGAATGACATATTGTCGATCGGAAATGATGTAGAATTTTCTGGAAATCATAAAGGAGTGTTTGAAAGGAGTTTTTCAAAGAAAGACCTTGGTGAAGCTGCTTACATATTGGGCATCAAGATCTATAGAGATAGATCAAGACGCTTGATAAGACTTTCGATGAGTCAAAGAAGGAGTTTCGATAAGACTTTCGATAAGACTTTCGATAAGTATATGTGAATGACATATTGTCCATCGGAAATGATGTAGAATTTTCTGGAAATCATAAAGGAGTGTTTGAAAGGAGTTTTTCAAAGAAAGACCTTGGTGAAGCTGCTTACATATTGGGCATCAAGATCTATAGAGATAGATCAAGACGCTTGATAAGACCTTGATAAGATTTTGAAGTAGTTCAAAATGGATGAGTCAAAGAAGGAGTTCTTGCCTGACTTGTAAGGTGTGAAGTTGAGTAAGACTCAAAGCCAGACCACGGCAGAAAAATATAGAGAGAATGAAAGTCATTCCCTATGCCTCAGCCATAGGTTCTATAAAGTATGCCATGCTATGTACCAAACATGTTGTGTACCTTGCCATGAGTTTGTCAAGGGGGTACAATTGTGATCCAGGAGTAGATCACTGTACAGCGGTCAAAATTATCCTTAGTAACTGGATGACTAAGGAAATGTTTCTCGATTATGGAGGTGATAAAGAGTTTGTCGTAAAGGGTTACGCCGATGCAAGCTTTGACACTAAATCCAGATGACTCTAAGTATCAATCTGGACGCGTATTGAAAGTGGGAGCAATTAGCTAGAGTAGCTCTATGCAGGGTATTGTAGACATAGAAATTTGTGAAATACATACGGATCTGAATGTGACAGACCCGTTGACTAAACTTCTCTCACAAGCAAAACATGATCACACCTTATTACTCTTGGGTATTAATCACATAGCGATGTGAACTAGATTATTGACTCTATAAACCCTTCGGGTGTTGGTCACATGGCGATGTGAACTATGGGTGTTATTCACATAACGATGTGAACTATCGGTATTAAATCACATGGCGATGTGAGCTAGATTATTGACTCTAGTGCAAGTGGGAGACTGAAGGAAATATGCCCTAGAGGCAATAATAAAGTTGTTATTTATATATCCTTATATCATGATAAATGTTTATTATTCATGCTAGAATTGTATTAACCGGAAACTTAGTACATGTGTGAATACATAGACAAAACAGAGTGTCCCTAGTATGCCTCTACTAGACTAGCTCCTTGATCAAAGATGGTTATGTTTCCTAACCATAGACATGAGTTGTCATTTGATCAACGGGATCACATCATTAGTAGAATGATGTGATGGACAAGACCCATCCGTTAGCTTAGCACTATGATAGCTTAGTTTTACTGCTATTGCTTTCTTCATGACTTATACTTGTTCCTATGACTATGAGATTATGCAACTCCCGAATACCGTAGGAACACCTTGTGTGCTATCAAACGTCACAACGTAACTGGGTGATCATAAATATGCTCTACAGGTGTCTCCGAAAGTGTTCGTGGTGTTGGCATAGATCAAGACTAGGATTTGTCACTCCGAGTGTCGGAGAGGTATCTCTGGGCCCTCTCGGTAATGCACATCATAATAAGCCTTGCAAGAAAAAGACTAATGAGTTAGTCACGAGATGATGTATTACGGAACGAGTAAAGAGACTTGCCGGTAACGAGATTGAACTAGGTATAGAGATACCGACGATCGAATCTCGAGCAAGTAACATAGCAATGACAAAAGGAACAATTCATGTTGTTATGCGGTTTGACCGATAAAGATCTTCGTAGAATATGTAGGAGCCAATATGAGCATCCAGATTCCGCTATTGGTTATTGACCGGAGATGAGTCTCGGTCATGTCTACATAGTTCTCGAACCCGTAGGGTCCGCACGCTTAACGTTTGATGACGAACGATATTATGAGTTTATGAGTTTTGAAGTACCGAAGGAGTTCGGAGTCCCGGATGAGACCGGGGACATGACGAGGAGTCTCGAAATGGTCGAGACGTAAATATCGATACATTGGACGACTATATTCGGACATCGGAAAGGTTCCGAGTGATTCGAATATTTTTCGGAGTATATGGGCCTTATTGGGCCATACGGGAATAGAGGAGAAAGGCCAAAAGGAAGGAGGCGCACGCCCCCCCTCTGGTCCGAATTGGACAAGGGGTGCAGCCCCCTTTTTCTTCTGCCTATCCACCTCTTTCCTTCTCTCCTACTCCGGAAAGGAAAGGGGAATCCTACTAGGACTTCGGAGTCCTAGTAGGACTCCCCACACTTGGCGCACCCCCTCTAGGGCCGGCCTCTCCCTTGCTCCTTTATATACGGGGGCAGGGGGGCACCCTAGGACACACAAGTTGAATTGTTTTAGCCGTTTGCGGTGCCCCCCTCCATAGTAACACACCTCGGTCATACCGTTGCAGTGCTTAGGCGAAGCCCTGCGCCGGTAGATACATCATATCCGTCACCACGCCGTCGTGCTGACGAAACTCTCCCGTGAAGCTCAACTGGATCAAGAGCTCGTGGGACGTCTTCAAGCTGAACGTGTGCTGAACGCGGAGGTGCCGTACGTTTGGTGCTTGATCCTTTGGATCGCAAAGAAGTTCGACTACATCAACCGCGTCACTTGACGCTTCCGCTCCCGGTCTACGAGGGTACGTAGACACACTCTTCCCCTCGTTGCTATACATATGGTAGATAGATGTTGCGTGATCGTAGGAAAATTTTAAAATACTATGTTCCCCAACAGCTGGGATTTAGCAGGTCTAGGTTAGAGGCTTAAGGGAGATTAGTGGACATGACTTTATGCACTGAGGGCCAAGATCACAGTGCAAAGCAAAAATCATGCCAAAACTGGCCATGCACACCAGGTGCTCGACAGAATGCCATGGGTATGAGGGCATCTCTTCTGGTGGCCAAATCTCCATATCAGGGTCTCTTTAGGTGAATGTGATGATGGCAAAGCTAGTTCGGCAAAACCAGAAACTTGCTAGTGCAAGTTTTGCAAATCTTCAGTTTTGGACAGGAAATGAAAGGCATGGTTTTATGAATCAAAATTCTTCCAATGGGTCCACTCTTCTGGACTTAAGGGTTTGGTAGTTTTTACTACAAGTAGGAAAAATCCTGAGGTCATTAGAGGAATCTAAAATAGGGTTGCAGTGCAAAATACCAAACTGGACCAGAATGGAAATGAGGTTGATTCACTCAAATTTTCCAAGGGACCTAAATGGGTTATTGCAAAAAGTTGAATAACATACTCCTATGAACATCCCATAATTTTGGTGGAAGTATTAAAGAAATATTTAATGGGGTTGTAGTTCAAACTTGCCCACTGGACCAGATTTGAAATCTTGGTGTGCAGCTCCAAATATTAAATGAATGAACTATATTCCTGCATAAAAGTGATCTAACAACATCACATGACATCTCCAAATTTTGGTTGGAATTTTAGATAAACCTGTCAAAGGGTTGTAGTTCAATTTGGGGCCTTTTCTTAAGGGGAAACCATTTTTAGAGTGAAGGAGATTAGGGAGAAAATTATATAATTAATTTTTATTGATAACAGAAAAGTTTCATTAAGAGAGCAAGAGAGTCTAACAATAATTGGAAGGTCTTCTGTTGAGGCAAAAACTCCAACATAAACGGAAAAGAAGGTCCTGAAATCAAAAGGAGAATCTAGCAAGTGAAAAATTTAAATTTCCTGGCAAAATTTTAATTAATAAAACATGGTTAAATTTTTGGGGTGTTACAATGTCGTCAACGACAGCTGGGTCCACGGCCACAACCTAGTTTTTTTGTGATTTGCCAAGTAAGTCGCTTTGTCAGGCCTGTTGGGCTGCAAATCTTTCAAGACGAGGCAAGTTGCATTCGGCTGGCCGAGAAAATGGCCTATCAGGAATGAGAAATGGGATGTACATTTTTAAAACACATCAAACCGGCAATTAGTTTCAAATTTCTTTTTTTTCATTTCGAGATGTTAAATTGCATTGATTTTTATGCATGGACAATTTGTTGGATTTTATATTGATATACATTTATTTTTAAAATCAGTTTGAATGTGACTTAAAATTTCGGGATTAAAAACAGTTCGGACCGCACCGAAATATGCAAAATTTCGTATATTTTTTTAACCATGGCCACAATATGGGCTGTAATGCTAACAAAAAGAATATGGGCTCCAAAAAAATGAATTCTCCCCCTGCTAGTTGGGACCGACCGTGGTGGGTGGCTGACTTGTGGGCCTACTAAGTTGACAGGGATGGAGTGCTTTGTCAACTTAGTTAATATGAACGATTATAGCTCCAGTGACGGTATGATGTCCATCCAACGGCCGTAGTGCTTCTTCAACCTCTGGTCTTCTTGCTCTAGCCACCCAAAGTAGTGTTGGTCGTGTCGCATGCTCCTGCCTCCCGTCGCCGGCTGTGCTGCCGTTGAGGCCTCACCGCCCACTACTATTCCCAACGCTGGCCAGGCCCTGCGGCGACGGTAGCCTCACACCGCAGCCAAACCAGTGAACCCTCGTACTTCTCTCCACGTGGGCTTCAACTACCGCGTCTTCCCCTGCTCCACGTCGTCCCCTTCGTAGGCCTCGCGGTCGTCCACTGCCCTAGGGCTCTTGGCGCGGCGTGGTCAACGTGGTCAAGGAACGACTTCCATTGGAAGAGTATTGTACGTGGAGAGGCTGGCAGCTGGGTCCATGGCCGCAGCAAGGAAGTGCCTCCTTATTATGCGCAAAATAATTATTCCTCCCCCTGACAGCAGGGACCGACCAGACGGGCCACTGTATTTCACGAAAAAAATGTTTCCCCCTGACTGCTGGGAACCACCAGCTACATCTTCGCACGCAAGGAAGTGCGTCCAGGCAAAAAACAATTTGCCCCCCTGACTGCTGGGACCCACCAGCTACATCTTCGCAGGCAAGGAACCCGCATGGTCGAAGCGTACATAGTGTTGTCATTCTGGTCGCGAATGTGTACGTACATATTGGACGCTGTAGAGGCGCCCACGTAGCATGTACATGTACGTACAGCAGCCAGTGTGCAAGAAAGAAAATACGGCCACGTACATACATACGGGCAGGGTCTCGAACGCCTACTCGCGCATACGTACGGCCAGGGCTCGTGTACATGGCTGGGTCGGAATGGAGAAACAACGTCATCGTCGTGTTCATGGGGAGCCAACTGGCTAGGTCGGAACAGAATGCGTCGTCGTGTTCATCGGGAGGGCTTGGACGGAACAACCGCTAGAGACGAGGCCTAGCATACCGCAGAACAGAGGAAACGACCTTGTGTTCGACCGACCACGTTTTAAACGGGATCCTGTTCATCAGGAGGGGTCTGGCGTACCGCAAAATGGAGGAAACGGACCTCCTACGGTCGAAACGGGGGTCCTGTAGATCGGGTGGGGTGTGGCATACCGCAAAATGGAGGAAACGGATTTATGTTGGAGCGCTACGGTCGAAACAGGGGTCCTCTTCATCGGGAGGGGTGTGGCGTACCGCAAAACAGAGGAAACGGACTTGTGTTGGAGCGCTACGGTCGAAACGGGGGTCCTGTTCATCGGGAGGGGTGTGGTGTACCGCAGAATGGGACTCCACGGGATACTGTTCATCACCACCGTCGACCCCCTCAAGCCTCCACGGGCTACTGTTCATCCATTGTCGACCTCCTCCAGCCTCCACCTGCGATTGTTCAGCCTCCACCGCGCGCTACTCCTGCGGCTACTATTCAACCAGCCCTCTCCACGGGCTCCTGTTCAACCACCCCCACGGCCTACTGTTCATCCAGCCCTCCATCGTCTACTGTTCTTCCAGCCCTCCATGGGGGTGTCCTGTTCATGCAGCCCTCCATAGGGTCCTGTTCATGCAGCCCCAACCGGCTCGATCGAACGGGTTCCTGTTCATGCAAAGGCAACACCACGGGGTCATGTTCAGCCACCCCCACTGGGAACTGTTCATCCAACCCCCTCCCCCAACAACGCTCACTGTTCATGTAGAGGCAGCATCTATCGGCTTTAGTTAGCAGCAGTAGCGAAGGAATCACTCGATCGGGTTCAGTTAACAGCCATCCATCGATCGCTCGGGTTCAGTAACGCGTAGCCTGCAGTGCAATCGCTCAGGTTCAGTTAGTGCCCAACGCCTCGCTCGGGTTCAGTTAGAGCCCAACGCCTCGCAACCACGCGCGTGTGTGTACGAGAGAAACACGCATCGCTCGGCCCCGACCACCCACCGTAACCGAGATCACCCCGATTGTGGGGACCCCGACTTAGAAGTCGAGATCACCGAATGCACGTGTACAGTGATCCCAGAGATCAATGCTCACTGAACACACAGAAGTTGAATAACAAGAGTCTTACATCCATACATATCGTCTTACACAAATTAAGGCCATTATGGCCAAGTCTTACATAGATAAAGCCTCACGGGATGAATAGCAAATAACTCAAATAGCGGAAGTCTTCGATGATAGGTAGAACCCATGCCATCTGCCTTAACCCTACAGGCATTCTGACTGAGATAGCGTCCTAGTTTGCTTGATCATCTGCAAATCTTTCAAGACGAGGCAAGTTGCATTCGGCTGGCCGAGAAAATGGCCTATCAGGAATGAGAAATGGGATGTACATTTTTAAAACACATCAAACCGGCAATTAGTTTCAAATTTCTTTTTTTTTCATTTTGAGATGTTAAATTGCATTGATTTTTATGCATGGACAATTTGTTGGATTTTATATTGATATACATTTATTTTTAAAATCAGTTTGAATGTGACTTAAAATTTCGGGATTAAAAACAGTTCGGACCGCACCGAAATATGCAAAATTTCGTATATTTTTTTAACCATGGCCACAATATGGGCTGTAATGCTAACAAAAAGAATATGGGCTCCAAAAAAATGAATTCTCCCCCTGCTAGTTGGGACCGACCTTGGTGGGTGGCTGACTTGTGGGCCTACTAAGTTGACAGGGACGGAGTGCTTTGTCAACTTAGTTAATATGAACGATTATAGCTCCAGTGACGGTACGATGTCCATCCAACGGCCGTAGTGCTTCTTCAACCTCTGGTCTTCTTGCTCTAGCCACCCAAAGTAGTGTTGGTCGTGTCGCATGCTCCTGCCTCCCGTCGCCGGCTGTGCTGCCGTTGAGGCCTCACCGCCCACTACTATTCCCAACGCTGGCCAGGCCCTGCGGCGACGGTAGCCTCACACCGCAGCCAAACCAGTGAACCCTCGTACTTCTCTCCACGTGGGCTTCAACTACCGCGTCTTCCCCTGCTCCACGTCGTCCCCTTCGTAGGCCTCGCGGTCGTCCACTGCCCTGGTGCTCTTGGCGCGGCATAGTCAACGTGGTCAAGGAACGACTTCCATTGGAAGAGTATTGTACGTGGAGATGCTGGCAGCTGGGTCCACGGCCGCAGCAAGGAAGTGCCTCCTTATTATGTGCAAAATAATTATTCCTCCCCCTGACAGCAGGGACCCACCAGACGGGCCACTGTATTTCACGAAAAAAATGTTTCCCCCTGACTGCTGGGAACCACCAGCTACATCTTCGCACGCAAGGAAGTGCGTCCAGGCAAAAAACAATTTGCCCCCCTGACTGCTGGGACCCACCAGCTACATCTTCGCAGGCAAGGAACCCGCATGGTCGAAGCGTACATAGTGTTGTCATTCTGGTCGCGAATGTGTACGTACATATTGGACGATGTAGAGGCGCCCACGTAGCATGTACATGTACGTACAGCAGCCAGTGTGCAAGAAAGAAAATACGGCCACGTACATACATACGGGCAGGGTCTCGAACACCTACTCGCGCATACGTACGGCCAGGGCTCGTGTACATGGCTGGGTTGGAACGGAGAAACAACGTCGTCGTCGTGTTCATGGGGAGCCAACTGGCTAGGTCGGAACAGAATGCGTCGTCGTGTTCATCGGGAGGGCTTGGACGGAACAACCGCTAGAGACGAGGCCTAGCATACCGCAGAACAGAGGAAACGACCTTGTGTTCGACCGACCACGTTTTAAACGGGATCCTGTTCATCAGGAGGGGTCTGGCGTACCGCAAAATGGAGGAAACGGACCTCCTACGGTCGAAACGGGGGTCCTGTAGATCGGGTGGGGTGTGGCATACCGCAAAATGGAGGAAACGGATTTATGTTGGAGCGCTACGGTCGAAACAGGGGTCCTCTTCATCGGGAGGGGTGTGGCGTACCGCAAAACAGAGGAAACGGACTTGTGTTGGAGCGCTACGGTCGAAACGGGGGTCCTGTTCATCGGGAGGGGTGTGGCGTACCGCAGAATGGGACTCCACGGGATACTGTTCATCACCACCGTCGACCCCCTCAAGCCTCCACGGGCTACTGTTCATCCACTGTCGACCTCCTCCAGCCTCCACCTGCGATTGTTCAGCCTCCACCGCGCGCTACTCCTGCGGCTACTATTCAACCAGCCCTCTCCACGGGCTCATGTTCAACCACCCCCACGGCCTACTGTTCATCCAGCCCTCCATCGTCTACTGTTCTTCCAGCCCTCCATGGGGGTGTCCTGTTCATGCAGCCCTCCACAGGGTCCTGTTCATGCAGCCCCAACCGGCTCGATCGAACGGGTTCCTGTTCATGCAAAGGCAACACCACGGGGTCATGTTCAGCCACCCCCACTGGGAACTGTTCATCCAACCCCCTCCCCCAACAACGCTCACTGTTCATGTAGAGGCAGCATCGATCAGCTTTAGTTAGCAGCAGTAGCGAAGGAATCACTCGATCGGGTTCAGTTAACAGCCATCCATCGATCGCTCGGGTTCAGTAACGCGTAGCCTGCAGTGCAATCGCTCAGGTTCAGTTAGTGCCCAACACCTCGCTCGGGTTCCGTTAGAGCCCAACGCCTCGCAACCACGCGCGTGTGTGTACGAGAGAAACACGCATCGCTCGGCCCCGACCACCCACCGTAACCGAGATCACCCCAATTGTGGGGACCCCGACTTAGAAGTCGAGATCACCGAATGCACGTGTACAGTGATCCCAGAGATCAATGCTCACTGAACACACAGAAGTTGAATAACAAGAGTCTTACATCCATACATATCGTCTTACACAAATTAAGGCCATTATGGCCAAGTCTTACATAGATAAAGCCTCACGGGATGAATAGCAAATAACTCAAATAGAGGAAGTCTTCGATGATAGGTAGAACCCATGCCATCTGCCTTAACCCTACAGGCATTCTGACCGAGATAGCGTCCTAGTTTGCTTGATCGTCTGCAAAGAACTCTTCCTCATATTCCTGTTCCTCCATGCCTGGCCAATTAAATAACCAGTGGCAAGCCAATGAGTACTTTGAATGTACTCGCAAGCAACCCATGATGTGGTTCAAAGTAACAATGTAATTAAACAATACCGAGCCATCTAGCAACGGGCTAGAATAAATATTCTACCATCAATTTTATGCATCAATAAACTCGTGCAACCTTGAAGACAGGTTACCGATATCATCATGAATATGATTCATCTCATCAAGTCAAGTCACCACCTTGACTCATCATATACTCACACAAGGTTTCGCAAACATTGGACGTAGCCCAAGAGCGGTTACCCAACTGTCCTTGACTGTGGACACGGCTATTCGAATAGTTTTACACTCTGCAGAGGTTGTACACTTTACCCACAAGATCCGGGAAGCTTTCGTGTCACCCACGATCCCGCAGTACCTCAAGTACCCGGGGGAAGCACCCGGTCATCACCTTTCCTTAGATGACACTAACATAGAGTCCACTCGTTGGTACACGGCCCTCGAGTAGAAACAATAGATCATGGGACTTGCCCAAATTTTAATGTCACGCGTACCCGAAGGGACCAACGATGTGTCCGGTGCCCTGTGAAAACAGTCATGGTCGTCTATCCAAGCACGACCCCGTCCCGGAAAAGACCTCAAGTCTTCCCGTCACTAGTAGTGCGGGCACCATGCTAGTATCGGCCTAAGTAATCAATAACGCCCCGTCCCATAAGGGGTAGAGTGGTTGCACATGTATGGTTGGGATAACGGTCGCAACTTAAACCAATCCGTTTGAAAAACACACACTTGTCTCGGTACACAACTTCGTCATCAAGTGGTTACCCAACTCATCATCTCCCCCGGGCATGAATGGCACCCGACGGGGTTTTATGCAAAGATTTAAACCACGAAGGTTCATGCCACACATGCATCACTAAGCATCACTACTAACTATTTGCATGACATCTAGCACATAGCAAGATCAAGATCAAGGCATGCATCATGTGGTGGTTCAACTAGGTCACCATCGTAATGCTATCATCATGCATCGGAAACAAACGGGTTCCGAAGAACAAGTGTATCATGGTCAAAGGGCTGCTTGCATGGATTGGCTTGGTCTTCAAAGTCTTCAAATCCTTCTCCTTCTCCTTCTTCAACAACTTCGTCAAATACGGTATCTATACGTCGCAAAATAACAACGGGAAAATAAGACCACAATGAAAACAGAAATATCAAAGTACTCAGAAAAATGTCAACTTATTTTTGTTAAATACTAGAGGGAAAACTAAGGTGGAGGAAATTCTTAGTTGGAGTTTTGGAGTGACATAATGGAATCTAAGGATTTTTGAACAGGAGTTTTATTGCTCAAATTTGAATTTAAATTTGAACAGAACAGAAAAGTTTCATGGACATGTGTGAAAGTGACACCATTAAATAGGTTGGAATATACAAGAATTTAGGAGTTGGAATTATTTCATTTGGACTAATATTCATTTCTGTAAAATTAATTGAATTAATTACAGAAAGAATAAAAAGGAATGGCCCTGTGCCATTGGGCCAGAGCGGCCACAGTGCACGACCCAGGGCATCCAGCCCAGCCGCTCGGGCGCCAGCGCGCGCATGTCAGGGTTTTAAACATGACGGGCGGGGCCCAGCGGTCAGCGGCAGTGAGAGGAGAGAGGGAGCGGTGAGGATGACAGGCGGGGCCCGCCTGTCGTCTTCAACCTCTCGGCCCCGGCGACGGCGAGCTCACCGGCGTCGATTCCGGCCACGGCGAAGGCAACGGACGGCAGGGACGGGTTCAGCGATGAGTCGCGGAGGTAGTGGTGGTGGTGCGGCTCGCCGGGGAGGTCGGGTTCGTCGGCGGCGAGGTGGGACGGCGGAGGAGCTTCGGGAGGTCGTCGCTCCGGCCGATTCCGACTGCTACAGAGAGGGGAAAACGAGGGGGAAGTATCAATGGTGTGTGGTGGTTCCAAATCGGGCAAAAGGAAGGGCGGAGGAGGCCTGTACTGCGAGATCGCCGGCTGCCCGACGCGGCGGAGCTCCGGTCGATCACGAGCACTGGGGCTCTTCGGGGATGAACTAGCGGTGCCGGAGGACTAAAGGGGATGTGGTGAGGCTGCTGGTGCTGAGTGGGGAGCTCGGGGG
>LR738714.1:189367747-189391951 GCA_902687465.1 Secale cereale
GGGGGGGGGGCTTATATAGCCGCGCCCACGGTCCACCGTGGACTCGTGCGCCGGCGAGGTTGCAGGCGAGGCCAGAGGCTGTTCTGGTGCCTGTGATCGAGCCGGGGAGGATCGTGGACGTGTTCCACGCCTAGTTGAGGGGAGAGGAGGAGCGGGGAAGCTTCCAGACCGTGCGCGCGTGTGAGGCCGAGGAGTGGACGTTGCGGGCGGCCGGTGCGCGTGTGGAGACGGCCACTGAATGGCGAGAGAGGAGGGGGACAGCACCGGTGGAGGTCGCGTACGTCGAGGGGCGTTGGGAGGCGCGAGGGGAGGATTGGGCGAAGCTACAATGCGGGGGCGCACTGTAGCACGCTCTGGAGCGGCCTTATCGCATGCCATGGCATGCCATTGGCCCTTTGGGCGCGTCCACCGTGTCTGGGGGGTCCAGGTTGATGCAAGCACTACGGATGAGGCTTTGGATGCTCTGGAGATGCTGTGAGAGAGAAGAGAGGCTGGGGACTTGGTAGAAAATGGCTGTCCAGCAGGGTGAACTAGGGTTTTTACCCCCCCAATCATGGAGCTGGAGACATGGGAGAGTTACTGGAGGTACATAGTAACTTGATGAACCTGTGGTAAAAAGTTGAGGCCAAGGTAAATAGTAAAAGTGATCAAGATGGTAGTTTTGGTAAATAGGCAGAAGGTGTTTGATCAAGTTTTGATCAAGCAAATGATCTCCACTTGCCATGACACTTAACAGGATTGAATGTCATGTGAAAATAGGGTGTTTCACCAAATTTGGGCTCATTTGAAGAAACTAGCCAATGTAACTTTGGTGAACTCTAGAAATCAACAGAAATGGCTTCATCTTGTTTGAGTCAAGCTAATCATATCCCCTTGATGCACCACTTGGTGTAGTTTCATCATTTGGGGTATTGATCATGCCCACAAAGTTTGAAGCTCCAGGTAAAAAGTTGGTAATGTAAAGTTGTTCAAATTTGCATTTGAACATAAAGGGTTTTGGGGTATTCTGATCAAGTTGCTCTACTCCAAATCTTGTGCCATTTGGTATAGATGCCTTATTAGGCATTTCTAGCATGTGCACCAAGTTTGAGAGCATTTGAACAAGTTTGGCAATGTAAAGTTGCTCAAACTTCAAATATGGACAGAATGGTTATGAAGGGTTTTGATGATGTTTTCTTGCTTCCCAAGGCATGGGACTTGGCAAGATCATCATATATGCCATATGTGACATGATAGAATTTCCCTGGAATTTTTGGAGAATATTTCCTTTGTAAATATTTCAAAAGCTTGAAAAGGGGTTTAGAGGGATTAGCCCATTATTTTGAACATGACCAAGTGTTGAAACTCTTATATATGGACAATATATGTCCTATTAGTCTCCCTGAATTTTGGCAAATATTTTTGAAATACTTAAATAATTTTTCCCTATTAAAGACCATTTCTGGCCTCAAGAAAAGCTTTTAAAATAAAATAGGAAAATAACCTTTAAAATTATACTTTTGTGGTTTCTGGGAGTCCTATGACTACTAGGTCTCAAATGCACCTTTTGAAATAATTTTCTCACCCTAAATCAAGCACTTGCAGTGCAAATCTCAATTCAGGGGTTTTTGGAAAAACTAAATTTATAAAATACATTTTGGCCAAATTAATTTTGTAAAAAAAAGACTATATTGTTATATAACACTTGGCATGATCATTGGGTAGAAGTTTTGGGTGTGGAGATGAATTCTACCAGAGGTAATAGTTGACTTTAATGAGCACATGAAAAAGCATATGAAGAAAAACTCAATTCCAAATAAAAGGTAAATGATTGCCAAAAAATTTTGTTGGTCCAAATTTTCATGCTTCATTGATGCAAATAACATGTTACAAAATGCAGGGTGTGACAGACCTACCCCCCTTACAAGAATCTCGTCCCCGAGATTCCTAAACTAGGTCTTAAAAGAGATCGGGAAACTCGGATCTAAGATAGTCTTCACGTTCCCACGTTGCTTCTGCTTCCGTGTGGTTGCTCCAATGGACCTTGAAGTACTTGATGGTACGGCTTCGCGTCCGTCGTTCTGCTTCATCCAGAATGCGAATAGGCTTCTCGCGGTAAGTCAAATCAGGCTGCAGATCAATGGCTTGGTGATCGACATCCTTGTAGAGATTTGGCTTGTCCGGAACTTGGAGGCATTTCTGAAGTTGTGACACGTGGAACACGTTGTGCACATCGGACAGCTCAGATGGTAGTTCCAACTGGTAAGCCACTTCTCCTCGTTGGTCGGTGATCTTGAAAGGGCCAATGAACCTTGGCGCAAGTTTCCCCTTAATGTGGAAACGCTTGGTTCCCTTTAGAGGAGTTACTCGCAGGTACACATGATCTCCGACACGGAAGCTCATGTCTCGGCGTTGAGTGTCAGCATAACTCTTTTGCCTTGACTTGGCTGCCTTCAAAGGTTCTCTGACTAGTTGGACTTGCTCTTCTGCTTCGCGGAGAATATCCGGTCCAAAGACTAGTCCTTCTCCAGTCTCTGACCAGTGGAGGGGTGTGCGACATCTGCGTCCGTACAACGCCTCAAATTGTGCCATCTGAAGGCTCGACTGATAACTGTTGTTATAGTAGAACTCGGCAAAAAGGGAGACAATCTTCCCACTTGGCTCCATATGCCAAGACATAGGCTCGGAGCATGTCTTCGAGAATTTGATTTACTTGTTCTGTCTGACCTCCGGTCTGTGGGTGGAAAGCCGTGCTGAAGGATAACTTGGTTCCCAAGGCTTCTTGGAATCTTCTCCAGAACCTTGAAGTAAACTGGGTGCCTCGATCTGACACAATCTCCTTGGGGACGCCATGGAGGCTCACGATTCGGTTGATATAGAGAGTTGCCAACTGGTTGCCGGAATAGGTAGCCTTGACAGGAATGAAATGGGCCACCTTGGTCAAATGGTCGACTATGACCCAGATAGAGTCATGTCCTCTATTCGACCTTGGTAATCCAGTGATGAAGTCCATTCCGACTTTATCCCACTTCCACTCAGGAACCTTGAGTGGCTGAAGCAATCCAGCAGGTCGCTGATATTCAGCCTTGACCCTTTGGCACACATCACACTTTGCAACATAGGTTGCAATCTCTCTTTTCATCCCGTGCCACCAGAATCGTGCCTTCAAATCTTGATACATCTTGGTTCCTCCGGGATGGATGGAGTACGGAGTGTCGTGAGCTTCTTGCAGGATCAGGTTCTTCAGCTCCGTCTCGTTTGGTACGCAGATGCGGCCTTTGTACCAAACAATCCCGTGCTCGTCTTTAGAGAATCCTGGGACCTTGCCTAACTTCATCTTCTTCTTGATGCCTTCAATGCTTGCGTGTCCATCTTGTGCCTTCTTGACTTCGTCCATCAGGGTCGGTCTGACTTCCAAATGATCCAGAAATCCAGGGGTGACCAATTCCAAACTGAATTGTTCGAGCTCCTTAAACAAGGCTGGCTGCCTTTCTTGAATAATGGCATTCAAAGAGCACGCCTTCCTGCTTAAGGCATCGGCCACCACGTTCGCCTTCCCGGGGTGATATTGAACACTGAGGTCATAGTCTTTGATGAGTTCCAACCATCTTCGTTGCCTCATGTTCAATTCCTTCTGGGTGAAAATGTACTTCAGACTTTTGTGGTCTGTGTATATCTCACACCGTTTTCCTAGGAGGTAATGCCGCCATGTCTTCAAGGCATGAACCACTGCTGCTAACTCAAGATTGTGAGTAGCATAGTTCTCTTCATGAGGTCGTAGCTGCCTAGAAAGGTATGCTATGACTCGGCCTTCTTGCATCAGAACGCTTCCCAATCCGGTTCGATAGGCATCACAATATATCACGAACTCCTTGTGAATATCAGGTGTTGCCAGAACTGGGGTGGTGGTCAATCTCTTCTTGAGCTCTTGGAAGCTCTCTTCGCATTTTGGCGTCCACTCGAACTTCTTGTCCTTCTTGAGGAGCTGAGTCATTGGCCGTGCAATGCTAGAGAATCCTTCCACGAATTTGCGGTAATAGCCCGCAAGTCCGAGGAAGCTTCTGACTTCCTTGACAGTCGTTGGAGATTGCCATTGGGTCACAGCTTCGATCTTCGCGGGATCAACTGATAATCCTTCTTCGTTCAAGACACGACCTAAGAATCCAACTTTATGCAGCCAGAACTCGCACTTGCTGAATTTGGCATACAGTTGGTGCTCCCGAAGCTTGTCTAAGACCATCCTCAAATGTTGCTCATGTTCTTCCTCCATCTTCGAGAAGACAAGAATGTCATCGATGAAGACAACAACGAACTTGTCCAAATATTCCATGAAGACTTTATTCATGAGATATATGAAGTAAGGTGGGGCATTGGTTAACCCAAAGGACATGACCGTGCACTCGTACAGGCCATATCTGGTTACGAATGCCGTCTTCGGAATATCTTGGGGTCTAATCTTTAGCTGGTAGTACCCAGATCTAAGGTCGATCTTGGAGAACACCTTGGCTCCGCTGAGCTGATCAAACAGATCTTCGATCTTGGGAAGTGGATATTTGTTCTTGATTGTAACTTCATTGAGGGAGCGACAGTCAATGCATAAGCGGATGGTACCGTCCCTCTTTGCCACAAACAGAACAGGAGATGTAATGCCCCGTATGTAATACTTTCCCTTTTGGGCATATAATATATCTCTGGCTTCATCTATTCCATTCCGGGTTCTTTGTCTTTCGGGTTTTCGTCGTTTTGTTGTGTGCGTGTGTGGCATTCATTCATATCATGTAGTCATATGCACCACATTGCATTTGTGTTGTTGTTTGCATCCGGTCCAACGCATTCCTTCCGTTGACCGTTTCGTGTTCCGGAGCTCCCTCACGTGTCTGTGGCGTCCCGTAGGCCTACTTTGGTGTTTGGCCGTGTAACGTTACCGGTTTGGCGCGAGACTTGTCGTGTGTTGTTGTTTTTGTTTTTGTAACCCGCCTGTCAAATCTCGTCGCGTTTCGAGTCCGTTTGCTACCCCAACAATTATTCTCGTGGGCTCAAAGTGCCTCCACTTTGAGGCCCAAGACACCCCTCCAACAGCCCACCAACCACTCCTAGCCACTTCTATCATCTAGGCCATCCAATTCTGATCGTGTGGCTGAAAACCGCACTCCATTTGGATAACCCTAGCTTCTTGTGCCTATATATTTGTCCACTCCCCCAATTTTTGCCCCAAAACAAGGAAACCCTAGCCCCCACCTTCTCCTTCCTCCAGCCACCACCACCTCGCCGGAGAGTTCGCCGGAATATCGCCGGAGTTCGCCGGAGAACCTCCACCTCGCCGGAAACAACTCCCCTCCACCTCATCCTCTCCTCCGAGCCGTTCCACCTCAGATCCGGCCTCTTCCCGCACAGTCACCGGCCTCCTCTCGCACAGGAGCCTGCCGGCCGAAGCCTCAGCAGCCAGCATCGCGCCGCCGATCCCTTCGCTCGAGCAGTCAACGCCAGCCTTCGCCAGATCGGATCGGGCAGCGCCCGATCGATCCGATCCTTCGCAGCCCTCGCCACCGTGGCCCAGATGCCACTTCGCCGCACCGCCAGGCCAGCTCCCGCGTTGACTCCGGGCCACTCCAGCGCCGGGCCTTGCCCCGCGTCGAGCCACCCCTAGGCCCTGAGGCCCAGCTCCCGCATCGCCTCCCGTCTCCAGGCCACCACGCCCTTCGTCGCGACGGGCCGAGGCGCTCGCCTCCGAGCAGCGGCCTCCCTTCATCGCGTTCGCCAGGCCGCCTCCCACTTCGCCTCCCATTCTGCGGATCGGGCCGGGCCTCCACTCCAGCGCCCCACCTCCTCTCCGCCTGGGCCGCGCCGCCACCACTCGGGCCTCTCCAGCCGCAGCAGATCCTGGGCCAGATCCGCGGGCCGAGCCCGTTGACCTATTTGTTTTTGCAGATCTGAGGCAGTTTTCCCTCTAAGTCGCAGTTTTGTGTTCTCTGATGCAATATTCAAACTGTGATAACTTTTTGTGTGTTGATCCGTTTTGCGCAAATGACATGTCCAGACGTTCGTGGAGACTTGCTCTACGTTTCATTTCTTTGTGCCACGCATGTTTGAGATCATCTATGTGTTGTTATGTGTTGTTTTAGCTCGTTTATCCGAATGATGCTATGTGTTGCAAACTGCTGCTATGTGTTGTTTTATTGCCATCTTTGCATAGTGATATCTTTTAGCTCGTTTATCCGAATGATGCAAATGACATGTCCACGTGTTCGTCTTGCCATGCTCTACATGTTGAATGCTTAGACTTGCATGTTAGAATTAATCTTGACATGTTTATCTTCATTGCAAAGTGTCATGTGGCTGTGGTGTTGTTTTACTTGTTATGAGATGCCATCTTGTTGAGCTCATTGCTATCGTTGTGTTTAGGTCCATGATGCATGCTTGCATGTTTCGGAATCACCATCATGTGTACTTTGATGTGGTGCTTACCACTTGCCATGTTTAGTTTTGAGGAGACTTAAACTTGCTCTCAAAGATGCCATGATGAAACTGCTGTTTAACACTTAGTGAAATTTCACTAAGTCTGGAATCTGTAATTTCCAGATGCCATGTTTGCTTGTTGTTCTAGGACAATCCATGATAGTTTTGGGGTGACTCTTGATGATTCCTCGTAATATATATTGTTGGCTATCCATTCATGCTCTCACATGCTTATTTGAGTGGCTGTAGCATATTTAACTTTTGCTCCAAAGTTGCAATAAATTACTGCTGTCAGGATTTTGTTGTCAAGTTCAATATGTCCAAGCTTGTTGCTATTGATCCGTGGCTCCTTTGGGGTGCACCAATGGACTTAGTTGCTGTAGGATATGTCTAGTTTATGTTCATGCTCTTGGCCATGATGTTTGAGTGCTGTAGCTTATTTATCTAGTGCTCCGAAGTTGCTATGTTGCTGTAATTTTCAGCTTGTGCATATTTCTTGTTCCGGGCATAACTTTTAGCCCGTAGCTCCGATTGCAGCGAGTCTTATATGAAACTTGATTTATTTTCCGTGTAGATTCATAATATCCTATTGTTTTCATGTTTTGAAGTATTTTGCTTAAGTGCTATTTTCCGTGCTCCGTGTGCTCTCATAGTGCATCCATCATGCATCCATCATTTTTGTGTGCGCATTGCATCTTGTTGATTCGTGCCTTGTGTGATTGTATTGTTTAGAGCCGGAAGCTGAGACCGAGTACGAGTACGAGCACGAGGTTACTACCGAGCTTGAGCACGAGGACCCTTCTTACGATCCCAACGACAACTCTTCAGGCAAGATGACCGAACCCGGATACCATTACTATTTTTGCCTATTGCTAGAAGTCTCGATCTATAGTTTTGCCTCGATGCCCATGTTTTTCCTGTCAGCCTCCTACTTGTAACCATGACCATGTTTATCCACCCTACCTATGCAAACCGTTGAATGGCTAAGTACGCTTCGCTCAGCCCCTCTTATAGCATTGTTAGTTGCAGGTGAAGTTTGAAGATGCTTGCTTCATGTTGAAGTTTTGTTGGGTTATATCACACTATATAAATGCTTGAATGAAATCATCTATATATTGGCAAGGGTGGAAGGCTAAGCCTTTTGCTTGGTGATTTGTTCCACTCATGCCGTTAGGAACTGTATAAACCGGTGTTATGTTCCTTGATTATGCGTTCCTCACATGGTTGGGGTTTATGAGGCCCCCTCGATAAACCGCAAAGTGCTAAGTCTTTTCCAGCAAGTCCCAACATTGGTACTATTTTGCCTAATAACTAAATAAACTTGCATAGGGAGTAATTAACCCTCTTTCTTAATCAACAACCCGGGCCAGTGCTCCACATGAGTGTTGGTCCAAACTGGGGGTTACGCGGGGCCACCACGAGGAAACTCGAGGTTTGGTAAAAACCTGTGGGATCGCCCATCCGGTCGTGGCCTGAGACGAGATACGCGCGGCTACTATCAGGGTGTCGGCACGCCGGGAGGATTTGCTGGATTATCCTTACCTTAGTTCGGAGTATCTTGAGCACGGGATTCCGAGAATACTCGGGTCTTCCCACCTTGGAGTTGCGACTCCGCGGATCGTGGGCTTGTCATGGGCCAAGTTGGAACACCCCTGCAGGGTTATGAACTTTCGAAAGCCGTGCCCGCGGTTATGTGGTAGATGGGAGCTTGTTAATATCCGGTTGTAGATAACTTGACACCATGTTCCAATACACTACCAGCGTGTGTACCGTGACTGTCAATTTCCGAATAGGGATTCGGGAGTTGAACACGGTGGGGTTATGTTTGTTGAGCTTTAGCTAGGATCACTTCCTGATCATCTCTCGACCGAGGCACTTCTCTTCTCGCACTCTTTCACGTAAGCTAGTGCTCGTTGCTGCTGCAGACTCTTATTCTTTTCTTCAGCCTTATCCTCTCCCAAGGCTTAAATAGTCTTGTTACCCGGGAACGGGATTGCTGAGTCCTCTGTGGCTCACAGTTACTTCACCACACCAGATGCAGGTCCGGTGGTGAGCTATCCAGGTGATGGCACCGAGCTAGACTGGGAGTACGACGAGGAGCGTAGTCGATACTATGTTCGTTATCCGGATGATCAGTAGTGGAACTTCTACTAGGATTCGATCCGACCTGTGGATTTAAAGTACATTTGGTATCTTGTCATTTGGTTTTACCCTTAGAGGGCTGTGATGTTTTATGGAGTGATGATTTGGACATGTATTGTTTTTGTGTGACGTGGCGATTGTAAGCCAACTATTTTATGTTTTCCATCCCCATCGTTTACATGAGTTGTGCAAAGATACCAAACTTGCGATCATTCCAGCATGGGGTTATGTCTCTAAGTCGTGCCTCGACACGTAGGAGATATAGTCCCATCCTGGGCATTATAAGTTGGTATTCAGAGCCTTCTCCGACCTAGGAGCCCCCACTGATTGACCGAATCGTTGACGGTCGAGTCTAGGCACACACTGAAAAATATTTTGAGTCCTATATTTATATCGGAGAGTAGGATTTCTTTGCTACTCATCCCCTTTCTCTCTGGTGAGGACTCCTGACGACTACTCTTGCCTCTTCTACTTTCAAAAATTGCACCAAATTTTTTTTAGGAATCTCGCGAGTATTCTGGGATTGTTTCGATGTTCTTGTGACGAGAATATTGTTTTCGATGCCTCCTAACATTAGGGGTTGTGGCAGTGTCCCGGGGAGTTTAGCTTCGGGGTATTGTCGTCACAAGCATATCGCGGCAGTACTAAATACTTAAGACGGCCGACATCGAAAATATCTCCTATACGGTTAGTGGCAAGATAACCCCGACATCACCCAGTACTGGGGAGGTAGTTCGGGAGTATTGCCATAGCTTGGTATAGTGGATGCTTTTCGAGGTCCGAGGTAGACAGTTTCCGAGAAACACTGGTTATGTGTTGAAGGATGGATACAACTGGATGTAGGTTTAGAGTTGATTGCGCGGTGCTTCCCCTGTATCCCCAACACCTGATTGCATAACTGGAAACTTTCGGAAATTAATAGGTGGGTTTATCCGGTAGATCGTAGGCATTCTTCCAACGAATGCAGGTTAGCGTGTTCGGGGTTCTACATTGAGTGAAGTGGTTTTATGACCGACGTTCCGATCGGGAGTTGCATCTTAAAGGGTCCTTGGCTATGCTGATCCGGGGTTTGCAAAACCCTTTCGTAACGCGTTCATGAGCTTGCTGCACAAAGATGTCAGAACGAAGCTCCTATCTTGTGTTTGTTTCCATCTATACCTTGTTGTTTTTCTTATTTTACCTTTTGTCCCCTATGTGACTTCTCGTGAAGATTGATGTTATCATTAAACTGAGAATTTCATTCGTTCCTCTTGTTCGAATGATTTCATTCATTCCTATTGTTCGAATGATTATTGTGAAGACTTGTTGCAATTCATTCCATTGATTCAGCTTTATCTTCTTTCAATCAATTGCTGATTCGTGGTCATGTCTTTCAGGATGGCTCCGAAAAGGGTTCCCAACGCTAACCCAGAGGGTGAAGAGGTCCCAGACCGTCCTCCTTCCCCTCCTCCTCCGTCTGAGGCTTGGAGAGCGATTATGCAGACTACAAATCAGAACACCCAGTTGTTGATGCAGATGATGCATCAAATGCAAGCTAATCAAGCTAATCAGGGTGTTCCAGGGAATCAAGGCAACTTCTTCAACCAGCAGCACCATGCTACTCTCAACCAGTTCTTGGCCAATAATCCAAAAGCTTTCAGTTACTGTGTCGACCCTCTTGATGCTGAAGATTGGTTAACCGATATAAAGAAGCATTTTGAGTGTAGTAACATAAGAGAAGAGGACTATGTGAAGTTTGCAGCCTTCCAACTCAAAGACCAAGCAGCTGACTGGTGGCAGCAGTACAAAGACTCCAGACCAGGTCGTGTGATCTCTTGGGAGGATTTCTGCAAGGACTTTCGCTCTCACCACATTCCTACAAGTGTCATCGAGGGTATGCGTGAGCAATTTCGCAACCTGAAGCAGGGCTCTATGACAGTCTACCAGTATAATGTCAAGTTCCAAAACCTTGCCCGCTATGCTAAGCAAGACATTCCTGATGCCAAGAGCAAAATCTATCAGTTCCGCGGAGGTCTCAAAGATGAACTTCAACTTGCTCTCACCTTGTTCGAGCCCGATGAATTCGACAAATTCTATAACATGGCTTTGAAACAAGAGGCAGCTCAGCTCAAGATAGAGGCTTCTAAAAAGAGGATTCGAGATGCCGTTCACTCCTCCTCATCTTCTCAAGTGGCTGCGAAACAACAGAAATTTTGGCTTCCTCCTCCTCCAGTGATTCGAGCTCCCTACAACAACTCCAACAACAACAAGAACTCTAGTGGACGTGGTTTCTCCCACCCACCCAACCCGAGCAACCAGTCGAAGAACCAGTTTCAGTCTCAAGGCTCCAAGTCAAGTGGTTCTCATTTCCGTCCTCTCTTAGAAGTGACTTGCAACAAATGCACTCAGAAAGGTCACTATGCCAACAAGTGCCCCAACCCGAAGCGTCTTCCACCTCCTCCACCTGTGAGTTCAGCTATTGTCAAGCATAATCCAAAGTCTGCAAGGGTCAATCTGATGAATACAGCACAAGCGGAGAATTCTTCTGATGTGATTTTGGGTAACCTTCAAGTTAACTCCATCCCTGCTAAAGTTTTGTTTGATTCGGGTGCTTCATGCTCTTTCATGTCTCAACCATTTGCATCCAAGTACAATGTTGACATCGAAAGTTTGCCAAGGGAGTTATCAGTTGTTTCTTCGGGTAGATTGATGCATTCTCGTATATATGCTCCGGATTTCTCTATTCGCATGGGTGATTATCGATTTCTGGCCTCTCCGGTGGTTCTTGGTAATTTCGACATTGACCTCATCCTCGGGATGGATTGGCTTTCTCAGCATGATGCTCACATTGATTGTGCACAGAAGGAAGTCAAGATGACTCATCCTGATGAAGATGTGATTATCTTCGCCTCCAGGGATAACACTATCAGGCTTTTCTCTCTCAATGATAAGGGCGAAATTAATGCCATATCTCTAATTCCGGTGGTAAACGAATACGAAGACGTCTTTCCTGAAGAACTTCCAGGCATGCCTCCACACCGTCAGGTGGAATTCGTCATTGAACTCGAGCCGGGTACTGAGCCAGTATGCCGGCGTCCGTACAAGCTCTCTCCCAAAGAATTGAAGGAATTGAAGAAGCAGCTTGATGAACAGGAGCGTATGGGTCTCATCAGGCCTAGTACGTCTCCTTGGGGCTGTGGTGTCTTATTTGTCTAGAAGAAAGATGGCACAGAGCGCCTCTGCGTCGATTACCGGCCATTGAACAAGAAGACAATAAAGAACAAGTATCCGTTCCCCAACATCAACGAACTCTTCGAGCAGCTCAAAGGAGCTAAAGTGTTTTCTAAGCTTGACCTCCGAATGGGCTATCACCAAATTCGCATTCGCGAGAAAGACATTCCCAAGACTTCCTTCAGAACGAGCTACGGCTCATACGATTATACGGTCATGTCCTTTGGTCTCGCCAATGCTCCTCCTACCTTCTCGAGAATGATGCACTACATCTTCAACCCCTATACTGGCGAGTTTGTGCTTGTGTATCTGGATGATATTCTGGTGTTTTCCAAGAATGAAGAAGATCACGAAAAGCACTTACGTCTGGTTCTTGATCGACTCCGTGAGCATAAGTTCTAGGCCAAGTTCTCCAAGTGCGAATTTTGGCTCGATAAGGTCTTGTACGTGGGCCATATCATCTCAGCTGACGGTATTGCGGTAAATCCCGAGAAAGTTGAAGCAATTGTCAACTGGGAAGCTCCTCAGAACGTCAAGCAACTCCGCAGTTTTCTGGGTCTTGCCAGCTATTGCAGAAGGTTCGTTGAGAACTTCTCCAAGATTGCCAAGCCTCTTTCCAAATTGCTTCAGAAGAATGTCAAATACTTTTGGTCTCCAGAGTGTGAAGTGGCTTTTAAAACTCTCAAAGAAAAGCTCGTCTCTGCTCCAGTTCTTACTCCTCCAGATGAATCCAAGCCCTATGAAGTATTCTGTGATGCTTCTCTTCAAGGACTTGGTGGTGTGCTTATGCAAGACAAGAGAATTGTGGCATACACTTCTCGTCAGCTCAAGCCAAGTGAGAAGAACTATCCCACACATGATCTCGAGCTAGCAGCTGTGGTACATGCTCTGATTACGTGGAGACATCTGTTGTTGGGAAGAAAAGTCGACATCTTCACTGATCACAAGAGCTTGAAGTACATCTTCACACAGCCGAATCTGAACCTCCGCCAGACTCGTTGGGTTCAAATGATCCAAGAGTATGATCCAAGCATTGAATACACTCCTGACAAGGCGAATGTGATTGCAGATGCTTTGAGCAGAAAGGCATATTGCAACAGCCTTCTTATCAATCCGTTCCAGCCCGAGCTTTGTGAAGCTTTTAGGAAGCTCAACCTCCAAGTTGTTCCGCAGGGTTTTCTTGCAAATCTTCAAGTTGCTCCTACCTTGGAAGATCAGGTCCGTGAGGCCCAACTCAGTGATGCCATGGTGCAGAAGGTGAAACATGGTATTGCAAAGGGCATTCCGAAATACAAGTGCTATCGTGTTGATGAGAAAGATACCTTGTTCTTCGAGGACAGACTCGTTGTTCCCAAAGGTGATCTCAGGAAGCTCATAATGGAAGAAGCACATGATTCTCTCCTTTCCATTCATCCTGGCAGTTCCAAGATGTACCAAGATCTCAAGCAATCTTACTGGTGGAGACGCATGAAAAGGGAGATTGCCCAATTCGTGAATGAATGCGATGTTTGCAGAAGAGTGAAAGCAGAACATCAACGTCCAGCCGGTCTTCTCCAACCTGTTCCTATTCCTGAGTGGAAGTTCGACCACATTGAAATGGATTTCGTCACTGGCTTTCCTAAGTCCAAGAGAGGGAATGATTTTATCTTCGTGGTGATTGACAATCTTACCAAAGTCGCTCACTTCCTTCCAGTAAAAGAATCCATCAATGCAGCTCAATTGGCAGAGTTGTACACTTCCAGAATTGTGTCCTTACATGGCATTCCTCAAGTCATCTCCTCAGACCGTGGAAGTTTGTTCACTTCAAAGTTCTGGGACTCCTTTCAGTCCGCCATGGGCACTAAGATCAGGTTCAGCACTGCTTTTCACCCTCAGACTAGTGGTCAAGTCGAGAGAGTGAATCAGATTCTAGAAGACATGCTCAGAGCCTGTGTCATCTCTTTTGGCATGAAATGGGAAGACTGCCTTCCATTTGCCGAGTTCTCTTACAACAACAGCTTTCAAGCAAGTGCAGGCAAAGCTCCGTTTGAAATCCTCCATGGCAGAAAGTGTCGTACCCCTCTCAACTGGTCTGAAACAGGTGAGCGTCAACTTCTTGGCAATGACTTGATCTCAGAAGCCGAAGAGATGTGCAAAGTCATACGTGAGAATCTCAAGGCCGCTCAGTCGCGTCAGAATAGCTACTATGACGGCAAGCATCGTGATTTGGCCTTCAACATTGGTGATCATGTTTATCTCCGTGTTTCTCCGATGAAAGGCACCCAAAGATTCGGTATCAAAGGAAAGCTTGCTCCTAGATACGTCGGGCCTTTCAAGATCCTTGGCAAAAGAGGTGATCTAGCCTATCAACTTGAGCTCCCTCCCAACTTCGCCAATGTTCATGATGTGTTCCATGTGTCTCAACTCCGCAAATGCTTCAAGGCACCTGAATGCATGATTCCGTTTGAATAGATTGATCTTCAACAAGATTTGTCCTACCGAGAGCATCCCGTTGCTATTCTCGAAGAAACCGAGCGCAAGACCAGCAACAAGTCCATCAAATTCTTGAAAGTCAAGTGGTCACATCACACCGACCGAGAAGCTACGTGGGAACGAGAAGATCATCTTCGTTCCGAGTACCCTTCCTTTTTCCAGTCCTAGATCTCGGGACGAGATCTTTTTGTAGTAGAGGAGAGTTTGTAATGCCCCGGATGTAATACTTTCCCTTTTGGGCATATAATATATCTCTGGCTTCATCTATTCCATTCCGGGTTCTTTGTCTTTCTGGTTTTCGTCGTTTTGTTGTGTGCGTGTGTGGCATTCATTCATATCATGTAGTCATATGCATCGCATTGCATTTGTGTTGTTGTTTGCATCCGGTCCAACGCGTTCCTTCCGTTGTCCGTTTCGCGTTCCGGAGCTCCCTCACGTGTCCGTGGCGTCCCGTAGGCCTACTTTGGTGTTTGGCCGTGTAACGTTACCAGTTTGGCGCGAGACTTGTCGTGTGTTGTTGTTTTGGTTTGTGTAACCCACCTGTCAAATCTCGTCGCGTTTCGAGTCTGTTTGCTACCCCAACAGTTATTCTCGTGGGCTCAAAGTGCCTCCACTTTGAGGCCCAAGACACCCCTCCAACAGCCCACCAACCACTCCTAGCCACTTCTATCATCTAGGCCATCCAATTCTGATCGTGTGGCTGAAAACCGCACTCCATTTGGACCACCCTAGCTTCTTGTGCCTATATATTTGTCCACTCCCCCAATTTTTGCCCCCAAAGAAGGAAACCCTAGCCCCCACCTTCTCCTTCCTCCAGCCACCACCACCTCGCCGGAGAGTTCGCCGGAATATCGCCGGAGTTCGCCGGAGAACCTCCACCTCGCCGGAAACACCTCCCCTCCACCTCATCCTCTCCTCCGAGCCGTTCCACCTCAGATCCGGCCTCTTCCCGCACAGTCACCGGCCTCCTCTCGCACAGGAGCCTGCCGGCCGAAGCCTCCGCAGCCAGCATCGCGCCGCCGATCCCTTCGCTCGAGCAGTCAACGCCGGCCTTCGCCAGATCGGATCGGGCAGCGCCCGATCGATCCGATCCTTCGCAGGCCCTCGCCACCGTGGCCCAGACGCCACTTCGCCGCACCGCCAGGCCAGCTCCCGCGTTGACTCCGGGCCACTCCAGCGCCGGGCCTTGCCCCGCGTCGAGCCGCCCCTGGGCCCAGAGGCCCAGCTCCCGCATCGCCTCCCGTCTCCAGGCCACCACGCCCTTCGCCGCGGTGGGCCGAGGCGCTCGCCTCCGAGCCGCGGCCTCCCTTCACCGCGTTCGCCAGGCCGCCTCCCACTTCGCCTCCCACTCCGCGGATCGGGCCGGGCCTCCACTCCAGCGCCCCACCACCTCTCCGCCTGGGCCGCGCCGCCGCCACTCGGGCCTCTCCAGCCGCAGCAGATCCCGGGCCAGATCCGCGGGCCGAGCCCGTCGACCTATTTGTTATTGCAGATCTGAGTTAGTTTTCCCTCTAAGTCCCAGTTTTGTGTTCTCTAATGCAATATTCAAACTGTGATAACTTTTTGTGTGTTGATCCGTTTTGCGCAAATGACATGTCCAGACGTTCCTGGAGACTTGCTCTACGTTTCATTTCTTTGTGCCATGCATGTTTGAGATCATATAGATGCTTATTTTTTTTGTTGCAAGAGTGCATCCCGTTACAAACTGCTGCTATGTGTTGTTTTATTGCCATCTTTGCATAGTGATATCTTTTAGCCCGTTTATCTGAATGATGCAAATGACATGTCCACGTGTTCGTCTTGCCATGCTCTACATGTTGAATGCTTAGACTTGCATGTTAGAATTAATTTTGCCATGTTTATCTTCGTTGCAAAGTGCCATGTGGCTGTGATGTTGTTTAACTTGTTATGAGATGCCATCTTGTTGAGCTCATTGCTATCGTTGTGTTTAGGTCCACGATGCATGCTTGTATGTTTCGGAATCACCATCATGTGTACTTTGATGTGGTGCTTACCACTTGCCATGTTTAGTTTTGAGGAGACTTAAACTTGCTCTCAAAGATGCCATGATGAAACTGCTGTTTAACACTTAGTGAAATTTCACTAAGTCTGGAATCTGTAATTTCCAGATGCCATGCTTGCTTGTTGTTCTAGGACAATCCATGATAGTTTTGGGGTGACTGTTGATGATTCCTTGTAGTATATATATTGTTGGCTATCCATTCATGCTCTCACATGCTTATTTGAGTGGCTGTAGCTTATTTAACTTTTGCTCCAAAGTTGCAATAAATTACTGCTGTCAGGATTTTGTTGTCAAGTTCAATATGTCCAAGCTTGTAGCTATTGATCCGTGGCTCCTTCGGGGGTGCACCAATGGACTTAGTTGCTGTAGGATATGTCTAGTTTATGTTCATGCTCTTTGCCATGATGTTTGAGTGTTGTAGCTTATTTATCTAGTGCTCCGAAGTTGCTATGTTGCTGTAATTTTCAGCTTGTGCATATTTCTTGTTCCGGGCGTAACTTTTAGCCCGTAGCTCGGATTGCAGCGAGTCTTATATGAAACTTGATTGATTTTCCGTGTAGATTCATAATATCCTATTGTTGTCATGTTTTGAAGTATTTTGCCTGAGTGCTATTTTCCGTGCTCCGTGTGCTCTCATAGTGCATCCATCATGCATCCATCATTTTTGTGTGCGCATTGCATCTTGTTGATTCGTGCCTTGTGTGATTGTATTGTTTAGAGCCGGAAGCTGAGACCGACTACGAGTACGAGCACGAGGTTACTACCGAGCTTGAGCACGAGGACCCTTCTTACGATCCCAACGACAACTCTTCAGGCAAGATGACCGAACCCGGATACCATTACTATTTTTGCCTATTGCTAGAAGTCTCGATATATAGTTTTGCCTCGATGCCCATGTTTTTCCCGTCAGCCTCCTACTTGTAACCATGACCATGTTTAACCAACCTACCTATGCGAACCGTTGAATTGCTAAGTACGCTTCGCTCAGCCCCTCTTATAGCATTGTTAGTTGCAGGTGAAGTTTGAAGATGCTTGCTTCATGTTGAAGTTTTGTTGGGTTATATCACACTATATAAATGCTTGAATGAAATCATCTATATATTGGCAAGGGTGGAAGGCTAAGCCTTTTGCTTGGTGATTTGTTCCACTCATGCCGTTAGGAACAGTATAAACCGGTGTTATGTTCCTCGATTATGCGTTCCTCACACGGTTGGGGTTTATGGGGCCCCCTCGATAAACCGCAAAGTGCTAAGTGTTTTCCAGCAAGTCCCAACATTGGTACTATTTTTCCTAATAACTAAATAAACTTGCATAGGGAGTAATTAACCCTCTTTCTTAATCAACAACCCGGGCCAGTGCTCCACATGAGTGTTGGTCCAAACTGGGGGTTACGTGGGGCCACCACGAGGAAACTCGAGGTTTGGTAAAAACCTATGGGATCGCCCATCCGGTCGTGGCCTGAGACGAGATACGCGCGGCTACTATCAGGGTGTCGGCACACCCGGAGGATTTGCTGGATTATCCTTACCTTAGTTCGGAGTATCTTGAGCACGGGATTCCGAGAATACTCGGGTCTTCCCACCTTGGAGTTGCGACTCCAAGGATCGTGGGCTTGTAATGGGCCAAGTTGGAACACCCCTGCAGGGTTATGAACTTTCGAAAGCCATGCCCGCGGTCATGTGGTAGATGGGAGCTTGTTAATATCCAGTTGTAGATAACTTGACACCATGTTCCAATACACTACCAGCGTGTGTACCGTGACTGTCAATTTCCGAATAGGGATTCGGGAGTTGAACACGGTGGGGTTATGTTTGTTGAGCTTTAGCTAGGATCACTTCGTGATCATCTCTCGACCGAGGCACTTCTCTTCTCGCACTCTTTCACGTAAGCTAGTGCTAGTTGCTGCTGCAGACTCTTATTCTTTTCTTCAGCCTTATCCTCTCCCAAGGCTTAAATAGTCTTGTTACCCGGGAACGGGATTGCTGAGTCCTCTGTGGCTCACAGTTACTTCACCACACCAGATGCAAGTCCGGTGGTGAGCTATCCAGGTGATGGCACCGAGCGAGACTGGGAGTACGACGAGGAGCGTAGTCGATACTATGTTCGTTATCCGGATGATCAGTAGTGGAACTTCTACTAGGATTCGATCTGACCTGTGGATTTAAATTATGTTTGGTATCTTGTCATTTTGTTTTACCCTTAGAGGGTTGTGATGTTTTATTGAGTGATGATTTGGACATGTATTGTTTTTGTGTGACGTGGCGATTGTAAGCCATCTATTTTATGTTTTCCATCCCCATCTTTTACATGAGTTGTGCAAAGATACCAAACTTGCGATCATTCCAGCATGGGGTTATGTCTCTAAGTCGTGCCTCGACACGTAGGAGATATAGTCCCATCCTGGGCATTATAGGAGGCACTCGGGCGGATAAATCCCTTCCTCAGCTGCTCTTCCAGCTGCTTCTTCAACTCGGCTAATTCTTCTGTCCCCATTCTATATGGCTTTTTATAGATGGGTCCTGGTCCGGGCACGAGCTCGATGATGAACTCAATGTCACAGTCAGGGGGCATTCCCGGTAGTTCATCCGGAAAGACATCAGGATACTCACATACCACCGGTACTTGCTCTAGCCCAACTTCAGACAGACAGTTGACTTGAGCGGCTTGAGTGGAAGAGGAATTGGAAGCAAACTTGACTTCGACTCCTTGGTCATTGGTCACAGTGACTGTCCGTTTGGCACAGTCTAACAAGCCTTGGTGCTTACTGAGCCAATCCATCCCTAAGATCACATCCAAGCCTTGCGATCTTAGGATGATAAGGTCTGCTAGGAAGTCTACACTGTTAATGGTAATGCTGACTCCTTTACAGCCTATCTTGGCTCTCATCTCTACTCCGGGGGTTTGTACCACCATAGGGTTATTCAGGGGTGTAGGGGTCATGCCACTTTTTAATGCAAATCTTTGAGTGACAAATGAATGCGTTGCTCCAGAATCAAACAAGACAGTTGCAGGTGCTGAGTTGACAAGGAACGTACCCAGCACGACGTCCGGGTCTTCCTGGGCTTCTTCAGCAGTGACGTGATTCACACGCCCCTTCCCATGGTTAGGCGGGTTGCGAGGTGCTGGGTTCCTTGGTGGCATCCCATGGACTTGTCCTTGGTTCTGCGCATTGGGGCGCGGGGCATCTAGCTTCTTCTTGGGGCACACCCTTGAGATGTGTCCGGACTGACCACATCCAAAGCAAGTGACTTGGTTTGGATTGTTGATCTTGTTGCCACCACTGGTATTGGGGTTGAAAGCTGGCCTTGGGTTGGCATACTGCTGAGGCTGATAGTTGGTGTGAGGTGCAGGAGCTCTTGGTTGCTGATAGGTGGGCTTGGCCGGGGCTGACTGCCACGGACGAGGCTTCTGGTTGCTGGAACTTCCCTTGCTGACCATCTTGCGCTTGCGAGTGTCTTCCAAAGCACGCCGCTTGTCGTCAAGCATAAGTGCTTTGTTCACCAGGTCAGGGAAGGTTGGGAAGTCGCACACGACAAGCGAATACTGCAGAGTCTGATTCAGGCCTTCCATGAAGCGCTCCCTTTTCGCAGCATCAGTGCTGACATCTTCAGGGGCATACCTTGACAGAATACTGAACTTCTGCATGTACTCCTTGACAGTGCCACTTCCTTGCTTCAGGGCTCGGAACTCTAGCTTTTTGATAGCCATGATTCTGGCAGGAATGTGGGCTTGGTGGAATTCTGCCTTGAAGTTGACCCAAGTGATGTCTTGTTCAGCATGCATGACCTTGAATCCATCCCACCAAGCTCTAGCAGTCCCCCCGAGGCAGTGGGCTGCATAAGCCACCTTCTCGCGGTCTTCGGTGCATCCGACTAGTTCCAGCAAGTCCTGAATGGTGCGGACCCAGTCGTCTGCATCCAGGGGTTCAGCAGTCTCGATGAAAGTTGGCGGTGCATGCTTCTTGAATTCTGCCAACGTGGAACGACCATTGCCATTCCCCGCCGGCTGGCGGTTGTTGGTGACAACTTGCGCAATCAACTGAAGGGCTACAGTGTTGGCTTGGCGTTCTCTCGGAAAGCTTAGAGAAGCTGAGCCATGTCCATGTTCGGAGGAGGTGGTGGTGGTGGAGCTTGGTCGTTGGTTTGGTCGTGGCCTGCCTCTGACTGAGCGGATGTTCCGGCTTCAGGCTGCTGGCTAGAGGTACCAGTACGAGTTACAACAGGCATCCTGTTGGAGCGGTAAAAGGTCTCATGACTTGGAAGAGGGAAAGCAAGATAGATGGGTGCCTAGTAAGGGGGTGGGTGTGACCCTAATCAAATCATGCAAGGGACGAAAGGCCAAACACATTCATTAAAATCCAAACGGGTGATGCAGTCGCTTACACATTCCCGAAGGAAGAATATGACATACATCCAAACACGACAAAAGCAAACACTAGGTGGTTTCATATGAACCATACAAGTACTCAACTGCGCATAGGGGTTACACGACCTATCCTACCGTAGAGGTCACAACTGGCATATCCGAGTAGTGAATAATGCCTAAGCGGCGGAATGCTCGGTCGCGTATTCCGGCTCTTCTGGGTCTTCCTCCTTGTCTTAATCTGTCTGGGCCCCCTTGTCACTTCAGGGTGTGGAGGAGTGGAGGAGTTGGATACGACGGTGCTTCGTCGGTGGTGCAGGGAAAATCTTGCGATATTCCCTTGCCGTCATCCGGCGTCGCCGAGGTGTTTCCTCATTCTTGGAGGATACATCTTCGGAGGGCCTTCCGCCTCGGTATGCGATGGTGGACTGTCCGGAAGGTGCTCCTTCCTTCTTGATCCTATTTTTCTTCTCTTGAGCTCGACGAAGAAGTGCCTTGGTCTTGTGAAGTTCTTCTCGAAGCTTCATTGATTCCGAGGCCAAGTCTTGTGCCAAGCTGTCGGCACATAGACTGAAGTAGGTCTGGAACCGAAGCGAGAGTCCTTCCTTCAGTGGAGGGGCTAGTGTGTTGCTTTCTTCTTCACCTTCCTTCCGGTAAGGCAAGAAGCGAGTTGTCATCTTGGCTGCCATCTCCGGAAGAAGCTCACGGAGGTGGGTTAGTGCCTTGACTGCAGCAGCCTCGACAGCAAGTGGTAGTGTTGCCATCTAGGGTCCCTCGAAGAACCAACTTGTGGGAGGATCGTTTGCCTTCACGATCACTTCCACGTGGTACTCCACCTCAGTGTCGCTAACCCAAGGCTCAAGGTAGGTGAGGATGGGCGCTCGGTGGAACTGACACTCCTGGAGGCTATCCTCGAGAAGCAAGGGAAACCCAGTGGTCAGGTGCTCTTCGGGTACAGCGGCCATCTACAAAGGTGGAATAGGAGGGGTTAATAAGCTGATGAAATCTCAGGTTTAGAAAAGAAGAGAGGTTCAGAAGGTTCTTTGAAAAAGGGGCTCATCTAACTAACTCCCATGCTAACAAAGGCTTCCTACAATCAGGATGGCTCTGATACCAGCTCTGTGGGGACACCGACTTAGAAGTCAAGATCACCGAATGCACGTGTACAGTGATCCCAGAGATCAATGCTCACTGAACACACAAAAGCTGAATAACAAGAGTCTTACATCCGTACATATCATCTTACACAAATTAAGGCCATTATGGCCAAGTCTTACATAGATAAAGCCTCACGGGCTGAATAGCAAATAACTCAAATAGCAAAAGTCTTCGATGATAGGTAGAACCCATGCCATCTGCCTTAACCCTACATGCATTCTGACTGGGATAGCGTCCTAGTTCGCATGATCGTCTCCAATGAACTCTTCCTCATATTCCTGTTCCTCCATGCCCGGCCAATTAAATAACCAGTGGCAAGCCAATGAGTACTTTGAATGTACTCGCAAGCAACCCATGATGTGGTTCAAAGTAACAATGTAATTAAACAATACTGAGCCATCTAGCAATGGGCTAGAATAAATATTCTACCATCAAGTTTATGCATCAATAAACTCGTGCAACCTTGAAGACAGGTTACCGATATCATCATGAATATGATTCATCTCATCAAGTCAAGTCACCACCTTGACTCATCATATACTAACACAAGGTTTCGCAAACATTGGACGTAACCCAAGAGCGGTTACCCAACTGTCCTTGACCGTGGACACGGCTATTCGAATAGTTTTACACTCTGTAGAGGTTGTACACTTTACCCACAAGATCCGGGAAGCTTTCGTGTCACCCACGATCCCGCAGTACCTCAAGTACCCGGGGGAAGCACCCGGTCATCACCTTTCCTTAGACGACACTAACATAGAGTCCACTATTGGTACACGGCCCTCGAGTACAAAGAATAGATCACGGGACTTGCCCAAATTTTAATGTCACGCGTACCCGAAGGGACCAACGGTGTGTCCGGTGCCCTATGAAAACAGTCATGGTCGTCTATCCAAGCACGACCCCATCCCGGAAAAGACCTCAAGTCTTCCCGTCACTAGTAGTGCGGGCACCATGCTAGTATCGGCCTAAGTAATCAATAACGCCCCGTCCCATAAGGGGTAGAGTGGTTGCACATGTATGGTTGGGATAACGGTCGCAACTTAAACCAATCCGTTTGAAAAACACACACTTGTCTCGGTACACCACTTCGTCATCAAGTGGTTACCCAACTCATCATCTCCCCCGGGCATGAATGGCACCCGACGGGGTTTTATGCAAAGATTTAAACCACGAAGGTTCATGCCACACATGCATCACTAAGCATCACTACTAACTATTTGCATGCCATCTAGCACATAGCAAGATCAAGATCAAGGCATGCATCATGTGGTGGTTCAACTAGGTCACCATCGTAATGCTATCATCATGCATCGGAAACAAACGGGTTCCGAAGAACAAGTGTATCATGGTCAAAGGGCTGCTTGCCTGGATTGGCTTGGTCTTCAAAGTCTTCAAATCCTTCTCCTTCTCCTTCTTCAACAACTTCATCAAATACGGTATCTATACGTCGCAAAATAACAACGGGAAAATAAGACCACAATGAAAACAGAAAAATAAAAGTACTCAGAAAAATGTCAACTTATTTTTGTTAAATACTAGAGGGAAAACTAAGGTGGAGGAAATTCTTAGTTGGAGTTTTGGAGTGACAGAATGGAATCTAAGGATTTTTTAACAGGAGTTTTATTGCTCAAATTTGAATTTAAATTTGAACAGAACAGAAAAGTTTCATGGACATGTGTGAAAGTGACACCATTAAATAGGTTGGAATATTACAAGAATTTAGGAGTTGGAATTATTTCATTTGGACTAATATTCATTTCTGTAAAATTAATTGAATTAATTACAGAAAGAATAAAAAGAAATGGCCCTGTGCCACTGGGCCAGAGCGGCCACAGTGCACGGCCCAGGGCATCCAGCCCAGCCGCTCGGGCGCCAGCGCGCGCATGTCAGGGTTTTAAACCTGACGGGCGGGGCCCAGCGGTCAGCGGCAGTGAGAGGAGAGAGGGAGCGGTGAGGATGACAGGCGGGGCCCGCCTGTCGTCTTCAACCTCTCGGCCACGGCGACGGCGAGCTCACCGGCGTCGATTCCGGCCACGGCGAAGGCAACGGAGGGCAGGGACGGGTTCAGCGACGAGTCGCAGAGGTAGTGGTGGTGGTGCGGCTCGCCGGGGAGGTCGGGTTCGTCGGCGGCGAGGTGGGACGGCGGAGGAGCTTCGGGAGGTCGTCGCTCCGGCCGATTCCGACTGCTACAGAGAGGAGAAAACGAGGGGGAAGTATCAGTGGTGTGTGGTGGTTCCAAATCAGGCAAAAGGAAGGGCGGAGGAGGCTTGTACTGCGAGATCGCCGGCTGCCCGACGCGGCGGAGCTCCGGTCGATCCCGAGCACTGGGGCTCTTCGGGGATGAACTAGCGGTGCCGGAGGACTAAAGGGGATGTGGTGAGGCTGCTGGTGCTGAGTGG
>LR738714.1:189391961-189504306 GCA_902687465.1 Secale cereale
GGGGGGGGGGGGGGGGGGGGGGGGGGGGCTTATATAGCCGCGCCCACGGTCCACCATGGACTCGTGCGCCGGCGAGGTGGCAGGCGAGGCCAGCGGCTGTTCTGGTGCCTGTGATCGAGCCGGGGAGGATCGTGGACGTGTTCCACGCCTAGTTGAGGGGAGAGGAGGAGCGGGGAAGCTTCCAGACTGTGCGCGCGTGTGAGGCCGAGGAGTGGACGTTGCGAGCGGCCGGTGCGCATGTGGAGACGGCCACTGGAGGGCGATAGAGGAGGGGACAGCACCGGTGGAGGTCGCCGACGTCGAGGGGCATTGGGAGGCGCGAGGGGAGAGCTCGAGGCTGTCGGCTGCGCTGGATTGGGCGAAGCTACAGTGCGGGGGCGCACTGTAGCGTGCTCTGGAGCGGCCTTATCGCATGCCATGGCATGCCATTGGCCCTCTGGGCGCGTCCACCGTGTCTGGGGGGTCCAGGGTGATGCAAGCACTACGGCTGAGGCTTTGGATGCTCTGGAGATGCTGTGAGAGAGAAGAGTGGCTGGGGACTTGGTAGAAAATGGCTGTCCAGCAGGGTGAACTAGGTTTTTTACCCCCCCCCCCCCCAATCATGGAGCTGGAGACATGGGAGAGTTACTGGAGGTAGATAGTAACTTGATGAACCTGTGGTAAAAAGTTGAGGCCAAGGTAAATAGTAAAAGTGATCAAGATGGTAGTTTTGGTAAATAGGCAGAAGGTGTTTGATCAAGTTTTGATCAAGCAAATGATCTCCACTTGCCATGACACTTAACAGGATTGAATGTCATGTGAAAATAGGGTGTTTCACCAAATTTGGGCTCATTTGAAGAAACTAGCCAATGTAACTTTGGTGAACCCTAGAAATTAATAGAAATGGCTTCATCTTGTTTGAGTCAAGCTAATCATCTCCCCTTGATGCACCACTTGGTGTAGTTTCATCATTTGGGGTATTGATCATGCCCACAAAGTTTGAAGCTCCAGGTAAAAAGTTGGTAATGTAAAGTTGTTCAAATTTGCATTTGAACAGAAAGGGTTTTGGGGTATTCTGATCAAGTTGCTCTACTCCAAATCTTGTGCCATTTGGTATAGATGCCTTATTAGGCTTTTCTAGCATGTGCACCAAGTTTGAGAGCATTTGAACAAGTTTGGCAATGTAAAGTTGCTCAAACTTCAAATATGGACAGAATGGTTATGAAGGGTTTTGATGATGTTTTCTTGCTTCCCAAGGCATGGGACTTGGCAAGATCATCATATATGCCATATGTGACATGATAGAATTTCCTTGGAATTTTTGGAGAATATTTCCTTTGTAAATATTTCAAAAGCTTGAAATATCCAGAAAGGGGTTTAGAGGGATTAGCCCATTATTTTGAACATGACCAAGGGTTGAAACTCTTATATATGGACAATATATGTCCTATGAGTCTCCCTGAATTTTGGCAAATATTTTTGAAATACTTAAATAATTTTTCCCTATTAAAGACCATTTCTGGCCTCAAGAAAAGCTTTTAAAATAAAATAGGAAAATAGCCTTTAAAATTATACTTTTGTGGTTTCTGGGAGTCCTATGACTACTAGGTCTCAAATGCACCTTTTGAAATAATTTTCTCACCCTAAATCAAGCACTTGCAGTGCAAATCTCAATTCAGGGGTTTTTGGAAAAACTAAATTTATAAAATACATTTTGGCCAAATTAATTTTGTAAAAAAAAGACTATATTGTTATATAACACTTGGCATGATCATTGGGCAGAAGTTTTGGGTGTGGAGATGAATTCTACCAGAGGTAATAGTTGACTTTAATGAGCACATGAAAAAGCATATGAAGAAAAACTCAATTCGAAATAAAAGGTAAATGATTGCCAAAAAAATTTGTTGGTCAAAATTTTCATGCTTCATTGATGCAAATAACATGTTACAAAATGCAGGGTGTGACAGACCTACCCCCCTTACAAGAATCTCGTCCTCGAGATTCCTAAACTAGGTCTTAAAAGTGATCGGGAAACTCGGATCTAAGATAGTCTTCACATTACCAGGTTGCTTCTGCTTCCGTGTGGTTGCTCCACTGGACCTTGAAGTACTTGATGGTACGGCTTTGCGTCCGTCGTTCTGCTTCATCTAGAATGCGAATATGCTTCCCGCGGTAAGTCAAATCAGGCTGCAGATCAATGGCTTGGTGATCGACATCCTTGTAGAGATTTGGCAGCTGCATCTCCGGCCCGCCCAAGAAGAAAAGCCCATTTTTTGTCATGATTTTTTGTCATAGAAGTAGGACCCCACAACATCTATGATGATACCATGTTTTGTCACAATTATTGTCATAGAAGTCTCATAAGTATGACAGAAAAAAGTTTCGTTCGGCCCAAAATGTCACGGATGTGTCTTTTTTTTTGTAGTGGTTAGACTAGCCACAATGGGTAGTAACATAGAGTAGTAACATGCCGATGTTACTACTCTATGTTACTACCTCTATAGTGGGGAGTAACATATGTGTGGTAACATGGAAGACTTCATTTATTAGGATATAGACTCATCTTACCTGTATATGTGTGATGTTACTCATACTAGTAGTAACTAGCTATGTTACCACATGCCTCTCTCTCTTCATTTATTGCTTGTCACATCATCTATTTTATCTAGATATGTGTGATGTTACTACCTACGTTACTCCCACTGTGGGTAGTCTTACTCCCCACTATAGAGGTAGTAACATATATAGACTAGTAACACATGGACATGTTACTAGTCTATGTTACTACCCATTGTGGCTAGTCCGAGTAACATCACACATCTCAAGGCAAGATGAGCCTATAGCCTAATAAACAAAGTGTTGCATGTTACGACACATATGTTACTCCCCACTATAGAGGTAGTAACATAGACTAGTAACATTCTATGTTACTACCCATTGTTGCTAGTCTTATGTCACTCTATTGTGTACTTACTTGCTCTAATGTATAGTATCATAGAGTAGCTAGTATCACATGTATTACTTTATTTATATTGTCATGCATGATACATAGTAGCATAACATTTATTATGATACAGTTTCATGATATGATACTTAACCCTCTCTTTCTTCATTTAATTAATTCTATGACGGTCATCAAAATTGCATAGTTAGCATGCATGATACTAACTATGATACCCCCTTACTATCAGCCTAGCGAAGGTGTACAGAACATTTGCTCATCGCTTTGTGAGTTTTCATCCGTTTGTTCGAGAAGCGGGGAGAAGTTTCAAACATTTCGGCCGCGAGGTGCAGCCACTGGCGTAGTCCTAGTTGGTATTTTAATTACAAAAAATTCAGATGGAGTTCGAACATCATCAAAACCGATGTGTGCGTGTGGCATGCTCTCACGCCCCCATGGAAAAAAAATGGTAAAGTTTGCCACAAGTTTTGATGACCGCTCCTTCCAAACCGGAGCATCTCACATGAAGGATCGTGGTTTTCCAAAAGGAGACGTGTCAATTCAAACTCCTGTGGTCGGTGACTTCATCGTTTGGCCTCATAAAAATTTCCACGGTACGCAATCACCATTATACCACGGGTTTGATTTTCTGGCGCATTTCAGGTATCGTTCGCTATATTTAAGACATTTTTTGATATTAAAATGCATTTTGTGCATAAAAATAAAATTAGTTCTTGAACTGCATGTGCTGTCGAGAGGGATGAGGATCGTCGTTCGATCTGGGAGCATCCAACGGTGCACACGTATGATCCGTGGGGTTTGGGTTCTGGCCAATCAGAAAGCACACCTCGGATCATGGGCGGGGTGGCGGGGTTTAGTCACCACACGGCTTTCATCAACAAACTGTGTGCTATTCGCAAACCAGATTGCATATTTTTGTTCACACATACTGTAGTGAAATCGATTGAGTGTGCTACCTCTATGATATAAGAATAATAATAATAACAAAAAACAATTAATATTCAATGCCTGAGCTAACAGCATATCAAGGTCAACATATTAACGATTCTTACATTAACAGAAAACCAGGCATAACTCACAAAATTAGTACACGCGACAGTTCTAAATTGAACGAATTAAGTTGCTGGGTAGGCATAAAGACTAGTCTTACGGCTTAATTCCCATGTACATGGGGGAACTGGGATCTTAAGTTGACCATGAATGAACTTGGGGTTTTTGATGATTTTATGCTTCTCTGTTGCACGGGTGCGTGATCCCTTGGTTGGCAACTCATCAAATTCATCTTACTCATCCTTGTCGGACACATCGTCAACACCCAGTACCCTTCTCTTCCCATGCATCGCTAAATGGCCATTCTTATGCAAGGGGTCTTCCACAAAGAAAATCTGGGTAGCATCGCTCGCAAGAATGAATGGGTCCATGTGATATGCTATCTTTGTCCTGTTAACACAGGTCTTCCTGTACTCATCAATCCTTACCTGACCAAGAGGGATCCTGCACACCTAAATAATGCCACCTTAACTTTCACATAGTCAAGCTCCCAAATCTCTTTGATGGTTCCATAGTATACCCTTTTAGCAGCTTCATATACAATCATGCATTCTATTCGAACAGAGTTGTTCTGATATGAGGTCTTCTTATCACGTTCCTCAGTGTAGAACGTGTATCCATTTATTTCATATGCTTGGTATGTCAACACCATAGGTGATGGCTTTTGTGCCAACCACGTAGCAATATCATTGATGGATCCTTGTGCCAAATGATTCTTCAGCCATTCGGCATACTTCTTAGTGTGCTCCTTCATCTCCACTTTTGATGAATGCAACATTGTTATGAAGCTTTGGCGTATCTCCGCCAAGTGTTCTTCGGCATAAGTGATGAAAACTGGGTTGTTAAGCAGTACCATCAAATGGGCTTTCTCTGCCAATTCTCCGGGTGCAGCCATTTGCGTGCCAGCATGGACTGGCTTACCTTTCAGCCTTCCCTTGTGGGGAGAGAGGGGAAAACCTATAGGTCTTTGTTTCATGTATTCGGTGCAAAACTCAACCACCTCCTCCGTGGTATAACCTTGTAGGATGCTTGCCTCTGATGGTTTCGGTTCCGACGAAAGCGCTTCAGTATTCCCATGAACTGCTCGAAGGGATACATGTTGCGAAGAAACACAAGACCACAATACTTTATCTCGTCGACAAGGTGCACAGTGAGATGGACCATGACACCAAAGAATGACAGTGTGAAAAACATCTATAGGTTGGACAATATTCTTGCAATATCATCTTGCATATTATCCAACTCTTTAGGATCTACAACTTTCTGCCATAGTTTGTTGATGAAATCGCAAAGGTCAATGAGTGTGTTTATTATATCTTTGTCCATCAAATTCATGATGGCCACCAGGAGGATTTGTCTCAACATTACGTGGCAATCATGTGACTTCATGTGTCCTAACTTCATTTTACCTGAGCTCACATCCACGAGACTTCTGATGTTTGCGCAATAGGAAGAGGGTGTCTTCACTGACAACAAATAGGTGAAGAACTGTGTTGCTTCTTTTGTACTGAAATTGTAACTCTGGCGAGCTTTGATGAATTTGTCATCATCTTCTTCTTCACTCTTGCATTGTGATTGATCAGCAAGCATATCGAGCCATGAACCGTCACCATCCTTTCTTTTACCTTTAATTTTGAGCAGAGTACCAAGGATGCTTTCACATATGTTCTTCTTTACGTGCATAACATCGATGCAGTGACGTACACATGGAATCTCCTAGTAAGGTAATTTCCAGAACACCGATTTCTTCTTAAACACTTGATCCTTCGGTGTTAGTTTCACCGTAAAAGGGTGGTTCTTGCCAAGCACAACATTAATTATTTTAGCCATGTTGTGGACCTCCTCCCCGTCATAGGGTCTTGGGGCCACACCTACGTCTGCCGTACCATCAAATCCACCTTTCATCTTTCGGTATGGGTGATTCATCCGCAAGAGCCTACGATGACGCAAATACCCTGTTTTGCGCAAGTTGGGAAGTCTTCTGTTAGCTGTCCTATCCATGCATGTGACACACCCTACATCTCCCCTTGTTTTATGCCCCAATGTGTTGCCTAATGCTTGAAAATCTTGAATGCTGTGCACCAGCATCGCATGTAGATCGAAAATCTCCTTTTTGTAAGCATCATAACATTTTACAGCAGGCGCATTTATCCACACTGTCAGCAGTTCTTCTACCAGTAGCTGAAAGTAAATGTTGATGTCATTTCCAGGTTGCTTCGGGCCTTGGATAATCATTGACATCAGAGTGTATTTTTTCTTCATACACAACCAAGGAGCTAGCTTATATATGCACAGAAGCACTGGGCATGTGCTGTGATTGGTGCTCATATTGCCAAAAGGATTCATCATGTCAGTACACTCCCCGGGGCTTATACTTCTAGGATCCTTGGCAAAATTTTCAAACTTGTTATCGATTAATTCCCACTGAGCCCCATCTTTCAGGTGCCTCATAAACCTATCCGCAATTCACTCATCATGATGCGACCGCAACCTCTTTGCCTCTCTAGGGTTTGCAAACAAACACCTCAACCTTGGAATTAAAGACAAGTACCAAACAACCTTGACCGTGATTCCTGTCTTGATCTCGTCGTCCAATTTGTACTTGTCCTTTGCTCTCCTGCGCTTGTATCGTGCATGCTTGCATGTGGGACATGCACGAAAATCTTTGTACTCACCACGGTTACAATATACAGTCATTCACACAAGCGTGTATCTTCTGTACTTTAAGTTCCAATGGGCAAAAAAAATTCTTCGCTTCATTCATGCTTCTGGGGAGCACATTATATTCCGGAAGAATATCTTTGAAAATACATAAGATGTCACACCCTGCATTTTGTAACATGTTATTTGTAACTTTGAAGCATGAAAATTTGGACCAGCAAAAATTTTTAGCATCATTTGGCTTTTATTTGGAATTGAGTTTTCTTCATGTGCTTTTTCTTGTGCTCATTAAAGTCAACTATGACCTCTTGTAGATTTCATCTCCTTATCCAAAACTTCTGCCCAATGATCATGCCAAGTGTTATATAACAGTATAGTATTTTCTTACAAAATTAATTTGGCCAAAAAGTATTTTATAAATTTAGTTTTCCAAAAACCCCTGAATTGAGATTTGCACTGCAAGTACTTGATTAAGGGTGTGAAAATTATTTCAAAAGATTTATTTGAGACCTAGTAGTCATAGGACTCCCAGAAAACACAAAGGTATAATTTTAAAAGTTATTTTCCTATTTTTTTAAAAGCCTTTTCTTAAGGCCAGAAATGGTCTTTAATAGGGAAAAATTATTTAACTATCTCAAAAATATTTGCCAAAATTCAGAGAGACTCATAGGACATATATTGTCCATATATAAGAGTTTCAACACTTGGTCATGTTCAAAATAATGGGCTAAACCCTCTAAAACCCTTTCTGGATATTTCAAGCTTTTGAAATATTTACAAAGGAATTTTTCTCCAAAAATTCCAGGGAAATTCTATCATGTCATATATGACATATTTGATGATCTTGCCAAGTCCCATGCCTTGGGAAGCAAGAAAACCTCCTCAAACCCCTTCATAACCATTCTGTCCATATTTGAAGTTTGAGCAACTTTACATTGCCAAACTTGTCCAAATGCTCTCAAATTTGGTGCACATGCTAGAATGGCCTAATAAGGCACCTAGACCAAATGGCACAAGAATTTGAATAGAGCAACTTGATCAGATCACCTCAAAACCATTTCTGTTCAAATGCAAATTTGAACAACTTTACATTACCAACTTTTTATTTGGAGCTTCAAACTTTGTGGGCATGATCAATACCCCAAATGATGATGCTACACCAAGTGGTGCATCAAGGGGAGATGATTAGCTTGACTCAATCAAGATGAAACTGTTTCTGTTGATTTCTAGGGTTCACCAAAGTTACATTGGCTAGTTTCTTCAAATGAGCCCAAATTTGGTGAAGCACCCTATTTTCTCATGTCTTTCAACCCTGTCAAGTGCCATGTCAAGTGGACTTCATTTACTTGATCAAACACTGATCAAACACCTTCTGCAGAAATTCTAAAACCTCCATTTTGACCACTTTCACTTTTCTCCATGGCCTCAACTTCTTACCACAGGCTCATTGAGTTACCATCCACCTCCAGTAACTCCCCCAGCACCTCAGCTCCATGATTGGAGGGTGAAACTCCAGTTTTACCTTGTTGTACAGCCAACTTTCACCATTTCACCAGCCCTCTCCCTCTCTCCTTGCACCTCCAGGGCATCCAAGGCCTCAGGGCATTTCTTTACTTCTCCTACAACACACCAGACAGTGTTGGGCACGCTGGAACGGACCAAGCCGGCGAGAGCACGCTGATGCCGGTCAAACGCATGCTCTGGAGCGCGTGAACAGTGCATCCCGCACGCTGGTTCTAGCCAATCGCCGCTCCCCGACAGCCTCGGGCCTCCCCCTCGCGCCAGTCGAGGCGCCTCGACATCCACGACCTCCCCGGCGCTGTCCCCCCTCCTCCTGCGCCCTCCAGTAGCCGTCGTCGCACGCGCGCTGGCCGCCCGCGGCGGCCACTCCTCTGCCTCGCACGCGCGCACCCCTCTGACGCTCCCCCGCTCCTCCTCTCACCTCTACAGGACGTGGAGCTCGTCCAGGAACTCCACAGACCCATTCCCCTAGCCTCCCGTGCGCTGTAGCCTCGCCGGTGAGCTCGTCGGCGCACTGGACCACGGGTCCCCGTCGAGCTCCTATATATAGGCCCTCCCGAGCCTCTCCAACACCACCACCAGCCTCACACCTCTCCACTGAGACCCCCAACACCACCAGTTCGACCCCAGGACGCCCCAGAGCTCGGGATCGACCGGAGCTCCACCGCATCGGGCCGCCGGCGATCTCGAGGTACAGGCCTCCCCAGCCTCTCCTTCCACTCATTTCGGAACCGCCACACTCCACTGATCCTTTCCCCTCTATTTCCCCCTCCGTTCGCAGTCAGAAACGACCTCGACCACCGCCCTCCGATGAGCCTCCGCCGTCCCACCTCACCGCCGGTGAACCAGGGCTCCCCGCCGTGCCGCACTACCACCGCTACAACCGCGACACGACGTTGAGTCCGTCCCTGGCCTCCGTTGCCGTCGCTGTGGCCGGAATCGTCGCCGGTGAGCTCGCCGCCGCCGTGGCCGAGGGGTTAGAGATGACAGGCGGGCCCCGCCTGTCATCCCCCCACCTCTCTCCCCCTCCTCTGAGCCGCTGACCCACGGGCCCCGCCCGTCAGGTTTGAAAACCTAACGTGCGCGCGCGCTGGCTCCGTGCGACTGGGCCAGTCCGCCTGGGCCGTGCACTGTGGCCACTTCTGGCCCAGTGCACAGGACCCCTTTTCTTTTTCTTTTCTGTAAATGTTTTAAACATTTATACAGAAAAGAATATTGATCCAAATTTAATAATTCCAACTCCTAAAATCTTGTAATATTCCAAGTTATTTAATGGTACTACTTTCATTCAAATCCATGAAACTTTCCTGTACTGTTCAAATTTAAATTCAAATTTGGGCAGTATAACTCCTGTTCAAAAATCAATATATCCTATTCTGTAACTCCAAAACTCCAACTAAGATTTTTCCCCATCTTAGAAATCCCTCTAGTATTTTACAAAAATGAGATGACATTTTTCTGAGCACTTTGGTTTTTCTGTTTTATTTATATTCTTATTTTTCCGTTATTATTATGCGACGTATAGATCCCGTATTTGACGAAGTTGCTGTGGAAGAAGAAGGAGAAGGACTTGAAGACTTTGAAGACCAAGCCAATCCAGGCAAGCAGCCCTTTGACCATGATACACTTGTTCCTCGGAACCCGTTTGTTTCCGATACATGATGATAGGGTTACGATGGTAACCTAGATGAACCACCACATGATGCATGCTTTATTGTTGATCTTGCTATATGCTAGATGACATGCAATAGATGGTCATGATGCTTATATGATGCATGTGTGATATGAACCCCTCATAGTTGAAAACTTTGCATGAACCCATCGGGTGCCCCTAATGCCTGAGGGTGATGAAGTGTTAGGTCATCACTTGAGAAAAAAGTGATGTGCCGGTAATATCATGTGCATGGTGGAATGATGGATTAGATTTATGTGTGACTACCGTCCCAACCAAACATGTGCAACCACACTACCCCTTATGGGACGGGGCTTTATTGATTACTTAGGTCGATACTAGCATGGTGCCCGCATTACTAGTGACGGGAAGACTTGAGGTCTTTCCCGGGACGGGGTCGTGCTTGGATAGATGGCCATGACTGTTTTTACAGGGCACCGGACACATCGTTGGTCCCTTCGGGTACGCGTGAACATTGAAATTAGGGCAAGTCCCGTGATCTATTGTTTGTACCCGAGGGCCGTGTGCCAACGAGTGGACTCTATGTTAGTGTCGTCTAAGGAAAGGTAATGATCGGGTGCTTACCCCGGATACTTGAGGTATCGCGGGTCGTGGATGACACGGAAGTTCCCCGGATCTTGTGGGTAAAGTGTGCAACCTCTGCAGAGTGTCAAACTATTCGAATAGCCGTGTCCACGGTCATGGACAGTTGGGTGGTGCTACTTAAACTATGTCCAGAATTTTACTTCATCAGTGTTGATATGTGTGTGATGAGTCAAGGATGGTGACTTGACTCGATGAGTTGAATCATATTCATGTTGATGTCGGTAACCTGTTCTCGAGGTTACGCGAGGTTATTGATGCATAACTTGACGATAGCATATTGTTCTAGCTTTCTGCTAGATTGTTCATTATTGTTCCATTGCATTGTTACCACATCATGGGTTGCTTGCGAGTACATTCAAAGTACTCATTGGCTTGCCACTGGTTATTTAATTGGCCAGGCATGGAAGAGCAGGAATATGAGGAAGAGTTCTTTGGAGGCGAACATGCGAACTAGGACGCTATCCCAGTCAGAATGCCTGTAGGGTTAAGGCAGATGGCATGGGTTCTACCCGTTTATCGAAGACTTCCGCTATTTGAGTTATTTCCTATTCAGCCCGTGAGGCTCTACCTATGTAAGACTTGGCCATAATGGCCTTAATTCGTGTAAGACTATTTGTATGGATGTAAGACTCTTGTTATTTGAGCTTCTGTGTGTTCAGTGAGCATTGATGTCTGGGATCACTGTACACGTGCATTCGGTGATCTCGACTTCTAAGTCGGGGTCCCACATAAGATCTCTGTGAAGCCCTTGTTTGATAGACCGTTTGCTGCTTTAAATCTGAGAAGCGCCATGGTGACACTCAACCTGGAATATTTCTTTTTGCAACCTGGATACAATTCTTTCTTGGAGTGAGCATCAATGGTTGGCAGATCCTTGTACCCAATCATATCCTTTTCCGGGCCCTCGATATCTGCAATCATAGCAGCAAAATCTGGCATAGCCAGATTGTCGTCATCTGCGTGGATGTCTTGGTTTTCCAGTGGGCGTTTCGAATTTTCGGTGTTCCATTGGTAGCTTGACGCCTCTGCCCCGATGTTATATTCAACATCCATGTGACACTGATCCGGGTTTGTCATCTCGCTTCCCTGGGTATCTTCATCCATGACCTCCTCTTCACCGTGTCTGGTCCAATGTGTATATACATCCATCAATCCCCTAGAGACTAAGTGCATCTGGACATCTGCAACTTGATGTGACTCTGTATTGGCACAATCAGTACATGGACAAATGATGTAATCTGCATCACCAATTCTCATCTTTGTAATTTCAGCCAAATTCATGAACTATGTCACGCCACTGATAAAATCTGCGGTTTTCTGATTCTTCATCCATCGAGATCGTTCTATCAGCAGTAGACGAATGGTAATTAAAAACAAAACAACAACATTAATACATGGATTAACTGCTGCCCAGAGATGCTTGAATAAATCACAAGGTTTTGTTTTAATAATTACTGAGGGCGCTCCATGTTGTTATCCAGATGTGCAACGACCAATATTAATGGCCTGTCATTTTACACGCAGAGTACTAGTACAACACTACACTTAAGAATTTAATACCTTAATTAAGCCACTCATGAAAAGAATACCTTAATTAATTAGCCGCGTGGCAACCTCCACCCAGCATACTGACAAGCACGATCCGGCGGCACGCCAAGACAGCAAGGTCGAGGAGCAAACCTTAGTGCGGCTGCCTCCTGAAGTTCGACCTCCACTATCCCGCCATCGACCGTGATGGATGTGCTCGACTCACACTGCTGCCGACCTCGATGGTTGAGCTCCTCTTATCTCCCGCCGTAGACCGAGGATTGACCTCCTACGCCACTGCCACCGCCCATTGACCGAGGATTGACGTCTTCTCCGGGAGCCGCTACCTAGGCCGCCGCCGCCATCTCTATATGCAGAGCGGCTATTTTTTTATGGATATCCGCGGAGCGGTTGTTTACACGGTATCTCACCGTAACTCAATTATATGAATAGGGTAGTACATCACATATGGTTATGTAACGGCAACCGTTTCTAACCTACGTTGTCTTCTCACACTGTTTGGTGCAGAAATCGTGTGTGACATTGTTATACCCAACACAAACGACATTTACAAACAGTGTGCCGTATACCACATATATATAGTGCTATCGGTAGTTCCCGACCGTTAGCTTATCTCCACAGTTTCACCATATCCCCCAATTACCTAGATAGCCTCCAAATTCCCTCATGTGGCGCTGACATTGGGGCCGTGCGGACAAGTGGTGCTAATGGTTTCGGTGCGGCTGCTCCTGCTCGTATCACCGCCGAGCACTTGCCTAAGGTCATCAGAAGGCAGGTGTACTACGGATTTGAATCGTCCTGACAGGTTCCAATCTATCCCGATCTTTTTTAGCATGTCCAAAGTATAGATCCTTGCTAAATCCGTCCTGAATGACCCCCCCCCCCCGGAAAGCGATCTGCCGCCAGATCCGGAGCTTGACTCCAGACTCCCGCAACACGAGTTCGACTCCGATTTTTGCGCCACCGAGAAGTACCAAAAGCTGAGTTGTGTGCACTGGCACACTCCCGCTCGACATGTATGCACGAGGGATTTGACATTGGCAGGCAGTTTCTCAGTTGCCCCTTAGAGGTTAGTGCTAATTAAGTTCATCATTTTACTTCAGTTAATGCCACCACTCATCCAGAATACTATTTAACATTGGCAGAGATATGAGGCTTGTGCCTTTGTTAACTTGCTGGATGAAGAATGGCATGGCAGGGCTCGGAGTGTTATCACCAAGCTCGCAGAAGATAACGTAAAGCTGAAGAAGAAACTGGCTGATCTGGAATGTACAATGAAGCAAGAAAGAATCAATCACAGGCAACAGATGAAAGCAAGAGTCAAGAAGGAACTAGCATGTGTAGTTGTGGTTGTCGCATTAGCCATGTTCTATGCGCTGTTTGCAATGATGATTAGGGATATTTTTTTTGACTGTATTGCTAAAGCACATCCAGATGTGCTCTAAGTAATGCACATCTAGGTCCTATGCCATTGATGTTATGCGAAGAATCGTGCAGATATTTTTCTTTGTATTTTTTTCTTCTCCTTTCTAGTTTGATTACTACTGGCTTTATCAATAAGAAGAGCTCAATGTATTTCTTGCCAACTATCTTACTCCGTTCGTACCGATACCCGTGCATAATCCCAAAACTTGTTCCTTGTTTTTGTCCATAAAGAGGAAACCAGCCGAATAGCAAATAGGAGTCCTGCGCAACCCCAGGAATTTGGAGCGACTGGGTACAAATAATTGCGGTTGATTATATCAGCGGTTAGATAATATGTCAACCCCCGCTTCAATTGGCAATTCCTCTTCTCTGCATTCCCCGCTTAAGTGTCCACCATCTTCATCGTCCCTTGGCAGGCCGTGCTACACACTGGCACACACTATGCAGCCATGTCGAGCGATAGCAAGGACAACAGTTCGGCCAGCAGTCTGGTGCCCGTTGATAGGTCAACATCGGAATCATGCCGCTCATCTTCCATGAGTCCGGCGTCGAGCCCAGACCTCGATTATATCCGGTTCATGGAAGGGACGCCGCCATCGGAGTCGTCAGACGACAACCAGATGGACGAGGAGCCGTCGGAGGAAGAAGAAGAGGACGATGATGATGAGGAGGAGGAATGGTCGAACAAGGAGGAGGACGGCGACGACAGCAATGACGATGATGACGGCGGCGGCGATGAAAAGCCAACGGTCAGCGGCAAGAACCATCCTCGCCAAGAGGATTTTGCGAGGCCATCCAACAAGAACAACAAGAAGAAGAAGGACTAAATTAAGCAGACTGTATATATCTCTGTTTATCCTGTCAATCTCATCGCAGACGGTTAGTAAATGTATTCGACAGAGATCTTCAACATTATCGCCAACATGTTGGTTTGTTGAACTGTGTGCCATGACGAGCACATAATTCACAAAAAAGACCGTATGGGTTGTCTATAATGATCGCACACAATTCTGATTACCGACCCATTTGCCGGGTATCACACACATCTTGTTCCGCCGAATCGTTTGTGTTCACCTCAATCATCGAAAACGCTTAATCGAAGTGAACTGTATGCCGTATATCGCACACACCTTGATCTGGCTGCCCGTTTCTGTTGTCCTATCTCATCGCAAATAGTTCGTACAGATCAACCGTATGCCCCTCAGCGCACACACAATTATAACCTGAACCACGTTTGATGCATCTGTCATCGCAAATGTTCTACACATTTCTGACGGTTTTCATACAACACCGTTTGCGATGATTGCATCGCACACAGTTTCTCGAAAGGTCTCTGATCGTAATGTCGCGTTAGCAGCATCCTACAGTAGTGCATCCCAAGTGGCGAGCATGAGCTTTGAGCATGCTTGGTGTGGTGCTTAGGTGAACCGGAGATCTTCGTTCACGCCCCAAAGTTCGAATCTTCTTGGGTCTGCAGAGCCCTGAATCTGACATTTGGAACACCAGGTAGGGGGCATGTTGAAGCTTCGTTCTTTATCGACCACCTCCCGTCCACGTCCACCATGCGCATGGCTAAGGCTCACCACATCCGTGCTGAGTGCTGGGCCGCCTGGGTCACCCAGGCGGCCCCGGTGGGTCGTCGTGCCCCTCGTCGCCCCGCCTTGCTGGTGGTCAATGCCGCCACTGACTCGGTCATCCAAGAGCTGTAGGAATCTTCGCTCCCTCCTTCCATGCTGCGCGATAGACACACCGCCATGCCTTCCTTCACCCCCATCGCGGCGTCATCCTCTCAAGCTCTCCCTGGGACGGCGAGCGCGTAGGCTGCACTCCTCGTGGCGCAGGAGCTGCTACGCTATTGCCCCTCCAACGAGGGCTACAACGACTGGCTGGGCCGCATCACCGAGCTCGTCAGCACCGCGGGCAAGCCCCGGCACCCTCCATTTTGCTTTGCCCTCCACCATCGCGCGCAGGAGAGGTGGCGCACCACGCGCCCCCACCCCCGCTTCGGCGCGACGCCGAGGGCAACCCAAGGCGTGATGTATGGGACGAGGTCGAGATGCCTGCGTGCGACAAGGTCAGATGTCAGGTTGTCCAGCGGCCACAACACGACGGCCGCGTGCTTCTCGCACAGCCGCGCCAGCGCCAGGACCGGGTCGTGCAAGAAGACCCCGTTGCTGAGTGAGCCGTACCTGTGAGTGTGGCAGGCTGCAGTGCTTTCTCTCGTGAGTTGTGCCGCGTCGTCTGGCTTGTCAAGTTCAAGCCCGACCTGCTCTCGTGGTATGATGGCACCCATCATCCTATGAAGTTCCCCTAGTTGTACACACTTAGCATCGTGGCAGCGAACGGCAACGAGAAGGTAATGGTGAACTGGTTCCCCATGGCCCTCAAAGACGGCGCGCGTTCCTGGCTCATGAACCTTCCTGAGGGGTCCATCACCACGTGAGACAAGATCCGCGAGCGCTTCATCGCCAACTTTCAACGGACTTGTGACCGCGCCCTCACCGTCAACGACCTACGGCGCGTGAAGCAGCAGCCAGGCGAGACCATCAGTAAGTACATGTAGCGTTTCAACCAATTCCGTCTCAAGGCCCCGAAGGCGTCGGACGAAGCCATCATCTCTGCATTGACGAAAGGCATAACCTACGTCAAGATGAGCGAGTAGCTCGCCATTCACGATGAGCTGTGCACAGCTCTGGAGCTGTTCAACCTGGCAGACAAGAGCGCCAGGGATGAAGAGGGGCGACTTGCCCTCCTCAAGCACCCTGAGGTTGTGTGACACCCCAAGACCCACGCTCCAGAAGACTTCCAGCTATTTCTTGTTTTGACGTGTGTTTCATTTGTGATTGCTCTATTTATTTTTTCATTGCGTCATTTCATCATGCAATCATGTGTATTGCATCCGTATGTTTTCATAAAACTCATAACCGTTCATAGTTCCTGCTTCTTCCTCGTCTCTGTTGACCTTTGAAGACCCCCTTTGTCGTTGTCAACCTCTCTCAGACCCCCTCGTGTGCGTCCGAAACTTCCCGAACCCAAACCCCTCTATCGGTACCGATGGATCCGGATCATCCCCAAACATCCCTAAAACATCTCTGTTTTCCTTTTTTGGACTCCCTACCTATTTTATCTTGGATCCTCTGATTACGATCGGAGGGACCAAATGACCCTAAGCCTACCACACGCTATATATTTCAGCCTAACCCTAGATCCTAGGACACCGTCCCATCCATTCCATCCATCTGTCCCGAGCTGCCGCCAATCTTCTCGTTTTCAATGCGCACCCAATCTCCTGCCTCCTCTCGTTGCACCGATCAGTCCCAATCCAGATCCCACCTAAGACAATTCCCGTTCCCGATCCAAGCGCCAAGCCTCCAGCATCCTAGCAGTGCCCTAGCAGGAGGGCTTCTCTGCCCAAGTCTCGGTCTCCTCCTCGCAAGAACATCCAGCGCCGCCGCGCCTGTGCTGTCTCCCACGACTCCCGCCGGACCTCCACCTCGTCACCCGTAGTCACAGCCGCCCGAGGCCCTGCCTCCTCTGCACGAGCGCATGACCGCCTCTGTCCTCTACAGCCCCGCGCCATGGAGCTCTGTCCCCGATCGCTCGAGCGCCACCTCCTCCCAGGCCGGGCCGCCCCTTTCCTTCCCTTCCTTCCTCTCCCTTCTCCTGCTCTGTCACACCCTGATTTTCATGTCACATTGCTTAAGCTAATTTCCATGTTAAAAATGTGGATTTGCAAAAACTTTTGAGTGTTTTTGACTTTGCTTGATTTGACTTTTGTCTGTTGTTTGCTAGTGCTCTAAAAATCAAATAAATCCTCCAACTCTTATACTTCATCTCCTTGACCCAAAACCTTTTCCCAATGATCATGCCATGTGTATAGACCAGTATAGAATTTTCTTATAAAAATATTTTTGGCCAAATGGTATTTTCTAAAATTAGTTTTCCAAAAACCCCTGAATTGAGGTTTGCACTGCAAGTACCTTATTTAGGGTGTGAAAAATCTTTCGAAAAGTATATTTGAATCCTATTAGGTATAGGACTCCCAGAAGCCACAAAAGTATAATTTTAAAAGTTATTTTTATATTTTATTTAAAAGCTTTTTCTTAAGGCCAGAAATGGTTTTCAATAGGGAAAAATTATTTAATTATTTCAAAAATATTTGCCAAAATTTAGGGAGACTCATAGGACATATATTGTCCATATATAAGAGTTTCAACACATGGTCATGTTCAAAATAATGGACAAATCCTTCCAAAACCCTTTCTGGATATTTCAAGATTTTGAAATATTTACAAAGGAAATATTCTCCAAAAATTCCAGGGAAATTTTATCATGTCATATATGACATATTTGATGATCTTGCAAAGCCTCATGCCTTGAAGATCAAGGAAACATCCTCTAATCCCCTCAAAACCCTTCTGTCCCTATTTGAAGTTTGAGCAACTCTACATTGCCAAACTTGTCCAACTGCTCTCAAATTTGGTGCACATGCTAGAATGGCCTAGTAAGGCATCTAGACCAAATGGCACAAGATTTGGAATAGAGCAACTTGATCAGATCACCTCAAAACCCTTTCTGTTCAAATGCAAATTTGAACAACTTTACATTACCAACTTTTTATCTGGAGCCTCAAACTTTGTGGGCATGATCAATACCCCAAATGATGATGCTACACCAAGTGGTGCATCAATGGGAGATGATTTGCTTAAATCAAACATGGTGAAACCATTTCTGTTGATTTCTAGGGTTCACCAAAGTTACATTGGCCACTTTGCCCAAATGAGCTCAAATTTGGTGTAGGGGCCTAATTATATGTGACATTTGATCCTGTTAAGTCCCATGCCAATTGGAAGTCATTTGCCTCCCCAAAACCTGATCAAACACCTTCTGTCTAATTACCAAAACAAGTGTTTGGACCCCTTTTACTGTTTCCCTTTACCCCAAATTCTTACCACAGCTTCCCCTGATCATCCTCTACCCCCAGTAACTCTCTATGGCCTCAGCTCAATTATTGGAGGGGGGTAAAACCCCAAATTCACTATTCTGGCAGCAGCTTTCACCCTCTCCTTCACCTCTCTCCTCATTCCAGAGGCTCCCTAGAGCATCCAAGGCCACAGGCCATTTCTTTACTCCACTTCTGACCTTCTAGACAACCTTTGGCTTGTTGGACACGACCAGAGCGGCGGGGTCACGACCATGCCAGCCAAAAGCATGCTCTGGAGCGCGCTACAGTGCGCTGCCGCACTGTAGCCGCCCCCAATCGGCTGCTTCCGACAGCCTCGGGCCTCCCCCTCGTGTCCCTCGAGGCGGCCTCGACGTCCGCAACCTGCCAGGCGGTCGGCCCCCTCCTCTCTCCCCCTCTCTCACCTCTGCTCGCACGCGCGCCATGGCCGCCTGAGCGCTCCAGTGAGCAAGCTCGCACGCGCAACGCTCTGGCACCTCCCTGCTCCTCCTCTCTCTTCCTCTAAGCGTGGACCAGCCCCACGAACGCCCTGGACACGCCCACTGCTGCCCCCGTGGCCTACAACGACAGCAACAGCCTCGCCGGCGCACGGCGCCTCGGTGGACCGGCGCCCACCTATATATAGGGCACCCCCGAACCCCCTTGCACCTCCTTTGGCCTTTCCCTTCTCTCCTACGCCTCCCAAGCCGTCCCACTCCTCCTCCCATGCCCTCCAGCCTCCTCCCTGGCCGGAGCAGAGCCGGCGGTCGCCGCTCGTATTCGGGCAACCCCGAGCCCCTCTCTTCCTCCTAGCCACTCCAGTGCCACCGCTCGACCTCCAGGGAGCTCCCCGCCACCGCCAAACCTCCCCAAGATGCCCCTATGCTCGAAGCTCAAGATGACCGGAGCCCTCCTCCGCCGCGGTTGGACGCCTGCTCGCCCTGGTCCTCCCCGGCAGGCGTGCTACCCACGGTTGGATGCGCCTCTCCGCGTTGGTCACTCCGATGGCCGGAGCGTCGCTAGAGACGGCCCGAGCCGACGGGGCCACGTCGGCGAGCGCTCGGCCGCACCTCCCCTGTTCCCCGTCGTACCGCGCGGGAGGAAGAAGACGGTCTGCCGCTGGGGGCCCGCGCGTCAGCGACATGGAGGCTGGGCCCCTCCGTTTAAGTGGAGGCGGGTCTGGCCTCGGCCACCTTCCCCGCGCGGAAGCGCCTTCCCTGGCGGGCGCCTTCGACATGGCCGGGTCCCTGCGCGCTGCTGAGCAGATGGGCCGGCCTAGTGCGCCGAAGCACTAAGCCCCGACCTGTGCGCAGTATAGGGGTAAACCCTTATTCCTTTTTCCTTTTCTTTATTCTGTCAACTTCAAAAATCTCCCAAATATTCAAATGAACTCCAAATTGCATGATTCAAATTTCTGGTAGCTTCTAAAATCATGCTCTATCACATGATGCAGCATGCACAGTATTCCAAAGGCTTTTCCTACACAAATATTTATCAAATGCCCATATTCCATTTTCTGTGATGAACTTTAGAAAATCACAGAGAGCTCATTTTTGATCCAAATGCAGTGATTCAAATTCCTAGGTACTTGTCACATCCAAACTTAGTTTTGGAACATTTTTATTAATACTTTCTGTACCCCACCAAATATTGAGCCATTTCTTCATATTTATCAGCTTTGCAAAATCCTAGGAAATTCATTTCAAATCCAAATCTAGTGAAACCAACTCCTAGATCCTTCTAAAATCATGACTTGTTGATGGGTGCCTTTGCTCATCATTCAAGAAAATATTTTTGTATACTTCTTCCAAATCCATAAACCCCTTGGTTCCATCACATTGAAATGTTCCAAACTACCTATTGATCCAACACCTATGAAACCACCTTGGTTATTTTTCATATGACCAGAGGTATCCTAGAAAAGTCCAACTCCTATTTTTAGAGCTCTTTTATTTTTGCTTTGATTGTGTTGCTTATTATGATTGTTTCCATCGTTAGTTGACGAAATAAACGGAGTATTCGGAGATGGACCAGAAGGTTTGAAGACTCGGAAGAATAAGGCAAGCAGCCCTTTGACCATGTTCAAGAAACCTTTTTATGCATGTCTCATAGCACCTTATTATCAAATGAATCGGAATCATGTTGAGGTGGAAACCACTTTGGTTGCTACCTCTGTTACTTTACTATTGAAACTTGCATCAAACATGACCCTACCTTCCTATGAGGGTTATGTGGGTGGGAGTAGTTAGGTTCCTTTATTAGTGGCTACGCAAAAGGGACGGGTATATGCATGGTGGCGGAGGCAGGATACTTTCAAAAGACTTTTCGAAAACCCCGTCGGGTGCCATTAATGCCCGAGGGAGATGGTGAGATGGGTAACCACTTGATGACGAAGTGGTGTACCGAGGAAAGTGTGTGTGTTGTTTTGAGAAACGAATCTGTTTAAGTTGCGACCGTTATTCCAACCTTACATGCGCAACCACTCTACCCTTTTATGGGAAAGGGCATTATTGATTACCTAGGTCGATACTGGCATGGTGCCCGCATTACTAGTGATGGGGGTGACATGAGGTCACTCTCGGGACGGGGTCGTGCTTGGATAGGCGGCCATGACTGTTTTCACAGGGCACCGGACACACCATTGGTACCCCGTGCTTGTGATATGTGATGAATACGGAGCGAGTCTCCACAAAGCTTGAGATGTGAAATGTTTGGCACGGGGCTGCTACCAATCGAGTGGACTCTATGTTAGTGTCGTCTAGGGAAAGATAGTAATCGGGTGCTTACCCCGGGTACCTGAGGTACCGCGGGTCGTGGATGACACGGAAGTTCCCCGGATCTAGTGGGTAAAGTGTGCAACCTCTGCAGAGTGTAAAACTATTCGAATAGCCGTGTCCGCGGTCAAGGACAGTTGGGTAACCACTCTTGGGCTACGTCCAATGTTTGCGAAACCTGGAGTGTGTGTGTGTGTGTGAGGAAACAACACGATTCAGAGGTATTATTGATGTGATTGTGAGAAAGTTACAATGAGCTTGAACATGAGTTGATTACAACTCTTTCTCGATATTGATGTCTGTGACCTCCTGGTACCTGTTACAGACACATGCATATCCATGTTATATGTTGATCATACTTGCATATGAAAAACTAGCTTTCGACAAAATTGCCAATCTAGCAGTAGAGCCTTGCATAATTATTCTGTCATCACACTTGGGTTGCTTGCGGGTACATTCAAAGTACTCATTGGCTTGCCACTGGTTATTTTATTGGCCAGGCATGAGAGAACAGGTTATGATGAAGATTTCTTGGTGACGAGCATGCAAGCTAGGACGCTTCCCAGTCAGAGTGCCTGTAGGGTTAAGGCAGATGGCATGGGTCCCAGTTGTCTTTGAAGATTTCCGCTGCGATGATATACTCAAGGCTTGACCATAATGGTCCTATTTATGTAATACGGTATGTATGGATATAAGACTCTTGTTATTCAGCTTCTGTGTGTTCAGTGAGCATTGATCTCTGGGATCACTGTACATGTGCATTCGGTGATCACGACTTATGAGTCGGGGTCCCCACAGAGCTGGTATCAGAGCCATCCTGACTGTAGGAAGCCTTAGTTAGCATGGTCGTTAGTTAGGGTAAAACTATTTTCAAAACTATCTATACTTCTCTTCCCTTCTCAGTTTTTCGAAAACTAGGCTATACTTGATCTCTTCCCCTTCGAAACCTTGGTCGCTAGAACCCCTATGCCCCTGACCACTGGATTTTCTGTAATCCTCGTGGAGTGCACCTTGCCGAACACTTACCCACCTCTTCTGAACGCAAGATTAACGACACCACGACAAGACGATACCAACGGAAGTTACATCCTCGATGGATAAGGACATGAAGACCCAGAAGATGGGGGACACCCTTGACAGTGCCCCAAGACGATGCACCATTGGCCTATGATGACCAGGCAATAGGTTATGCAAAATCATGATATGCATCGCTAATAGAGTAATCCTGTCACTACCGTTGTTGTATCGACAACCACCGGTGGATGAGAACCTTGCCATTTGGTCTGCCTCACTATAGTGAGCAGGAAAACGGTTCTCTTCGTCCCCCGCTCTTGGTGTCGATGTTTTCAACAACGAAACCGACATGTTGGACCTCTATTACGCCTTGTTATTGTCCTTGCACATGGATTGCCTACCTGGTACCCTTGACGTCCCAGAAGGCGCAAGGGATCGTCATGATTAAAGAGACAAGAGAAGACAAGTTAACGCCAGCTACAAGGAGGCACCTTCACCACCTCACCTCATCAGGCGAGAAGATGTTGAAGATTCTTCAGGTTTAACCCGGATCGTTCATCAAGCAACTACAAGGGACGTAGCAACACCAGAGGAAGCTCAGAAGACAGCACGAGGCACAAGTCACGACACTGAGTCCGAGAACCCCTAGGGTAGGATGAGTCGTGTACCCCCTATGCGCAGTCGAGTCCATATGATGGTTCGAATAGAACCATGATTGTGAGTTGCTTGCTTTTATTTGCTTGTGTTTTGATATAAGTCGCACTTTTGCCCCAGGCAACAAGTGCGTGGCTAAATCACCTTCCTTGCCTTGTTTCTTTTGTTTCGCCCTTTTTGCACCTGTTTGTTGCACCTGCACTATAGAACCCCCCTTTAGGCATTTCCCTCCTCTACGCTGCTTCTTCCCTCTATTCTCTCTCTTCCCAGTTGAAGACCCGCAAGACAAGATGCACCAAGGATTCTACCTCGGCAACCAACTGGCACTGAAGACTTCTGCTACAACCTCCATGGCCAAGTGCAACCCCGTGGAGTTATGTTTAACCTCGAGACCAGTAACCCCATTCCTAGACCCTTTGAGACTTCACGAGACACTCCAACACGAATCCTTAACCTTGTGCCTGACCCATAGAGAAGCGAGAGAACCAGTTAAGCCTTTATAACCTTGCACAACACTGGGTTCGTAAAGGAGCTAGTGGACACGAGGAGTGAGCATATTTTCATCCTAATATAGCACGAGGTCCGATGATGCCATAGATAGACCAGTTTGAGGATATTGGACAGATGACTTGGTGGTTTATATCAGTGACTTCAAGGAATTATCTGAGACCTTCATGGATTGTGAGATTTCATATTGGTGGGATCATGACTTTGGGGAAGTATGTAGAAGTGCCCGTTGGGCATGAGATTTGGATTTATGTAGGTGATTCTGGTTGGTATAATGCTGGAGATGTTTGCATGATTCGGAGTAAATTGGATTTAGACCTATGATCCTGATTATCATATCATGCTTCTCGGTGGACAATAACCTAGGAGATTGGATTATTTGTCGGAGTTGATTTAGGGATCTATATAATCATGATCATGGAATTTACTTGACCCGGATGATGAGAATTTGGTGGACATACTATTGTGATGCATAATCCTTTCAAGTATTCGGGTATCATAGGGATTTGAGATCTTGTGGAACACCATAGATATCCGATTTGTAGAATTGATGGATTATGTGATGATTGATGGAATTACCGGGCTATTGGAGTTGATCTATAGGAAGGAAACAAAATCTTGGAGTGGCATATGACGTGTTTCCTTAGAATAGAGATGCATTACCTTGAGCCTTGCAAGACTAGGTTGAGCGCTTGGATTGTGGAGTTTAATTTAAGCTCAGCAGCATGAATGATCTACCTTTGGATATTAGAGGTAGACATACATATCGATTTGGGGATCATAGACAAGTACAATTTTGTTAGACCGTCTCTTGAGAGTCATGAGGATATGTATGGCATGAGTGGTAATTGAAGTTGGTCTATGCGAGAGGCCGCTTTTCTGTTCGGAGTACTAGATAGAGCTATTGGCATCTCAGAAACTGTGCTTAAGGATAAGATGGTAAAAGTTCACTCACTCACTAGAACCCTCGAAACCCTTAAGCCCCACCAAGCCACAACCTGGTCAGATTCTGACCACGGGCCTTGGCTCTAAGTCAGGAAGACCTTGCAAATACTCTGTGGAGACCACTCCCAATACCCCAGCCTACCTTGCGTACCCCCATAGACCTCATGGAGTAATTGGACAAGTTGGGTAACATCATTATTTGATGGCCTACTTGTCTGCCCGAAGACAAAGAAGAGACGGACAGCTGGATAGAAGACATTTGAAGACCGCCCTGTCAAGAAGGAAGATCTACACCAACCACCGTCATCAAGAAGAAAACTTCCGCGTTGAAGACCGGGCGTATCTGCAAACCACTCCTCTCACAGGAGCCGAGCATTTCCGTGTCAAAGGAACGCTCACACCAAGTTGTATCAAGACTTGAAGGCACGATTCTGGTGGCACAGGCAAGGCAAATGAGCTATGCTGACACTCACCGTCGGAACATGAGTTTCCATATCGGGGACCACGTGTACCTGCGGGTAACTCCTCTGAAGGGAAACAAGCGTTTCCACGTCAAGGGGAAGCTCGCACCAAGGTTCATTGGACCCTTTGAGAACACTGCAAGTCATGTGGTAGACGGCTCCCCAGCTAGATCTACCACCTGAGAAGATATCCTCCGTGCACCAAATCTTCCACAAGCCCCCACTCTGGAAGTACTTCTTACCTCCTAGCTAGCCCGATGCCCGCAAGGACATCGATCACCGAGCCTTTGGCAGCTAACCCAACCTAACCTATGCAAGAGACCCCTCAGCAACCTCCATCAAGGAAGGCATCAAGCAAGAAGCCCTACCATCAAGCACTTCAGGATTCCATGGAGCACCATTCAGGAGCAGAACCAACAAGGAGAAGTGAAGACTACCCCGTATCCAAGACTCCGCCTTTCTTTCCACGCCTAGTCTGGGAATCTCGGGGACGAGATTCTTGTAAGGGGGGTAGGTCTATCACACCCTGATTTTCATGTCACATTGCTTAAGCTAATTTCCATGTTAAAAATGTGGATTTGCAAAAACTTTTGAGTGTTTTTGACTTTGCTTGATTTGACTTTTGTCTGCTGTTTGCTAGTGCTCTAAACATCAAATAAATCCTCCAACTCTTATACTTCATCTCCTTGACCCAAAACCTTTTCCCAATGATCATGCCATGTGTATAGACCAGTATAGAATTTTCTTATAAAAATATTTTTGGCCAAATGGTATTAGTTTTCCAAAAACCCCTGAATTGAGGTTTGCACTGCAAGTACCTTATTTAGGGTGTGAAAAATCTTTCAAAAAGTATATTTGAATCCTATTAGGTATAGGTCTCCCAGAAGCCACAAAAGTATAATTTTAAAAGTTATTTTTATATTTTATTTAAAAGCTTTTTCTTAAGGCCAGAAATGGTCTTTAATAGGGAAAAATTATTTAATTATTTCAAAAATATTTGCCAAAATTCAGGGAGACTCATAGGACATATATTGTCCATATAAGAGTTTCAACACATGGTCATGTTCAAAATATTGGACAAATCCTTCCAAAACCCTTTCTGGATATTTCAAGCTTTTGAAATATTTACAAAGGAAATATTCTCCAAAAATTCCAGGGAAATTCTATCATGTCATATATGACATATTTGATGATCTTGCAAAGCCTCATGCCTTGAAGATCAAGGAAACATCCTCTAATCCCCTCAAAACCCTTCTGTCCCTATTTGAAGTTTGAGCAACTCTACATTGCCAAACTTGTTCAACTGCTCTCAAATTTGGTGCACATGCTAGAATGGCCTAGTAAGGCATCTAGACCAAATGGCACAAGATTTGGAATAGAGCAACTTGATCAGATCACCTCAAAACCCTTTCTGTTCAAATGCAAATTTGAACAACTTTACATTACCAACTTTTTATCTGGAGCCTCAAACTTTGTGGGCATGACCAATACCCCAAATGATGATGCTACACCAAGTGGTGCATCAAGGGGAGATGATTTGCTTAACTCAAACATGGTGAAACCATTTCTGTTGATTTCTAGGGTTCACCAAAGTTACATTGGCCACTTTGCCCAAATGAGCTCAAATTTGGTGTAGGGGCCTAATTATATGTGACATTTGATCCTGTTAAGTCCCATGCCAATTGGAAGTCATTTGCCTCCCCAAAACCTTATCAAACACCTTCTGTCCAATTACCAAAACAAGTGTTTGGACCCCTTTTACTATTTCCCTTTACCCCCAAATTCTTACCACAGCTTCCCCTGATCATCCTCTACCCCCAGTAACTCTCTATGGCCTCAGCTCAATTATTGGAGGGGGGTAAAACCCCAAATTCACTATTCTGGCAGCAGCTTTCACCCTCTCCTTCACCTCTCTCCTCATTCCAGAGGCTCCCTAGAGCATCCAAGGCCACAGGCCATTTCTTTACTCCACTTCTGACATTCTAGACAACCTTTGGCTTGTTGGACATGACCAGAGCGGCGGGGTCACGACCATGCCAGCCAAAAGCATGCTCTGGAGCGCGCTACAGTGCGCTCCCGCACTGTAGCCGCCCCCAATCGGCTGCTTCCGACAGCCTCGGGCCTCCCCCTCGTGTCCCTCGAGGCGGCCTCGACGTCCGCAACCTGCCAGGCGGTCGGCCCCCTCCTCTCTCCCCCTCTCTCACCTCTGCTCGCACGCGCGCCATGGCCGCCTGAGCGCTCCAGTGAGCAAGCTCGCACGCGCGACGCTCTGGCACCTCCCTGCTCCTCCTCTCTCTTCCTCTAATCGTGGACCAGCCCCACGAATGCCCTGGACACGCCCACTGCTGCCCCCGTGGCCTGCAACGATAGCAACGGCCTCGCCGGCGCACGGCGCCTCGGTGGACCGGCGCCCACCTATATATAGGGCACCCCCGAACCCCCTTGCACCTCCTTTGGCCTTTCCCTTCTCTCCTACGCCTCCAAAGCCGTCCCACTCCTCCTCCCATGCCCTCCAGCCGGAGCAGAGCCGCCGGCCGCCGCTCGTATTCGGGCAACCCCGAGCCCCTCTCTTCCTCCTAGCCACTCCAGTGCCACCGCTCGACCTCCAGGGAGCTCCCCGCCTCTGCCAAACCTCCCCAAGATGCCCCTATGCTCGAAGCTCAAGATGACCGGAGCCCTCCTCCGCCGCGGTTGGACGCCTGATCGCACTGGTCCTCCCCGGCAGGTGTGCTACCCACGGTTGGATGCGCCTCTCCGCGCTGGTCACTCCGATGGCCGGAGCGTCACCGGAGACGGCCCGAGCCGACGGGGCCACGCCGGCGAGCGCTCGGCCGCACCTCCCCTGTTCCCCGTCGTACCGCGCGGGAGGAAGAAGACGGTCTGCCGCTGGGGGCCCGCGCGTCAGCGACATGGAGGCTGGGCCCCTCCGTTTAAGTGGAGGCGGGTCTGGCCTCGGCCGCTTTCCCCGCGCGGAAGCGCCTTTCCTGGCGGGCGCCTTCAACGTGGTCGGGTCCCTGCGCGCTGCTGAGCAGATGGGCCGGCCCAGTGCGCCGAAGCTCTAAGCCCCGCCCTGTGTGCAGTATAGGGGTAAACCCTTATTCCTTTTTCCTTTTCTTTATTCTGTCAACTTCAAAAATCTCCCAAATATTCAAATGAACTCCAAATTGCATTATTCAAATTTCTGGTAGCTTCTAAAATCATGCTCTATCACATGATGCAGCATGCACAGTATTCCAAAGGCTTTTCCTACACAAATATTTATCAAATGCCCATATTCCATTTTCTGTGATGAACTTTAGAAAATCACAGAGAGCTCATTTTTGATCCAAATGCAGTGATTCAAATTCCTAGGTGCTTGTCACATCCAAACTTAGTTTTGGAACATTTTTATTAATACTTTCTGTACCCCACCAAATCTTGAGCCATTTCTTCATATTTATCAGCTTTGCAAAATCCTAGGAAATTCATTTCAAATCCAAATCTAGTGAAACCAACTCCTAGATGCTTCCAAAATCATGACTTGTTGATGGGTGCCTTTGCTCATCATTCAAGAAAATATTTCTGTATACTTCTTCCAAATCCATAAACCCCTTGGTTCCATCACATTGAAATGTTCCAAACTACCTATTGATCCAACACCTATGAAACCACCTTGGTTATTTTTCATATGACCAGAGGTATCCTAGAAAAGTCCAACTCCTATTTTTAGAGCACTTTTATTTTTGCTTTGATTGTGTTGCTTATTATGATTGTTTCCATCGTTAGTTGACGAAATAAACGGAGTATTCGGAGATGGACCAGAAGGTTTGAAGACTCGGAAGAATAAGGCAAGCAGCCCTTTGACCATGTTCAAGAAACCTTTTTATGCATGTCTCATAGCACCTTATTATCAAATGCATCGGAATCATGTTGAGGTGGAAACCACTTTGGTTGCTACCTCTGTTACTTTACTATTGAAACTTGCATCAAACATGACCCTACCTTCCTATGAGGGTTATGTGGTGGGAGTAGTTAGGTTGCTTTAGTAGTGGCTACGCAAAAGGGACGGGTATATGCATGGTGGCGGAGGCAGGATACTTTCAAAAGACTTTTCGAAAACCCCGTCGGGTGCCATTAATGCCCGAGGGAGATGGTGAGATGGGTAACCACTTGATGACGAAGTGGTGTACCAAGGAAAGTGTGTGTGTTGTTTTGAAAAACGGATTGGTTTAAGTTGCGACCGTTATTCCAACCTTACATGCGCAACCACTCTACCCTTATATGGGAAAGGGCATTATTGATTACCTAGGTCGATACTAGCATGGTGCCCGCATTACTAGTGACGGGGGTGACATGAGGTCACTCTCGGGACGGGGTCGTGCTTGGATAGGCGGCCATGACTATTTTCACAGGGCACCGGACACACCATTGGTACCTCGTGCTTGTGATATGTGATGAATATGGAGCGAGTCTCCACAAACCTTGAGATGTGAAATGTTTGGCACGGGGCTGCTACCAATCGAGTGGACTCTATGTTAGTGTCGTCTAGGGAAAGGTAGTGATCGGGTGCTTACCCCGGGTACCTGAGGTACCCCGGGTCGTGGATGACACGGAAGTTCCCCGGATCTAGTGGGTAAAGTGTGCAACCTCTGCAGAGTGTAAAACTATTCGAATAGCCGTGTCCGCGGTCAAGGACAGTTGGGTAACCGCTCTTGGGCTACGTCCAATGTTTGCGAAACCTGGAGTGTGTGTGTGTGTGTGTGTGTGTGAGGAAACAACACGATTCAGAGGTATTATTGATGTGATTGTGAGAAAGTTACAATGAGCTTGAACATGAGTTGATTACAACTCTTTCTCGATATTGATGTCTGTGACCTCCTGGTACCTGTTACAGACACATGCATATCCATGTTATATGTTGATCATACTTGCATATGAAAAACTAGCTTTCCGCAAAACTGCCAATCTAGCAGTAGAGCCTTGCATAATTATTCTGTCATCACACTTGGGTTGCTTGCGAGTACATTCAAAGTACTCATTGGCTTGCCACTGGTTATTTTATTGGCCAGGTATGAGAGAACAGGTTATGATGAATATTTCTTGGTGACGAGCATGCGAGCTAGGACGCTTCCCAGTCAGAATGCCTGTAGGGTTAAGGCAGATGGCATGGGTCCCAGTTGTCTTTGAAGATTTCCGCTGTGATGATATACTCAAGGCTTGACCATAATGGTCCTATTTATGTAATACGGTATGTATGGATGTAAGACTCTTGTTATTCAGCTTCTGTGTGTTCAGTGAGCATTGATCTCTGGGATCACTGTACACGTGCATTCGGTGATCACGACTTATGAGTCGGGGTCCCCACATGCTCCTTCTCTTATCTCTCTATGTCTGCTCATACAGGGAGCTCCTACGCCTCGGAGCTACAGCGTCGGGCTCTGCTTCGTCGAGCCACCGCAACGCCCAGGGCCCCGTCCTTGCCTCCCTCTAGCGACCTCGACTCCGAGCCGAGTCCCGCGTCACTACACGTCTCGTCCCTGCTCCCTGCCTCACCAAGATCGTCAACCGCCGCCCCCTCCTCCTCTGCTTCGAGAGGGAGAATGAGTTGCGCCTGATCCGCGCGTCGCCTGTGTGCGTTGACCGCGCTCAGGCCCAGAGCCCCCTTCCGGCCTCCCCTCCACCGACTGGGCCATGGCCCATGGTGAGAAACCCCCAGCCCGTGTGCACAGGTGGGCTAGCAGATTCGGCCCGATTCTTGTTTTTTTTCCCGCTGCTACGATTTCCGCATTTATCCAGAAGGCAGTTTTACAGTTTGACCCTCAAACTTCATGCATTTAGTAACTCACAAACTATGCATCACATGTAAAAACTTTATATGTGAAAAATGCTTAGAATTCCGTGTAGATACATTATAAGCAACTTTAATCCATGTTTTAAATGTGTAAATTGTTGTCTGCATTAAGTTGTGTAAATAACATGTTAAAATGGTTTAATTCATAACTAAATAATAGTAGCTCCAAATTTAGCAAACATTATATGTAAATGAGGTGGAAAAATATGTAGATTAAGATGGTGTTATTACTTCACATGTTGAACAACTCAAAAATATGGTTGTCATAGATCTGTCCTATATTTGTTTTTATGTACATGGGAGTTTCCGGAATTGTTGTTTGTTTCTTCCGACCCATTTAAAATGCTTGCATGATGTTGTTGTTCTTAGTTGCACCCCTTTCCATGCTAAACAACTTTTAAAACTTGTTGGGTGCTTGGATAGTTCAACTACATACTACATATGTTACTATGCTTGTTCTTGCTTTCTTTTGCATGATGTGCCCCTACATGTTTTGTGTTCTTGCATATTGTCATGTCACATGTGCACTCATCATGTTCCTTAGGGATGCATCATATCCTGCCCATGCTCATATGCATCACATCTTGCATCATATGTTTGAGCATTGCATGGTGATTGATTGTTGTTCTGGTGTTTGTATTATTGTGTTCGTTAGAGCCCGGTGACGATTCAGAGTTCGAGGTTCCTATCGAGACTGAGTTTGAAGAGCAAGGTTACGATCCCTCCGTGGACTAAACAGGCAAGATGACCATTCCCCGATATCACCTCTATCTTTGCCTATGCTAGTTGTCTCGCTCTTTAGATATGCCTCGATGCCTATTCCTGTTTGTCAGCCTCCTTTTGTTGGCATGAAACACTCTAACCGCCTTCCTAGCAAACCGTTGATTGGCTAAGTACGCTTTTGCTCAGCCCCTCTTATAGTATTGTTAGTTGCAGGTGAAGTTTGAAGATTGCTCCATGTTGGACTTGCTTATTGGGATAACACACTATCTATCTTAATTTAACTAATGCACCTATATATTGGTAATGGGTGGAAGGCTTGGCCTTCTGCTTGGTGTTTTGTTCCACTCATGCCACCTTAGGACCCGATAAACCGGTGTTATGCTCCTTGATTTTGCGTTCCTACCAAGATTGGGGTTTATGAGCCCCCCTTGATAATTCGCTCTGCTTAAAGCTTTTCCAGCAAGGCCCAACATTAGTTTTACATTTGCCTAACAACTAAAACTTGCATATATAGGGAGTTGCAAACCCAAGTTCTTAATACACCCCCCGGGCCAGTGCTCCTCATGAGTGTTGGTCCAACCCAGAGTCGTGTGCGGTACCCCCTTAGCAACTTGGGTCACTGTACGCTGTGCTCAACGGTCGTGGCCTAAGACGAGATACGCATGGCTACTATCAGGGTGTCGGCACACCGGGAGGTCTTGCTGGATTAGTTTTACCTTTGTCGAAATATCTTGAGCATGGGATTCCGAGGATACTCGGGTATTCACAATTTGGAGTTGCGACTCCGCAGATCGTCAGCTTGTGATGGGCTAAGTTGGGACACCCCTGCAGGGTTTTGAACTTTCGAAAGTCGTGCCCGCGGTTATGTGGCAGATGGGAATTTGTTAATTTCCGGTTGTAGATAACTTGACACCATATCCTTAAGAATACACTACCTGTGTGAGTAACAGTGATGGTCTCTTTCCGAAGGGCTTCGGGAAGAGAACACGGTGGGGTTATGTATGAACGTGAGTAGCTAGGATCACATCTTGATCAACTTGGCGACCGTTGGCACATATTCTCATCTCGCTCTAAACTCGTAAGCTAGTTGCTTAGTGCTTGCTGCAAACACTTTAATACCCTTTCCACACCTAAAGGCTTTCTTAGTTTGTGATACCCGGGAATGGAATTGCTGAGTCCTTGTGAGTCACAGATTACAACACACACCAGATGCAGGTACCGTCGAGAACAATGCAGGAGATGGATCAGAACTTCACTGGGAGTTCGATGAAGACCGTCGTCGTTTCTATGTTACGTATCCCGACGATCAGTAGTGGTTCCTACTAGGAGTGATCCGGGACTTGTGTTGTGGTATCTTTTCTCGTTTGGATTTAGTCCGTAGTCGGACCTTGTGTTATTTGGATGAATGTATGTTATTGTATTCAATGTGTGACATGGCAAGTGTAAGCCAACTATTTTACTCTTTCATCCCTTAACTTTTACATGAGTTTTGCAAAGATACCACGCTTGCGATCATTCCAGAATGCACTTATGTCTCTAAGTCGTGCCTCGACACGTAGGAGATATAGTCGCATCCGGGGCATTACAACTTGGTATCAGAGCCTTCTCCGACCTAGGAGCCCCTTGATTGATCGAACCGCTGAGGGTTGAGTCTAGGCGCACATACAAAATGTTTTGACTCCTATATATATACTGGAGAGTAGGATTCCTTTTACTCCTCACCCACTTCGTCGCTCAGGTGAGGACTCCTGATGTTGTTTTAGCTGCACTATTCTCAAAATTTCACATTTTTTTAGGATAACGCGGGTATTGTTCGGATTGTTCCGATATCTTTGTGACGAGAACATTATTCTTGGCGCCTCCTGTCATTTAGGGGTTGTGGCAGTGTCCCGGGGAGTTGAGCTCCGAAGTGTTGTCATCACAAATGTATCATAGCGGTTCTAGAATACTAGAGGCGGCCGACATCGAAAACTCTTCTATGCATGTCTGGTGGTGAGATAACCCCGACGTCACCCAGTACTGGGGGATAGTTCGGGAGTATTGCCATAAATAGTATAGCGGATGCGTTGCGAAGGTCCGAGGTAAACGGTTTCCAAAGATGACTAGTTATGTGTTGACGGATGGATACAGCTGGACGTAGGTTTAGAGTTGAGTGCACGGTGCTTCCCCTGTATCCCCAACACCAGATTACATAACCGGAAATCTTCGGAAATTAATAGGTGGGATTCTAGTAGCTCGTAGGTAATCTTCCAACGGGTGCATGATACGAGGTTGAGGTTCAACATCTAGTGGAGAGGCTATCATGGGCATTGTTGCACTAGGGGGTTGCATCTTAAAGGATACTTGGCCATGTTGATCCGGGGATGACAATGCCCTTTGTAACACATGCCATGGGGCATTCAGCACGAACATGTGGGACGAAACCTCTATTATGTATTTGTTCCATCTGTACCTTGTTGTTTTATTCTATCATTTCTTTCTCCCAAGTGGCTTCTCGACAAGTTGATGTACCGTTAAGCTATGGGATTCATTCGTTCAATTCTCTATTCGAATATTATTGTGAAGACTATATGTTGCAACATATCAATCCTTTGTTTTTGTTTTGATTGTGGTATCCGAGTTGCTTCGATGTCAAATGTTGATTCCATACCTTTCCTAATCGGTGTTCTCATATTTCTATGGGAGTGCTTGTCCTTCTTGATCATTGAGATTGTCATGTAAATTCTTTTCAACTAGCGTGCTTTGCTTCAAGTTAATCCGGTCTCTTCGTCATCTGTAAGATCTACTCTAAGTCTTTTCTCAACGGTGTCTGTTTCATTCATCCCAAGTTGTCTTTGTTTTCCCCACCCTCCCACCCTTCTTCTTCTCGGAGCTAGAAATTCTCAAATGAAATATCCATTTAATTCAGGTGGTGTTTCTTCATTCTTTTCTTTCAATGTCCTTATCTGGTGATTCTTAGGAAGATGCTAAGGAAGTTTCAAGTTATCGTTCTTCGTTCTTGTTTCTTCCCCGGTGGACTAAATTCAAGCTTCGGTCATGATCAGATCTCTTCCTTTTTGTTTCATATGTTTTCCCATGTTGAAATTTCTTATCCGAAGTCTCTCTTGTTTATTGAACTCTCTCTAATTCTTCTCCGGAGTGTACAAGGTATCTCAGAAGATTTGTGTTTCAATTCTTAATCCGTTCAAGCTATTTTGAGGATTTTCAACTTATTCAAGCCATTTAATTCAATCGGTGCACTATCTCTCAAGCAATTTTTCCCAACGGTGTTGCTTTTCAGTGGGCCCTAACCCACAGGTCTTTTTCCAGGATCTTACCTAACCCTTCTATTTTTCCCGGAGTTATTCTCAAAATCTTTCAAAGTGTGACGTAAGAATGGATTCCATCAGTCACATGCCTTCTCCAAGACCGGTTTCAAATTCTTTTCAACTTTGGTTCAACCTTCCTCCTTTCATTCGCCCGGAGTATCTCGAAATTCTTCATGGTATTTCTCGTCGCTCTTCTCAACCTTTGAAGACCGGAGAAGAGTTTCTCTTAAATCTTGGCCCGTTCTCTTGAAGATTCGTGGTTCTAGCTTCATGACATCATCATAATTGTTTCGATCACGAGGAATCTTTTCATATCCGAAGCATTTCATGAATTCTTCCCATTGTGATCCTCCGAAGGCCACCATTTCAGAAGATTTCTTTGTTCTCAGTTTGCAACTTCGTCCTCCAACTATTCTTAATTGATGCCTCTTCGTTCGTCTCCATATTCGTACGGTGGTTCATTTAAGATTAATATTCCGTTGTTACCAATTCATTGTTCTTTTCATAATCCTACCAGTGATTCATTGAAGATTACCCAAGTTTGTGTGAGATCTCTCTTTAATTCTTTGCAACGGGAATAAGTAGTATGCCAAATCCATTGCTTGTCGTCAATTTAAATTGATGAAGGATATGCATAACATAATTCTTATTCCTATTTCATCAAAGTGGATTAATCCCTTCATTTAGAGTTTATTCATGAGGAATAGATTCTTGGTTTCAAGTTGTTTGTCTTGTCCCCAGGTGTTCTAAGTTCTCTCAATCATCTCATCACGAAGATCCATATAAATCATTGCAAGGCTTAAATCTTATTCTTTTCATCTTTCACTTCTCATCCTTCTGTTACCGGAGTTCTTCATGGTGGTTCATCAATGTTTTCTTTCACTCTTGAATTGCTCATCAAGATTCTTGATCAATGAGCTCAAGTATTCTTCATCTTGCATTTTGAAGTGCAATATTTGCTCCCTTATCTTTTCAGGCGGTGTTATGTTATTCTTGACAATTTCCTTCATGTTTCATGATTCACAAGTTGTCAGGAATGAGATATTGTAAAATCATCATTTTCTCTTCGATTATGAGTTGTTTCAACCCATGATAATTTCTTCGTTGGAGTATCTAGGATTATAATTCACCTAAAAGCTTTCCCTAAGGATTATTGCTATTTATGGTGCTTATAAATAACCCAAGTTTTTCATTTATCTTCCCGGTGAAATAAGTTCTTCGTCTCCTTGTTGTTCTCAATCCATCAATTGTTTTCGCTTGTGGCAGAATTTCACCTCAAGTTGAGATGGTTTCCATAAGCCCACGTCAAGCTTATTCTTCTCGTTGTTGAATTTCCAACAACTTTGTCCAATCCATCTTTGTAAGGATGCTTTCCAAATTCATTGATGGTAGAAGTTATCATTTTTCTTCTGCTTTATTTCTTCCTAACAATCTAGCTTCTATTCTTTTGCTCCGGAGGTATTGTAATATTAATATCTTCGTTTAATCATCTCTTTTTGTCAAGATCATGTTCTTTCCTCAGCTTAGCCATTCAACCGGAGTGTTGTGTCCACTTTTCAAATTATTTTCGTCTTATCGAGTTTTGCCTCTCTTTTCAACCGGAGTGCTATTTGAAATCCTTCTTACCCCCAGTGCCATTCGTTCAATAGTTCCGGAGGCAGTGTGTTGTTGGTTTGATCAAGTAGCATCCCATCTCCTCAAGTTCATGTTCAATTCCTTCCATTCACAGTCGGAATGTTGTCCAAATTATTTCATTCTTATTCCTTCTGTATCTTGTTTTAACCGGAGTGATTTCAATGTCTATTTTGTCACCTAAGATCTTCATTTTCGTCGTATTCCTTGTTCGTCTTTCCTAACGGAGTGTTTTCATCTTCGTTCATCTCCATTGTATTCTTCTTTCAATTTGGTCAACCTCTCAGGTTCATTGGTTTCACCAGTTTGTCGAAGAAGCAACTTTGTTTTACCTCTTCCTTATCCGTTTTATCCGGTGCCATCTCCAGGATCTCGGGTCGAGATCCTCTGTTAGTGTGGGAGAGTTGTGACACCCCCAGACCGACGCTCCAGAAGACTTCCAGCTATTTCGGGTTTCGCCGTGTGTTTCATTTGTAGTTGCTCTATTTATTTTTGCATTGCATCATTTCATCATGGCATTGCATCCGCATGTTTTCATAAAACTCGTAACCGTTCATAGTTGCCGCTTCTTCCTCGTCTCTGTTGACCTTTGTTGGCCCCCTTTTTATTTTTCAACCTTTCTTAGACCCCCTCGTGTGCGTCCGAAACTTCCCGAACCCAAACCCCTCTGTCGGTACCGATGGATCCAGATCATCCCCAAACATCCCTAAGACATCTCCGTTTTCTTTTTTTGGACTCCCTACCTATTTTATCTCGGACCCTCCGATTACGATCGGAGGGACCAAATGACCCTAAGCCTACCACTCGCTATACATTTCAGCCTAACCCTAGATCCTAGGACACAGTCCCATCCATTCCATCCATCTGTCCCAAGCCACCGCCACTCTTCTTGTTTTCAGTGCGCGCCCAATCTCCTGCCTCCTCTCATTGCACCGATGAGTCCCGATCCAGATCCCAGCTAAGACAATTCCCCTTCCCGATCCAAGCGCCGAGCCTCCAGCATCCTAGAAGCGCCCGAGCAGGAGGGCTTCTCTGCCCGAGTCTTGGTCTCCTCCTCGCGAGAACCTCCAGCGCCGCCGTGCCTGTGCCGTCTCCCGCGACTCCCGCCGGACCTCCACCTCGTCACCCGTAGTCATAGCCGCTCGAGGCCCTGACTCCTCTGCACGAGCGCATTAGCGCCTCTGTCCTTGACAGTGCCGCGCCATGGAGCTCTGTCCCCGCTCGCTCGAAGCTATAGCGCCGGGATGCCCAGGGCCCCATCCTCGCCTCCCTCTAGCGACCTCGACTCCGAGCCGAGTCCCGCACCGCTGCAAGTCTTGTCCCTGCTCCCTGCCTTGCCAAGTTCGTCAACCACAACCGCCTCCTCCTCTGCTTCGAGCAGGAGGACGAGTTGCGCCCGATCCGCGCGTCGCCTGCATGCGTTAACCATGCCTAGGCCCAGCGCCCCCTTTCGGCCTCACCCTCCACCGACTGGGCCATGGCCCATGTTGAGAAACACCCAGCCCGTGTGCACTGGTGGGCTAGCAGATTCGGCCCGATGCTTGTTTTTTTCCCGCTGCTGCGATTGCCGCATTTATCCAAAAAACTGCAATTTTACAGTTTGACCCTCAAACATCATGCGTTTAGTAACTCACAAACTATGCATCACATGTAAAAACTAAATGCCTAGAATTCTGTGTAGATTAATTATATGCAACTTTAATCCATGTTTAAAATGTGTAAATTGTTGTTTGCATTAAGTTGTGAAAATAACATGTTAAAATGGTTTAATTCATAACTAAATAACCGTAGCTCCAAATTTAACAAACTTTATATGTAAATGGGGTGGAAAAATGTGATGATTAAGATGGTGCTATTACTTTAAATGTTTAACAACTCAAAAATATGGTTGTCACAGATCTGTCCTATATTTGTTTTTATGTACATGGGAGTTTCCAGAATTGTTGTGTGTTTCTTCCGGCCCATTTAAAATGCTTGCATGATGTTGTTGTTCTTAGTTGCACCCCTTGCCATGCTAAACAACTTTTAAAAGTTGTTGGGTGCTTGGATAGTTCAACGACATACTACATATGTGACTATGCTTGTTCTTGCTTTCTTTTGCATGAAGTGCCCCTACATGTTTTGTGTTCTTGCATATTTTCATGTCACATGTGCACTCATCATGTTCCTTGGAGATGCATCATATCATGCCCATGCTCATATACATCACATCAGCATCATGTGTTTGAGCATTGCATGGTGATTAATTGTTGTATCAGTGTTTGTATTATTGTGTTGGTTAGAGCCCGGTGACGATTCAGAGTTCGAGGTTCCTATCGAGACTGAGTTTGAAGAGGAAGGTTACGATCCCTCCATGGACTTAACATGCAAGATGACCATTCCCCGATATCACCTCTATCTTTGCCTATGCTAGTTGTCTCGCTCTTTAGATATGCCTCGATGCCTATTCCTGTTTGTCAGCCTCCTATTGTTGCCATGAAACACTCTAACCGCCTTCCTAGCAAACCATTGATTGGCTAAGCACGCTTTTGCTCAGCCCCTCTTATAGCATTGTTAGTTGCAGGTGAAGTTTGAAGATTGCTCCATGTTGGACTTGCTTATTGGGATAACACAATATCTATCTTAATTTAACTACTGCACCTATATATTGGTAATGGGTGGAAGGCTTGGCCTTCTGCTTGGTGTTTTGTTCTACTCATGCCACCTTAGGACCCGATAAACCGGTGTTATGTTCCTTGATTTTGCGTTCCTAACACGGTTGGGGTTTATGAGCCCCCCTTGATAATTCGCTCTGCTTAAAGCTTTTCCAGCAAGGCCCAACATTGGTTTTACATTTGCCTAACAACTAAAACTTGCATATATAGGGAGTTGCAAACCCAAGTTCTTAATACACCCCCCGGGCCAGTGCTCCTCTTGAGTGTTGGTCCAACCCAGAGTCGTGTGCGGTACCCCCTTGGCAACTTGGGTCTTTGGTCACTGTACGCTGTGCATCCGGTCGTGGCCTGAGACGAGATACGCGCGGCTACTATAAGGGTGTCGGCACACCGAGAGGTCTTGCTGGATTAGTTTTACCTTTGTCGAAATATCTTGAGCACGTGATTAAGAGGATACTCGGGTCTTCCCAATTTGGAGTTGCGACTCTGCAGATCATGAGCTTGTGATGGGCTCAGTTGGGACACCCCTGCAGGGTTTCGAACTTTCGCATGTCGTGCCCGTGGTTATGTGGCAGATGGGAATTTGTTAATATCCGGTTGTAGATAACTTGACACCATATCCTTAAGAATACACTACCTGCGTGAGCGACCGTGATGGTCTCTTTCCGAAGGGCTTCGGGAAGTGAACACGGTGGGGTTATGTATGAACGTGAGTAGCTAGGATCACATCTTGATCAACTTGGCGACCGTTGGCACATATTCTCATCTCGCTCTAAACTAGTAAGCTAGTTCCTTAGTGCTTGCTGGAAACACTTTAATACCCTTTCCACACCTAAAGGCTTTCTTAGTTTTTGATACCCGGGAATGGAATTGCTGAGTCCTTGTGAGTCACAGATTACAACACACACCAGATGCAGGTACCATCGAGAACAATGCAGGAGATGGATCAAAACTTCATCGGGAGTTCGATGAAGAGCGTTGCCGTTTCTATGTTACGTATCCCGACGATCAGTAGTGGTTCCTACTAGGAGTGATCCGGGACTTGTGTTGTGGTATCTTTTCTCGTTTCTATTTCATCTATAGTCGGACCCTGTGTTAATTAGATGAACGTATGTTATTGTAATCAATGTGTGACGTGGCGAGTGTAAGCCAACTATTTTGCTCTTTCATCCTTGAACTTTTACATGAGTTGTGCAAAAATACCACGCTTGCGATCATTCTAGAATGCGCTTATGTCCCTAAGTCGTGCCTCGACACGTAGGAGATATAGTCACATCCTAGGCATTACAGCTTGATCCTGAAGACAGGAAGGCCAAGGTCAAGCAAGTGAAGCGCAAGGGCCCTGCCGTGCTGGTGGCGGAGCCTGAGTAGAAGCACAGGTGAGACCGCGATGAGCCGGTCAAGGATCGCCGCCCGTACTGCGTCTTCCAAAACCTCCACACCGACAACACCAGCGACTGCCAGGAGCACGGGGCAATCCACGACGAATGCCTGGGCCGTCGTCCCGAGCGCAGTGACCGGGGTTACGGCCGTGGCGAGAGCCGCTGGGACAAGCACAACCCCCACCAGGACTGGCGTGACCAGCCTCGTGAGGACCGCTGGCGTGACGGGCCTCATGAGAGCCCCTGGCGTGACCAACCTCGTAAGGGTCATCCGCAGGGCAATGTCGGCCTCCATCCACTACCATCGCCACCGAGAAGGAATGAAGACAATCATCAGGATAGGGGGGCTGGGGGATTCCAACAGCCTAGCGTGATCGCCTGCATCCTCGGCCTCGCTTAGGCGCCTGCCTCGAACCAAAACACCCATGCCCCCGGACCAGGTGGCATGCCTACCGAATGCAGCCGGTATCTTCCACCATGGCCTCTCTATACGGTGTGTGCTAGAATAGGGACAAGTGGTAGTACGAAACGAGTATGGTGGTTCTGGAACAAGACTCGATCTACGGTCGGCTCAGGAGGTTTCAGCATCACTTGTATGATTAGCATAACCGATATATTTCACAACAACAGTCGGAATCACCACACGTCATGCCTCACCAAGCCATACCGGACTCCACCGTCCCAATGGGGAGCTAGTGACAAGCTCGTGTCTACACAAGATAGCGACTTTCACGACTTTCTTCGTTAGGCATGGAAGGCATACGAGGGGGATCACCGTCATCAATATTAATCATTCACAACAAGGGGTCTACCTCATGCACTCAAGGGTATGATCATATCATCACATATGAAAGAAAAAGAATACATCCATGTCGTTATAATCATAACAACGACAACCACATGTAGTAGACCAGGGTTCAAAAGTGCTTGCCTTCAAGTAGGGGGAGGTAAAGTGCATTCCAAAAATTTTGGGAGTATTCTTCCTCTTCAAAATCCTATTTGAAAGAATATGAAATCAATACATAGATTCAAAACAGCACAAAAGAGTTGTCTGGAAATTTTTCAAATAAATATGAAAATAAACTAGACAAATTTGAGGAACAAGAGAAAAAAATCAAGTCATTTGGATCTTTATTTAAAAATTTGTAGCCGGTCAAAGTGTCAGTCAAACTCAGTTTTTAAATAAACCCAGAAAAGAAAACGTTTCGAGGCAGAATGCGTATTCGATGCGGGGGAGACTTACTTGAGACTTTACGCTTTCACTTAAAACATGTGGAGGCGGGGCTATGTCATGATAGTGGGTCCACGGGGCCCACTGGTCAGGTTTGACCAGTCGCCTCTCCCTCCCCTTCCTCTGCCCGAGCGGAGGCGGGACTCCGGCGATCCTCGCCGACGAACGGAGGCTTCTCGAGGGCTTCTGAGGGCAGGGATGGACCCGCCAGACCTGGGCGGTCCTCCCAGTGGTCGTTGGGTCGTCGGGGGTGGAGGGAGTCGCCGGCGGCGAGCTCCGCGGCGGAGTTGGCTCCGGTGGATTTAGGGGCTCGGCCTGTGGTGTTCCTGGCTACGTTTGAGAGGCTGGGCAGTTCCGCACGATCCAGTGGAGTCGAACGGTGGAGTCGGGAGGGCAGGGGAAGCTTTGGATGCGCCGGAATGGACCGGAACGAGGCAGCGGCCGAGCTGACTGGAGATGGGGAAGACGGCTTTCCCCTGGCGATTGTGGGCTAGGGGAGTTCTATGGGGGTGGCTTGAGGCTGCCTGAGGGCTCAAACGAGCTCGGGGCCCCCTACTTATAGTGAAGCCATGTCGGTTCATGGCGGCCGTGGATAAGATCGCCGGCGACAGCCATTCTGTAGCTGCAGAGGGACGTGGCGGCGATGGGCGCTTGCGGCTGAACTTAGACTGCTCCATAGGGCAGCTGGCGCACGCGTATGGCTCGGGCGGCGCAGTCCGGGGCAGGAGCTCAATGTGGCCGGCCGCTAGCCGCCGTGGCCGACCTGACGACGGAGCTGTGGAGCTCCAGGGGTGGCTTGGAGTGTTCTGGTGTGTGGATGAGGCCGGGGTGTGGTTCTGCAGGCAAGCTAGGGCCAGGGGCGCGACGCGGCGGCTCGGGCACACGCACGTGCAAAACGCACGCTCTGGACGCGCCCAGCGCACGCACACCATGTGCTCGATGAAATGCCAGCCTGTGCTAGAGGGCATAGGAGAGGTTGGGGATTAGCAGGCCTGGATTTGGGTTAGCTAGGAACTTAATAGACATACTGGTTAGGCAAAGTAAGCTGGTCCAATACACAGACCAGAAACTATGTCAAAACTGACCATGCACGCAAGGTGTTAGACAGAGTGCCAGGAGCCTCTAGGCATTTCTTGGGGTGGCCAAAAACTCCAGACCAATGTCTCTTTGGATGATAAAGAGGGTGGTAAGGTCAGTTGGCCATTTTGAGAAACTTGTTAGTGCAAGATTTGCAAAACTCTAGTTTTGGACAAAAGGAAAAGGGCATAATTGCATGGACCAAAAATGATCCAAAAGCTCCAATCTCCTGGACTTAAGGGTTTGGTAGGAAGGACTACAAGCAGGAAAAAGCTTATGGCTAAAAGAGGAAGTTAGAATAGGGTGTAGTAGAAAGTGGCAATCTGGACCAGAGAGCAAAAGAGGATGTTTAGCTCAACTTTTCCAAAGAACACACAAGGGTTTTTGCATGAAAGTGATGTAGGGGCTTCACATGACATCCCTAAATTTTGGTGGAATTTTTGGACCATTCCATCAAAGGGTTGTAGTGCAAACAGAGCTCTAAAACAGATGAAAATCACTTTAATTAATAAAGCTTAAGGAGAAAATAATAATGCAAATGATCCTACAACTAGAAAGATTGTTTTTCTTGGTTAGGGCAATAAGTCCAAACAACATACTAACAATTTTTCACTAGGGAAAAAACTCCACAATATCAAAAGAAAGGAGGTTCTGAAAAGCAAAGAAAACCCAGAAAAAGAAAGGTTGAAACTCCTGGTCAAATTTTCATTATTAAAACAAGGTCAAAAATTTGGGGTATTACAACACTACCCCCCTTAAGAAAAATCTAGACCTCGAGATTTGCTAAAAGTTGTTATAAAAAGAACCTCTATTGTCACAAAATGATTTCACCAAAGATAACCGTCCTGCTTATGCAATAAAATGCTGCTACAGTGCATGGGCAATAAGTGGTGGTAAACTGCAGTGTAAAATACTGGCGCTACATGAAGAAAAAAATCTACGGTCGGGGAAGACAAGATAGTTCTACTCCGGGCTATAGTAAATTTAGAAATAATATTTTTCTAAATTCTAAAATACGCTGGTTGCACCCGAGAGCACAGTGCTCTCCCTGGCTGACAGGTGGGCCCGGGGCCCACTATCAGTCTCTTCTTCTACCTCCGGTCATCTCTTCTCCTTCTCTCTCGCGCGCTTTCCCGCGCTTTCTCCACCGGCGACGCCTAGCTCGTAGGGCATCTAGGCCGTACTGCGGTAGTACGCGGCATGCTAGCTAATGGTGCAGCGTGCACTCACCTCGCGGGCTAGCGTGCTGTCGGCACTGCTCGCAGATTCGTCCCCGAACACCGGCGGTCGAGCGACGAGCGGTGCTGGTGGACTCTGCTCACCGTACACCGATCTCGAGCTATAAAATGACTGAGGTGCTCCTTCTTCTTGCTCACACCTGGCCTCGCTTCTTCTTCTTCTTCCCTCTCCTCCATTTGTGTTTTGCAAGAGCTCGGGTCGAGGCTCTAATGGCGGAGGTGATGCCGGACTGGTGCATGATCCTAGTGTGCGGAGGGTTGGCAGCATTGCTGGGGCTATCCGTCCTCTTGTGTGTGATGATCCTCGACGACCGTCGTGACGCGGCTGCTCGAGTGCTAGCTCTTCGTGGTGGCGGCGACCACGAGGATTAGGCACGGGAGTCGGGTGCTAACGGCTGTCAGTGCACGGAAGGCAACTAGTGCCTGAATAAACTCCCATGAGTTTCTCCTCAAGAGAGTAAGGTGCGCTACAGAGGTGATCAATTAGATGTAACAGGTGTACGTGGATTAGCAACTTAGTGTACCATGTGGAGTGGCCGGAGTTGTAAGTCTGTTGTTGCGGTGCTGCGGGAAAAATCTATGTTATGCAGAGAGATATGTTGCAATAACTCAGGGAAGAAAAATAAATAAAATCTCACTCCAGGTTTTTACTAAGCGCAAAAATTAATGAAGTCGAGAGTTATCAGCAGTGAAACTACTTCATAAATTGAAATTAATTATCACATTATACGACACACAGCTTACAACTCATAAAAAGATGCTGGGATAACCAACATAGCGGTGACGTCTAAAACATAAACGGTAAATGGACAGGGTCCTGGGAAAACGTCTCTGGTGCTGGGGAACCCTCTTCTTCTATCGGCGGGAGCAGGTTGACTAGACGGTGAATGTGCTTCTCCTGCCCGGGCCTCAGTGGTATGCCGATGGCGATCCGAGGATTTAAATCGGCGAGGCTCTGGAGATAACCCATTATCCGCTGGGTCAAATGCTCTTGCGCGATGACATACTGCGTAAGGTTGGCCAGTACTGGGTCGCTCTCAATCCGCCCACCAGGAAAAGATGCTGCTTCTCCGGGCGGTGCATGGCTCGGAAAGTAATAGTACCCCCGTTTGCTGGCATAGGGCACCGCAAATCGAAGGCGAGCCAGCGCTTCATATGCGGCAGCTTCTAGGGCCATCTGTGGAGTTGGCATAGATTTCCCCATGAAGGAAACTTCTGTTGGGTCTTGGTTTGGGTTTGCGGGAGGGATGTGTACTACTGCCCAATATTTTGAGGTGGATTGTGTGATCCTCGATTTGAGCAGCTGATACTGGGGTGGACGGGTACCACTCATGGTATTGCAGGTAAAATCCCACAATATCTTCACGAAACTACCTCGGGAGGCATCTGGGGTTCTCAGATATATACGAGGGATTGGCATGGCGAAAGGAAATGGTTGTGAGAGTAGTGCACCAGGTGAGGGATGCTTGGCAAGGTCACGATGTGGCCTTTTATATAGCAACTGGGCTGGTTTTAAAGAAAATCACGGTGAGAGGCAGCTATTTTGTCGGTTCTGCTTTACGGGGTCGGGGTTAATGCTACAGGTACACACGTCTCGCAAAGTGACGTGTTTACTATAGGGGTTGTCGGTGAGGTGCTTTGGAAGTTACACCCGAAAAAAAGGCATTCGTACACTGACATATCTGTGCACGGCTGCTATAGAGGTAGGGGCGCACAAGTAAACCGTATATACATATGGAAATACAGGTTACATCACCACGGGGTGTGGACACGATAAGGCTTGGTACTACTCGGGTGATTTAATCAACCTCGTTTATATCCAAGCGGTCTTGCCTTGTGGACGCCGATGCTTCTCCAAGGGCTTCACTGTCGGTGTTGGCTGGTGGTGGCTGAGGGGCTGCAGGGTCGGGGCAGTGATGATGACCCTCGCGGGGATTGTTGGCCACAATCCCGTTGGAGCGCGCCCTAAACATGCGACGCATCACTTCTGGAGACACCAAGGCATTATGGTCAATGACCGGGGCAGACCTCAAGGACTCGATCGGTTGTTCGAACAGCACGACTGGATTATCGGTGCCGAACTCGTCTTCTCCTCTTGCCGGGGCTCGGTGAATCAGTTCTCCACGAGCTGCGATCAGATCAAGAGTGATTTGATCAAACAGTTCCTCTAGCACACTTACATAGCGCACCAGGTGCAATAATGCAGGATCCGTCTCGTGGTCTCCGTTGGCTACCCGGGGTGGCCTACCATACCCGTCACGGCTGGGGTAGTAGTAGAATGAGCGACAGTTAACTCTGGGCGACAAGTGCCGAAGTTGAACTATTGCCTCTCGAGCAGCTAGTTGGATGGCTTGTGGCTCAAAGGAAGTTATCCTTCCGGTGAATCTGTAGGGGCGTTCTGGCGACAGACGCCTATCGTAGATGTGCACAGTGGCCCAGACTTGACGGCTTTCACTGGCCATGAATCCTTGGTATACAACATATTCTGGGGGCTCCTCTAACGCAAAGGCGCGGCGGGTGAGGTTTGCGAGCATGGTCACAAAACCTCCAAGGTTGGTTGCTATGGTTTCATTGTGAACAATGGGTCCTGACATTTTAGCTTGGTCTGGGGTAGAGGCTGTGCTGTGCTGGTTGAGTCTGGCGTGCCCTATTTATAGGCAAGGAGACGGAGTCTTCCTTCCCACGCTTGCGAAGGAAACTGTTTAGGTGTCGGTCACTGGCGCGTGATCGACAGGCTAGGCTGAAAGGTTGGGCACCGACTACCAAAGGTGTCGGTTCACTGTGTGGGTATCTTACGTGAGAAGCTTGGCCGGGGTTAGGATATGGTCTGGTGGGGTGGTTAACCTAGGTTTTTGACCTGGCTAAGATAGGATTAGCCAATGGTCAGCCTGGCTCTGATACCAAGGTTGTCAGGACCGGATTTTCTAGGCATTAAATCCCCAAAAATGGCCCTTCTGCTCACCAGCCCCAGGATTTACTGTTAGCTAGTGAGTCACCACTTGATACAGAAAGTCTAAGCAAAAATACAAAATATGTAGTACAAGACCATTCTGGCCTTTAAGTACAACACAAGGTTTCTAGTGGCTGATGGCGGAAGCGGTCTGTAACACGTCGGTGTATGTGGAACTCCATTTCCCACGGGAACAGCTGACCAGGTTAACTCCTATCTTCGCGAGGTTGCTATCACAGTTGCATAGGTTCCGGGTAGTCACCACAATGCTCCTCTCCATGCAAGAAATCTGGCCAAGATAATAGCCAGGGACAAGCCAGTGAGTACTTTGAATGTACTCGCAAACGTTATGAACACGGGTGATATATAATCATGCTCGATAATAATTGATGACCACTATGTTAATTATGATATGACATACCATATTGCAAGCAGGTCATTCGTATGAAAATGCATATGCAATCAGGGAGTGATAATAAAATAAATAGCGATCATGCCACAGTCGGGCGTCTGAGCGACACCACATAAAGGGCTTATAAAGAAAATAACAAGTATGCCACAGTCGGGCGTCTGAACGACACCACATAAAGGGCTTATAAAGAAAATAACAAGCATGCCACCGTCGGGCGTCTGAGCGACACCACATAAAGGGCTTATAAAGAAAATAACAAGTATGCCACAGTCGGGCGTCTGAGCGACACCACATAAAGGGCTTATAAAGAGAAATGAAATAACAGGTGTGCCGCAGTCGGGCGTCTGAGCGACACCACATAAAGGGCTTATAAAAGAAATAAATAATTGTGAATATCCAGGAGGTAGAACCATCCCAGGGAGAATCAATAACTCAAATACATAATGGTTAGTTCATAACAATAATGATAGTAACAGACATCAAAGGTCACAAGTCATGATCCATGTTCTGTTTAGTAGTTCCTCCTCCGAAGATCGGCGCTAAGACCGACACTTGACCCATCCCAGACTGTAGTCCTAACCCAGGGACACGGCTATTCAAATAGATTTTATATCTACAGAGGGTGTACTCTTTACCCATGAATAACGGATTCCTTTAGTCCTTCTGGACTAATTCTGTCTACGGTCTTTTAATTTGAAAACACACCTGACCGCACACACCAACCCAACTTACCGGTGTCTGGAATCACCCACGACATCTGTTAAGCCAAACTCTAAGTGGGGAATCTACAACCTCGATTAGCATGGGATCACAAAATTTATAACGCGCGCAAACTAGGGAAGCTACCCCCTTCGGCTCCAACCGAAATACCCATGCCCCCGGACCAGGTGGCATGCCTACCGGATGCAGCCGGTATCTTCCACCATGGCCTCTCTGTACGATGTGTGGTAGAATAGGGGTCGACAATTTACTGACCGTACCCTACCTATGGCAGGGACAAGTGGTAGTACGAAACGAGTATGGGGGTTACTGGAACAAGACACGATCTACGGTCGGCTCAGGAGGTTTCAACATCACTTATATGATTAGCATAACCGATATATTTCACAACAACAGTCGGAATCACCACCCGTCATGCCTCACCAAGCCATACCGGACTCCACCGTCCCGACGAGGAGCTAGTGACAAGCTCGTGTCTACACAAGACAGCAACTTTCACGGCTTTCTTCTGTTAGGCATGGAAGGCATACGAGGGGGGTCACCGTCATGCATATTAATCATTCACAGCAAGGGGTCTACCTCATGCACTCATGGGTATGATCATATCATCACATATGAAAGAAAAAGAATGCATCCATGTTGTTATAATCATATCAACGACAACCACATGCATTAGACCAGGGTTCAAAAGTGCTTGCCTTCAAAATCCTATTTGAAAGAATATGAAATCAATACACAGATTCAAGACAGCACAAAAGAGTTGTCTGGAAATTTTTCAAATAAATATAAAAATAAACTAGACCAAATTTGAGGAACAAAAGAAAAAGAATCAAGTCATTTGGATCTATATTTAAAAAGTTGTAGCTGGTCAAAATTTCAGTCAAACTCAGTTTTTAAATAAAACCAGAAAAGAAAACGTTTCGAGGCAGAATGTGTATTCGATGCGAGGTAGACGTACTTGAGACTTTACGGTTTCACTTAAAACACATGGAGGCGGGGCTGTGTCACTGACAGTGGGTCCACGGGGCCCACTGGTCAGGTTTGACCAGTCGCCTCTCCCTCCTCTTCCTCTGCCCGAGCGGAGGCGGGACTCCGGCGATCGTCGCCGGCGAACGGAGGCTTCTCGAGAGCATCTGAGGGCAAGGATGGACCTGCCAGACCGGGGCGGTCCTCCCGGTGGTCGTTGGGTCGTCGGGGGTGGAGGAATCGTCGGCGGTGAGCTCCGCGGCGGAGGAGGCTCCGGTGGATTTAGGGGCTCGGCCTGTGGTGGTTCCTGCTGCGTTTGAGAGGCTGGGCAGTTCCGCACGATCCAGTGGAGTCGAACGGTGGAGTCGGGAGGGCAGGGGAGGCTTTGGAAGCGCCGGAATGGACCGGAACGCGGCAGCGGCCGAGCTGACCGGAGATGGGGAAGACAGCTTTCCCCTGGCGATTGCAGGCTAGGGGAGTTCTATGGGGGTGGCCCGATGCTGCTTGAGGGCTCAGACGAGTTCGGGGGCCCCTACTTATAGCGCAGCCATGTCGGTTCGCGGCGGCTGTGGATAAGATCGCGGGCGACCGCCATTCTGTAGCTGCAGAGGGACGTGGCGGTGACGAGCGCTTGCAGACAAGTTTGTGGATGAACTCGGACTGCTCCATAGGGCAGCTGGCGCACACGTGTGGCTCGGGTGGCGCTGTCCGGGGCAGGAGCTCACTGTGGCCGGCCGCTAGCCGCCGTGGCCGACCTGACGGCGACGCTATGGAGCTCCAGGGGCGGCTTGGAGTGTTCTGGTGAGTGGATGAGGCCGGGGTGTGGTTCTGCAGGCAAGCTAGGGCCAGGGGCGTGACGCGGCGGCTCGGGCGCACGCACGTGCAAAACGCACGCTCTGGGCACGCCCAGCGCACGCACACCATGTGCTCGATGAAATGCCACCGTGTGCTAGAGGGCATAGGAGAGTTTGGGGATTAGCAGGCCTGGATTAGGTTTAGCTAGGAACTTAATGGACATACTGGTTAGGCAAAGTAAGCTGGTCCAATACACAGACCAGAAACTATGTCAAAACTGACCATGCACGCAAGGTGTTAGACAGAATGCCAGGAGCCTCTAGGAATTTCTTGGGGTGGCCAAAAACTCCAGACCAATGTCTCTTTGGATGAGAAAGAGGGTGGTAAGGTCAGTTGGCCATTTTGAGAAACTTTTTAGTGCAAGATTTGCAAAACTCCAGTTCTGGACAGAAGGAAAAGGGCATAATTGCATGGACCAAAAATAATCCAAAAGCTCCAATCTCCTAGACTTAAGGGTTTGGTAGGAAGGACTACAAGCAGGAAAAAGCTTATGGCTAAAAGAGCAAGTTAGAATAGGGTAGTAGTAGAAAGTGGCAATCTGGACCAGAGAGCAAAAGAGGATGTTTAGCTCAACTTTTCCAAAGAACATCCAAGGGTTTTTGCATGAAAGTGATGTAGGGGCTTCAGATGACATCCCTAAATTTTGGTGGAATTTTTGGACAATTCCATCAAAGGGCTGTAGTGCAAACAGAGCTCTAAAACAGATGAAAATCACTTTAATTGATAAAGCTTAGGGAGAAAATAATAATGCAAATGATCCTACAACTAGAAATATTGTTTTTCTTGGTTAGGGCAATAAGTCCAAACAACATACTAACAATTTTTCACTAGGGCAAAAACTCCACAATATCAAAAGAAAAGAGGTTCTGAAAACCAAAGAAAACCCAGAAAAAGAAATGTTGAAACTCATGGTCAAATTTTCATTATTAAAACAAGGTCAAAATTTGGGGTGTTACAACGGGCCATACGCGGCGAGCGTCGCCCCACACGGTCCGTCGGCACGTCCGCCCCTCCCGACCTGAGCGGCGAGCTGCATGTGTACGACAACATCCCGGGCCTCAACTGGGCTGCCTCGCAGGACCTCCTCTGGCCAGCGTGTGCTGGCCATAGTGGTGGCTACCACTGCAATTACTTCTGCATGCCATTCGGCCCGCTGAACGCCAGGGCCTCGCTCCAGTGGCTCAAGCAGTGCACAATGTCAACTCGAGAGGCACGGCGTAGGTCAATTGCAACTCAAGAGGACCTGGACCTCTGCAAGCCCCCGGGGCCTTGCGAGTTCCCAGGACCTTAGGAGTCGTCCGGCCTGTGAGAAGCGATACCTGCAACATGATACTTCTCCAACGTATCTATAATTTTTTATTGTTCCATGCTATTATTTATGATGTTTTGGATGTTTAATGCTCTTTGTTATACACTTTTATATTATTTTCAGGACTAACCTATTCGCACAAAGGCCCAGTCCAGATTGCTGTTTTTTTGCCTATTTCAGGGTTTTACAGAAAAGGAATATCAAACGGAGTCCAAACATAATGAAACTTTGGGAGAGATATATTTGGAGCAAAATACGCATGGGAGATTTGAGAACCACAGAGTAGGGCACACGTGGCGTCCACGAGGGTGGGGGCGCGCCTCCCTGCCTCATGGGCCCTATGTTTAGCCCCTGGTGCTCTCCTTCCTCCTATATATACCTACGTACCCCGAAACCATCATCACAACAGAAAAAACCCTAGTTCCACCGCCGCAACCTTCTGTTCCCGTGAGATCCCATCTTGGGGCCTGTTCCGGAGCTTTGCCAGAGGGAGGATCTACCACGGAGTGCTCTTACATCATCATCATCGCCTCACCATGAGTTGTGAGTAGTTTACCACAGATCTTCGGGTCCCTAGCTAGTATCTAGATGGCTTATTCTCTCTCTTTGGATCTCAATACCAAGTTCTCCTCGGTCTTCGAGGAGGTCTATTCGATGTAATCTCTTTTTGCGGTGTGTTTGTCGAGATCTGATGAATTGTGGGCTTATGATCAAGATTATCTATGAGAAATATTTGGTTCTTTTTTGAACTCTTTATGTATGATTATAATATCCTTGCAAGTCTCTTCGAATTATTGGTTTGATTTGGCCTACTAGATCTATAGTTCTTGCAATGGGAGAAGTGCTTGGCTTTGAGTTCAATCTTGTGGTGTGCTTTCCCAGTGAAAGTAGGGGCAGCAAGGCACGTATTGTATTGTCGCCATTGAGGATAAAAAGATGATGTTTATATCATGTTATTTGAGTTTATCATTCTACATCATGTCATCTTGCTTAAGGCGTTACTGTGTTCTTATGAACTTAATACTCTAGATGCACGCCGGATAGCGGTCGATGTGTGGAGTAATAGTAGTAGATGCAGAATCATTTTGGTCTACTTGTCTCGGACGTGATGCCTATATACAATGATCATGCCCAGATAGTCTCATAAGTATTCGCTTTTCTATCAGTTGCTCGACAGTAATTTGTTTACCCGCCGTAGAATTATGCTATCATGAGAGAAGCCACTAGAGAAACCAATGGCCCCCGGGTCTATTCTCAACATATCAATCTACGATCTACTTTACTTTTCCGCTTTTACTTTCTGTTCTTATATCCAAAGATACCAAAAATATGAAACTATCATCTCTCTCAGATCTCACTTTCGTATGTGACTGTCAGATTACAGGGTCCGCAAGTCCTAGAAGTTCGAACACAGGGGGCGTGAACGAAGATCTATCGCACTCACGTCTACCTAGCGTCTCGCCCTCGCCAATGAAGATATTCAAGCAGGCGGCATGTAAAGCACACACGAATTTCCCAGGTTTAGGCCACCTTGCGGTGTAAAACCCTACTTCCTGCTTTGGTGGATTAGCCTCGGGAGGGCTTCAGTATGAACGAGTACAGTGGTTCCTGAGCTCAAGAGGGGAGCTCAGGAGGGTCAGGAGGCAAGGGTTCTTTCTCCTTTGTGCGAGGGCAGAGTCTCTGGATCTGATCAGAATGCCTCCATAGTGGAGACCCTAGCTATTTATATAGGCGGCCAGGGTCCTCTTCCCCCAAAATGTTTAGGCAGGAAGGGATCCCACAATGGCCATTTTGAGCGGGAACACAAGGACAATCCTATCCTGACAAAAGCGGTCTTTGCCTGCAAAGGGATCAGACGGTGACGCGGTGGTGGGCTCGGTGGTGACATCCTCCCTATAGTCCTTGCGGTCTTTGGTCTAGTTGCACCAAAGGGGAATCCTTTGTCCCGCTCCTCGGGAACCTGCGCATGCGCTGTCTCCTTTGCATCAAAACGGCAACTGCGCCACTGGCACACGCTGGCACTAGCTGGCGCGGTGCGTCACTGCTCACTTCACTGCCTCCTTCTGAGGCAGGCTTGGCCTTGGATTCTCCACCCCTAAGAAGCAACCTAGCCGAGGCCGCTCCTGAGGGGGTCTTGATGTCGTTCTCCTCGCGAGGTCTAGCCCCCTCGCGAAGGTCTTGAGCAGATAGTCGATCAGCTGGGCCGTACCAGGCTGTAGCAGGAGCGCGTCGTGGCTCGCAGACAGGAAAGTTTGGGTACCCTAGTTCCCAGGACGCCGACAGTAGCCCCCGGTCCCAAGGCGCGTGTGGAGTTGGCTTCGTGGCGAAGCCTTAGTCGAGAACAAAGCGCCGCGGGCCCCTAAAGACTGCGGGCCAGGCTGACGCGTGACGGCTGGATGGGACGTCGGCGACTCCGCTTCCCACGTAGTCTTGGCGACCGTGCAACTTGAAAAAATGGATTGTCTTCACTGTAGAGGAGTTATCGCCTCCTTTCCTTCCTTCTCAGATCCCGTTCTCCTTCGCCTCTGGCCTTCCAAAATCGCCAGCAACCTCCAGCGCCTTCAGCGATGGCGAAGAAAAGCAAGGGCGCCGCGCAAGCGTTCGGATCTGCTTCCTCCCTCAAGGCGGCGCTCGAGGAGTCCACCATCATCGAGGAGGGGGACTACTCGGAAGTCCAGCCTTTCTTGTGGAGCGTCCACAACGAGCATGGCCCAACGAAGATTTGGGTTGGGTCCACTGCAGCGCGGGTCTTGCCGAAGTCTTGCTAACCCTTCTTACTCCACAGCATCTCCGTCGGGATCGTGCCGCCCTTCTTGGAGTTCTTCTACGCCATCCTGAATCACTACCAGGTGCACCCCCTCCACATCCAACCTCGCTCTATCTTCGTCGTGTCGCTCTTCGCCTTTTACTGCGAGGCGTGTGTGGGGGTGAAGCCGACTGTCGCCCTCTTCCGCCACCTCTTCTCCATGCGGCGGTACGACAAGGTCCGTGCTCGGGTTGTGTCTCCTTCGTCTTCCAGGGCCAGGGTGCAGGCTAATGACAGACGGGAAGAAGATAGACACCCACCGGAAGAGGTGGGTCTATCTGGATGCCCAACACATTCACCCGTTGCTGGCGCTGCCTACTGCCCGTCCGGAGAAATGTGCCTGCTGGAGCTACGCGAAGCTCAGTGACCCCCTTGCCGAGTCTGTCTTGGCAAAGATCGAGGCCGAACTGGGCTCGAGGCTTGAATGGGCCCAGATTGTGATGGAATTCCCGAGGCAGCGGCTGGCGCCGCTCCAGGCACATTCGCGCCCCATGTGGAAGCTAATGGGAGATATTGACAGGCTTCGGCTGTGCTCGGGGAAGCTGGCCGAGGCCTACCTGGACCTCGTCTCGATCACCCTCCTGGGGATGGTTCCTGGGGACCTCTCGGGGGCCCACCTTCCACTGTACAGCCGTCCTGATAAAGCCGAGCTGCTGAAGGCCATGTCAGGTTTCGGGGTGCCCGTGGCAGCTCCGCCCACGGTCGACGTGTCCTCCGGTGTCGAGGACGGGAGCGACGGGGAGGAAGACTCGGAGGAGACCCTGGGCGACGAGGACCGAGTCGACGAGGAGGAAACCTCCGAGGCGACCACTGCGGAAGTGGGGCCAGGCGCAGGTGCTGCTGGGCGGCCCCAGGCAACCACCCCGCGTCGATCCGGGCGTGCTGCGTCTGGAGGGAGCAATGCGGCAACCCCGTCGAAGAGCGTCGTGCCGACGAAACCGGTGACTGTGGCCGTGCCCAAGTCCGCGGCCTCGCGCCTTGCCAGCATTCGGACTACTGGAACGCCCGTACCACCGGCGGCCGCGGCCGACCTGCTGATGAAGAGGAGGGCGCACCTCGCCTCTCACGAGTAAGTGTGCAATCTCCTGCTATTCCTTGGTCGTTGTGTTCCTGACGTACTTCTCCTCGCGTAGCAGCCTGGGCGGCATGATGAAAAAGGCGAAGGGGGAGGTCACGTCGCGATACCCCGCTCCACCTGCCGCTGCCGTCGACGCGGAGAAGGGTGCCACAGCTTCACGCGCCTAGGCCGGCCAGGCCACCGAGCGCGCGGTGGCGGCGTCGCATGAGGGCATCGTTGTTGTTTGTGTGGCCGCGGTGGCTCTTGCTCCCACTGCTCCAGCGAGGGGAGCCGCAGCCCCAGAGCCCCTGTTTGAGCAGGCGATCTCGATGGCATCCATCCGCCAGCTGGTGCAGTCTGGCCCTGAGACCTTTGGAGACACTTCCGCTGCGCTTGGTCGGCTCCGCGCCGAACTTCTAGGTGATGATGGCTGCGCGATGGAAGGACGCCTGGGCCTGATCTCGGGGTGGCTCCTGGCAGATGAGTCTGTGCGGGCCTCCTGGAGTCGGGCCTCAACGGTCACCGCCAAGGGTCAGGAGGAGGCCGCGGCAGCCACGCGAGCGCGCGACATCACGCGAGCCGACGCGGCGTCCTCCGAGAAGCGCTGCCTCAAGGTGGAGAGCAAGCTGGAGGCCCTTCGCGAGGAAGGCACCAGGCGCGCCCTGGAGCTCGAAAGGTTGGAGAAGGAGCTCAAGGCGCAGAAGGCTGAGACGTCTCGGCTGCAGCAGGAGCAGCTCGCTGATCACGCGAGCCTGGAGAAGCTGAAGGACGAGGCCGAGCAGGCCAGGGCCACCCAAGCTGCGCGCGATAAGGAAGACGCCCTCGCAGCCTTGACAGCGGTGAGTTGCGAGGCCCTCGCCACTTTCGAGCTCGAGGCCCGTATGGCACTGCAGATTGCTTACGGGGAAGGGTTCGAGAAGCCGGTGGCCACCCCGGAGGATGGCTCCGCCGGGCTCCTCGCCGCGCTCGGGAAGTCCCTCCGTGAGGTTACGGCCGTGATCGGCCAGTTAGCAGACGTCGAAAGTCGCACGCTTCTGACCTTGACCCTGATGCAGGTGTGCGGCCACCTGTGTCTCCGCGATCCCACTCTTGATCTGGCCTCGCTATCCGAGCCCGTGACCGCGAGCATAGAGGGCGTGGCTGCTGAGGCCCTGGAGGCGAAGGTCAAGGAGCTGGTGGAGGCGTTCCTCCGGGTCGCTGCTGCTGCGGCCGAGGAGGCGGAGGCTGGTGATGGCATGCTTGGCGATGCTTGACGTGTTCCTGTCCAGATGAGAAAAGTGCAAGTGCCTTGGAGAGGCGTAAGGACTCGCTTGAATTTGGAGAACTTGGTATTATTGTAATAACTAGACTTAAACTTGGTGATTTCCATGCATGCTTCCTTTCATGTTTGCTTAGGTACTCTGTGTCGGTAGGGCCCAACCCTGCGCATAACTCGGTCGCCATTGAGCCCTCCGGGTGACCGAGGTTATCGTAATAACTAAACTCAAGGAATGAGGGGCTACGTGGCTAGTGAGGAACCTGGGTCGCGATGCCCAGGGGTCCCCCTTGACGTTCAAGCGATCCCGTTTGCGTTCTACGTCGGCAGGGCCCAACCCCGCGCATACCTCGACCACCGTTGAGCGCCGGGCTCATGGAGTGAGGGGCTACGTGACTAGTGAGGCCCCTGGGTCCCGATGCCCAGGGGTCCGCCTTGATGTACGAATGGCTCTCATGAGGGAGAACGAGCACCATACGCTGCTCACGAGCCTTCGCCTAGGATGGGGGCGCGAGAAAGCCAGGTGTGTGGGCACATTGTAAGGTGGCGTCTGCCAGGCGTGACCTGAGCATAGCCCCCGTGCCTAGCCCCCCTCGCGACACCCATCCAAGGAGAAGCTGTGAGCGTCGTGAGCTGAAAAGCTCCCTGAGGTTTGTGCGACCGTTGGGGGCCGCCCTCAGTTGTTTATAACTAGCGCGGAGCATAGAGCTACAACACTTGCGCGGAGTGTGGGCATAACTGTGCCTCAGTCGTAGCGGCCAGCACGGACCTTGGTGCTTCCATTGGTTCGTGGGCAAAACCGCTCCTCGGTTGGTTCTGCCAGCGTGGAGCATGGTACTTCCACTAGACCGTAGGAGGGAGCCTCCCACCGGGAGAAACTTCGAGGCATGTACAGCCTCGTCCTGACACGTGGCTTGCACGACAGAACAGCCAAGGTGTATATGGGCCCTCCTCAGGACGAGATGAAAGACTCTGAGGAAGTTCTCGTGAGCTTACCCATCACTCACGAGACCCTACCCTGAGGCGGGTTGCGCCTGAGTCTTCTTCTGCAAAATGTGAAAAGAGATGTGTTGTGTCGACCTGCGCCGAGTGCATCTCTAGAGGGCATCGTAGAGAAGGCCAGAGCACCAACGACCCAGGAGGTGACGTTAGCGGGACCGGCCCGTAAGACAGAGCTCAGCCGCTGGATTTATCGACGCTGCAGGTACGGACCCGAGCACAGTCGCCGTGCCTAGTCTTCTCATGCAACAGTCCAAAAGAAAAACAACCGGCGCGCGGTTCCCGCGTGAGCGAGGCACCTGCCACGGGCCCCCACTTCACATCCGTGATTAGCCCATGGGATAACAAGGCACCAAGGACCACGGGAGGTGACGTCATGGGAATGGCTCGCAAGACAGAGCTCAGCCCTTGGATTTAGCGACGCTGCAGGGACGGACCCGAGCACAGACGCCGTGCCAGTCCTTAATTATGGGGCAGTCACGAGTGGGCTCACAAGGCCTCATGACTTTAGCGGCGGTGAGAACGCCGAGCATATAGGTAATGCAAATAGGAAGAAACAACTAGCCTTGATTCATGCGTAAAAGAGATAGCTGCGGGGGGTGAACCCCCAGCAGCTCGAGGATGATGTAGCCCGAGGGGCACTCTCGATTGAATACCTGAGACATCACCTGACACTTGTCGAAGAAGAGTTTAGGTAGCTGAAGACGCGAGCCGTGCGGGTCACTCTTAAGGATGGCCGGGCTCTCGAGGCCCAGGGGATCCGGAGGCCCTCAGTGGTCACGGGGGTCCGGCTCCTGCTCCGTCTGGACCGCCCGCCACTGAGCCTCCCGAGCCCCCAAAGTCTTCCGCGTGAGGTACAGGAACGTGGTGGCTGCGTTGTGGAAGCCGAAGAGCGTGCGAGCATAGCTGCAGGGGAGAACCCTTCTCTATCCGACTGTCGTCGGCCAGAACGGCTCTAAAGAAGCGGCTCGGTTGAGGCCCGCGACGTCGATGCAGACGCGGAAGTGGTTGCTTGGGTTGCGGGTAGGTTTGCTTGGTATTGTGCGGTTGCGCCCACCGCATATGAGCCTTGCATACTGAACTTCCTCGGTAACTATGAAGTCCTAAGCCCCCAGCGCTGTACGGCCCATGCTGGGCTCACAAAAACGCGCGTTGAGACACGCCTGTAGGTGGTGCGTGAACACCTCCCTCGACACGCTGGCCGGACTAGAGGCGCTCTAGAGGAGAGCCCCCGAGCCCGTCCTGAGAGGGGCGCCAGGCGCGCCTCCCAATGCAAGAGTGGAGGGTGCCTCGTCGGCATGAGCGGGTCCTGAGACGGGGCCGTCGGGAGCCTCCGTGTCCTGAGGTCCATTAGCGGGCAGGTTCTTCTTCTTCTTGGGGGCGGTCTGCAGGGCAAAGACGGCTCCACCTTCATCGGGGCTCTCGGCCGCCGCGGTCTGGTAGGCGCGCTCCAGGGAACGCACTGCTTCCTTCTCGTCGGAGGCGATTGTGATGACTCCGCCACTCCCAGACATCTTGAGGACGTTGTAGCCGTGATGGGTCGCTGCCATGAACTTGGCAAGGGCGGGATACCCAAGGATGGCGTTGTATGGGAGTTGGATGTTGGCGACGTGAAAGTCGCTGAACTCGGTGTGATAGTTGTCGCGATCACCGAAGGTGACGGGGAGGCGGACCTGCCCCATAGGGAGTGTGGAGCCATTTGTGACTCCGTAGAATGGCTTGGTTTGGTGGAGCTGATCATAGGGGACCTGGAGCATCTTAAAGGTTTGGACAGAGAGGACGTTGAGCCCTGCTCCGCCGTCGATGAGGGTCTTGGTCACGAGGACGTTGCTGATGGTCGGAGGGCAGAGCATCGGGAGAGCGCATGGGGCTGCGGTGCACTTGAGCTGGTCCTTGGGGTCGAAGGCGATGACCTGCTTGGTCCACCTGAGGTTGCGTGCGGCGTTAGGCCTGGGAAGCGCTGCATTCACCTCGTGAGCGAACTGCTTGAAGATGTAGTTGGAAGCCGGAGCACGGGCTCCTCCCAGGATGCATGCAACCGCGCGTGGCTCCTGAAAGCCCCCTGCTTCATCCACCTGGCGGTCGTCGTCGTTCCTTCTTGGCGGTGGTGGCAGCGGAGGCAGGCCGGCGTTGCCCTGAGGACGACCATCACGAGACTGGTCGCGCCAGGGGGCATCACGAGGCTGCTCCTACCACTGGTGTTCACGAGTTGGTCACGCCATCCTTGGCGTGAGTTCCTGCCGTCCGAGCGTCCTGCACCACGGCCATAGACGCAGTTGTCGCGCTCAGGGCGCTGCCCGATGTGCCTGCCGCGCATCACCGTGAGCTCTTGGCAGTCGTTAGTGTTGTGACTGTGAACATCATGGAAGACGCAGTACAGACGGTTGTCTCTGGGGGGGGGGTGTTGTTGTAGCCGCAGCCACGCTTTACTTCTGGCTCCGTAGCCAGCACAGTGGGTCCCTTGCGCTTCGCTTCATTGGCCTTGGCCTTTTTGTCGCAAGCCTCCGCTTCAGGTAGCTCGAGGAGAGAGAGCTGTCCTTCCTCTGCCCTGGCGCACTTCGCCGCGAGTTTGAACATCTCGAGGATTGTGCACAGGTCCTCATGGATGGCGTGCTCCTCCTTCATCCTGATGTCGCGGACACCATCGCAGAACACCGAGATGATGGCCTCGTTTGAGACCCTGGGGATCCTGAGGAGCATGGTGTTGAAATGCTGGATTTACTTCTGTAGGGTCTCCCCAGGTTGCTGCTTCACGCGGCGCAGATCCGCGGCCGCCGAGGCTTGGTAGCGGGTACGCTGGAAGTTGGCGTCGAAACGCTCATGAAGCTCCCCCCATGAGGATATGGATCCCACGGGGAGGTTTAGGAGCCAGGAGCAGGCGCTATCCTTGAGGGCCATGGGGAACCAGTTCGCCATGACCTGCTCGGTGCCGTTGGACGCCTTTATGCTCAGCTCGTAGAGCTAGAGGAACTCTGCAGGGTCGGCGGTGCCATCGTAGCACGGAGGCAGATCCGGCTTGAACTTGCCGCGCGAGGCGAGGCGCCGTAGCTCTGGATCTAGGGCGCGACATCCAGCCACGCTCATGATTGTAGGAGCCCCCTACGCCTGCGGTGCTGGTTCTCAGGGCGCAGGCGCCACCACCTCCTGTGGTGCGCGGTTCTGGTGCTGCGGGATGGGGGGCCCGTGAGCTTCTACCTGGGAATGCGGAATCACCTGCCAGCTCTCCTCGTCGTGCGCAAGGGCACTGCGGGGCTGCTCGCACCGCGGAGCCTCGCGTCTGACCCCCTGGCCAGCGCCGTACTGTGGAGGTGGAGCCGGGACACCATGGCCCTCGTTCCCCGCCATGAACGACGGAGGGCGGGAGGAGTGAGTTGGTGCAGGTACCTCCCCGGCGGCGTTGACGAGCTCGGTGATGCGATGGAGCCATGCGTCGTAGAAGTCGTCCGCCGGGTGGTAGCACAGGAGCTCCCGTGCCATCAGTAGCGCGGGCTGCTGGTAGATCGGCCCGCAACGGATCAGCGAGGACGACGCCGCGGCCGGCGAGGGTGACGGCGTCGCCGTGCGGCCATCGCACTGCACAGACAGTGGTAGCGACGAGTCCTGCTGCTCATGGATGGACGGGTCGGTGGCGGTGTTGGCGACCGGCGAGTTGGGGCGGAGCGGTGCACCATTGCAAGGGTGAAGTGGCTTGACCCTCCCGAGCGACGTTGGCGGTGCGGCTGGCAGCGCGCGCCCGGCGTGTGTCCACCATGACAGCGAAGCGAGGTCGACGAACGAGAGCGGGACGAGGTCGTCGGAGAGGCAAGATTTCGACACGCCCCGTAACTGGCACGCCAAATGTCGGATTACGGGCTCCGCAAACAAAAGAAGTTCGAACAAAGGGACGTGAACGAAGATCTCTCCCACTCACGTCTACCTAGCGTCTCGCCCTCGTCAAATGAAGAGATACAAGCAGGCGACAAGTAAAGCACACACGAATTTAACCAGGTTCAGGCCACCTTGCGGTGTAAAACCCTACTTCCTGCTTTGGTGGATTAGCCTCGGGAGGGCTTGAGTATGAACGAGTACAGTGATTCCTGAGCTCAGGAGGGTCAGGAGGCAAGGGTTCTTGCTCCTTGGTGCGAGGTCGGAGTCTCTAGATCTGATCATAATGCCTCCATAGTGGAGACCCTAGCTACTTATATAGGCGGCCAGGGTCTTCTTCCCCCGAAATATTTAGGTGGGAAGGGATCCCACAACGGCCATTTTGAGTGGGAACGCAATGACGTTCCTATCCTGACAAAAGCGGTCTTCGCCTGCAAAGGGATCAGGCGGTGACGCGGTGGTGGGCTCGGTGGTGACATCCTCCGTGTCGTCCTTGTGGTCTTCGGTCTTGTTGCACCAAACGGGAAACGTTTGTCCCGCTCCTCGGGAACCTGCGCCTGCGCTATCTCTTTTGCACCAAAACATCAACTGCGCTGCTGGCACACGCTGGCGCGGTGCGTCACTGCTCGCGTCACTACCTCCTCCTGAGGTAGGCTTGGCCCTGGATTTTCCACCCCTCCGGAGCAACCTAGACGAGGCCGCTCCTGAGGGGGTCTTGATGTCGTTCTCCTCGAGAGGTCTTGCCCCCTCCCCCCCCCCCACCCGCGAGGGTCCTAAGAAACTCGTCGATCAGTTGGGCCGTACTAGGCCTTAGGAGGAGCGTGTCATGGCCCGCAGACAAGCAAGTCTGGGTAACCTGGTTCCCAGGACGCCGACAGTGACCGTAAAGGGATTGACAACCCCTTATCGCATTGGCTGTGAAGTTCTTATTTGTTTGTGCAGGTGCAAGGGACTCGTGCTTGGTCTCCTACTAGATTGATACCTTGGTTCTCAAAAACCGAGGGAAATACTTCCGCTACTGTGCTGCATCACCCTTTCCTCTTCGAGGGAATAGAACGCAAGCTCGAGAAGTAGCAAGAAGAATTTCTGGCGCCGTTGCCGAGAAGGCTTACGCAAAGTTCATATACCAAGTACCTATCACAAACCCTTATCCTTCGCATTACATTTAGTTACCTCTCATTTTCCTCTCCCCCACTTCACCCTTGCCGTTTTATTTGCCCTTCTTTCTTGTCGCTCGCTTCTTGTTTGCTTGTGTGTTGGATTACTTGCTTGTCACTATGGCTCAGAACAATACTAAATTGTGTGACTTCTCTAATACCAACAATAATGATTTTATTAGCACTCCGATTGCTCCTATTATCGATGCTCAATCTTGTGAGATCAATGCTGCTCTGTTGAATCTTGTCATGAAAGATCAATTTTCCGGCCTTCCTAGTGAAGATGCCGCTACCCATCTAAACAACTTTGTTGACTTGTGTGATATGCAAAAGAAAAGGGATATGGATAACGATATTGTTAAATTGAAGTTATTTCCATTGTCACTTAGAGATCGTGCTAAATTTGGTTTTCCTCTTTGCCTGGAAATAGTATTGATTCATGGAATAAGTGCAAAGTTGCTTTTATTTCTAAGTATTTCCCTCCTGCTAAGATCATCTCTCTTAGAAACGATATTATGAATTTTAAGCAACTAGATCATGAGCATGTTGCACAAGCTTGGGAGAGAATGAAATTAATGATACGTAATTGCCCTACACATGGTTTGAACTTATGGATGATTATTCAAAACTTTTATGTTAGCTTCAATTTTGCTTCTAGAAATCTTTTAGATTCGGCCGCAGGAGGCACATCCATGGAAACTACCTTAAGAGAAGCTACCAAACTCCTAGATAATATTATGGTTAATTATTCTCAATGGCACACCGAAAGATCTACTAGTAAAAAAGTGCATGCTATTGAAGAGATTAGTGTTTTGAGTGGAAAGATGCATGAACTTATGAAATTATTAGCTGCTAAGAGTGATTCTTCTGATCCTAATGATATGCCTTTATCCACGTTGATTGAAAATAATAATGAATCTTTCGATGTGAATTTTGTTTGTAGGAACAATTTTGTTAACAATGCTTATAGAGGAAACTACAATCCTGGGCCTTTTCCTAGTAATTCCTCTAATAATTATGGAAATTCCTACAATAACTCTTATGGAAAGATACCTTCTGAATTTGAAACTAGTGTTAAGGAGTTTATGAATTCACAATAGAATTTCAATGCAATGCTTGAAAAAAATTGCTTAAGATTGATGAATTGGCTAGAAGTGTGGATAGAATTACTCTTGATGTTGACTCTTTGAAAGTTAGATCTATTCCACCTAATCATGATATCAATGAGTATCTCAAAGCCATGAGAATTTCCATTGATGAATGGAAAGAAAGAACCGCTAGGATGCATGCTAAAAGAGAGAATTATATAAAAGCATGTTCTTCTAGTTATCATGAAAATAAAGATGAAGATCTGACAGTTATTGATGTGTCTCCTATTAGATCCTTGTTTTCTAGTATGAATCTTGATAAAGATGGGATTGGATATGAGTGCACTTTAAGGTGTCCCAATGATTTGGAGGTTTTAGATCTTGATGCTAAATTTGTTAAAAGTGGGAGTGAAGAAATTAAAACTTTGCATAGTGATGAACCCACTAGTTTGGATTTCAAGGGATTCAATTATGATAGTTCTCTTTGATTGATTGTATTTCCTTGTTGCAATCCGTACTAAACTCTCCGCATGCTTATAGCCAAAATAAAGCTTTTATCAAACACATAGTTGATGCTTCGATGCAATCTTATGAAGAAAAACATGAATTAGAAGTTTCTATCCCTAGAAAGCTTTATGATGAGTGGGAACCTACTATTAAAAAAATATATTAAAGATCATGAATGCTTTGCTTTGTGTGATTTGTGTGCAAGTGTCTCCACTATCCCAAAAACTTTGTGTGATTTGTTAGGTTTCCATGAGCTTGATGATTGTTCTTTAAATTTACATCTTGCGGATTCTACCATTAAGAAACCTATGGGAAGGATTAATGATGTTCTTATTGTTGCCAATAGGAATTATGTGCCCGTAGATTTCATTGTTCTTGATATAGATTGCAATCCTTCATGTCATATTATTCTTGGTAGACCTTTCCTTAGAACGATTGGTGCAATTAATGATATGAAGGAAGGAAATATTAGATTCCAATTTCCATTAAGGAAAGGCATGGAACACATACCTAGAAAGAAAATCAAATTACCATATGAATCTATTATAAGAGCCACTTATGGATTGCTTTCCAAAGATGGCAATACCTAGATCTATCAATGTATCGTGCCTAGCTAGGGGTGTAAAACGAAAGCGCTTGTTGGGAGGCAACCCAATTTTATATTTTTTTGTTTTTGCTTCTGTTTAGGAATAAATACTGCATCTAGCTTCTATTTAGATGTGGTTTTGTGTTTTAATTAGTGTTTGTGCCAAGTAGAACCTTTGGAAGACTTGTGTGAAGTTTATATGATCTTGCTGTGAAAAATAGAATCGTTAGCGCTCGCTAGAATGGTCACCAGGTTTTGCTGGAGTGTGCTATTTAGTTGATTCTTTTTGAAGATGATTAGTAGACAAATTCCTCACGTTTACCAATTTATTTCAATTTGTTTGGAGTTACAGAAGGAGGCGAAAGTTACAGATTACTACAGACTATTCTGTTTTTCGTGTGTTGTTTGCTTATTTTGATGAATCTATGAGTAGTATTGGAGGATATGAATCATAGAGCAGTTGGAATAAGTAGGTTTAACACCAATATAAACAAATAATGAGTTCATTACAGTAACTTTGGGTGGTGGTTTGTTTTCTTATACTAACGGAGCTCACGAGATTTTTGTCTAAGTTTTGTGTTGTGAAGTTTTCAAGTTTTGAGTATTGCTTTGATGGACTATGGAACAAAGAGTGGCAAGAGCCTAAGCTTGGGGATGCCCAAGGAACCCCAAGGTAAAATTCATGGACAACCAAAACCCTAAGCTTGGGGATGCCCCGGGAAGTTATCCCCTCTTTCGTCTTCATCTATCGGTAACTATGCTCGGAGCTATATTTATATTCACCACATGATATGTGTTTTACTTGGAGCGTCATGTATCATTTGAGTCTTTTCTTGTTAGTTTTCCACAATTATCCTTGCTGGACACACCTTTTTGAGTTGTTAGAACACTCTATGTGCTTCACTTATATCTTTTGAGTTGAATAATTTTTGCTCTAGTGCTTCACTTATATCTTTTAGAGCACGGTGGTTATTATATTTTGTAGAAATTATTGATCTCTCATGCTTCACTTACATCCTGTTGAGAGTCTATTAGAACAGCATGGTAATGTGCTTTGGCTATAAAACTAGCCTTCACATGATAAGCATCCAAGATCAATGTAGTAAAATCTTTCATACTAAGTGCATTGAATATGAAGAGAATTTGGATGCTTGATAATGGTTTTGAGATATGAGGATAATGATATTAGAGTCATGCTAGTGGAGTTATTATCAAATTGAGAAATACTTGTGTTAAAGTTAGCAATTCCCGTATCATGCACATATGGTGAACCGCTATATGACAAAGTTAGAGCATGAGGTATTTGTAGAGTGTCATCCTTTGTGTGGAGGTCGGGGGCGCGCGATGGTTAACTCCTACCAACCTCCCCCCTAGGGGCATGCGTTGATTGCTTTGTTTTGATGACTCGTAAATTTTTGCAATAAGTATATGAGTTCTTATGACTAATGTTGAGTCCATGGATTATACACACTCTCACCCTTCCACATTGCTAGCCTCTCTCGTACCGCGCAACTTTCGCCGGTACCATACACCCACTATATATCCTTCCTCAAAATAGCCACCATATATCTTCCTCAAAACAACCACCATACCTACCTATCATGGCATTTCCATAGCCATTCCGAGATATATTGTCATGCAACTTTCCACCATTTCGTTCATATGACATGCTTCATATTGTCATATTTCCATGCATGATCATGTAGTTGACATCGTATTTGTGGCAAAGCCACCATGCATAATTCTTCATACATGTCACTATTGATTCATTGCACATCCCGGTACACCACCGGAGGCATTCATATAGAGTCATACTTTGTTCTAGTATCGAGTTGTAATTCAATATAAGTGTGATGATCATCATTATTAGAGCATTGTCCCATGTGAGGAAAGGCTAAACAAAAGAAAAGGCCCCTCCAAAAAAAAGAAAAAAAAAAGAAAAAGGGACTATTGCTACAATCATTTCCACACTTGTGCTTCAAAGTAGCACCTTGTTCTTCATCATAGAGAGTCTCATGTTTAGTCACTTTCATATACTAATGGGAATTTACATTATAGAACTTGGCTTGTATATTCCAACGATGGGCTTCCTCAAATGCCCTAGGTCTTCGTGAGCAAGCAAGTTGGATGCACACCCACTTAGTCTCTTTTGTTGAGCTTTCATACATATTTAGCTCCAGTGCATCCGTTGCATGGCAATCCCTACTCACTCACATTGATACCTATTGATGGGCATCTCCATAGCCGATTGATACGCCTAGTCGATGTGAGACTATCTCCCTCCTTTTTGTCTTCTCCACAACCACCATTCTATTCCACCCATAGTGCTATATCCATGGCTCACGCTCATGTATTGCGTGAAAGTTGAAAGGTTTGAAAAAATAGAGTATGAAAACAAGTGCTTGGCTAAAACCGGGGTTGTGCATGATATGAATATTTTGTGTTATGAAGAGGGAGCATAGCGAGACTATATGAATTTGTTGGGATAACTTTCTTTAACCATGGTATTTGAGAAGACATGATTGCTTTGTTATTATGCTTGAAGTATTATTATTTCTTATGTCAATATAGACTTTTGTCTTGAATCTTTCAGATATAAACATTCATGCCACAATTAAGAGAATTACATTGAAAACTATGTTGGTTAGCATTCCACTTCAAAAATTCCGTTTTTATCATTTACCTACTCGAGGACGAGCAGGAATTATGCTTGGGGATGCTTGATGCGTCTCCAACGTATCTATAATTTTTGATTGTTCCATGCTATTATTTATGATGTTTTGGATGTTTAATGGGTTGTTATACACTTTTATATTATTTTTGGGACTAACCTATTAACCCAAAGGCCCAGTCCAGATTGCTGTTTTTGCCTATTTCAGGGTTTTACAGAAAAGGAATATCAAACGGAGTCCAAACGGAATGAAACTTCGGGAGAGATATTTTTGGAGCAAAATACGCATGGGAGACTTGAGAACCACGGAGTAGGGCACACGTGGCGTCCATGAGGGTGGGGGGGCGCCCCCCTACCTCGTGGGCCCTACGTTTGGCCCCCGGTGCCCTCCTTCCTCCTATATATACCTACGTACCCTGAAACCATCATAACAACAGAGAAAACCCTAGTTCCACCGCCGCAACCGTCTTTTCCCATGAGATCCCATCTTGGGGCCTGTTCTTGAGCACCACCAGGGGGATGTACCACGGAGTGCTTCTACATCATCATCATCACCTCACCATGAGTTGTGAGTAGTTTACCACAGACCTTCAGGTCCATAGCTAGTATCTGGATGGCTTCTTCTCTCTCTTGGGATCTCAATACCAAGTTCTCCTCGGTCTTCGAGGAGGTCTATTCCATGTAATCTCTTTTTGCGGTGTGTTTGTCGAGATCCGATGAATTGTGGGTTTATGATCAAGATTATCTATGAGAAATATTTGGTTCTTTTCTGAACTCTTTATGTATGATTATAATATCCTTGCAAGTCTCTTCGAATTATTGGTTTGGTTTGGCCTACTAGATCTATAGTTCTTGCAATGGGAGAAGTGCTTGGCTTTGAGTTCAATCTTGCGGTGTCCTTTCCTAGTGACAGTTGGGCAGCCAGGCACGTATTGTATTGTTGCCATCGAGGATAAAAAGAAGGGGTTTATATCATGTTATTTGAGTTTATCCCTCTACATCATGTCATCTTGCTTAAGGCGTTACTCAGTTCTTATGAACTTAATACTCTAGATGCATGCTGGATAGCGGTCGATGTGTGGAGTAATAGTAGTAGATGCAGAATCGTTTCGGTCTACTTGTCTCCGACGTGATGCCTATATACAATGATCATGCCTAGATAGTCTCATAAGTATTCGCTTTTCTATCAACTGCTCGACAGTAATTTGTTTACCAGCCGTAGAATTATGCTATCATGAGAGAAGCCACTAGAGAAACCTATGGCCCCCAGGTCTATTCTCAACATATTAATCTACAATCTACTTTACTTTTCCGCTTTTACTTTCTGTTCTTATATCCAAAGATACCAAAAATATCAAACTATAATGTCTATCAGATCTCACTTTCGTAAGTGAGCATAAAGGGATTGACAACCCCTTATCGCGTAGGCTGCGAAGTTCTTATTTGTTTGTGCAGGTGCGAGGGACTTACACGTGGCCTCCTACTGGATTGATACCTTGGTTCTCAAAAACTGAGGGAAATACTTACGCTACTGTGCTGCATCACCCTTTCCTCTTCGAGGGAATACAACGCAAGCTCGAGAAGTAGCACATCACGACTCTTCAATTGCCTCGATGCTTCAGTAGCATCATTGCAACGTGATATTTAGCCTATTGAAGTTGAGGGCGCCGCTCGGGCCGCATTATCCTCACGCTGTCAGGATGCATCCCTATAGCTGTATCACTTTGCGCGTGTACCGGAATTGGCTTTGCCTTTTATCAATTTCCTTATGTATTTCGACCTGCCTGTCTGGTGCTTCGTCACCGTGAATGTCACTGCACCCTAACAACCCCTCCCTCCACCGCCTCATGATTAAGGTCTTGCACGGCGTCTGTGCTCGGGTCCGTCCTTGCAGCGTTGAATAACCCAAACGACCGAGCTCTGTCTTACGGGCCAGCTCCCGTGCACGTCACCTCCTGGGGTCCTTGGTGTCATGCCCTCACATGAGCTAATTCAGAGTGGACGGTTCAGGGTGCGCGATCTGGTTCTTTCATCCGTGATACGGGACGCCGCCGCGGGAACCGTGCGCGGGGGGACTTTTCCTACGGTTCGTTGCATGAAGAAGACTGGGCACGACGTCTGTGCTTGGGTCTGTCCCTGCAGCATCTGTAAACCTAGACGAATGAGCTCTATTTGTTGGGCCGGCCCCGCTCACAACACCTCCCGGGGTCCTTGGTGCTCGGCCTTCTCATGCAATGTCCTTAAAAGGTTCAATTCGACGCAGGTCATCACTGTCATACAGGCTATGCAAGCGTGCCCCACGCTAGAAGACCAGGTGCAACCCGCCTTGAGGTAGGGCCTCGTGAGTTCCGCTCTGGCTCACGGGTGCCCATATACACGTACTCATTTGGGGTTGTACATGCCCCGGAGTCTCCCCCAGAGGGAACTCACACTCATGCACCTGTGGAAACCCCATGCTCCACGCTGGCAGACGACACGGTCAAGGAGCGGCTATGCCCACGCCCAGTGGAAGCCCCATGCTCCGTGCTAGGGATAAACAACAGAGGATGCCCCACGAGCTACACTAACCTCATGATGGCCTATCGGCCGCCCGCTTAAAGTTCTCCTGGAATGCGCGCACGAGGGGGCATGACACGGGGGCTACGCTTAGGCACGCCCTGGCATGCGCCACATTACCAGGTCCTTGTACCTGGTCTTTGTGTGCCCCTCCCAGGCAAAGGTTGGCGGGAAGAAGGTATGGAGGTCATGAGGGTGGCTCGTACGTCAAGGGGGACCCTTGAGCACCGCGACTCAGGGGCCTAACTACTCACGTAGCCCCTCACCCCTTGGTCCTGTCCTGGTTTCCGGACGCCCCAATGGCAGTCGAGGTATGCGAGGGACTGGGCCCTACCAACGCAAAGTGCAAACGCCCTAATGACGATCAAAACTTAGAATACTCCGGATTAACTTCACCGCCGCTCATGTCTCCTTCATGAGAGCTGCTTCTATGTCAAGGGGGACCCCTGACCACCGCGACTCAGGGGCCTAACTAGCCACCTAGCCCCTCACCCATTGGTCATGTCCTGGTTTCCGAACGCCCCAACGGCGGTCGACGTATGCGTGGGTGAAAGTGCAACTATCCCAGGGTGGTTTTGGTAATTCCTAACAACATATAGCTCATTGAACTAATGCTCTGTCAAGATGATCATTTCAGAAAGTTCAATGATTGGCATGGCATGGACTAGGAAAGTGGACCCCTCAAAATGCTAAGGACACATATTGGCTCAAGCTCAGTACTCTACATTTTCATTTTAGTGATCCAAGATCACATTGAGTCCAGAGGAAAAGTCAATACTATTAAAAGGGGATGAGGTGTTGCTTAATGGCTTGCTTGCTCAAAATGCTTAGTGATATGCTCCAAAAGCCCTCAACCACTTTGTCATATCCACATATGTCCCAATCCAAAAGTCAAACTCGGCCCCACCGATTTGATATATCTGGCACCATCGAGTTCACTTGACATAGCCATAGCCAGAAACCCAAATCAGTTCGGTCTCACTGATAGGGATCTCGGTCTCACCGAGATGGGAATGCAAACTCTCTGTTTCCCTTCGTAACCTTTCGGTCTCACCGAGATGAGCAATTGGTTCCATCAAGTTCACAATGCAAACTATATGTTTCCCTTTCGTAACCTTTCGGTCTCACCGAAACGAGCGAATCAGTCCCACCTAGTTTGCCTGACCAACTCTTTGTTTGTCTATTACAGAAATCGGTCTCACCAAGTTGACATGATCGGTCTCATCGTGATTACGTTATGCCTTAACCCTAATGAAATCGATCCAACGAAGTTGATCATATCGGTCCAACCGAAAAGCCTAACACTCACATTTTGAACTGAATCGGTCCGACCAAGTTTCATGATTCATTCCCACCGAGTTTGGTGATTTGTGTGTAACAGTTAGATTTTGTGTGGAGGCTATATATACCCCTCCACCCACTCTTCATTCGTGGAGAAAGCCATCATAACAAGCCTACACTTCCATTACTCATTTTCTGAGAGAGAACCTCCTACTCATGTGTTGAGACCAAGATATTCCAATCCTATCATATGAATCTTGATCTTTAGCCTTCCCCAAGTTGCTTCCCACTCAAATCATCTTTATATCAAATCCAAATCTGTGAGAGGGAGTTGAGTGCTGGGGAGACTATCATTTGAAGCACAAGAGCATGGAGTTCATCATCAACTCACCGTCTATTACCTTTTGGAGAGTGTTGTTTCCTAGATTGGTTAGGTGTCACTTGGGAGCCTCCGACAAGAATGTAGAGTTGAACCAAGGAGTTTGTAAGGGCAAGGAGATCGCCTACTTCGTGAAGATCTACCCTACTGAGGCAAGTCCTTCATGGGAGACGACCATGGTGGGATAGACAAGGTTGCTGCTTCGTGGACCCTTCGTGGGTGGAGCCCTCCGTGGAGTCACACATCCATTACCCTTCATGGGTTGAAGTATCCATCAACGTGGATGTACGATAGCACCACCTACCAGAACCATGCCTAAAACATCCGTGTCTACACTTGCGTTTGCACTATCCAAACCCCTCCATTTACTTTCATATGCAATGATTTACTTTCCGGTGCTATACTCTTTGAATTGCATGTGTAGGTTGATTGCTTGACTTGTGCTAAATTGCTAAAAACTGTCAAAACATAAAATTGGGAAAAGGCTAAGTTTTTATTTGGTCAAGTAGTCTAATCACCCCCTCCCCTCTAGACATACTTTCGATCCTACAAGTGGTATCAGAGCTTTGGTATCCATTTGCCTTGATTTCCTTAGCTTTGGTGATCATAGCCTTGGTTTCACAACCTAGGAGAGTCTGGTGTCTAGCGAGGGAAATTACCACCATAGAGGTCCTTACTTTGATGGTACTGATTTTGCTAGTTGGAAGCATAAGATGAAAATGCATATTCTTGGACATAACCCCGCCATTTGGGAGATTGTGTGTATTGGTTTACAAGGTGAATTGTTCAATGGGAAGGAACCAAACCGTGAAGCCTCCGCTGAAGAATTGAAGATGTTGCAATACAATGCTCAAGCTTGCAATATCCTCTTCAATGGATTGTGCCCCGAATAATTCAACAAAATCATCCGCCTTGAGAATGCAAAGGAAATTTGGGATACTTTGATTGATATGCACGAAGGTACCGACTCCGTCAAGGAATCCAAGTTGGATGTGCTTCAAAGTCAACTTGACAAGTTCAAGATGAAGGATGGTGAAGGTGTCGCTGAAATGTACTCTAGGCTTGATCTCATCACAAATGAGATTGCCAGCTTAGGAAGTGAAGAGATGACCGACAGATTCATCATCAAGAAGATCCTAAGTGCCTTGGATGGAAAATATGATATCACTACAAAAAAAAAGACACATCCGTAACATTTTGGTCCGAACGAAACTTTTTTCTGTCATACTTATGACACTTCTATGACAATAATTGTGACAAAACATGGTATAATCATAGATGTGGTGGGGTCCTACTTCTATCACAAAAAATCATGACAGAAAAAGGCTTTTCGTCCTGGGCGGGCCGGAGACGCAGCTGCATGACATTCTTTGGGCCATCTATGACGGAAAAAACCATGGTAGAAGCGAGGGCGAGGAAAATATCGAGGTGTTCCCGGTTACGATGGGTTGTCAGGGCCGAGCGATGCGTGTTTCTCTCATAGACGCATGCTCGTGGGTGCTATGCGTTGGGCTCTAACTGAACCCGAGTGAGGCATTGGGCTCTAACTGAACTCGAACGATTGCACTGTAGGCTACGCGTTACTGAACCCGAGCGATCGATCGATGGTTGTTAACTGAACCCGATCGAGCGATTCCTTCGCTACTGCTACTAATTGAAGCTGATCGATGCTGCCTCTGCATGGACAGTGAGAATTGCTGGGGGGGTTGGGTGAACAGTTCCTGGTGGGGGTGGCTGAATAGGACCCCGTGGTATTGCCTCTACATGAACAGGACCCCGTTCGATCGAGCCGGTTGGGGCTGCATGAACAGGACCCCGTGGAGGGCTGCATGAACAGGACCACCCCATGGAGGGCTGCATGAACAGTAGACAGTGGAGGGCTGGATGAATAGTAGCCCATTGAGGGGTGGTTGAACAGGAGCCCGTGGAGAGGGCTGGTTGAACAGTAGCCTGTGGAGTAGCACGCGGTGGAGGCTGAACAGTGGCAGGTGGAGGCTGGAGGATGTCGACGGTGGATGAACAGTAGCCCATGGAGGCTAGAGGGAGTCGACGATGGTGATCAACAGTATCCCGTGGAGTCCCGTTTTGTGGTACGCCACACCCCTCCCGATGAACAGGACCCACGTTTCGACCGTAGCGCTCCAACACAAGTCCGTTTCCTCCGTTTTGCGGTACGCCACACCCCTCCCGATGAATAGGACCCCTATTTCGACCGTAGCGCTCCAACACAAGTCCGTTCCCTCCATTTTGTGGTCCACCACACCCCTCGCGATCAACAGGACCCCCATTTCGACCGTAGGAGGTCTGTTTCCTCTGTTTTACGGTACGCCAGACCCGTCCTGATGAACAGGATCCTGTTTCGAACATGGCCGGTCGAACACAAGGCCGCTTCCTCCATTCTTCAGTACACCATGCCTTGTTTCCATCGGCTGTTCCGTCCAAGCCCTCCCGATGAACACGACGATGCGTTCCGTTCTGACCCAGCCGGTTGGCTCACCATTAACACGATGACGACACTGTTTCTTTGTTCCGACCCAGCCATGTACACGAGCCCTGGCCGTACGTATGTGCATTTAGGCGTTCGAGATCCTGGCCGTATGTACGTACATGGCCGTATTTTCTTTCTTGCACACTTGCCGATGTACGTACGTGTACATGCTACGTGCGCGCCTCTACTACGACACGTGTGCGCCTCTACATCGAACAGTATGTACGTACACGTTCGCGACCAGAATGAGAACGCTACGTACGCTTCGACCAGGTGGGTCCCGACTGTCACGTACTTCCTTGCGTGCGAAGAAGTAGCTGGTGGGTCCTAGCTGTCAGGGGGGCGAATCGTTTTTTTTTTGCCCGGACGCACTTCCTTGCGTGCGAAGATTTAGCTGGTGGGTCCCACCAGTCAGGGGGGCGAAACGTTTTTTTTGCCCGGACGCACTTCCTTGTGTGCGAAGATATAGCTGGTGGGTCCCAGCAGTCAGGGGGAAATGTTTTTTCCGTGAAATACGGTGGCCCGTCCGGTGGGTCCCCGCTGTCAGGTGGAGGAATAATTATTTTGCGTGTAATAAGGAGGCACTTCCTTGCTGCGGCCGTGGACCCAGCAGTCAGCCTCTCCACGTACAGTCCACGTCTGATGAAGCCATTCCTTGACCATGTTGACTACGCCGCGCCGAGAGCACTAGGGCGGTGGACGACGGCGAGGCCTAGGAAGGGGACAACGCGGAGATGGGGAAGACGCGGCAGTGGATGCCCACGCATAGAGGAGTACGAGGGTTAACTGGTTCGCTCCGGTGTGAGGCTGCCGTCGCCGCGGAATAACAGTGGGTGTGGGTTTGTAGAGGAATGGCCTGGCCAGTGGTGGGAATAGTAGGGGCGATGAAGCCTCCGTGGAAGCACAGCCAGCCACGGGAGGCAGGAGTATGCGGCACAACCGGCCCTGCTTTGGGAGGCTGGAGCAACAAGACCAGTGGTTGAAGATGCACTATGGCCGTTGGATGGACATCGTACGGTCACTGGAGCTAGAATCGTTCATATTGACTAAGTTGACAAAGCACACCGTCCCCGTCAACTTAGTAGTCCCACTAGTCAGCCTCCCACCAAGGTGGGTCCCAACCATCAGCAACATCCTCGTGACGAAGACCCTCATCGACGGCGGAGCAGGGCTCAACGTCCTCTCCGTCCAGACCTTCGAGAGGCTCCAGGTTCCCTACGATCAGCTCCACCCGACCAAGCCCTTCTACAGGGTCACAGATGGCTCCACTCTCCCGATGGGGCAGGTCCGCCTCCCCGTCACCTTCGGTGACCGCGACAACTACCACACATAGCTCATCGACTTCGACGTCGCCAACATCCACCTCCCGTACAACACCATCCTTGGGTATCCTGCCCTCGCCAAGTTCATGGCGGCGACCCATCACGGTTACAACGTCCTCAAGATGCCCGGGAGCGGCGGAGTCATCACGATCGCCTCCGACGAGAAGGAAGCAGTGCGTTTTCTGGAGCGTGCCTACCAGACCGCGGCGGTCGAGTGCTCCGATGAGGATGGAGCCTTCCTCGCCCTGCAGAATGCCCCCAAGAAGAAGAACCTACCCATTGACGGACCTCAGGACGCAGGGGCTCCCGACGGCCTGGCCTCAGGACCTGTGCCTGCTGACGAGGCGCCCTCCACCCTCGCATAGGGAGGCGCGCTCGATGCCCCTCTCGTGACGGGCTCTGGGGCTCTCCTCTGGAGTGTCTCCGAGCTGACCGGCGTCTCGAGGGAGGTGTTCGAGCATCGCCTGCAGGCGTATCTTGATGCGCGTTTTTGTGAGCCCAGCGTGAGCTGTTCAACACTGGGGGCTCAGGACTTCATCGACCAAGTTACAGAGGAACTTCAGTACGCAAGACTCATCCGCGGTGGGCATAACCGCACAACCCCAAGTTCACCTGCTCGCAGCCCAAGCGACTGCTTCCGCATTTGCGTAGACATCGCGGGTCTCAACCGAGCCGCCTCTTAGGAGCCCTTCTGGCCGACGGTGGTCGGTCGGGGGAGGGCCCTCCCTTGCAGCTACGTCTGCACACTCTTCGGCTTTCGCAATGCAGCTGCCACATTCCAGCATCTCGCGCAGCAGGCCTTGGGGGCTCGGGAGGCTCAGTAGCGGGCGGTCCAGACAGAGCGAGAACCGGACCTATGCGACTGTTGAGAGCCTTCGGAGCCCTTGGGCCTCAGGAGCCCGACGATCCTTGGGAGCGACCCGCACGGCCAACGTCTTCAGCTACCCAACTCTCCATCGACAAGTATCAGGTGACACTTCAGAAGAAGACTCAGGTGCAACCCGCCTCAGGGTAGGGTCTCGTGAGTGATGCGTAATCTCACGAGACCGTCCTCAGAGTCGTTCAGCTCGTCCTGAGGAGGGCCCATATACACCTTGGCTGTCCTACCGTGCAAGCCATGTGTCAGGACGGGGCTGTACACGCCCCGGAGTCTCTCCCGGTTGGAGGCTCCCTTCCACGGTCCTGTGCTAGTACCAAGCTCCGTGCTGGCAGATCCTACCGAGGAGCGGTTATTCCCACGAACCAGTGGAAGCATCAATCTCCGCGCTGGCCGCTACGACCGAGGTGCGGTTATGCCCACACTCCGCGCAAGTGTGGTACCTCTATGCTCCGCGCTAGTTATAAACAACTGATGGTGGCCCCTAGTGGTCGCACCAACCTCAGGGAGCTTTTCAGCTCACGACGCTCACAGCTTCTCCTTGGATGGGTGTCGCGAGGGGGGCTAGGCACGGGGGCTATGCTCAGGTCACGCCTGGCAGACGCCGCCCTACCGGGTGCCCAGACACCTGGCCTTCTCATGCCCCCATCCCAGGCGAAGGCTCGTGGGCATGGTATGGTGCTTGTTCTCCTTCATGATAGCCATTCATACGTCAAGGGGGACCCCTGGGCATCACGACCCAGGGGTCTAACTGGCCACGTAGCCCCTTATCCCTTGAGTTTAGTTATGACGATAACCCCGGTCATCTGGAGGTCTCAATGGCGATCGAGGTATGCGCGGGGTTGGGCCCTGTCGACGCAGAACAAAAATGGGATCGCTTGAACGTCAAGGGGGACCATTGGGCATCGCGACCTAAGGGCCTCACTAGCCACATAGCCCCTCATCCGTTGAGTCTAGTTGCTACGGTAACCCTGGTCGTCCGGAGGGCTCAATGGTGAGTTTAGTTACTACGGTAACCACGGTCATCCGGAGGGCTCAATGGAGAGTCTAGTTACTACGGTAACCCCGGTCATCCAGAAGGCTCAATGGCGGTCGAGGTATGCGCGGGGTTGGGCCCTGCCGACGCAGAGCACCTAAGCAAACATGAAAGGAGGAAAGCATGGAAATCATCTAGCTCTTACAATAATGCCAAGTTTTTCAAATTCAAGCAAAGTTCTTACGCCTCCCCGAGGCACCCGCACTTCTCTCACTAAACAGGAGTGGACAAGGCATCGCCGAGCGCAGCATCACCGATCTTCTCTTCTTCGGCTGCGGTAGCAGTATCCTGGAGGAACGCCTCCACCAGCGACGTGACCTTCACCCTCGGGGCCTCAGCAGCCGTGTTCTCCATGACTACGGTCACGGGCTCGGATAGCGAGGTCAGGTCAAGCGTGGGGTCGCAAAGACTTAGGTGGCTGCACACCTACGTCAGGACCAAGGTAAGCAGCGTACGGCTCTCGACATCGGCTAACTCGCCAATTGCGGCCGCAACATCACGTAGGGACTCCACAAGCGCAGCGAGGAGCCCGGCGGGGCCCTTCTCCGGGGCGGCCAACGGTTCCTCGAACCCTTCCCCGTAGGCGGCATGTAGTGCCTAGCCGGCCTCAAGGTCGAAGGCGGCAAGGGCCTGGGGACTCACCGCTGCCGAGGCCGCAAGGGATTCCTCCTTGTCGCGAGCAGCTTTGGTTGCCTTGGCCTCCTCGACTTCAACCCTCAGCTTCTCAAGGGACGTGCGGTCGGCCAGCTACTCCTGTTGCAGCCGAGACGTCTCAGTCTTCTGCGCCTCGAGCTCCTTCTCCAACCTCTCGAGCTCTAGGGCGCGCCCGATGCCTTCCTCGCGGAGGGCCTCCAGCTCGCTCTCTGCCTTGAGGCAGCGCTCCTGGAGGGACGCGGCATCAGCCCACGCGGCGTCACGAGCCAGTGTGGCCGCCGCAGCTTCCTCTCGACCCTAGGCAGCAACCGTCGAGGCCTGATCCCAGGAGGTCTACACAGATTCGTCTGCCAGGAGCCACCCGCGGATCAGCCCCAGGCACCCTTTTGTCAGGTGGCCGTCACCATCTTGCAGATCGGCGTGCAGACGACCCAGTGCGACGGAGGCAGCCTCCAAAGCCTCAGGACCAAGCTGCGCCGGCCGGCGCATGGGCCCCGACAAGACCGACTGCTCGATCAGGGGCTCCAGCCCCCCTCGCCAGAGCAACCAGAACAGAAGCCACCGCAACCTCGCCAGAGGCAGGGATGTCCTCGAGCGACACCACTACCGCATGCTTGGTGGCCTGGTCGACTGAGGCACCTAGCACCGCGGCATCCTTCCCCGACGTCGCATCGGCAGTCGGAGGATCAGGGCATCGCGACGTGACCTCCCCCTTCGCCTTCTTCATCACACCTCCTAGGCCGCTGTGTCAGGAAAAGCGCATCAGGGACACGGCAACTAAGTATGAGTGAGAAATTGCACACTTACTCGTCGGAGGCGAGGCGCACCCTTCTCTTCACCAGCAGGTCAGCAGCAGCTCCTGGCGCCCTGGGCGTGCCGATTGCCCGGGCCTGGGCAAGACGCGAGCGCACAATCCTGGGCGCGGCCGCGGGCGCCAGGTTCGCTGTCACGATACTCTTCGGCGGAGTCGCCACCTTGCTTCCCTCGGACGCAGCGCACCCGGATCGACGCGGAGTGGTCACCTAGGACCATTAGGCAGCACCTGCGCCTGGCGCCATTACTCCAGCGAACGCCTCGGAGGAGTCCCCCTCATCGTCCAGGGTATCCTCCAAGCCCCCCTCGTCCCTCTCGTCAGCACCAGAAGACACGTCGAACGTGGGCGGAGCGCCCGCGGGCGCACCAAAATCCGGCACGGCCTTCAACAGCTCGGCCTTGTCAGGGCGGCTGTACAACGACAGGTAGGCCTCGAGGAAATCTTGCGGAACCATCCCCAGGAGAGTTCTCGAGGTGAAGTCCAGATCGTCCTCGGGGAGCACCCCTAGCACCAAATGAATTCAACTAGGGTCAAGAATAAAATATTATCCAATGACCCAAAATGCCTTCATCAATGTTTGATAATTTTGGCAAGGCTTTGAAACCAAACCAGAAATAGTGAACATTTTTGTAGAATATTTTGGGCACTGAATTAAATCATATCTTATTTGCATTTGGGCATTTAAATTTTATATATTATTTTAAATGCTCAAATAATCATGAACTAAAATGTTTACTATTGGATCTATCCTAAACAGTAGCCATGCTTGGTTTCATGATTTGTGGAAATGCCCTGGCATTTTTAATAAAGCCCTAAAGTTTACAAAAAAAAATAGAAAACATAAAGTATTAATAAGAGAGAGAGAGAGAGAAGAGTTACCTGACCCAGATCCTGTGCTGCCCAGCTGTGGCCTAGCGGTGTTGCTGGCCCAGCCCAGCCGCCCCACCGTCTTCAACCTCCTGCCAGTAGGCAGGAGGGCGTGTGCTCGCCGCGCGTGGCCACACGCCGGCCACCTCCAGGCTGCCTGCCTGCTCCTCGACCCACGTGGAGATGCCACGCACCCCCCCCTGGACCTCTCTCACTCTCCCTCGCCTCAATTTCCCCACTGGCTCTCTCCCTCGCCTGTCCTTCGCCTTGGCCGAACACCACCGTCGTCGCCGCCCGCCGTTGCCACACCCAGAGCCTCCCCCTCGACCCCTCGGCGTGCCCAGTAGCTCGGCCACCTCGTCCTCGACCTCATCACCAAGCTAGGTGACGCCGGAAGCCCTGAAACGTTGCCGTCTTCGTCTTCTTCAACCTCGGTCCGCCGAGATCGCCGGCGGCCATGTGCCCGCTCCGGTGCTCCCTCAAGCTCGCCGAGGCCACCACTACCTTCGCCGTGAGCCCCTGCTTGTTTACCCTCGCTCGTCGCGGTCGTTTGCTCCACCTAGCCTATCTAACTACCGCACCCGAGAGCTTGGCTCCGCCGGCCAAGTCGCCGTCGTGGCCACAGCCACCGTAGCTTGCGTCCGAACTCGCCACTTCACGCCTTGCACTCCCGCGCATCGGACAGGGCCACCCGTTGATCCTGGAGAGGTCCGTAGCGCCGTTTTCTTCATCACCCGAACGCCGGCCCCCGCATCTGAGGTCGCCGCCGTCACTTTAGGCCACCTCCGGCGAAGCTGAGGGCACCAATCGACGCGCGCGAGCTCCAGCTACACGTAGATGGGCTCAGCCGTTGATTTGGTCGCCGGAGGGCGTTTTCCGAGCCTCTCCGCCGTGTTTAGCCTCGCCGGCGTTGAGTCGCCGGCGGGTTTGACCCAACTTGACCAGGGTTTGACCACCCTGAGTCAATGACATGTGGGCCCCGCCCGGCGAATTAAACTAGGTTAGTGTTAAATAAGTTAGTTTAGTTAGTTGTGTCACTGACCAGTGGGCCCCATTGGTCAGGTTTGACCTGGATCCGCCTGTTGACTTGCTAATGTCAGCATGACCTAGTGCTGACGCAGTAACTATTTTCTGTAATTTAAAATAAATCATAAATGATTTATTTATTTTAGAAAATAGCCAAAACTTCTAAAAATCACAGAAAATAATCTATAACTCCAATGAAAATAATTTATATATGAAAAATGATCAGAAAAATTCAAGGAATCTGTTTATGGCATTTTCATGCATGTTAGAACAACTTATGGCTGCTATTTAGGCCAAATCATATAAATGGCATTTGAATATCCACATATGGAGTTTGAATTTGAATCTTGGATTCAAACCAACTTCATTTAACCTGTTGCTAGTTGCATTAGCTCAAATCACAGCATAATGCCATGTCATGATCATGCATCATATTGTGCATTCCATTGATTGTGTTTCTTTCTCTGTTGCCGGCGTTTGTTCCCTTTCAGTAGACGTGTTCCGACGATGTGGTCGATGACACCGATGAATACCCAATGTTATCTTCAGAAGTGCCAGGCAAGCAAAACCCCATTGAGCATTCCGATACAATCCCACTCTCTCACTCTTGCTCTCTTTTACTGCATTAGGACAACAACGCTTCAACTGTTACCTGCTGCGGTAGTTGAACCCATTTCCACTGCATGACCTGTCATTGCCACAGTAAATAGTTGAAACCCACTAGTATGAGTAGGAGTTGTTTGAGCCATGTTGTGCCTACTAATTCATGCTTTCTGGTTATGCCTGCTATTGCTTAGAGTTGTGTCAGGTCTGATTCATCGGGGATGAATTGGAAGGGTGATGAACATGTCCTACTGTGTGTGAGCTAAATGTGTGAACACGATTTGGTAAAGGTAGTGATGAGAGGCCATGTAGGAGTACATGGTGGGTTGTCTCATTTCAGCCGTCCTCGGGAACTGAGTTCTGCATTTGTGATCCATGAAATAGCTACTACCACACATTGGGATCCTTAATTGACTCTCTCGACTTATTAATCAACATGATCTTTGTCCAGGAGTTGCAACTAGTTTCTGGTGTTTGTAGTTTACTGGAGGTCGTGCGCAGCGCTGACCCTCGGGATGGGCTGTGACGCGGCAGGTACGTGGCACGGTGTACCGATCGCCCGTTTGGTGATGCGGGAACCCTGTACGCATCGTTTGGACACCCCGGCCGGATCTCCCCACGGATGGAACCCAAATAGGCGATAAACCTGGACGAGAGACTTGTGTGGTTAGTCAGGTCGTGGCCGACACCCTCGCCAGGCTTCCGCTTGAAGGTTGCCGAGATACATGACGTGTACATGGCGGTAAGTGGCGAGAGCGTGTGTGAAGAAGTACAACCCTGCAGGGTTATATATAATCTATTCGAATAGCCGTGTCCGCGGAAATGGACTTCTGGGTTACCTCTACAGTTCATAGACAAGTGAAAGTGGATACTCTAAAACGCGCAAGATAAGCGTGAGTGCTATGGATGGCCTTCTCGTAGGGAGGCGGGAGCGGATCCATAGTGGTGTATTGATTGGTGAATATGTGGACTTGTGTGCGCCACCTCAAAGAGTTACTTGTAGTCGTAGTTTAGGATAGCCACCGAGTCAAAGCTGGCTTGCTGCAGTCAAACTCCACCACCCCTTTGTTGATACTGATGCATATGTAGCTAGTTCTGATGTAAGTCTTGCTGAGTACCTTTGTACTCACGTTTGCTTAATTTATGTTTTTGCAGAGAGACTTCAGTCTCGCTAGTGGTTCCACGTGGACTTCGACGTTTAGCTTGTTACCTCAGCTACGATCTTGTACCCTTGTAGGATCTTGTAGATAGTCAGGCTTCTCGGCCTTTTTCATTTGTAGTTGTCTGTACTCAGACATGTTATGCTTCCGTTACCTGTATGCTCTTTATGTTGGGTCATGTGACCTCTATTTGTAATAAATGCTATGATGGCTCTTCTGGGCTTTTATCTATATGAGTTGTCGAGTTATGTTGTGATGCCATGTTGTACAACACATACTTGCATGTTATGCGTACGTGTAATGTGTATTGCTATGTGTGGGATCCGACACCTAGTTGTTTACCCTTGGTAGCCTATCTTACAGGGAAATGTCTCCTAGTGCTTCCACTGAGCCTTGGTAGCTTGCTACTGCGCCGGAACACTTAGGCTGGCCGGCATGTGTCCTTCTTCGTTCCTGTGTCTATCCCTTAGGGGAAATGTCACGCGTTGTTCCTTTAAGTCCTTGTAGCTTGCTACGACTTGGGTTCATACGTTGATGACCGACACGTTCGTTGCTGGGTCATGTATGCCTATCTCTGTAATTTTGTGCCACTTTTGGTTTATAACTAATCATGTCGGCCCGGGTTCTTTGTCATATGGATGCTAGCGACACTATCATATACGTGTGCCAAAATGCGCAAACGGTCCCGGGCCAGGTAAGGTGGCACCCGTGGGGATACCGTGCGTGAGGCCACAAAGTGATATGATGTGTTACAGGCTAGACCTGTGTGACTTAGGATCGGGGTCCCGATAGCTTTGGTATCAGAGCATGACTGCCTGTAGGATTAGTAAGCCAAACTGGTCGAAGTTGTGTCTAGAAATTCTTTAGTTATGAAAGGGAATTGATTGTGGAAGGGAACGTAGGGCTCTTTTTACTCCTTTACCCTATGACCTTCTGATCTGAGTCACCCTCTTCTTTTCTACGGGGTTAAGGAACTAGGATTCTCATTCTAATTATCAGGATCACGTTAATTGTGGATTCAACCCTCAGTTCAGTTTCTACTACTTCTGTTTGTTCAACTGTTGGTCTCAGAACCTTGACATCATGATGTTAAGTGGATATGCTACCCTTTTTGCTTGGATCTCAAAAGTATTTTTGAGCATTTACAGCCGTTAGGCTGTCCGAGTCATCCTAGGTTTCTAAACAATCTGATGCATTTGCAAATCATTCCTATGTGTTCTTAATGTCCTTTTAAGCCAGATTAACCACACTAGTCGGTGTGTTGAGGTACTCCGTTGCCTCGACATATAGGTTGGAGCTATTACTATGACCCTAGGTGTCTTAGAAGATCACGAGTAATCTAGCAATGCTTTTATATTCCCAGTGTGATGATTCTGGCCATTATTCTCGAAAGCATCCCATGATGCCATTTAGTTAGTAGGCATTCTATTTCTGGGTCCTTGAACCCAAGATTCTTTCCACCTACTTCATGTTGGTAGTATTTGCTCGTCCCTTTAGGATATTAGTAACCTTGTGATAGCCCTCGAGGTCCGTGGTTAATCATTCTTCTAAATACCATGAACCATCGTTGGCAGAAGTTCTCCCGAACCAAAAGATCACAACCAGGGTGCTCCTGAGTAGTACTCCATTCATATTGTGACTCTGCCAATCCTACCTTTCTGCATGGGTTATCCGGAAGAAACATGTTAAACTAAGTTCGACATACTAATATATGGATCCACGACTCAGAAAGTTATATGTTCCTTTGAGTTGACCCTTTTTAGTTGTATTGTGACCCTCGTCTATCAGTTGATAGTCAGGAGTAGTTGTGCACTCGTGTTCATCGATGCCTTTTACTCTTGTGGTCCGTCAAGCCACTCTATTCTGAAATGACTAGGAGAAACAAACTCCAGTACCTTATCCATATCCAGGATTGGGTCAAATAAGTTGTACTTCACAGATGAAGAATGCTAATACAGCTTTTAATCTGTTCTATCTTGGAGCATTACCTTCTTTATGTCAAGAATGTCATGGGAATTGCACCACCTCCTATGAACTCTTGGTATTGTGATGTTTCTCACCATCATCGTTCATTCCTCGGTCTCCATGTTATTGTAACCAGAATACTGACAAGTGAATTGTGATGTGTGAAATCAATACTCCTAGCAACTTCGTTGCTTGGTAGTTAATTGACGATAATCTCATTCTTAGCATGATGGTTACCAAATCATCATTATAATATTGATCGTGCTACCTAGCCCATTTTATGGTGCACTCCTTGACCAACGAGTTAGGATTATTCAGTCCCTTGCTTATTTGATCATATCGTCTTGCCCTGAAAAGCAACATTGTTCTCGGACTTAGCAACATATCCGTGGTTCGTGATTTTCCGAATATCTTCTCGGAAGTATTACCAGGTTGTCACCTGACCGTTGTGTTGACTTCGTGATCAAGTTGGTTCCTCTCTAAACCACCCTTTCTCCAAGAATCTGTGTTGGATACCCTGAGCTAGTCAGTTAAGCTAAACGACAACTTGGAGGGTTGGGAGATGAAAGCTTGCCCACCTAGTTCACTCTAAAGGGATATTCATTGTGTGTGTGTTGAAGAAAGATGATATCTTCCTCGATTGATCCTCGTGATCAATTGTTGGATCTATTGTCTTGCCAAAACTTTGATTTGAGTGTGGGCTATCCTCAAATCAAATCAGAACCAACGATGTTCTTAATGTTGTCTTACTCGTGGTTGATCCCCCGAGCATACACCATTACATCTATTGGTCTGACCAATGCCATCACCTTGTTCACATAGTTATGGAATTCCATTTTATGGAAGCCTCGATGAATTGTTGTCAAGCCCATCGGCAACATGTTCATCCCCTCCATGATTCATGTTGAACATTAAAGCTAGTGTTGGAAACTTTGTGACCATTATCTTCATGTCCCGTTCATGAGGTATATGTTGGATGAGAGAAGAGACTTTCCCCAACTCATGTGTAAATGATGTAAGTTGCCACCGTGAGTTCGAGAAAGTTGTTTTACTTCCTATGGAATCATCCCAAGTCAGTCAAGCGTTTGTACGAAGTATTTTGTGGTTTGGAGATTTGCAACCTTCACTCCATATGTATCCCTAGCACACCAAGCCACTGATTGATTTGTTCAAGGAGAAGAAGTTCCATCATAAGAGCTAATCATATGACTTATGTAAGGACTTCGATATCCTAGACGATGGTTCCCAACCAGAACTCGGTAGTGTTTATCATAAGACTAGTACGTGGTCATGCTTGTCCTGGACAACGTGTTCACAGGTTTTGTAGCGGAACCAGCTCATGTTTTGGAGCTTGCTATCGTAGTTCACTCCCCGAGAATCTCGCAACGTCATCTCGTCGATTTGTGTTGCAAACTTTCATTTTTTTTTCTTTCTAGACTCGATGAGTCTGGAATATCCTGACACCAACCGGAACTGAATCTCAGGCAGATATGATGGTGGAGCCTTTTCCTAGAACTATAATATTGGTCTCTCGATAACCGGTAAAGTGGATGTCGTGGCCAACACACCCAGCCGGAAGACCTATTGTTGTAGTATCTTGATTGAAGAAGTTGGCCACCTCCCCACAAGGACTTCGTAGGAATTACTCCCTAGTTGTTCCTTATGGATTTTTGTGCTCCTGAAGTCTGACCTTTTACTTGACGTTCTAGGTACCAAACCATTTTTAATAAATGGGTTGCGCGCACATCAAGGAGAACATTAGAAGCAGAGTGCTAAATGTCTCTCAGTCGATCATCAAGATTTTGCCTTTGCCTCCGCTAAGGTGAAATCTGAGAAAGTGTTATCTTCCTTTGCATCTGCACTATCCATCATTATTCATCGTGGTAGTATGTTGTGTTGCCAGGATCCTTGACACGGATATTGGTAAAACCTTGATGAATATGGGAATGCTCAAGTTCTTGAGAGCACGCACAAGCACTAGGTGATATCACTGGCACTAACCAGGATTGCTCCCAGTGTTCTTGGTTATGCTATAACCTCTCAAAGAGTAGATCCTCTCTCTACTATTGGGTTTCTTACCAGTTACCAGAATCATTCCCAGCATTTGAATTTTGTTCCAAGCTTGCACCACCATCGTGCCAACTTTCCATTGGTTGCCCATCTCAGCAACTGCTGTTCAGGATTATTTTCAGAAGTGGACTTCCATGGGTCCCATTCATTTCTGGCGATAAGCAAAATCAACCTTGGCATTGTCTTTACAAGGCAGTCCACATCGTCCATTCTAGATGAAGAATGTCATTCTCTCAGACTTCGTCAAACGATCGTTTGTGTTTGCCTTAGGCTGGTATAGGGAGTTTCAATGATCTCTATATCAAAAGTAATTCTTTTTGCCACTTAAGGGAATAACTCTACGAGTCACCTTCTCTAAGGTGCCCCGTCTGGTGACCTCGATCACCCTCTTCTTAGGTGTGGAATTATTGCCGCTAGGTGAACCTGCATCGTTTGTTTCACTCCATCCCCCTGGAGGTTTACTCTATGTCTTAGCTCAAGAGATGTCTCAACGTCTCACTCCATGAGTTGATCTTGAGTTGCTCGATCTTTCAGAAGATCAATTTTGTAGAGTTTCTTTCGTCGTCACCGTGTTGGACAAAGACCTCAAAAGCAAGGGTTTCAAGATCAACATGATGCTAGCAATCAACATTCATATGAAGGGCACTTGGATCATGAAGATTGTGTTGGTTAGTGTCCCCTCTGATTTCTTAACCTACGCTTGAATCTCGGGACGAGATTCTTGTTTAGTGGGGGTGAGTTGTCACAGCCCTAGACCAGCCCTTGCCTGTCTTGCTTGGTCTTCATGTGCATCATGTTTAATTTTCTCAGAATCTAGAAATGGGGATGTTCAAACCCTAGCACCAAATGAATTCAACTAGGGTCAAGAATAAAATCTTTTCCAATGACCCAAAATGCCTTCATCAATGTTTGATAATTTTGGCAAGGCTTTGAAACCAAACCAAAAATAGTGAACATTTTTGTAGAATATTTTGGGCACTGAATAAAATCATATCTTATTTGCATTTGGGCATTTAAATTTTATATATTATTTTAAATGCTCAAATAATCATGAACTAAAATGTTTACTGTTGGATCTATCCTAAACAGTAGCCATGCTTGGTTTCATGATTTGTGGAAATGCCTTGGCAATTTTAATAAAGCCCTAAAGTTTACAAAAATATAGAAAACAGAAAGTATTAATAAGAGAGAGAGAGAGAGAGAGAGAGAGAGAGAGAGAAGAGTTACCTGACCCAGATCCTGTGCAGCCCAGCTGTGGCCCAACGCTGTAGCTGGCCCAGCCCAGCCGCCCCACCGTCTTCAACCTCCTGCCAGTAGGCAGGAGGGCGTGTAATCGCCGCGCGTGGCCACACGCCGGCCACCTCCAGGCTGCCTGCCTGCTCCTCGACCCCCCTGGAGACGCCATGCACCCCCATGGACCTCTCTCACTCTCCCTCGCCTCAATTTCCTCCCTGGCTCTCTCCCTCGCCTGTTCTTCGCCTTGGCCGAACGCCACCGTCGCCGCCGCTCGCCGTTGCCGCACCCAGAGCCTCCCCCTCGACCCCTCGGCATGCCCAGTAGCTCGGCCACCTCGTCCTCGACCTCATCACCAAGCCAGGCGACGTCGGAAGCCCTGAAACGTTGCCGTCTTCGTCTTCTTCAACCTCGGTCCGCCGAGATCGCCGGCGGCCATGTGCCCGCTTCGGTGCTCCCTCAAGCTTGCCGAGGCCACCACTACCTTCGCCGTGAGCCCCTGCTTGTTTCCCCTCGCTCGTCGCGGTCATTTGCTCCACCTAGCCTAGCTAACTACCGCACCCGAGAGCTTGGCTCCGCCGGCCAAGTCGCCGCCGTGGCCACATCCACTGTAGCTTGCGTCCAAGCTCGCCACTGCACGCCTTGCACTCCCGCGCATCGAACAGGGCCACCCGTTGCTCCTGGAGAGGTCCGTAGCGCCGTTTTCTTCATCACCCGAACGCCGACCGCCGCATCTGAGGTCGCCGCCGTCACTTTAGGTCACCTCCGGCGAATCTGAGGGCACCAATCGACGCGCGCGAGCTCCAGCTACTCGTAGATGGGCTCAGCCGTTGATTTGGTCGCCGGAGGGCGTTTTCCGAGCCTCTCCGTCGTGTTTAGCCTCGCCGGCATCGAGTCGCCGGTGGGTTTGACCCAACTTGACCAGGGTTTGACCACCCTGAGTCAATGACATGTGGGCCCTGCCCAGTTAATTAAACTAGGTTAGTGTTAAATAAGTTAGTTTAGTTAGTTGTGTCACTGACCAGTGGGCCCCACTGGTCAGGTTTGACCTGGACCCACCTGTTGACTTGCTGATGTCAGCATGACCTAGTGCTGACGCAGTAACTATTTTCTGTAATTTGAAATAAATCAGAAATGATTTATTTATTTCAGAAAATAGCAAAAACTTCTAAAAATCACAGAAAATAATCTATAACTCCAATGAAAATAATTTATATATGAAAAATGATCAGAAAAATTCAAGGAATCTGTTTAAGGCATTTTCATGCATGTTAGGACAACTTATGGCTGCTGTTTAGGCCAAATCATATAAATGGCATTTGAATATCCACATATGGAGTTTGAATTTGAATCTTGGAATCAAACCAACTTCATTTAACCTGTTGCTACTTGCATTAGCTCAAATCACAGCATAGTGCCATGTCATGATCATGCATCAAATTGTGCATTGAATTGATTGTGTTTCTTTCTCTGTTGCTGGTGTTTGTTCCCTTTCAGTAGACGTGTTCCCACGATGTGATTGATGACACCGATGAAGACCCAATGTTATCTTCAGAAGTGCCAGGCAAGAAAAACCCCATTGAGCATTCCGATACAATCCCACTCTCTCGCTCTTGCTCTCTTTTACTGCATTAGGACAACAACGCTTCAACTGTTACCTGCTGCGGTAGTTGAACCCCTTTCCACTGCATGACCTGTCATTGCCACAGTAAATAGTTGAAACCCACTAGTATGAGTAGGAGTTGTTTGAGCCATGTTGTGCCTACTCATTCATGCTTTCTGGTTATGCCTGCTATTGCTTAGAGTTGTGTCAGGTCTGATTCATCGGGGATGAATTGGAAGGGTGATGAACATGTCCTACTGTGTGTGAGCTAAGTGTGTGAACACGATTTGGTAAAGGTAGCGATGAGAGGCCATGTAGGAGTACGTGGTGGGTTGTCTCATTTCAGCCGTCCTCAGGAACTGAGTTCTGTGTTTGTGATCCATGAAACAACTACTACCACACATTGGGATTCTTAATTGACTCTCTCGACTTATTAATCAACATGATCTCTGACTAGGAGTTGCAACTAGTTTCTGGTGTTTGTAGTTTACTGGAGGTCGTGCGCAGCGCTGACCCTCGGGATGGGCAGTGACGCGGCAGGTACGTGGCACGGTGTATCGATCGCCCGTTTGGTGATGCGGGAACCCTGTACACATTGTTTGGGGCCGTGAGCGACACCCCGGCCGGATCTCCCCACGGATGGAACCCAAATAGGCGATAAACCTGGACGAGAGACTTGTGTGGTTAGTCAGGTCGTGGCCGACACCCTCGCCAGGCTTCCGCTTGAAGGTTGCTGAGATACATGACGTGTACATGGCGGTAAGTGGCGAGAGCGTGTGTGAAGAAGTACACCCCTGCAGGGTTATATATAATCTATTCGAATAGCCGTGTCCGCGGAAATGGACTTCTGGGTTACCTCTACAGTTCATAGACAAGTGAAAGTGGATACTCTAAAACGCGCAAGATAAGCGTGAGTGCTATGGATGGCCTTCTCGTAGGGAGACGGGAGCGGATCCATAGTGGTGTATTGATTGGTGAATATGTGGACTCGTGTGCGCCACCTCAAAGAGTTACTTGCAGTCGTAGTTTAGCATAGCCACCGAGTCAAAGCTGGCTTGCAGCTGTCAAACTCCACCACCCCTTTGTTGATATTGATGCATATGTAGCTAGTTCTGATGTAAGTCTTGCTGAGTACCTTTGTACTCACGTTTGATTAATTTATGTTTTTGCAGAGAGACTTCAGTCTCGCTAGTGGTTCCGCGTGGACTTCGACGTTTAGCTTGTTACCTCAGCTACGATCTTGTACCCTTGTAGGATCTTGTAGATAGTCAGGCTTCTTAGCCTTTTTCATTTGTAGTTGTCTGTACTCAGACATGTTATGCTTCCGTTACCTGTATGCTCTGTATGTTGGGTCATGTGACCTCTGTTTGTAATAAATGCTATGATGGCTCTTCTGGGCTTTTATCTATATGAGTTGTCGAGTTATGTTGTGATGCCATGTTGTACAACACATACTTGCATGTTATGCGTACGTGTAATGTGTATTGCTATGTGTGGTATCCGACACCTAGTTGTTTACCCTTGGTAGCCTATCTTACAGGGAAATGTCTCCTAGTGCTTCCACTGAGCCTTGGTAGCTTGCTACTGCTCCAGAACACATAGGCTGGCCGGCATGTGTCCTTCTTCGTTCCTGTGTCTGTCCCTTAGGGGAAATGTCACGCGTTGTTCCTTTAAGTCCTCGTAGCTTGTGGGTTCATACATTGATGACCGACACATTCGTTGTTGGGTCATGTATGCCTGCCTCTGTAATTTAGTGCCACTTTTGGTTTATAACTAGTCATGTCGGCCCGGGTTCTTTGTCATATGGATGCTAGCGACACTATCATATACGTGTGCCAAAATGCGCAAACGGTCCCGAGCCAGGTAAGGTAGCACCCGTGGGGATACCGTGCTTGAAACCGCAAAGTGATATGATGTGTTACAGGCTAGACCTGTGTGACTTAGGATCGGGGTCCCGATAGCTTTGGTATCAGACCCTGACTGCCTGTAGGATTAGTAAGCCAAACTGGTCGAAGTCGTGTCTAGAAATTCTTTAGTTATGTAAGGGAATTGATTGTGGAAGGGAACTTAGGGCTCTTTTTACTCCTTTACCCTATGACCTTCTGATCTGAGTCACCCTCTTCTTTTCTACGGGGTTAAGAAACTAGGATTCTCATTCTAATTATCAGGATTACGTTAATTGTGGATGCAACCCTCAGTTCAGTTTCTACTACTTCCGTTTGTTCAACTGTTGGTCTCAGAACCTTGACATTATGATGTTAAGTGGATATGCTACCCTTTTTGCTTGGATCTCAAAAGTATTTTCGAGCATTTACAGCCGTTATGCTGTCCGAGTCATCCCAGGTTTCTAAACAATCTGATGCATTTGCAAATCATTCCTACCTGTTCTTAATGTCCTTTTAGGCCTGATTAAACACACTAGTCGGTGTGTTGAGGTACTCTGTTGCCTCAACATATTGGTTGGAGCTATTACTATGACCCTAGGCGTCTTAGAAGATCACCAGTAATCTAGCAATGCTTTTATATTCCCAGTGTGATGATTCTGGCCATTATTCTCGAAAGCATCCCGTGATGCCATTTAGTTAGTAGGCATTCTATTTCTGGGTTCTTGAACCCAAGATTCTTTCTACCTACTTCATGTTGGTAGTATTTGCTCGTCCCTTTAGGATATTAGTAACCTTATGATAGCCCTCGAGGTCCGTGGTTTATCATTCTTCTAAATACCATGAACCATCCTTGGCAGAAGTTCTCCCGAACCAAAAGATCACAACCAGGGTGCTCCTGAGTAGTACTCCATTCATATTGTGACTCTGCCAATCCTACCTTTCTGCATGGGTTATCCGGAAGAAACATGTTGAACTAAGTTCGTCATACTAATCTATGCATCCACAACTCAGAAAGTTATATGTTCCTTTGAGTTGACCCTTTTTAGTTGTATTGTGACCCTTGTCTATCAGTTGATAGTCAGGAGTAGTTGTGCACTCGTGTTCGTCGATGCCTTTTACTCTTGTGGTCCGTCAAGCCATTCTATTCTGAAATGACTAGGAGAAACAAACTCAAGTACCTTATCCATATCCAGGATTGGGTCAAATAATTTGTACTTCGCAGATGAAGAATGCTAATACAGCTTTTAATCTGTTCTATCTTGGAGCATTACCTTCTTTATGTCAATAATGTCATGGGAATTGCACCACCTCCTATGAACTCTTGGTATTGTGATGTTTCTCACCATCATCGTTCATTCCTCGGTCTCCGTGTTATTGTAACCAGAATACTAACAAGTGAATTGTGATGTGTGAAATCAATACTCCTAGAAACTTCGTTGCTTGGTAGTTAATTGATGATAATCTCATTCTTAGCATGATGGTTACCGAATCATCATTCTAAGATTGATCGTGCTACCTAGCCCATTTTCTGGTGCACTCCTTGACCAATGAGTTAGGATTATTCAATCCCTTGCTTATTTGATCATATTGTCTTGCCCTGAAAAGCAAGATTGTTCTCGGACTTACCAACATATCGGTGGTTCGTGATTTTCCGAATATCTTCTCGGAAGTATAACCAGGTTGTCACCTGACCGTTATGTTGAGTTCATGATCAAGCTGGTTCCTCTCTAATCCACCCTTTCTCCAAGAATCTGTGTTGGATGCCCTGAGCTAGTCGGTTAAGCTAAACGACAACTTGGAGGGTTGGGAGATGAAAGCTTGCCCACCTAGTTCATTCTGAAGGGATATTCATTGTGTGTGTGTGTTGAAGAAAGATGATATCTTCCTCGATTGATCCTCGTGATCAATTGTTGGATCTATTGTCTTGCCAAAACTTTGATTTGAGTGTGGGCTATCCTCAAATCAAATCAGAACCAATGATGTTCTTAATGTTGTCTTACTCGTGGTTGATCCCCCGAGCATACACCGTTACATCTATTGGTCTGACCAATGCCATCACCTTGTTCACATAGTTATGGAATTCCATTTTATAGAAGCCTCGATGAATTGTTGTCAAGCCCATCGGCAACATGTTCATCCCCTCCATGATTCATGTTGAACATTAAATCTAGTGTTGGAAACTTTGTGAGCATTATCTTCATGTCCCGTTCATGAGGTATATGTTGGATGAGAGAAGAGACTTTCCCCAACTCATGTGTAAATGATGTAAGTTGCCACCGTGAGTTCGAGAAAGTTGTTTTGCTTCCTATGGAATCATCCCAAGTCAGTCAAGCGTATGTGCGAAGTATTTTGTGGTTTGGAGATTTGCAACCTTCACTCCATATGTATCCCTAGCACACCAAGCCACTGATTGATTTGTTCAAGGAGAAGAAGTTCCATCATAAGAGCTAATCATATGACTTATGTAAGGACTTCGATATCCTAGACGATGGTTCCCAACCAGAACTCGGTAGTGTTTATCATAAGACTAGTACGTGGTCATGCTTGTCCTGGACAACGTGTTCACAGGTTTTGTAGCGGAACCAGCTCATGTTTTGGAGCTTGCTATCGTAGTTCACTCCCCGAGAATCTCGCAACGTTATCTTATCGATTTGTGTTGCAATCTTTCATTTTTTTTCTTTCTAGACTCGATGAGTCTGGAATATCCTGACACCAACCGGAACTGAATCTCAGGCAGATATGATGGTTGGAGCCTTTTCCTAGAACTATAATATTGGTCTCTCGATAACCGGTAAAGTGGATGTCGTGGCCAACACACCCAGCCGGAAGACCTATTGTTGTAGTATCTTGATTGAAGAAGTTGGCCACCTCCCCACAAGGACTTCGTAGGAATTACTCCCTAGTTGTTCCTTATGGATTTTTGTGCTCCTGAAGTCTGACCTTTTACTTGACGTTCGAGGTACCAAACCATTTTTAATAAATGGGTTGCGCTAGCACATCAAGGAGAACATTAGAAGCGGAGTGCTAAATGTCTCTCAGTCGATCATCCAGATTTTGCCTTTGCCTCCGCTAAGGTGAAATCTGAGAAAGTGTTATCCTCCTTTGCATCTGCACTATCCATCATTATTCATCGTGGTAGTATGTTGTGTTGCCAGGATCCTTGACACGGATATTGGTAAAACCTTGATGAATATGGGAATGCTCAAGTTCTTGAGAGCACGCACAAGCACTAGGTGATATCACTGGCACTGTCTTTACAAGGCACTAGATTCCATTGGTTGCCCATCTCAGCAACTACTGTTCAGGATTATTTTCAGAAGTGGACTTGCCATGGGTCCCATTCATTTCCGGCGATAAGCAAAATCAACCTTGGCATTGTCTTTACAAGGCAGTCCACATCGTCCATTCTAGATGGAGAATGTCGTTCTCTCAGACTCCGTCAAACGATCGTTTGTGTTTGCCTTAGGCTGGTATAGGGAGTTTCAATGATCTCTATATCAAAAGTAATTCTTTTTGCAACTTAAGGGAATAACTCTACGAGTCACCTTCTCTAAGGTGCCCCGTCTCGTGACCTCGATCACCCTCTTCTTAGGTGTGGAATTATTGCCGCTAGGTGAACCTTCATTGTTTGTTTCACTCCATCCCCCTGGAAGTGTACTCTGTGTCTGATACGTCCAAAATGCATCACTATTTTGTATCATAATTTATCCTTATTCATTGATATATTTCACGTTACGGTGATGTTCTTATGTTGTTTTAGTCTATTGTACACAGTTTGCAAACTTTCCGATGCCGAAGCAGCAGACGGATCACGAAGGCACGCGAAAGGGCAACCAGAGGGGGGCCACAGGGTGCCCAGGCGCCTTGGGGGCGCCCCCCCTGGCCGCGCCGGGGGGGGAGCGCCTGGAGCCCCTGGCCCACCTCTGGCCGCCCCCTTTTGTATATATGCTCTCCGTTATCCAAAAACCCTAGAGACGGGAATTTTTACGGAGTTCCGCCACCGCTCCGTGGCGGAAACCTAAAGAGAAGAAAAAGCCATCTCCGGCGGGCAGATTCCACCGGGAAGATCACCTCCCGGAAGGGGAGATCGTCGCCATCGTCATCACCATCATCACGGGCATCATCGAGATCATCATCAACATCATCCCCAACACCAGCACCATCTCCATCTTCATCCAAATCTCATCTTACAATCGTAACTTATGTTGCAACTCGTACAACCTATCCTCTCTACTCCATCGGTGTTCATTACTACTTTGTGGTGAATGCTATTGAGTTTTGTTGGAGAAATATTATTATGTCCAGATTGTTTATCACCTATTTATCCCCACTGATCATGATCTCCTTTATGTCTCGTGAGTAGTTACCTTAGTTCTTGAGGACATGGGGAAAGTCTTGTTGTTAGTAGTCATATGCTGTTGAAGTAGTATGTGTTGTTTGATACTTAAGTTGCGTTGTCATTCTACTAGTGGTGTTGTGTGAGTCGAACACCCAACACTTCGCCTTATTAAGGACCTAGGAGAATACATTGTGTATAAAGAATGCTTATGGTGGGTTGCCGGAGTGACAGAAACCTGAACCCCAGTTCGCACGCTTTTGCATAAGGGAATAATGGATCCTCGATCGTATTGCTATGGTTAGGCTTTTGCCTTAAATTCTATCTTGTATTTGCGGATGCTTGCAAGGTGTTTAATCATAAGAGTGCACTCATCTTAGTCTAGAGAGTGTACTAGCATAGATCCACCCACTCAACACTTATCAACACATAACATAGTATCGATACGGAATATGGTGAAAGCACATGACTACCTCTCCCGTGTATCCTCAGGAACGCTTTAGTCTTTATAAGTTCAGTTGCTAGGCCTCTCCTTTGCTAAGAAAGGATTGGGCCACTTGTTACTCTCAATGCCTTTTACATTGCTTGCTTTTACCTTCCTGTTGCCTATATCGAGAAAACCCCTAAAAAGTTATCTTTCAGTGCTTGCAGTAATTTCTTGCTCAGAATCGCTTATCAATACCTTCTGCTCCTCGTTGGGTTCGACACTCTTACTTATCGAAAACGCTGCAATAGATCCCTGACGGTTGTGGGTCATCAAGTACCGTTTTCTGGCGCCGTTGCCGGGGAGCATAGCGCTATTGGTAAAGTGAAACTGGTAAGGAAGTTTTTTTTTATAATTCTGTTTTTGTTTTTGCTATTGCTGTTCTTTGTCCTTATGGATAACCCTGTTATTGGAGCGTTGCTTGCGGGAAGACGCCCCACACCTGTGGTGGTTGATCCTCCCCCTACTGAAATTGTGCCTTATAAAATACCAGCTGGCATTATCAATTATGTTTTGGCTAATCGTTATGCAGGAGACAGACATCCCGGTGAACACTTGCTATATCTGTCACAACTAAGTTCATTATTTAAGCTTGCAGGTGTATCGAGGGAGTTTGTCATGAGAAAATTGTTTGCCGTATCACTTATAGATAAAGCTTCGGATTGGTATAGGCTTCTCGATAACTCACACTTGCTTGACTGGCAGGAGCTTATGTCTCTCTTTTATACTAAGTTTTATCCTCTTCATGAAATTCATCGAGACAGGAACTATATCTATAACTTTAGGTCTCGTGACGGAGAAAGCATTGCTCAAGCTTGGGGGAGATTGAAGTCCCTAATGCTCAAGTGCCCTATTCATGAGCTTCCCAAGGAAATTATACTTACAAATTTTTATGCCAGGCTTTCTCGTCAGGATAAGGAGATGCTAGATGCCTCCTCTAGTGGGGTATTTCAGAAGAAGAGTGTTGAAGAAAGGTGGGATCTCATTGAAAGGATCCAGAGGAATACCGAAGATTGGGAAATTGATAAGGGTATTGAACCCGTTATAAATTATGAACATGATTATATTGAGAGCTATGTGAAAACTGATTACTTCAATACTTTTTGCTCTAAGATTGGTCTTGATTCCCATCTAATGATTGATTTCTGTAAGAATTTTGCCTCTCATGTTGATTCTTTTAAAAACAAGAGAGACCAGCACCATGAACCTTTTAAAGAGCCACCTATTGATATTTATGTTGCTGGCCCTATTTTGCCTACAGTTATATATGAAAAGACTCCTTTTCCCGCAAGGATAAAGGAGCACTCTCTTGTGACAGGCATAATAAATAAAAGTGAGAGAAGAGTTGATGAGCCTGAGGACCAGATCAGGGTCGATCCTCAAGTTGCGTTGATTAAAGACCTTGCTACTAATGATGTTTTGGATTCCAATATAATTTTTTGTGCTGTTTCCACTAACCTTGTCACAGCCAAGAATAAAGGCCCAATTTCAGGTACTCCAGTGGTATCTGTTAAAATAGGAGATCACAATTATTATGGGCTATGCGATTTGGGATCGAGTGCAAGCGCTATCCCCTATTCACTTTATGAAGAAATCATCGGTGAGATTTCCCCTTGTGAACTTGAAGAAGTTGATGTTACCATTCATCTTGCAAACAGAACAACTATCTCTCCTATCGGGATTGTGAGGGACGTTGAAGTCCTATGTGGAAAGGTAAAATACCCTACCGACTTTCTAGTACTTGGTTCGGAGAGGGACAATTTTTGTCCAATTATTTTTGGTAGACCTTTTCTTAGGACTTGTGGAGCTATAATAGATTGCAAGAAAGGTAAAGTTTCTGTTGAATTCGATGGTGAGACATGTGAATTTAATTTTTCTAAGTTCTCTAAGCAGCCTCGTGGTACTGATTCACCCAGTGATGATAAAATTATTGAAAGTATTGCCTCTACTGCTATTCCCCCTAATGATCCTTTGCAGCAATACATGGAGGACCACAAGAATGATTTGCATATGCAAGAAAGAAATGAACTAGATGAAATATTCTTGAGGCAGCCTGCTATCCTGAAGCACAACCTTCCGGTTGAACCTTTGGGAATTTTATCAAAACCGAAAGAAGACCCGGTGTTCGATCTTAAACCTCTGCCCGATACGCTCAAGTATGCTTATTTAGATGAAAAGAAAGTATATCATGTTATTATCAATTCTAACCTTTCAGGATATGAAGAAGAGCGATTATTAGAAGTACTTCGTAAACACTGAGGCGCAATTGGCTATACCCTTGATGACCTTAAGGGGATTAGTCCATCTATCTGTCAACATACTATCAACCTTGAGCCTGATGCTAAACTAGTTGTTGATCATCAACGACGGTTGAACCCGAAGATGATGGATGTTGTGAGAACTGAGATTCTCAAGCTTCTGGCCACAGGTATTATCTACCCTATAGTTGATAGTAAGTGGGTAAGTCCGGTACATTGTGTTCCTAAGAAAGGAGGTACAACTGTGGTTCCTAATGATAAAAATGAATTAATACCTCAGAGAATTATTATTGGATATAGAATGTGTATTGATTACAGGAAGTTGAACAAGGCAACCAGGAAGGATCACTACCCGTTGCCGTTCATCGACCAAATGCTTGAAAGGTTATCCAAAAATACCCACTTTTGTTATCTCGATGGTTATTCTGGCTTCTCTCAAATTCATGTTAACACTGCTGATCAAGAAAATACCACTTTTACTTGTCCCTTTGGTACTTATGCTTACAGGCGTATGCCTTTTGGTTTATGTAATGCCCCTGCTACTTTTCAAAGGTGTATGTCTGCTATCTTTCATGGGTTCTGCGGGGATATTATGGAAGTCTTCATGGACGATTTCTCCGTCTATGGAACTTCTTTTGACCATTGTCTTCACAATCTTAATAAAGTTTTGCAGAGATGCGAGGAGACAAATTTGGTACTCAACTGGGAAAAGTGCCACTTCATGGTTAATGAAGGAATTGTTCTTGGTCACAAGATTTCCGAAAGGGGAATTGAAGTGGACAAGGCTAAGATCGAAGCTATTGAGAGGATGCCCTATCCAAGGGACATCAAAGGTATTCGTAGCTTTCTCGGTCATGCAGGTTTTTATAGAAGATTTATTAAAGACTTTTCTAAAACTGAAGACCCCTCACTAATCTTCTCCAGAAGGATGTTCCTTTTGTATTTGATGAAAATTGTAAGGAAGCTTTTGAAGTCCTTAAGAAAGCTTTAATAACCGCTCCTATAGTACAACCACTTGACTGGAATTTACCTTTTGAGATTATGTGTGATGCAAGTGATTTTGCTGTTGGAGCTGTTTTAGGACAAAGAGTTGATAAGAAATTGAATGTTATACATTATGCTAGCAAAACTCTTGATAGTGCTCAAAGGAATTATGCTACTACTGAGAAGGAATTCTTAGCTGTAGTTTTTGCTTGTGATAAATTTAGACAGTATATTGTTGATTCCAAAGTTATTATTCATACTGATCATGCTGCCATTAAGTACCTTATGACAAAGAAGGATGCCAAGCCAAGGCTTATCAGATGGGTACTCCTTCTTCAAGAATTTGATTTGCAGATTGTTGATAGGAAAGGAGAAGACAATCCGGTAGCGGACAATCTTTCAAGGATGGAAGATATACCGCATGATCCACTCCCAGTTAACGATAGTTTTCCAGACGAGCAACTTGTCGTTGTAAAAGTACAATCTCTTTCCGATCCTTGGTATGCAGATTATGCTAATTTTATTGTTGCAAAGTATTTGCCTCCAGGTTTAACACATCAGCAAAGGAAGAAGTTCTTTCATGATTTGAGGCACTACTTTTGGGATGACCCACATCTTTTCAAAGAAGGTCCCGATGGGATCATGAGGAGATGCATTCCGGAACATGAGCAGAAGGACATTCTCAAACGGTGTCATGATAGTCCCTATGGAGGACATCATCCCGGTGAGAGGACAGCACATAAGGTTCTGCAATCAGGTTTTTATTGGCCTACTCTCTTTAAAGATGCTAGAAATTATGTTTTAGCCTGTGATAAATGTCAGAAAGTTGGTAAGATTAGTAGAAGGAATGAGATGCCTATGAATTACTCACTAGTGATTAAACCTTTCGATTGTTGGGGTTTTGATTTTATGGGTCCTTTTCCTTCTTCGCACAAGTACACTCACATTTTAGTAGCTGTTGATTATGTGACCAAGTGGGTTGAAGCAATCCCCACTGAAAGTGCTGATCACAAGACATGTTTGAAAATGCTTAAAGATGTAATTTTTCCTAGGTTTGGTGTACCTAGGTATCTCATGACTGATGGGGGATCACACTTCACGCACGGAGCTTTTAGAAAAGCTTTGGCTAAATACGATGTTAATCATAGAATTGCTTCACCATATCATCCTCAAACTAGTGGGCAAGTTGATCTCACCAATAGAGAGATTAAGTTGATCTTGCAGAAGACAGTAAACAGAAATAGAAAGGACTGGTCAAATAAGTTAGGAGATGCTTTGTGGGCATATAGAACTGCTTACAAAAACCCCATGGGCATGTCCCCCTATAAGATGGTGTATGGCAAGGCTTGCCATTTGCAATTAGAGTTAGAGCACAAAGCTTTCTGGGCTGTTAGAGAGCTTAATGCTGACCCAAAATTAGCTGGTGAGAAGCGTCTCATGAACTTGACTTCTCTAGATGAATGGAGAAGTGAAGCTTACGAGAGCGCTAAAATGTTCAGGGAAAAGGTAAAAAAGTGGCATGATAGGAAGATTCTGAAACGTGAATTTAATGTTGGTGATAAAGTTTTGTTGTTCAGATCCCGTTTCAGGTTTTCTCCAGGTAAACTACTTTCCAGGTGGGAAGGACCATTTCATATTGAAGAAGTTTATCGGTCTGGAGCAATTAAGATTAATAATTTTGAAGGCACCAAACCTCAAGTTGTGAATGGGCAAAGGCTTAAACATTACATAGCAGGAGACCCTGTCAATGTTGATGTGAATATAATATACACAACAACCCACGAAGAACATGTTGCAGCCCTATTTCAGACGCCAGCAGAAGTAGAATAAAGAAAAGGTATGTAGTACAATAAGGAAACATCGCGAACCGCCATAAAAGTTCCGTATTACGAGTTTCTGCAAAATTAGTAAAATTCCGAGTCTAAGTGGAGCCGGAGACGACCTCCAGGGAGTCCAGGCGCCCCCCTGCCCCCCCCCCTGGGCCGCGCCGGGAGGCCGCCTGGACACCCGGGAGCCCGTCTCCGACACCGCTTTGGTCCGTTACCTTCCTTTCTATGCATAAATTTTTCCTATATATTTTTCCGGACTGTTCCGGCAACATATCTTGCGATTTCGCATGTTTTCTCTTCGATCTGTTTCTGCCAGGGAATCTTTCAGCTGAATTTAGGTGCCATGGCTTCTCCAAGCTCCCCAAAGGACGAGTTCGTCGTCAACGTTATCAACCCTTACCTCGCTGAGGTGAAGAAGCACCCTCAATTTGTTCGGATGGAGGACGGTGTCCTTCATCAAGAAGATCTGAAGGGACCTATCAAGGAGGGGAGCGTCCAGGCCAGGCTGGAAGAAGTGGAGCAAGAAGTCTTCGAGTACAAGGAGATGATCGAGCGTGGTGTTGAAGCTAACTTTGACATCACCAACGAGCTGAAGAACTACTTCCTGAAGGAGATGAAAGAGATGTGGAAAAGCATCACCGCGTCTGAAGAAAGAATTATAGAGCTCCAAGGGCAAATTAATGATCTACATAACCAGAACTGTGAGTATGAACTAAGGTTTATGTGCATGAGTATGGGTGATGAATGCAGGATTCAGGAGATGAGCCTCTCATATGAGACTTTAGCTAGATATCCATGGAAGCGTTTCGCCAAGGACTACGTGATTAACGCCAACAAGCATGATGAGTCAAATCTCCTTGGGTAACGGCATTCCCTTGGCTTGTTCCAAGCTTGGGGGAGTGCCCGATATCTTTATCTTTACCTTTTGTCTTTTAGAGTCAAGTAGAGTCGTATCATGTCTAGGGAGGTTATTATATGAGATAGGTGTGTGCATTGAGGTCTATCACTCCTTCGGTGAAGAATTGTATCCGTGAGTGTGGAGTCGTCCATGATGGAATATTAATGAGAAGTTTATTGGTTCCTTTTGCTGCACTCGGTATTCTCTTCACGCAATCGACCTTATATGATGATTCTTATGGGGAGTATTGACCTTATATCAGGTATGGCTGTGAAAACTTTATTTAATCTTGGCAAACATAGCTTTGGTCATAACAACAAGCATGATTTTCTTAAAGTATCAACATAGCCAAAACCTTTATGTTATTATGCTTGAAGTGTTATGCTGACAAGGAAGACAACTTGATGTGTTATGCTTATTTCGATGTTCATGCTTTATATTGCTTTGCATCTTAGTCATCATCAGTTGTGTGCTCTCTCAAAACCTTTGCTAGCCTAACTCTGTACTAAGCGGTATTCTGCTTGTGCATCCATACCCTTAAGCCAATACCTTCCATATGAGTCCACCATACCTTCCTACTCGTGGTATTCCACTACCACCTCCTAAAGTACAGAATTTATGTTTTATCCTCAAATGTTCAAAATCTTTTATTTTGTGCCTCTGTTTTAGCTCATGAGGAAGTAATAGCTAATTCATAGTCTTTTTGAGTTGGACAAGCTTCACCCCGGGATTGCATGTATAATGTGCAAACCCATAATACGAGAAGGAGCTGGCATTGAGTGCGCCCGGCTCGAAAAGATAATATAACAAACAAACCCTCCTTCACTCTTCGTTCATGAGAAATCAGAAAACTTTGGCAGTGATTAACAAAGGAGAATAAGAGGATGTGATCGTCCTCGTGCGGGAGCCGTTCCTCGAAACTTGTCCAGCTCAAGAAGTAGTTGAGTTATCTATTAGCATTCGTTGACAAATCATGCACCTCTCAAAACTTGTTTTCATTCTGTTTGATTTGAGGATAGCACATGAGTTTTCCCTACTACCCTAGAACAGGGCCTATCTTTTAATTTTAAGTTCAGTCAGTTATTTCTACTTCCTTCTATTTCTCAAAGAGAGCAGACGTTTGATGTTGATAAGGATTCATTCATATAAAGCTGCATTAAGATTTGTCATATCATGTCCTTGTTGACATTATCATTCGATAAGTAAGTTGTTTGTCATGCCCAGCTAAGGCAAATATCTTCCTTTGTGTTAACACTTTCACTTCTTGCCTATTAACATGTTATTTCAAAAAGCTTCAATTGATCTCATCAAAATATAAGAGCAAAAGTTAAATCTATATGTTGTTCTTTGACCAAAGGACATGTTTGTCATGATATAATGAGTTTCCTTAGCCCTACTTTCGAATATAAGTGTTATCACTCTTTTATAAGGGCTTTATGAATTGAAGATTGCTGTTGAGGATATTTGAGTTGGTAAAGAAACTATGATGCTTCTTGTCCGTATTCTATTTATCGACACTTCACTCTCTAAACTTGTGGACAGGTTTATCGAGTTCATATTCGCTTGGGGACAAGCGAGGTCTAAGCTTGGGGGTGTTGATGCGTCCAAAATGCATCACAATTTTGTATCATAATTTATCCTTATTCATTGATATATTTCACGTTACGGTGATGTTCTTATGTTGTTTTGGTCTATTTTACACAGTTTGCAAACTTTCCGATGCCGAAGCAGCAGACGCAGGATTCAGCAGTAAAAAGTGGACACTGAGTTGCTAAAGAAGAATACCTGCAAATTACCTGAAAATTGACGGGAGATATTTTTCAGACGGATCACGAAGGCACGCGAAAGGGCAACCAGAGGGGGTCCACAGGGTGTCCAGGCGCCCTGGGGGCGCGCCCCCCCTGGCCGCGCCGAGGGGGCGCCTGGAGCCCCTGGCCCACCTCTGGCCGCCCCCTTTTGCATATATGCTCTCCGTTATCCAAAAACCCTAGGGACGGGAATATTTACGGAGTTCCGCCGCTGCTCCGTGGCGGAAACCTACAGAGAAGAAAAAGCCATCTCCGGCGGGCAGATTCCGCCGGGGAGATCACCTCCCGGAAGGGGAGATCGTCGCCATCGTCATCACCATCATCACGGGCATCATCGAGATCATCATCAACATCATCCCCAACACCAGCACCATCTCCATCTTCATCCAAATCTCATCTTACAATCGTAACTTATGTTGCAACTCGTACTACCTATCCTCTCTACTCCATCGGTGTTGATTACTACTTTGTGGTGAATGCTATTGAGTTTTGTTGGAGAAATATTATTATGTCCAGATTGTTTATCACCTATTTATCCCCACTGATCATGATCTCCTTTATGTCTCGTGAGTAGTTACCTTAGTTCTTGAGAACATGGGGAAAGTCTTGTTGTTAGTAGTCATATGCTGTTGAAGTAATATGTGTTGTTTGATACTAAAGTTGCGTAGTCATTCTAGTAGTGGTGTTGTGTGAGTTGAACACCCAACACTTCGCCTTATTAAGGACCTAGGAGAATACATTGTGTATAAAGAATGCTTATGGTGGGTTGCCGGAGTGACAAAAACCTGAACCCCAGTTCGCACGCTTTTGCATAAGGGAATGATGGATCCTCGATCGTATTGCTATGGTTAGGCTTTTGCCTTAAATTCTATCTTGTATTTGCGGATGCTTGCAAGGTGTTTAATCATAAGAGTGCACTCATCATAGTCTAGAGAGTGTACTAGCATAGATCCACCCACTCAACACTTATCAACACATAACATAGTATCGATACGGAATATGGTGAAAGCACATGACTACCTCTCCCGTGTGTCCTCAGGAACGCTTTAGTCTTTATAAGTTCAGTTGCTAGGCCTCTCCTTTGCTAAGAAAGGATTGGGCCACTTGTTACTCTGAGTGCCTTTTACATTTCTTGCTTTTACCTTCCTGTTGCCTATATCGAGAAAACCCCTAAAAAGTTATCTTTCAGTGCTTGTAGTAATTTCTTGCTCAGAATCGCTTATCAATACCTTCTGCTCCTCGTTGGGTTTGACACTCTTACTTATCGAAAACGCTGTAATAGATCCCTTACGGTTGTGGGTCATCAGTGTCTCAGCTCAAGAGATGTCTCAACATCTCACTCCATGAGTTGATCTTGAGTTGCTCGATCTTTTAGAAGATCAATTTTGTAGAGTTTCTTTTGTCGTCACCGCGTTAGACAAAGACCTCAAAAGCAAGGGTTTCAAGATCAACATCATGCTAGCAATCAACATTCATATGAAGCGCACTTGGATTATGAAGATTGTGTTGGTTAGTGTCCCCTCTGATTTCTTACCCTACGCTTGAATCTCGGGACGAGATTCTTGTTTAGTGGGGGTGAGTTGTCACAACCCTAGACCAGCCCTTGCCTGTCTTGCTTGGTCTTCATGTGCATCATGTTTAATTTTCTCAGAAACTGGAAATGGGGATGTTCAAACCCTAGCACCAAATGAATTCAACTAGGGTCAAGAATAAAATCTTTTCCAATGACCCAAAATGCCTTCATCAATGTTTGATAATTTTGGCAAGGCTTTGAAACCAAACCAAAAATAGTGAACATTTTTGTAGAATATTTTGGGCACTGAATTAAATCATATCTTATTTGCATTTGGGCATTTAAATTTTATATATTATTTTAAAAGCTCAAATAATCATGAACTAAAATGTTTACTGTTGGATCTATCCTAAACACTAGCCATGCTTGGTTTCATGATTTGTGGAAATGCCCTGGCATGTTTAATAAAGCCCTAAAGGTTACAAAAAAATAGAAAATAGAAAGTATTAATAAGAGAAAGAGAGAGAAGAGTTACCTGACCCAGATCCTGTGCAGCCCAGCTGTGGCCCAGCGTTGTCGCTGGCCCAGCCCAGCCGCCCCACAGTCTTCAACCTCCTGCCAGTAGGCAGGAGGGCATGTGCTCGCCGCGCGTGGCCACACGCACGCCACCTCCAGGCTGCCTGCCTGCTCCTCGACCCCCCTAGAGACGCCATGCACCCCCCATGGACCTCTCTCACTCTCCCTCACCTCAATTTCCTCCCTGGCTCTCTCCCTCGCCTGTTCTTCGCCTTGGCCGAACGCCACCGTCGCCGCCGCTCGCCGTTGCCGCACCCAGAGCCTCCCCCTCGACCCCTCGGTGTGCCCAGTAGCTCGGCCACCTCGTCCTCGACCTCATCACCAAGCCAGGCGACGCCAGAAGCCCTGAAAATTCGCTGTCTTCGTCTTCTTCAACCTCGGTCTGCCGAGATCGCCGGCGGCCATGTGCCCGCTTCGGTGCTCCCTCAAGCTCGCCGAGGCCACCACTACCTTCGCCGTGAGCCCCTGCGTGTTCCCCTCGCTCGTCGCGGTCGTTTGCTCCACCTAGCCTAGCTAATTACCGCACCCGAGAGCTTGGCTCCTCCAGCCAAGTCGCCGCCGTGGCCACAGCCACCGTAGCTTGCGTCCGAGCTCGCCACTGCACGCCTTGCACTCCCGCACATCGGACAGGGCCACCCGTTGCTCCTGGAGAGGTCCGTAGCGCTGTTTTCTTCATCACCCGAACGCCGGCCGCCGCGTCTGAGGTCGCCGCCGTCACTTTAGGCCACCTCCGGCGAAGCTGAGGGCACCAATCGACGCGCGCGAGCTCCAGCTACTCGTAGATGGGCTCAGCCGTTGATTTGGTCGCCGGAGGTCGTTTTCCGAGCCTCTCCGTCATGTTTAGCCTCGGCGGCGTCGAGTCGCCGGTGGGTTTGACCCAACTTGACCAGGCTTTGACCACCCTGAGTCAATGACAAGTGGGCCCCACCCGGCTAATTAAACTAGGTTAGTGTTAAATAAGTTAGTTTAGTTAGTTGTGTCACTGACCAGTGGGCCCCACTGGTCAGGTTTGACCTGGATCGGCATGTTGACTTGCTGATGTCAGCATGACCTAGTGCTGACGCAGTAACTATTTTCTGTAATTTAAAATAAATCAGAAATGATTTATTTATTTCAGAAAATAGCCAAAACTTCTAAAAAATCACAGAAAATAATCTATAACTCCAATGAAAATAATTTATATATGAAAAATGATCAGAAAAATTCAAGGAATCTATTTATGGCAGTTTCATGCATGTTAGAACAACTTATGGCTGCTATTTAGGCCAAATCATATAAATGGCATTTGAATATCCACATATGGAGTTTGAATTTGAATCTTGGATTCAAACCAACTTCATTTAACCTGTTGATAGTTGCATTAGCTCAAATCACAGCATAATGCCATGTCATGATCATGCATCAAATTGTGCATTGCATTGACTGTGTTTCTTTCTCTGTTGCCGGTGTTTGTTCCCTTTCAGTAGACGTGTTCCGACGATGTGATCGATGACACCGATGAAGACCTAATGCTATCTTCAGAAGTGCCAGACAAGCAAAACCCCATTGAGCATTCCGATACAATCCCACTCTCTCGCTCTTGATCTCTTTTACTGCATTAGGACAACAACGCTTCAACTGTTACCTGATGTGGTAGTTGAACCCCTTTCCACTGCATGACCTGTCATTGCCACAGTAAATAGTTGAAACCCACTAGTATGAGTAGGAGTTGTTTGAGCCATGTTGTGCCTACTCATTCATGCTTTCTGGTTAGGCCTGCTATTGCTTAGAGTTGTGACAGGTCTGATTCATCGGGGATGAATTGGAAGGGTGATGAACATGTCCTACTGTGTGTGAGCTAAGTGTGTGAACATGATTTGGTAAAGGTAGCGATGAGAGGCCATGTAGGAGTACATGGTGGGTTGTCTCATTTCAGCCGTCCTCAGGAACTGAGTTCTGTGTTTGTGATCCATGAAACAGCTACTACCACACATTGGGATCCTTAATTGACTCTCTCGACTTATTAATCAACATGATCTCTGTCCAGGAGTTGCAACTAGTTTTTGGTGTTTGTAGTTTACTGGAGGTCGTGCGCAGCGCTGACCCTCGGGGTGGGCTGTGACGCGGCAGGTACGTGGCACGGTGTACCGATCGCCCGTTTGGTGATGCGAGAACCCTGTACACATAGTTTGGGGCCATGAGGGACACCCCGGCCGGATCTCCCCATGGATGGAACCCAAATAGGCGATAAACCTGGACGAGAGACTTGTGTGGTTAGTAAGGTCGTGGCCGACACCCTCGCCAGGCTTCCGCTTGAAGGTTGCCGAGATACATGACGTGTATAAGGATGGCAATTTTACCCATGGACATGGATATCCATGGATATCCGACCCGTATGGACAGGGTTTGGATATGCTTTTGCGCCCATGGGCGGCGCCCAAACCCGACCCGATTACTCGTGGGTAGGGCATGGACATAATCTTGTACCCATGGATATATCCAAACCCGACCTAATAGTACTACTTAATGGCAATATTCTTCAATCCCTACCCCATAGTCACATGTCCTACTATAATTTCACCCATTATAATCTAAAATATTCAAAGCAAATTGCACAATCCACAGCGTAACTTTTATTAGTTGACATTCAATCCCCGCCTTAGTATTACTTCAGCCCCCTTCTGATCTTATGTGTCATTGTTAAATAGCTCATCATTAAGTATCATTCCCGTCTCCTCTTCTTACTTCTCCTGCATACCAAGAGATGGTCGACACTATCAGCCGCTATCTCCATGTATGGTGGAGCACTTCAATAGCCAGCACCACCGGCCAATGACAACACAAGTAAGTACCCCCTCGACCCCTCCGTCTCTGCTTTTTCACATGCGCATTGATGCATGGGTGCAACATCTTATATGCATGTTGTGTTGTGTCCTATGTATATGTCTTAAGAGAACCACATGGATATCCAATGGATATGGATATCCATCGGGTTTGGACATGGACACAATTTTTCGCCCATGGGTTTTTTCATGGGCGGACAGAGACTGCCTTCATGGATATGGATATGGATTTGGCATTATTCAACCCGATCCAAACCCGACCCATTGCCATCCTTAGACGTGTACATGGCGGTAAGTGGCGAGAGCGTGTGTGAAGAAGTACACCCCTGCAGGGTTATATATAATCTATTCAAATAGCCGTGTCTGCGGAAATGGGCTTCTGGGTTACCTCTACAGTTCATAGACACGTGAAAGTGGATACTCTAAAACGCGCAAGATAAGCGTGAGTGCTATGGATGGCCTTCTCGTAGGGAGACGGGAGCGGATCCATAGTGGTGTATTGATTGGTGAATATGTGGACTCGTGTGCGCCACCTCAAAGAGTTACTTGCAGTCGTGGTTTAGGATAGCCACCGAGTCAAAGCTGGCTTGCTACAGTCAAACTCCACCACCCCTTTGTTGATACTGATGCATATGTAGCTAGTTCTGATGTAAGTCTTGCTGAGTACCTTTGTACTCATGCTTGCTTAATTTATGATTTTGCAGAGAGACTTCAGTCTCGCTAGTGGTTCCGCGTGGACTTCGACGTTTAGCTTGTTACCACAGCTACGATCTTGTACCCTTGTAGGATCTTGTAGATAGTCAGGCTTCTCAGCCTTTTTCATTTGTAGTTGTCTGTACTCAGACATGTTATGCTTCTGTTACCTGTATGCTCTGTATGTCGGGTCATGTGACCTTTGTTTGTAATAAATGCTATGATGGCTCTTCTGGGCTTTTATCTATATGAGTTGTTGAGTTATGTTGTGATGCCATGTTGTACAACACATACTTGCATGTTATGCGTACGTGTAATGTGTATTGCTATGTGTGGGATCCGACACCTAGTTGTTTACCCTTGGTAGCCTATCTTACAGGGAAATGTCTCCTAGTGCTTCCACTGAGCCTTGGTAGCTTGCTACTGCTCCGGAACACCTAGGCTGGCCGGCATGTGTCCTTCTTCGTTCCTGTGTCTGTCCCTTAGGGGAAATGTCACGCGTTGTTCCTTTAATCCTTGTAGCTTGCTACGACTTGGGTTCATACGTTGATGACCGACACGTTCGTTGCTGGGTCATGTATGCCTGTCTCTGTAATTTAGTGCCACTTTTGGTTTATAACTAGTCATGTCAGCCCGGGTTCTTTGTCATATGGATGCTAGCGACACTATCATATACGTGTGCCAAAATGCGCAAACGGTCCCTGGCCAGGTAAGGTGGCACCTGTGGGGATACTGTGCGTGAGGTCGCAAAGTGATATGATGTGTTACAGGCTAGACCTGTGTGACTTAGGATCGGGGTCCCGACATCCTTCATGATCTGGTCCCCTTCGAGCCTCGAGCTTAGGTCAGCCTCAATCTTTGCCAGGACAGGCCCGACAAGGGTGTCGGTGAGCTTCGCATGGCTCCAGCCAGTGCACCTCTCAGGACGGGCAGTGGGCAGCGCCAGCAAAGGATGGACGTGCTAGGCATCCAGGTAGACCCACCTCTTTCGGTGGGACTCTATCTTCTTCCGGGCCGTCATCAGTCGACAGCCCTGGCACTAGAAGACGAAGGAAACGCAGCCCGAGCATGGGCCATCATCGTACCGGTGCATGAAGAAGAAGTGGCAGAAGAGGGAGACGGTCGGCCTCACCCCCACGAGCGCCTCATAGTAAAAGGCAAAGAGCGACAGGACAAAGATGGAGCGAGGCTTGATGTGGAGAGCGTGCACCTGGTAATGTTCTAGGATGGCGTATAAGAACTTGGAGAAGGGAGGCACGAGCCCCACGGAGATGCTGTGGAGGAAGAAGGGGTAGCATGACTTCGACAAGGTCCGCGCCATGGTTGATCCGGCCCAGATCCGCGTCGGGCCGTGCTCATTGTGGATGCTCGACAGGAAAGGTTGGACCTCTGAGTAGTCCTCCTCCCTAGTAATGGAGGACTCCTCAAGTGCCGCGTCAAGGGAAGAAGCAGATCCAGACGCCGGCGCGACACTCTTGTTCCTCTTCGCCATGGTTGAGAAAGCCGAAGGACGCAGGAAGGCAGGAGGCGTGAGGGGAAGAAATCTGAGCAGGAAGGAAAGAGGGCGATAAATCCCCCAGCGGAGAAGGCCCCCTTTTGTCAAGATGCACGGTTGCCGAGACGGTGTGGGGAGCGGGGCCGCTCGCGTCCCATCCAACCGTCACGCGCCAGCCTAGCCTGCAGCCGTTTTGGGGGCCCGCGGTGCTTCGTCCTCGACTAAGGCTTCGCCCTGAAGCCAACTCCGCGCCTGCCTTGGGCCCGAGGGCTACTATCGGCGTCCTGGGAACCATGGTACCTAGACTTGCCTGTCTGCGGGCCGCGACACGCTCCTACAAGCGGCCTGGTACGACCCAGCTGATCAACGAGCTTTCCAAGACCCTCGCAAGGGGGCCAAGCCTCACGAGGAGAACGACGTCAAGACCTCCTCGGGAGCGGCCTTAGCAAGGCACTCCGGAGGTGCGGAGAATCCAAGGCCAAAGCTGCCTCAGGAGGAGGCAGTGATGTAAGCAGTGATGCACCGCACCAGCGGGTGCCGACGTCCGCCAGCAGCGCAATTGCCATTTTGGTGCGAAGGGGACAGCGCAGCCATTGGTTCCCAAGGAGCGGGGCAAAGGTTTCCCCTTTGGTGCAACAAGACCGAAGACCGCAAGGACGATAAGGAGGATGTCACCGTCGAGCCCACCACCGTGTCACCGCCTGATCCTTTTGCAGGCGAAGACCACTTTTGTCAGGATAAGAACGTCCTTGTGTTCCCGCTCATAAATGGCCGTTGTGGGATCCCTTCCCGCCTAAACATTTTGGGGGAAGATTACCATGGCCGCCTATATAAGTAGCTAGGATTCCCACTGTGAAGGGATCGACCCACGGATGGAACCCAAATAGGCGATAAACCTGGACGAGAGACTTGTGTGGTTAGTAAGGTCGTGGCCGACACCCTCGCCAGGCTTCCGCTTGAAGGTTGCCGAGATACATGACGTGTACATGGCGGTAAGTGGCGAGAGCGTGTGTGAAGAAGTACACCCCTGCAGGGTTATATATAATCTATTCAAATAGCCGTGTCTGCGGAAATGGGCTTCTGGGTTACCTCTACAGTTCATAGACACGTGAAAGTGGATACTCTAAAACGCGCAAGATAAGCGTGAGTGCTATGGATGGCCTTCTCGTAGGGAGACGGGAGCGGATCCATAGTGGTGTATTGATTGGTGAATATGTGGACTCGTGTGCGCCACCTCAAAGAGTTACTTGCAGTCGTGGTTTAGGATAGCCACCGAGTCAAAGCTGGCTTGCTACAGTCAAACTCCACCACCCCTTTGTTGATACTGATGCATATGTAGCTAGTTCTGATGTAAGTCTTGCTGAGTACCTTTGTACTCATGCTTGCTTAATTTATGATTTTGCAGAGAGACTTCAGTCTCGCTAGTGGTTCCGCGTGGACTTCGACGTTTAGCTTGTTACCACAGCTACGATCTTGTACCCTTGTAGGATCTTGTAGATAGTCAGGCTTCTCAGCCTTTTTCATTTGTAGTTGTCTGTACTCAGACATGTTATGCTTCTGTTACCTGTATGCTCTGTATGTCGGGTCATGTGACCTTTGTTTGTAATAAATGCTATGATGGCTCTTCTGGGCTTTTATCTATATGAGTTGTTGAGTTATGTTGTGATGCCATGTTGTACAACACATACTTGCATGTTATGCGTACGTGTAATGTGTATTGCTATGTGTGGGATCCGACACCTAGTTGTTTACCCTTGGTAGCCTATCTTACAGGGAAATGTCTCCTAGTGCTTCCACTGAGCCTTGGTAGCTTGCTACTGCTCCGGAACAC
>LR738714.1:189505157-189538346 GCA_902687465.1 Secale cereale
TAGGCTGGCCGGCATGTGTCCTTCTTCGTTCCTGTGTCTGTCCCTTAGGGGAAATGTCACGCGTTGTTCCTTTAATCCTTGTAGCTTGCTACGACTTGGGTTCATACGTTGATGACCGACACGTTCGTTGCTGGGTCATGTATGCCTGTCTCTGTAATTTAGTGCCACTTTTGGTTTATAACTAGTCATGTCAGCCCGGGTTCTTTGTCATATGGATGCTAGCGACACTATCATATACGTGTGCCAAAATGCGCAAACGGTCCCTGGCCAGGTAAGGTGGCACCTGTGGGGATACTGTGCGTGAGGTCGCAAAGTGATATGATGTGTTACAGGCTAGACCTGTGTGACTTAGGATCGGGGTCCCGACATCCTTCATGATCTGGTCCCCTTCGAGCCTCGAGCTTAGGTCAGCCTCAATCTTTGCCAGGACAGGCCCGACAAGGGTGTCGGTGAGCTTCGCATGGCTCCAGCCAGTGCACCTCTCAGGACGGGCAGTGGGCAGCGCCAGCAAAGGATGGACGTGCTAGGCATCCAGGTAGACCCACCTCTTTCGGTGGGACTCTATCTTCTTCCGGGCCGTCATCAGTCGACAGCCCTGGCGCTAGAAGACGAAGGAAACGCAGCCCGAGCATGGGCCATCATCGTACCGGTGCATGAAGAAGAAGTGGCAGAAGAGGGAGACGGTCGGCCTCACCCCCACGAGCGCCTCATAGTAAAAGGCAAAGAGCGACAGGACAAAGATGGAGCGAGGCTTGATGTGGAGAGCGTGCACCTGGTAATGTTCTAGGATGGCGTATAAGAACTTGGAGAAGGGAGGCACGAGCCCCACGGAGATGCTGTGGAGGAAGAAGGGGTAGCATGACTTCGACAAGGTCCGCGCCATGGTTGATCCGGCCCAGATCCGCGTCGGGCCGTGCTCATTGTGGATGCTCGACAGGAAAGGTTGGACCTCTGAGTAGTCCTCCTCCCTAGTAATGGAGGACTCCTCAAGTGCCGCGTCAAGGGAAGAAGCAGATCCAGACGCCGGCGCGACACTCTTGTTCCTCTTCGCCATGGTTGAGAAAGCCGAAGGACGCAGGAAGGCAGGAGGCGTGAGGGGAAGAAATCTGAGCAGGAAGGAAAGAGGGCGATAAATCCCCCAGCGGAGAAGGCCCCCTTTTGTCAAGATGCACGGTTGCCGAGACGGTGTGGGGAGCGGGGCCGCTCGCGTCCCATCCAACCGTCACGCGCCAGCCTAGCCTGCAGCCGTTTTGGGGGCCCGCGGTGCTTCGTCCTCGACTAAGGCTTCGCCCTGAAGCCAACTCCGCGCCTGCCTTGGGCCCGAGGGCTACTATCGGCGTCCTGGGAACCATGGTACCTAGACTTGCCTGTCTGCGGGCCGCGACACGCTCCTACAAGCGGCCTGGTACGACCCAGCTGATCAACGAGCTTTCCAAGACCCTCGCAAGGGGGCCAAGCCTCACGAGGAGAACGACGTCAAGACCTCCTCGGGAGCGGCCTTAGCAAGGCACTCCGGAGGTGCGGAGAATCCAAGGCCAAAGCTGCCTCAGGAGGAGGCAGTGATGTAAGCAGTGATGCACCGCACCAGCGGGTGCCGACGTCCGCCAGCAGCGCAATTGCCATTTTGGTGCGAAGGGGACAGCGCAGCCATTGGTTCCCAAGGAGCGGGGCAAAGGTTTCCCCTTTGGTGCAACAAGACCGAAGACCGCAAGGACGATAAGGAGGATGTCACCGTCGAGCCCACCACCGTGTCACCGCCTGATCCTTTTGCAGGCGAAGACCACTTTTGTCAGGATAAGAACGTCCTTGTGTTCCCGCTCATAAATGGCCGTTGTGGGATCCCTTCCCGCCTAAACATTTTGGGGGAAGATTACCATGGCCGCCTATATAAGTAGCTAGGATTCCCACTGTGAAGGGATCGACCCACACACTCGGCCACCACGCAAGGAACAAGAACACTTGCCTCCTGACCCTCCTGAGCTCACCTCCTGAGCTCAGGAACCATTGTACTAGCTCATATCCCAGCTCGCCCGAGGCTAATCCACCAAAGCAGGAAGTAGGGTCTTACACCACATGGTGGCCCGAACCTGGATAAACTCTTGTGTGTTCTGTCTATTGTTTGCTTGAATCCTTCCACCGAGACGAGAGTGAGGCGCTAGGTAGACGTGAGTGCGAGAGATCTTCATTCACGCCCCTGTGTTCGAACTTAACGGGTTTTGCGGAGCCTTGAATCCGATAGCCTCCCATGCCCTACTGATCCTCGGAGGAGTCCCCGACCTCGGCGGTGCCGCACGTTGGACGGCGGCAAGTAGGACGCATGGCTGACGGTGCTCCCGTCGTCGGCCGCCAGCGTGGCCACCACTTGTGCGGCGACTTGAGCGAGGGCGGCAACCTCGAGCTCCATCCCCGAAGACAGGCTCTCCCGCATAGCGTTCGCGCTTGCGGTCATGGCGGATGTGGTGCCAGGTAGGAGGTCGATGCGCTATGGTGTGGAGGTTAGCTGGGTGTTGTTGCTTTAAGTAGTGCATTCCGGTGAGGCCAAGCGTCCTGGTGTGTCATTAAGTCACCGGAGTTGGTTCCTCGGGCACCGAGGCTCTTAACGACTTCATACAGACGGACGGCATGAATGCGGGCAGCTCGCGCCGACTGCGCACGCACCGCGCGATGGCGCGAGGGACGAGGGATTTTGGTATGCCAGGGTAGTCAGTTGCGGTCGTGGCAATGTTGGAGATGCCCTCTGCTCACATGTGATCGACGCATGTCATTAAAAAATCAAGACGACCCGGCATGGTCTCAGGTGCTTAGGATGCAGTTGGCCGCGCTACACCACTCCGCGGACGCGTCCCGACGCCCTGTGCATCCTCGACGAGCCAGGTGTTGGCGTGTGTTTGGATTGTGGCCAAAGTGCACCTTACCAAAATTTTGGTCATGACCCAAAGATTGGTCTTTGTTTGGATGGTTGCCATTTTTTTGGCATGCCAATGAACTCTAGCCAACTCTAGTTCATTTTTCTTGCCGATGTCGGCCAAATCATGGGCAACCAAAACCTCAGCCAAAATTTTGGCTACACAATGCTTTGATGGGGAAACTTTGGGCACCAACCAAACATACTATTGGTCGTGCCACAACACTAACGCCAGCCTCGACACACTGAAACTGACCGTGTCTAGCGACGATGAGTGTGTCGCTCACCGCGGTCGTCGTGTCCAGAGGCTGTGCTGGAGCTGCGCCACGTTGTTGGCCCCCACGACCCACATGAATGTTTGTCGGTGGTGAAGAGGTCGTGGGCCAGCTCCTCCATTTGACTAGTTTGTGCTACGTCGTCCCGACAGGTGTGCCCCACATGTCTGTTTCCCTGTTTTCCTGACCATATTCGAGCGTCAGTGTTCCATGTTGCGCATTAGGCCTTTCACTATGTAGGCCAAGCGAGAGAACTTATTGTTTATTTGAGTCGTTCAAGTATAATCATGTGGCGTTTGCTTATTTCTCATTCCTCTCCATCGATCATGTCGCCCTCCGGTCGAGTTCATCCTCCCCCATGCCTCATTTGAACATTCCTCCGAGTATCATTCTCGTGTGGGCCTAGACCATGCTTGTATTTCCAATGTTTATTTGTAATTTGTCCGACATGCATACAAACAAACGGTTCGTTTGAATTTTCACTTTGCCTCCACTACGCGTCACTTCGCGTCTTAGTTTTGACATCCCATTCGGTTCATGTTGACGAGATCGATAGATGACATGGCACTTCCTTACAGCCATCGACTGGCTATATTATTAACCATGCTCTAATGCGTTTTTCAAAACCACATTTGACTATTGACAAGATTAATAGTGCATGAGATGTATAATGTGAAAATTATATCATTGGAAGCTCCTTTCACATACGTATCCCAGCCTTACCCTCCCTTTCGGTCACTTACTGGCAGACCCCATGCTTGCTAGGCCCCGCATGTCAGTTACTCAATGGGTTCGGCCATGTCAGGGGATCCTCATCCGTAGTATACCCCCTCTGTTTTTATTTACTTCGCATAAAATGACGCGGACGGGGGAGGGGGAGGGACGTCGGTTTGCTCTCAACTACGGCCCCACAAGCGAGCGAAAACGCAAGACAAAGCGCGGTCCATTCGGTGAGCGGCGTGGAGGGTCCAGCGTGCCGGGCTGCAACGCGAATGCGACAAGAGCAATGTACAGTCAAAACTGATTGACCGGTCATCACCGGAACCACTATTCACACCAGAACCTTCGCTGCTCGGCCTACTCCAGCCCCTTCCCCCACCTTTCGATCCCCTAGCCTGCATCAAGCATCCCCTAGTTCGCCGGAAAGCCATGGTGCGCCGCAATATCATGTACTACAAGATGTTGACGCTGGACCGTCGCGCAGAAATCGCGACGGCGGTCGGCGCCACAGATCTTCGTTCCCAAGCTCGCTTTGCGGCGGGCAATCCCCGAATTCTCTGGATCCAAGCTACGAGGAGGAGGAAGCCGATCCAATGTTCATGGCGGAGGTCGCGGCGCAGAAGGCCCCCGATGGGTATGAGACGATGGACGTGGACTTCGTGCCGACGTCCGAGTTCCCCATGGCGCAGGCGGACCAGCGGTTCAACCTGGCGATACTAAAGGAGGACCGAGAGGCAGAGGCTCCACTCGGCGCGGAGCGCATGCATGGCGGTGCCATCGAGGCTCTTCTGCAGGCAGAACCAGATGTCATGGATGTGAACCTGGTGGCGGAGGCTCAACTTGACGTGGAGCGCGCGGATGCCGCTGCCATCGAGGCCCTCTTGCAGGCGTAACCGGAAGGCAGAGGCTCAACTCCACGCAGAGCGCTCGCATGGTGCTCTCATCGAGGACCTCCCGCAGGTGGAACCAGACGTCCTGGACTTGAACCGGGTGGCGGAGGCTCGACTCGATGCGGAGCGCGCAGATGCCGCTGCCATCGAGGCCCTCCTGCAGGCGGAACTGGACGTCCTCGACTTGAATCGGCCGGTGCACTCGTCCGTGCAGAGTGCCTGCACACTCCGCGTGAACGAGTAGTTGGAGGCCGAGGACAACCAAGGTGCGGAGACACACGTTGGCAGCTACGGCTGGTCCGCGCCGGCAGCCAAAGACGACGATGCCGTCTTGTTCCGCGAGCAGTGATAGTTTTTCTTTATGTTGTTGTTTTATGGATATTTTGCTGTGTAAAAACATATATTGTTATGCAAGTTGCCTGACTTGGGTCAGTCTACCATTTCAGGCGGTTGGATGAATATCCTACGTCTCCTAACCCTTCTTCCTCACCTCTTCTTCTTCCCCAACATACCACCGCACGGGCCGTACAGATACTCCCCAACATGCGGTTGGATAAACATACTCTATGAACGAAAATTATGTGTCAGCGCTAGGATGGCTGAGTTTGGTCTGTTCACATGCGACAGCACGTGTCAGTGAGCGTGCGTTCCTTTGGTTGGGTTTGCGGCATGCATGAGCGACTGTGCATGTGAGCGTGCGGTGCGACCGCGGCGTGCAGGAGCGACCGTGTGAGGGTGTAGTGCGACCGAGACAGCCGTGCGCAAGTGTACCTCCTTTTCATTTTGAAAACTTTAGGCAAGCTTGGAAAAAATGTGTGGCGAAGTATGGCAATGCAAGGCCTAGACCTAAACAGGATAAGTATGTAGTAGTACTACATACTAGGAGTACTAGTGTTAAAAAAGAAAGGCGGGATTTTCCTTCGCGGGATTAATCGATACGAATCCTCGTTTCACGTGTCAATTAATGCGTATTTTTTTCTCCAAAGCCCAAAGAGCTAACCATCTCACTCCTCATTGCTTGATTAATGCAGCGCCATGCAAACCAACCTTCTCACTTCCGCATGCATGCATGGTATATTAATGTCCTTGGTTGCTAGTACGAGGCAAACCCCATCAATTTTTCCTCAATTAGTGTCAGTGGCCTTTTGCAAATTGTAATTTTGATATACTGGCCTTGTGTACAAAAAATGGAGGTAGTAACTATATTGGACTTCCTTCCCCATTGCGGTGACGTCGACGATATCTCGAACGTTGTGGTTTGGCGAAGTGCGTTCGACGGAGAACACCATTGAGGGAGACAACGGTAAGTCGTTCGCAAGTGCTGCCTGCCTGCCAAGACAACCGCCTTATTTGCATCAAGGAAGTCCGTTGAACCAAAGGACGCATAAATGTACTAGTACTACTCGTACACAATAGCGTCGTCTGTCCAGCTTAGTGCGGTGAGATGGTTTCTCGAAGAACACGATGGAGAAGCAGAGTCAACGAAGAGTGAAATGATGGTTTCCTCGTTCGTGCTTTGTGATTTGACGCCTCACTGCTTTGTGAGTTGTGATAGAAGGGACTGGGGAGTAGACTCTGTCCTCTATACTATACATGCGTCCAAGCACGGGAGAAAGAGGAGAGACGTTGCATTTTTCTATTCCTTCAATCAATCAATCAGGGAGCTTCAGTCCATCCTTTTTGGCTTTGGCAACACCATTCACAATGGTTCCCACGATGCCAAAAGCTATTTTCACATTTGGCTACACATTGTGGATGCCCTTAACCGTACCACTTGGTTTTGCTCACGTGTGCTATCTATACAAATCTCAATTATATTGATCTAAAAAATTATAGAATCAAGATTAGTAAAAAGGAGATGATTTTGCCGCACGGATGGCGGGGGAGGTTTCTTTTTTTAGAGGACGTTGTCCTGGCGGTTGGCTAACATGCGGTCCCACGTGTCAGTGCTTCACCAAGCTGATCCGCCTCCCACATGAGGCAGAACAACGGGAGAAGCAACACGTGGTTAACTTGAAGAAGATGAGGGAGAAGCGGATTTAACAACGAGTGAAATGATGGCTGCTTCGTCCCACCAACTTCTTCTTTTATAGCATTATTACTTCCGTCCCTCCAACCTAACTGCGGGAAAGGTGCAGCTTTGTGATTTTACGCCTCATTGCTCATTACTACGTCGGCGCCATGACTGCTTGCTTCACCTAGGATGCTCTACAATTTATTCCGGTATGGCACGTGGACCCGGTAGCTTGATGCCCCACATGTCGGCGAAAGGGACTAGAAGATTTATGAAAGCGAGCGCTCCACTCTTACGACGGAGGAGTACATGACACAACGGCGAAGTGAACTGTCACTTGTACTGTATATAGTACTATAGTTTCGCTGTTTCGCACGATCCATCGATACAAACCCGATTAAACAGGAAAGGGCGGGATTTTTCCCGCGCGTTATATGATACTGGCCATACATTTCAAAGGCAATTTTAATGTATGCAAACTGAATAATAAAGTAACAATATGATATCTAGTAAAACTAAAAGCACATACGATTTATTCTATTAGAGTGTAGTAGTGGTGCTGTATTGCATTTTGTTAGATTTAACATGTGAGAACGTGTAGAGATGTAGTTTTGAGGGCCTACAGAGAGAAAAGCGTCGTACATTCACCGAACTTCAGAATAATCTGATTACGGTCGCTATATACGTTTTGCGGTGATTATACGGTCACTTGCTCATGGTTCGGCATCGGATTGCACTCTGTTTACCGGCCAAATAGTCTGCGTGGCACCATGTTGACTAGTTAAATTGAACACGTTCCTAGTGGGCCCCACCTGTCAGTTCGCATAGGGAAAAGGTTATATAAACACAAATTTACGCAGGTGCGACAAGACTCCACCCCGTGCGCGGAAATCACCTGGTTGTGTATGTGTCTATCACGGCCTGGTGTGTGCGCATGCACGTGTAGGTTGAGCACTTGAGCGTGAGAGTGTGTGTTGGTCGTGTGGTGTACTGGTGTGTGCATGCAGGCGTGCGTGTGTGCGTGTGAGTGTTGCATGCGTGCGTGGCTGCGTGTGTACGTGTGAGTGTTGCGTGTGTGCGTGGGTGCATGTGTTTGTGTGAGTGTTGCGTGCATGCGTTGGTGCATGTGTTTGTCTGAGTGTTGCGTGCATGCAGTTCATGTGCATGTGTGTGTGTGTGTGTGTGTATAATCACCACACCAGCTCTTGTATGTTAAAACAGACGGCTCAGCATACCAATACAAGGCCACCTTGTCCGCTGGGCCCGCGGTCATGACTTCGAACCACCGTCCAATATTTTGTTGTCGTTTGTTTTCATTCTTACTAGCAAGAGGCCCGTGCGTTGCACGTAACATCAAGATGCATTTGCATGACTAGTTTATCTTGTGAGAGAAAAGGATGAACGAGGGAAGGCCTTATTTGCAAATGTGGAGAGGTGTGTGGGTACCTTTTTTGCAAAATTGTCATAGTTTCTTTCCTATCCGTCAGATATACGTCGGACGGCCTATATTGCAGGATGGCAGGCACACCATCATCACCAACTTTGTTTTTTTATAAGAGTGTATTTTATCCCTACTCTTATAAAAAGCATAGTTGGCGATGATAGTATGCCTGCCATCCTGCAATATAGGCCGTTCGATCTATATCTGACGGCTAGGAAGGAAACTATGGCAGTTTTGCAAAAAGTTACCCACACCCCTCTCCACCCTTGCAAATAAGGCCTTCCCTTGTTCATCCTTTTCTCCCACAAGATAAACTACTCATACAAATGCATCTTGATGTTTCGTGCAACGCGTGGGCATCTTGCTAGTATTTTATAAGACTGTAGATGTAGAGTAGATACAAGCCGATAGGTGGGCCCGGTGGTAGTGACATAATGTGATGCAACACTAGCGGTGCCACGTGGACCGTTTAACTGGTCAACTAGTCGTGTCTTGAGCAAATACATAGTTGTACGGTGAGCCCGGGACTGTCTAATAACCACAAAACGTAAATGGTGACCGTAATGAGTGGATTCTGAAGTCTAATGTATGTATCGTGATTTCGCTTCAAATACAATGATCGTCATTGTATATATCGCGAGAAAGATGAAACATGCGTGAATGTGCTGGGGGCTTACTTTTAGAGGACCGGGAGATAGTTTGTGTGCGTATGTGAAAGGGGCGAAGAGGGGTGGTATGGGATGGATAGAGAGATGATCTTCGTTTCTCTTTACTACGACTAACTTTATATATAGTATAAAAATATACAAATTCACAGTGCAGAATAAATATCATTGTGGGCACCGTGCAATGCAAGCGTTCATGCTCCTCCGTGCAACTTTGTAATGTTGTATATATGTAAAAATTCTAAAATATTTTTTGGCCACAGTTTATTCAAAAGAAATGTTGTATGCGAAATAGACGTGAAGAGAGGGCTTTTTAGATCAATGGGGTACGTTACGTAACATGTGCGAATGTGTAGTTGATTCATTTGGCAGGGCCTAGAGAGGTATTTGTGTGTTTTACGTATTCGAGAGAGGCATGGATAGAGGGGCCGGCAGGGGGGCGTGGGAGAGATAGCACGAGAAATGAGAGTGGTCTAGAGAGAGATCGATGAATATGACATCACGGCGAGAGATTCCCTTGAGTGTGTATATGCAAGGGGGAGTGGATAGAGGCACCAGGAGCATATTTTTCTGTGTGTGGTGTCTGTGTTGGTATGTGTGGGTGTGAGAAGATAACGAGACATGGGGGCAGAGGGTGTGTCACTGCGTGAGGTCCGGTGGGTCGAGGTGAGGCCATTCGTTTGGTTCCGTCCCGCGCCACATTGGTCGGCCCGTGACGCATTTAGGGAGACCCATGGATGACTAGTCGTACAAGACAGAGATAGCATAATGGTGAAGGACTCTATGTCCACTGACAAAGCCGGCGAGGTTTTGTAACCCTAGGTTCTCGTACTAAGGTAACCCCTTTATCTCTGATATTACTATTCACCCAACCTAACTTTAAGGGGCATCCTACACAATACTCTACTAGAATCATACTTGTCGATTAGGAAGAGAGGTGTGAGACAATGAGTGAGAGACAGGCCTAAAGATAATCTGCGCACAAGAGACATGTAGGTAGGTCTATGTATATAGAAAGGGTCAATGGGTATTGTGCGTGGGTATGCTTGCGAGAGGGAGAGTGCTTGTGATAAAGGTTAGTGAAAATAGTCGTAAATGGTTACGAGAGGGAGGGAGGGTTATATCGAGAGCATGTGTGAGAGAAAGACACCTCGGGAGAGAGTGTGTGAGCATCTGTGAGAGACCACCGATGGAGAGTGAAACTACACATACAAGACTACTGTACACATTGATTAAAGATATAAAGTGTATCCAAATATTACGATGGGATAATGATATTTGCAGTTCGCGTAAGGAACGGTCATTGATCCATCGGACATCTAGATTCTATCGAATTTGAGCATGTCTATGTTATTATTCGACACAATTGATCCACATAGTTAGTATTTTGAACTCCAGACAATGCATCGCTTTAGCAATCGAATATAAACGTGAGTATAGTTCATGTTGTGTGTGTAAAGCACATTATACATACAAAAGTTACACATTGAACATTATAAATAGCTACCTATGGACTAGCATACATTTTAATTCAACTTTAGGTGGTTTAAAAAATTGAATTCAACATGAAGTCCATTCAATTATTTGAGTTTGATATCATGGCATTTGTAAGTCATACCTAAATTATGGGGGCACCAATCTATGCTCTGATTTTGTAAATAATAGCATATGTAGTCGTGTACAAAATAGATTCTAATTTAGCTCCTCCATTCCAAAATAATCGTAGTTATAGGATTTTCAAGTGTCAATGGAGTCGTTTACTCTTGTCTACTTACATGCCAGAAGTAAAATCGAGCAACAAGAACAAGAAAGATTCTTCTTCTAGTAGTAACACCAATCATGCTAAATCCAATATTGTTGCTTCTCGTAGTTCTCTTGATTCCACTAATGATTCTCTTAGCCGAGTTACACTTGAGCAAGAAAATAGCTTACTGATGGGAATTATAGAGAAAGGTGTTTACAAGAGTCTTGCCGGAAGTAAGCAATTCGAGGAAATTGAATGCAAGCAAGGAAGGTGCCGGAAGAATCAAGGTGTTGGTTTTGAATGAAAGTTCAATGCCAATGGAGTTGAGTGGGAAGAATATCAATACCCCAAGACCAAGTTTGTTCCTCAACAAGAGAAGTATGATCCTACTTCTTTGAAGGGAACACAAGCTCAAGATGATCTTCACAAGCTAAAGGGTAACGACAAGCTTCAAGAAGAGATTGATTCATTTGAAGAAGCTCCTTACGACTTGGTCAAGTGGGTTCCCAAGACTACATCAAGCTCTACTTCATCAAGTACATCTACAACTCCAAGGATTCCCATCAAGATGGTGTGGATCCCAAAGAAGAAGAACTAGAGAGTTCTTGAGGGTGACTCCGCCAACATAATTCACTCATAGCATATTGGCTAGGACAAGTGCAACAACCTCCATATCTTGCACTAGTTCAAGGAGTCACAAACCCTCTTGTTGGTAAGACAAGGGACAAGGTAACCTAATGCTTTCATGGACATCATCTTGTGTGCAATTCACTCTATGTCCATGGATATCTTTGTTTGTTTCTTGTGCGACTAACCCGTGTAGGTTTTAAAAGTGCAACTCACTCCAATGGATTGCTCCAAAATGATCTACATCAACTTTGAGCATCTACATCTTCAACACCTACATGAAGTCATCGTCGACAAAACCCAAGGTTAGTTCATCCCTCTTAAGGGGGGATATCACATCTAGGGGGAGCTTTACTCTAAAGATTGAGCTAAAGCTACTCCAATTGTGTGAACACAACAATGCTTTATGTAAAGTGGCAACCCCACTTGCGATTAAACGATGAGTATGACCTATGATCAAATGTTCTCATTTGACTCCTAAGTCAATATACTCATATATAGATGACCTAATCATCGCCAATTGCTCGATAGATGCTAGAGTGTTTGTGCATGCTTTGCCACATATTTCATTTGCCATTTTATTGTGTGAGCATGTTGGTTGCATATTTTAATCATTCGAGGACATCCATTTTTTTCGCTTTGATTATTTGGCTCTTTTTCTTTTGCCAAATGGATGGAAAAGAATGCCTAAGAACCCCCTCTAGCTATCTATGCTTTTCTCGTCTCAAACTCTATTCATGATACATCACAAAGTTTGATCAAGTCAGATTCGAACCACTCCGTGTGAGGAGCACTCAGAGTCCCCAATCCTTCATAGACTTAAACTTCCAAAACCTCTCTGTGCATTTTGGTCTGACCGATTCATCCACTTTGATCAAACCGAGTTCACTGAGTTGATCTAGGTTTTCAATCCCGGTGCAACCGATTAGAACTTTTCGGTCACACTGAGTTGGAGTAACTGCTAGCAGTTTCGCATCTCGGTGCCACCGAGTTGTTCCACTCGGTCACACCGACAGGGTCAGGATATATATACCCACGGGTGAGATTTTGGAAATTTCTTCAAAACCCTCCATCCCGCGCGTGTCCTGCTCTGCCGCCTCGGGTCTCCGGATAGTCTTCTTGCCGCCAGCGACCTCCAGCCGCTAGTCTCCGCCGCCGTTAATGGGACTCTGCCCAGCTGTTGCCGTCGTAGCAGTATCACCGCCAAGTTAGGGTATGAGCTCGATCTTTTGTGCTAATTCATTACTCCGATTCTTAGAACATTGCTTTTCCATGTTCATTACCACGTATGAAATCAATCCATCCAGAGAAAACTTCCTTAGATTTGGTTTGATTCGAAAATTTAGGGTTAGGTCTGCGCCAAACTCATCTCGGACACACCGAGTTGTAGAAATCGGTCTCACCGATTTGGCTTAGGCCATTGCACTTGCGCTTTTCGTTTTGACCAAAAATTGCAAATTGTTGTGACCGAGTTCAACTCTTTGTGAAACCCTAGCAATCTCGGAGTCACCAAACCGTGACTCAGTCTGACCGAGTTCACTAGTTTAGACTCCAAAATTTGCTTCAGTATCACCGAGTTTAACAAATCGGTAGCTCCGAAATGATTTCTGTGGAGATATAAAACTAAGTTTTTGACTCGTCTGTTTTGCAAAACCTCTGCACTTTATGATACTCATCCACTCTATCGCATCTATATCTATTCACAGGGTCAGCTTGCAGGTTCAGAAATGTCTGAAGGTAGTTATAGTCAGAACAGGTCAAAAGAACAGGTACAATTGAGTGAGGGCTCTGGTCCCAATAACTCTAGCTACTATAAGAGCAGCAGGAGCATACCAAGCAACCTGCCTAAGGCATCAACTAGGCAGAGGAAGAAGAAAACATCAGATTCAGAGGATGAAGATTTTGAAGTTGAAGAAGTCAGTTCAAAGAAGAAAGTTGCTAGGAAGGAATATGGCACAGCTGCTTCAACCAAGCCTGGACTGAACAAAGGTCCCTGCAAAGAGAGCACCAATTTCAAAGGCTAGACCATCAACTCAAGAAACAATGATGTTCACTGATACGTCTCCCACGTATCTATAATTTTTTATTGTTCCATGCTATTATTTATGATGTTTTGGATGTTTAAAGGGCTTTGGTATACACTTTTATATTATTTTTGGGACTAACCTATTAACCCAAAGGCCCAGTCCAGATTGCTGTTTTTCTTTTGCCTATTTCAGGGTTTTACAAAAAAGGAATATCAAACGGAGTCCAAACGGAATGAAACCTTCGGGAAAGATATTTTTGGAGCGATATCTTCACGGGAGTCTGGAGAACCACGGAATAGGGCACACGTGGCGTCCACGAGGGTGGGAGGCGCCCCCACCCTAAAGGGCGTGCCCCCCTGCCTCGTGGGCCCCACGTTGGTCGCCTGACGCCCTTCTTCTTCCTATATATACATATGTACCCCGAAAGCATCAGACAAGGAGAGAAAACCCTAATTGCACCACCGCAACCTTCTGTTCCCGTGAGATCCCATCTTGGGGCCTGTTCCGGAGCTCCGTCGGAGGGGGGATCTACCATGGAGTGCTTCTACATCAACACAATCACCTCACCATGAGTTGTGAGTAGTTTACCACAAACCTTCGGGTCCATAGTTAGTACCTAGATGGCTTCTTCTCTCTCTTTGGATCTCAATACCAAGTTCTCCTCGGTCTTCGAGGAGATCTATTCGATGTAATCTCTTTTTGCGGTGTGTTTGTCGAGATCCGATGAATTGCGGGTATATGATCAAGATTACCTATGAGAAATATTTGGTTCTTTTCTGAATTCTTTTATGTATGATTATAATATCCTGGCAAGTCTCTTCGAATTATTGGTTTGGTTTGGCCTACTAGATCTATAGTTCTTGCAATGGGAGAAGTGCTTAGCTTTGGATTCAATCTTGCGGTGTCCTTTCCCAGTGATAGTAGGGGCAGCAAGGCCTGTATTGTATTGTTGCCATTGAGGATAAAAAGATGGGGTTTATATCATATTTCTTGAGTTTATCCCTCTACATCATGTCATCTTGCTTAAGGCGTTACTCTGTTCTTATGAACTTAATACTCTAGATGCATGCTGGATAGCGGTCGATGTGTGGAGTAATAGTAGTAGATGCAGAATCGTTTCGGTGTACTTGTCTCGGACGTGATGCCGATATATAATGATCATGCCTAGATATTCTCATAAGTATTCGCTTTTCTATCAATTGCTCGACAGTAATTCGTTCACCCACCGTAGAATTCTGTTATCATGAGAGAAGCCACTAGTGAAACCTATGGCCCCCGGGTCTATTCTCAACATATCAATCTACAATATAGAGAGTGCCTAGAGGTCAGAGATCTGCTGCATTGCTCATGGCTGACACTAGAGCTACCACATTAGCACCAGCAGCAACAGCTTCATTGCCACCTCCAGTTGCCACTCCACCAGCTCCAACAACATCTACAGATGCCTTCGTCCTTGGAGTCCTCTCAACACCATCTCCCGAAGATCAATCCTGGAGAGATGCATAGCACTATGCATTTTCAAGCATTTTGGTAACTTGTTGACAAAGGGGAGAAAGTGTATAGATCATAGGCTGAGAGAGAGAGAGAGAGCTTTGCTTATTTTTGCTTTCTTTAGTTTTTGCTTGCTACTTCATTTGTTTGTTGGACGCTACAATTTACTCTATGGTTATGTGTGCGAGATACTTGTATGATCATGTGCTTGATCATATCATACCTTAATGCTTGCTTAAATGATGCTATTATCTATCTCTCGTGTATGGTCATTCATTTTGCTTGGTGATGAGTGCATATTTTACTTTCTATCATTTTGAGCGCTCCACCAGGATGTATGTGACATGGAAGAGTAACCCATGATCCTAATCGATTGTGCATTTGCATTCAAAAGAAAATTTTAAATAATGCAAAAATTTAGGGGGAGCTCTTGCTTATCACATACTTCTCAAAGCGACAGTGTATTTCAATCTTCTTATCATTTGTCGAAGCTTCTATATGTTGTCATCAATTACCAAAAAGGCTTTAGATTGAAAGTGCAACTATCCCTGGGTGGTTTTGGTAATTCCTAACAACATATAGCTCATTGAACTAATGCTCTTTCATGATGATCATTTCAGAAAGTTCAATGATTGGCATGGCATGGACTAGCAATGTGGACCCCTCAAAATGCTAAGGACACATATTTGCTGAAGCTCAAGACTCTACATTTTCATTTTAGTGATCCAAGATCACATTGAGTCCATAGGAAAGCCAATACTATTAAAAGGGGATGAGGTGTTGCTAAATGTCTTGCTTGCTCAAAATGCTTAGTGATATGCTCCAAAAGCCCTCAACCAGTTTCTCATATCCACATATGTCCCGAACCAAAAGTCAAGATCGGCCCCACCGATTTGATATATCTGGCACCACCGAGTTCAGTTGACATAGCCATAGCCAAAAACCCTAATCAGTTAGCACTCACCGATAGGGATCTTGGTCTCACCGAGATGGAATTGCAAGCTCTCGGTTTCCCTTTGTAATGTTTCTGTCTCATCGAGATGAGCGATTGGTTCCACCGAGTTTGCAATGCAAACTCTCGGTTTCTCTTTCGTAACATTTCGGTCTCAGCGAACTGAGCGAATTGGTCCCACCGAGTTTGCGTGACCAACTCTCTGCTTGCCTATTACAGAAATCGGTCTCACTGAGTTGATGTGATCGGTCTCACCGAGATTATGTTATGCCCTCACCGTAATGAAATCGGTCCCACCAAGTTGATCATATCGGTCGCACCGAAAAGCCTAACGTTCACATTTTGAACTGAATCGGTCCGACCGAGTTTCATGATTCGGCCCCACAGAATTTGGTGATTTGTGTGTAACGGTTAGATTTTGTGTGGAGGATATATATACCCCTCCACCCACTCTTCATTCGTGGAGAAAGTCATCAGAACAAGCCTACACTTGGAATACTAATTTTCTAAGAGAGAACCACCTACTCATGTGTTGAGACCAAGATATTCCAATCCTATCATATGAATCTTGATCTCTAGCCTTCCCCAAGTTGCTTTCCACTCAAATCATCTTTCTACCAAATGCAAATCTGTGTGAGAGAGAGAGAGAGTTGAGTGTTGGGGAATCTATCATTTGAAGCATAAGAGCAAGGAGTTCATCATCAACACATTGTCTATTACCTTTTGGAGAGTGGTGTCTCCTAGATTGGGTAGGTGTCACTTGGGGACCTCCGACAAGATTGTGGAGTTGAACCAAGGAGTTTGTAAGGGCAAGGAGATCGCCTACTTCCTGAAGATCGACCCTAGTGAGGCAAGTCCTTCGTGGGCGACAACCATGGTGGGATAGACAAGGTTACTTCTTCGTGGACCCTTCGTGGGTGGAGCCCTGCGTGGACTCGCGCAGCCGTTACCCTTTGTGGGATGAAGTCTCCATCAACATAGATGTATGATAGCACCACCTATCGGAACCACGCCAAAAACATCCGTGTGTACACTTGCGTTTGCACTCTCCAAACCCCTCCCTTTACCTTCATATGCAATTACTCCCCGCTTCTATACTCTTTGAATTGCATGTGTAGGTTGATTGCTTGACTTGTTCTAAATTGCTAAAAACCGTCAAAACATAAAATTGGGAAAAGGCTAAATTTTTATTTGGTCAAGTAGTCTAATCACCCCCCCTCTAGACATACTTTCGATCCGACAGCGGGGTTGGGCCCTGCTAACGCAGAGAACAAAGCAAGCAGGAAGGAAACTAAGCACGAAAGGAAATCGCGGAATTCAAATAGTTATTACAAGCACAGAATGTCTCACAAATTTAAGCAAAGTCTCATGCCTCCATGAGGAAGGTTTAATGTTGCAGGATAAAACTTTGAGGAAGGGGCCGCCGCCTATCTCAGTAGTCGCAGCCTCGTCCTCGACGTTGCTCTCATCACTGCCTGCATCAGCTTCATGGGCTTGCCCTTAGGAGTGCAGACGAACTTCTTCGCCAGCATGTCCGCATGCTCCTTTACGGCTGCCGTAGAGGCGGCGTGAGGCTCAAGCGCAGATGTGCCGAGCACCGCCCCGAAATTTAAGCTGGCATCATTAAGGTAAAGGTGGTTGAAGACACGCGTCGCGACCATGGAGCAAAGGTCGCGACACTCGGCCTCGAGGATGGAGTCCAACTTGGTAGCAGCATCCTCAAGCGCATCGGCAAGCATGGAGGAGAGCCCCGCATAGTCGTCTTTTGGGGCCGCGAGCGGCTGTCGGAAGCCTGCCCTATAAATGGAGCGCAGTGCGAGACGGGCCCTCAGCTCAACAGAGGCGAAGGCGTCGCATTCTGCGGCGGCCTTCTCCTCGGCGGCAGCAAGAGCCTTCTCCCTGGCCTCCATCCGGGCGGTCGCCTCAATGACGTCCTTGGATTGGTTAGGCGATCATGCTCTGTGGCCTGACCGGCAGCTACCTTCGCCCGCGCGGAACCGCGGGTCTTGAGGTCGCCGTCCTTCTGCTGGAGCTGCTACGCGTGTGCGGCTTGCTCCTCCTACAGGGCCTTCAGTCGAGCCTCCTCCTCGTCGCGATGCTTCTCAGCGAATGTTGCGCGGGTCATTACCGTGTCACATGCGTCCTTGGCCTTGTCGTCCTCCTTGTCGCTCTCTGCGGCGGTAGTCTTGGCCCGACCCCACGGAGGCTTCGGCTTGAAGCCACCCCTAGACCAGCCCCAGGCGCTCGCTTGCGAGGCACCTGTCGGTGTCTTGAAGGTCAGCTTGGATCTGGTCGAGTGTGATGCAGGCCTCGTCCAGGGCACCGGGCCTGATCAGTAGGCCACGGTACGCAATCACGAGGGTCTGAGGAGAGGATGGCGCTGGCCAGGCGGCCGACGCTGCAACCAAATGAGCAGCGGGAGGATTGGACTGGGGTGCCTGAGGCTCCAGGTAGTCGCCGCTCCTTTGGTCAGGGATCTTGTGGACAGCACCAGCAGTATAGGCAGTCGCCGAGGCTCTAGGAAGTCGCCACTCCTTTGGTCAGGGGGCCCCATAGGCAGTCATCGGATCAGACAAGGGGCTTGTGGTGCAGCTCCTTTGGTCATAGGATCAGACAAAGGAGGGCCGACAACTCCACACCCTGCAGGCTAGTGGAGGCTTGTGGCGCACTCGAGACAGGGGGCTTGCACGAAGTGCTCGCCTTCTTCTTGTTCTTCAGCACGTCGTCGCATATGGTCGACAAGATGAAATATGCGATGAGCTCACAGGTGATCATTATTTAGTCAAGGGACAGGGTAAGACATTTACTCGCCAGCCGCATCCCACTTCATCTTCCTCTCCTCCTTCTCTTAGGAGGGCGGCATGCTCTTCCCCATTTCTGGCGTGGTCTTGGCCGCGCCCTGAGGGCATGTTGGGCAGCTCTCGACTAGCCCCATCGGGGCACTTCCGCCTGGAGGAGCCAGGGAGTCGCCTTGGGAAGCTGGGGCTGGTGTGGCCACAACCATACTAGGAGTGGTCACCTCACCCTCCGACTACGTCCCGGGAGGAGGAAAGGCTGGCGCTTGCTTCGAGATGGAGGAACCTCCCAGAGGAGCTGCGGTTGCGTTCTTCTTCGGGGGCACCCGGCTGGATGCCCGTGTTGTCCGGGGGACAGGCCCTGAGCGCCTTGGGACCCCGACCGAGCGGCGAGAACTGATGACCAGAGAGTTCATGGAATCATCATCATCCTCGAGGTTATGGGGAAGCTCGTGCTGTGACGAAGGGGACGCCATCGTCGTGCTGGCGTCCTCAGTCGCCTCTGAGCTTCCCTCATTGCCGCTGTCGTCGGAGGACAGCTCCACCCGGGAAGCGGGAGTGACAGGCGGGTCCAGCCCCTGGTCATCGAATGGAGGATGGCGGCAACCAGGGCGTCCTGATCATCCCGGCCATACAGCGGGGCGTACGCCTCGGGTATGTCCGCCGGGACGCTGCCGAGCAAGAAGGTTAGGGCCGCCATGAGCTCTCCACCAGTCAGGTCACCGGAGCGTAGCCTTATGTCGCCGCCCGCACCCTGGTACTCCTTCAGAGGTTTTGTGTGGGCCTGGAGCGGAGCTAGGAGCTGCCTCAGGAACTCCTTCACCATCATCACCCTGGTTAGCACGGTTTCGGCCCGAGGGTCGGAGATCCTCACAGAGCTCCACTCCAGGGTCTTCTCGGGCAGCCCGAACGGAAACTCCAGGAGTGGGTTGACGCCCTGTGTGTCCAGATAGACCCAGCGGTGCCAGAAGCCTTCTACCTTCTTCCCGCCCTTCAGGAGAACGATCCCCTTCTGCGCCTCGGCGAAGGAGATGCACGCGGACCTCTTCTAGCGATCATGGAACCGTAAGCTGAAGTAATGGTGGAAAAGGGCCACCGAGGGTTTCCCGCACACGATGGCCTCATAGTAGAAGGCGAAGACGGAGAGAAGCAAGATGGAGATGGACTGCAAGTGGAGCACCTGGATCTGGTTGTGCTGAAGAATGGCGGTGAAGAACACCGAGAAGGGCGGAACGAGCCTAGATACGACGCTCTGGAGGAAGAACGGATAGACCTCCTTCGCCAGGGAGCTCTGCTCCACTGAGCCGCACCAGATCAGGTCAGACCCGCCTTGTTGGTATCGTCTGCGGTCAGCGGAAGCACCGGATTAAGGTTCGCCACCTTAGCAATGGTGGATAGTGCGAGCACCGGAAGGAGAGATGATGAGGCCACGACTTGCTCCTTACGCTTCAGTTTCTTGACAGGAGCCATCTGGAGGATACTCGGAGAGAAGGAGGAGCGCTGCTTCGCTTGGGTCTGGCGAAGGTTTCTGATGAAGAAAGGGGATATGAGCAGGAAGAGCAATGCACAAGGAAGAATGGAAATAATGATCTTGCATCAGGCGCTTGGTTTTTTGTCAGCCGCGCGGTTGCCATGGTGGCGCTAGTGACCCGGAGCGCACCACGCGTCTAGATAGAACCGTAGGCGATTGCGGCCCACAATGCTTCACCCTTGCCCCTTAGGTTTGCCTCAGAGCGAGACCGAGTGCGCCTTGGGCCCATGGGCTACTATCGATGTTATGGGATCGGGGTACCCAGAACTGCATGCCTGCGGCTCGAGACACAGTCCGACCGATGCCCTAGCAAGGCCCGGGTTCAAGACTGCTCAAGGAGAACCCTCGCGAGGGGCCCTCGCGAGGCGAACTGCATCAAGACCTCCTAGGAGCGGCTCCTCAAGCTGCATCCCGAGGAGCGGAGATTCCTATGAAAGTGCCCCTCCTCCTGAGGCAGGGGTAATGTAAGCCATGACGACCAAGCCCAGGAGGGCGCCAACGGGCGTAGAGGAGACAGTTTCCCCTTTTGTGCTAAGGAGGCAAGAACGTACGCGGGTTCCCGAGGAATCCCCCAAAGGTTTCCATTCTGATGCAAGAAGACCAAGACCATGAGCTCGGCAGGACGGATGTCATCACCGAGCCCACCACTGTGTCATGACCAGAGACTTTGCAGGTGAAGACCACCTTTCGTCAGGATAAGATGTACCACTTGTCCCCATTACAAATTGACCGTTGTGGGATCCCTGCCCGCCCAAATGAGGCGGGAAGAGGACCGAGGCCACTATAAATAGGGACCAACGCCCATTGTAGTGGAGGATCGAATCGACACGCATCACGCGAGCCCTCGCGAGGCTGCTCACCCACTGTACAAGTTCATACTCCACCATCCTCGTGACACCACTCCATGTAAAGCAGGAGTAGGGTTTTACACCGCAAGGTGGCCCGAACCAAAGTTAATCTCTGTGTTCCTTTTCCCCTTTCGACCATCCCAAGCGGCGAGCCAGAGCTTTGAGCATGGCTGGTATAGTGCTTAGGTGAAGCGGAGATCTTCGTTCATGCCCCAGAGTTCAAGTCTTCTTGGCTCTGCGGAGCCCTGAATCCGACAAAGCTCGTTTGGCGCGCCTTGATCTCTGGGAGAGTGAGAGGACAACGTATCAGCCCATCTCCAACGGCTAATGAGCCAATGGACCTCCCACCACCAGATATCATCACCAACTCTGGATCAATAGGATTCTGGCTTGGGATATAGTCCTCCCCTTTGCTCACCTTTGCCACCTCATTGTACCTCATGAGCTTGTGGTGGGAGGTCTTGTTGGTGAAATTCTCTGGATGAGCGAGGTCAGACTCAGAGAATGCCTAGGCCTTCTTTTATGGGGCAGTATGTGCCATGGCATAGAGGTCGAACACCTCTCGCACGTCCGTGTTATTCTATCCCGCCTAAAAGAGAGGAACAAAGTATTAGTAAAGGTCTCAAGATAGCATGAAGAATGAATTGCATGAATCATGAAGCAAAGCACATACCTAGTTCCGCCCATACTGATATAAGTTGGCGTTGCCTTGATGGTGTGGAACACCAACCATTTGGGCACGCCGATTCTTGGCATTGTCCTGGACGGCTCGCTAGCGGTCTATGCACCAGTCATCCACGAACGCCTCCCAACAATCCATATTATCCACACACCATCTCGGGGGCACCTAAGTTTGTAAAAATAAATTTGAGCCTACACTTATGAATAAAATCAAGGAAACTAAGTACTATGCTTTAAGAATATGTAATTACCTTCATGTACTGATCCTTCTTCAGAAACTTAGCCCGGCACGACAGCTTGTCCTTCTTAATACCATGCGTGGCATATTAGTCTCGAATAGCCTGCGGCCGACCCTCATGTTGTATGTTTTGTCGAAGGCGGCTGCACTCGATATCGATCACCTTTGCCATGTCCTCCTCGTATCCCTCCTCACACCTGTAAAAGGTCTGCAATCAAACAAGACAACACTGATTCGTAAAATAACTAGCTAATGTTAATTTTTAATTGTGTAAAAGGGAAATTACCGAAAAGCTTATGATCACCATCTCATCCCTCGTGTGGCACAAGACACCGTCGATCATCTGCTCTGGCGGGACCTGGGCAGCATGTGGTGCTCCCAACTCAATCCTAGCTCTGGAAATTGACCCTCACTGGGCAACGTGACAAACGCCGGGAAGTTTTCCAGCAAAGCACACCAAGGACGGTGTTGGGCCTGCGGACTCCAGTGGCGTGTACCCAACCCCTACAGTATGACAAGGCCACGCATTAGATATTTGAAAAAACATGAAGGGAAAATGCACAAAAAGAGTAAATGCACATACTTCTCCCCATCAGGACAAATCATCGGCCTTTGCTCACGGGTCGCTGGCAGGGGCGGGAGCCATGTACCATCACGCAGGTACACGGTGGCGCCCTCAACCACTTCGCCCTTAGTATTAGTTGACACATCCCCGCCACCATCAGCATGGTCACTCGGCCCCGGAGGAGGATCCGACCAGCTACCCCATCTAGACGTCTCCTAGGACGTAGTCTGGTACGGAGTGTCGTGCGCCAAAACATCTAGGATCGGAGTCTCATGGGCCGAAGCCTCTAGGACCGGAGTCTCGTGGGCCGAGGGCCCGTAACCCGAGGCTCGTGGACTGGAGTCCCCGTAGCATCCACCTCAGGCGAGTCCACCCTCCCGTGCTCAGGTGAATGAGCTGGGGGTGCTAGAGAGGAAGGCGTAGCAGTCTGCCTACCTCTCCCCGACCCCCTCTCTTCTTCTCTGCCCTACCTCCTCTCACAGCGGGCAAGAATGCCGATGAAGAAGCACCCGTCGGCGATGTCCCCATACTATCTAGCCACGCTGTTTGGAGTTGTCGGGGTGGAATGGAAGTACCCTTCTCGCGGGGCATGACACCCTTCCAGCGGGGCACCAACGAAGAAGTACCCGTGGAGCGCTCTAGACCCGCGGAGCATTCTAGACCCACTCCCACCATAAGTCAACACATGCCATGACAAATAGTAATCGGAATATGAATATAATTTAAGTTGGGATGCATACAAACTAATTATAGTCTGGATCATCTATATATGTTTCGGGATCAATAGATGCATCATCCTCATCACTATCACGCGTGTCGTCATGTATGACGTGCTCGTCCGATTCAGCGGCATCAACATGTGGAAGGCCTTTCTGTAATCGGTCAAGCATTAACATAATATCCGCAATTGTAACCTCTTCTTGTTTTGGCTCTTCTTGTTCCGGCTCACTGGTGAAGTCGGATTCACTGTCGTTGTCTATTTCCATGTTCTACGGTGAAGTATAGCAGTTATTGAAACATTTCTTGGAAGAAATCTCCTTCATATGTGTCTGGGTCAATGTGAGGTTCAGAATCCTCTTCATTGGGGGGAGGTGGTCTAACACGTGGCGGCACTTCATAAACGACTTCCCAACCATTTTGATTTGTATTAGTTTGGTAGGCCCACAGTAGATAGAAAACTTCGGTCGCCTGTTGATCCATAATATAGACATCGAGAACATCTAAACGGGTGCTTTGTTTCATCTCGACTAGCCCTATATTTTCATGAGTCCTTCTAGTCTCCTTTGGCTAGAACCAATAACACTTGAAGACAGCGACGTTCGGTGGGTTTTCAACATAGAATAGAAGTTCATAAATAGCCTCAACACTTCCATAATACTTGGTACCTCCTTCACCAATAGCAGACACACCACAATTTGTAGATTTCCGGTCAGGCATAGATAGCTCTTTTCCAAAGGTACGAAAGTGAAACTCGTAGATCTCATATTTCTCAAATGAACATATCTTATAGTCAAAACCATTAGCGGCTTGTCTCAATTTGGCGTCCATAGACTCTGAATTAGCCTACAAGTTTAATACGAATGGATTGTTGTGTTAGCCGCAAATTATACCATGAAATGAAATGGTCTATTAATTGTAATTACCGTTTCTTTCAACCAAGAGATGAAAATGGGATAGCCGCCTCCATGCTTTGCCAGAATCTCATACTCTTTGATGGAATCCTTTTGGATCACCGCTCCATCCGAGAATTTGGCGATGTATCGATTGTATCAAATATCTGTGAATAAGAGCAGTTCAAAGGAATTAGAAGTTGCGACACAATGTACTGCGAACTTACTCAATGTACGTCCGCACTTCGGTTAGGATGTTGTAGTTATACAATGAAATGGTCCACCATTCTTCGACATCCAATGTTATTAGTTTTGAAGCATCGGTTGGTGCGAGATTCCCTTTGAATAGGCTAAGGTTGGGCCAACCTTTTTTAGTGTTGTTAGCATTGTACCCAGGCTTCGGATTATGCAAATGACGATTGTTGGCTTCGAAGTGTGCTATCACGAAGTTTCTCGCCTCCTCAGTACTGAATGCCTCGGTTATCGATGCTTCTATTCTACATTTATTTTTACATTCTCGAAGTGTCTTTTGCGTCCTCTCAGTTGCATAGCACCAACAATTTTGCATGCCCCCCCCCCCCAATCTTGGCTCGGGCAGGAGATGTAAATCAAATACTGAATTTGATTATAGAAGCTTGGTGGAATGTGTAGGGGAATGTAGTATTTCAAAACAAATCTACGATCACGCAAGATCTATCTAGGAGAAGCATAGAAACGAGCGGGGAGAGTGTGTCTACGTACCCTCATAGACGGAAAGCGGAAGCGTCTTGTGACGCGGTTGATGTGGTCAAACGTCTTCGTGACCCAACCGATCCAAGCACCGAACATTTGGCACCTCCGCATTCAGCGCACAATCAGCTTGATGACGTCCCATGAGCTCTTGATCCACTTGAGCGTTATGGGAGAGTTTTTTCAGCACGACGGCGTGGTGACGGTGATGATGAAGTTACCAGCGCAGGGCTTCGCCTAAGCACTCCAACGGTATGACCGAGCTGTGTAACTGTGGAGGAGGGCACCGCACACGGCTAAAACTGATGTTTACTTGTGTTTCCTAGGGTGCCCCCTGCCCTTATATATAAAGGAGAAAGGGGGAGGCCGGCCCGCCCTATAGGCGCTCTCAAGGAGGGCTACTCCTACTAGCAATAGGAATCCTATTCCTAGTAGGAGTCCACCAAGAGGGAAGGAGGGGGAAGGAAAGAGAGGAAGACGGAGAAGGAAGGGGCCGCCCCCCCTTCCTTGTCCAATTCAGACCAAAGGGGAGGGGTGTGTGGCCCAACCCTGGCCGGCCCTCTCTCTCTCCACTAAGGGCCCAAGTGACCCATTAGTTCCCCCGAGGGGTACCGATACCCCTCCGGCACTCAGGTTTAATCTGAAACTTCTCCGGAACACTTCTGGTGTCCGAATATAGTCATTCAATATATCAATCTTTACGTCTCGACCATTTAGAGACTCCTCGTCATGTCCATGATCACATCTGGGACTGCAAACTACCTTCGGTGCATTAAAACACATAAACTCATAATATCGATCGTCAACGAATGTTAAGCGTGCGGACTCTACGGGTTCGAGAACTATGTAGACATGACCGAGACTCATCACCGGTCAATAACCAATAGCGGAACCAGGATGCTCATATTCGTTCCTACATATTCTACGAAGATTTTTATCGGTCAAATCGCATAACAACATAAGTTGTTCCCTTTGTCATCGGTATGTTACTTGCCGGAGATTCGATCGTCGGTATCATCATACCTAGTTCAATCTCGTCACCGCCTAGTCTCTTTACTTGTTCTGTAATACATCATCTCGTGACCAACTCATTAGTCATTTGCTTGCAAGGCTTATTATGATGTGTATTACCGTGAGGGCCCAGAGATACCTCTCCGACACTCGGAGTGACAAATCCTATTCTTGATCTATGCCAACACCACAAACACCTTCGGAGATACCTGTTATGTTGTGACGTTTGATAGCACACAAGGTGTTCCTTCGGTATTCAGGAGTTGCATAATCATAGTCATAGGAACATGTATAAGTCATGAAGAAAGCAATAGCAGTAAAACTGAACGATCAAGTTGCTAAGCTAACGGATGGGTCTTGTCCATCACATCATTCTCCTAATGATGTGATACCATTGATCAAATGACAACGCATGTCTATGGTTAGGAAACATAACCATCTTTGTTTAACGAGCTAGTCTAGTAGAGGCATACTAGGAACAATCTATCTCGTCTATGTATTCACACATGTACTAATTTTCCGGTTAATACAATTCTAGCATGAATAATAAACATTTATCATGATATAAGGAAATACAAATAACAACTTTGTTATTGCCTCTAGGGCATATTTCCTTCAGTCTCCCACTTTAACTAGAGTCAATAATCTAGATTACATAGTAATGATTCTGACACCCATGGAGTCTTGGTGTTGATCATGTTTTGCTCGTGGAAGAGGCTTAGTCAATGGCTCTACGACATTCATATCCGTATGTATCTTGCGATTTTCTATGTATCCCTCCTTGACTTGATCTCGGATGGAATTGAAGCATCGCTTGATGTGCTTAGTTCTCTTGTGAAACTTGGATTCCTTCGCCAAGGCTATTGCTCTAGTGTTGTCACAAAAGATTTTCATTGGACCCGATGCACTAGATATTACACCTAGATCGGATATGAACTCCTTCATCCAGACTCCTTCATTTGCTGCTTCCGAAGCAGTGATGTACTCCACTTCACATGTAGATCCCGCCACGACGCTCTGCTTGGAACTACACCAACTGATAGCTCCACCGTTCAATAAAAATACATATCCGGTTTGTGACTTAGAGTCATCCGGACCAGTGTCAAAGCTTGAATCGACGTCACCATTTATGACGAGCTCTTTGTCACCTCCGTAAACGAGAAACATATCCTTTGTCCTTATCAAGTACTTCAGGATGTTCTTGACCGCTCTCTAGTGATCCATTCCTGGATTACTTTTGTACCTCCCTGCTAAACTTATATCAAGCCACACATCAGGTCTGGTACACAACATTTCATACATGATAGATCCTATGGCTGAGGCATAGGGAATGAATTTCATTTTCTCTCTATCTTCTGAAGTGGTCGGGCATTGAGTCTTACTCTATTTCACACCTTGTAACACAGGCAAGAACCCTTTCTTTAACTAATCCATTTTGAACTTCTTCAAAACTTTATCAAGGTATGTGCTTTGTGAAAGTCCAATTAAGCGTCTTGATCTATCTGTATAGATCTTGATGCCTAATATATAAGCAGCTTCACCGAGGTCTTTCACTGAAAAATTCTTATTCAAGTATCCCTTTATGCCATCCAGAAATTCTATATCATTCCAATCAACAATATGTCATCCACATATAATATCAGAAATGCTATAGAGCTCCCACTCACTTTCATGTAAATCCAGGCTTCTCCAAAAGGCTGTATAAAACCATATGCTTTGATCACCTTATCAAAACGTATATTCCAACTCCGAGATGCTTGCACCAGTCCATAGATGGATAACTGGAGCTTACACACTTTGTTAGCACCTTTAGGATCGACAAAACCTTCTGGTTGCATCATATACAACTCCTCTTTGAAGTATCCATTAAGAAATGCAGTTTTGACATCCATTTGCCAGATTTCATAACCATAAAATGCGCAATTGCTAACATGATTCAGACAGACTTAAGCATTTCTACGGGTGAGAAAGTCTCATCGTAATCAACTCCTTGAACTTGTCGAAAACCTTTTGCAACAAGTCGAGCTTTGTCGACAGTCACATTACCATCAACGTCATTCTTCCTCTTAAAGATCCATTTATTTTCAATGGCTTGCCGATCATCGGGCAAGTCAACCAAAGTCCACACTTTGTTCTCATACATGGATCCCATCTCAGATTTCATGGCCTCAAGCCATTTTGTGGAATCTGGGCTCATCATCGCTTCCTCATAGTTCGTAGGTTCATCATGGACTAGTAACATGACTTCTAGAACCGGGTTACCGTACCATTCTGGCGCGGAACGCACTCTGGTTGATCTACGAGGTTCAGTAGTAACTTGATCTGAAGTTTCATGATCATCATCATTAGCTTCCTCACTGATTGGTGCAGGAATCACTGGAACTAGTTTATGTGATGTACTACTTTCCAATTCGGGAGGAGGTACAATTACCGCATCAAGTTCCACTTTCCTCCCACTCACTTCTTTCGAGAGAAACTCGTTCTCTAGAAGGGATCCATTCTTAGGAACGAATATCTTGCCTTCGGATCTATGATATAAGGTGTACCCAACAGTTTCCTTTGGGTATCCGATGAAGACACATTTCTCCGACTTGGGTTTGAGCTTATCAGGTTGAATCTTTTTCCCATAAGTATCACAGCCCCAAACTTTAAGAAACGACTACTTTGGTTTCTTGCCAAACCACGGTTCATAAGGCGGCGTCTCAACGGATTTAGATGGTGCCCTATTTAACGTGAATGCAGCTGTCTCTAAAGCATAACCCCAAAATGATAGTGGTAAATTGGTAAGAGACATCATAGATCGCACCATATCTAATAAAGTACGGTTACAACGTTCGGACATACCATTACGCTATGGTGTTCCGGGTGGCGTGAGCTGTGAAATTATTCCACATTGTTTCAAATGAAGACCAAACTTGTACTCAAATATTTGCCTCAACAATCAGACCATAGAAACTTTATTTTCTTGTTACGATGATTCTCTACTTCACTCTGAAATTCTTTGAACTTTTCAAATGTTTTAGACTTGTGCTTCATTAAGTATATACACCCATAACTGCTCAAATCATCAGTGAAGGTCAGAAAATAATGATACCTGCCACGAGCCTCAATGATCATCGGTCCACATACATCAGTATGAACGATTTCCAACAAATATGTTGCTCGCTCCATTGTTCCGGAGAACGAAGTTCTAGTCATCTTGCCCATGAGGCATGGTTTGCAAGCACCAAGCAAGCACCAAGAGGGAAGAAGGGGGAAGGAAGGAGAGGGAGAGGGAGAAGGAAGGGGGCGCCGCCCCCTTTCCTTATCCAATTTGGACCAAAGGGGAGGGGCGCGCGGCCAGCCCTGGACGGCCCTCTCTCTCCACTAAGGGCCCAAGTGACCCATTAGTTCCCCCGGGGGTACCGGTACCCCTCCGGCACTCGGGTTTAATCCGAAACTTCTCCGGAACACTTCCGGTGTCCGAATATAGTTGTCCAATATATCAATCTTTACGTCTCATCCATTTTGAGACTCCTCGTCATGTCTGTGATCACATCCAGGCCTCTGAACTACCTTCGGTGCATCAAAACACATAAACTCACAATATCGATCGTCATCAAACGTTAAGCGTGCGGACCCTACGGGTTCGAGAACTATGTAGACATGATTGAGACTCATCTCCGGTCAATAACCAATAGCGAAACCTGGATGCTCATATTGGTTCCTACATATTCTATGAAGATCTTTATTGGTCAAACTACATAACAACATATGTTGTTCCCTTTATCATCGGTATGTTACTTCCCTGAGATTCGATCATCGGTATCATCATACCTAGTTGAATCTCGTCACTGGCAAGTCTCTTTACTCGTTCTGTAATACATCATCTCGTGACTAACTCATTAGTCATTTGCTTGCAAGGCTTATTATGGTGTGTATTACCGAGAGGGCCCAGAGATACCTCTCCGACACTCGAAGTGACAAATCCTATTCTTGATCTATGCCAACACCACAAACACCTTCGGAGACACCTGTAGAGCATCTTTATAATCACCCAGTTACATTGTGATGTTTGATAGCACACAAGGTGCTCCTCCGGTATTTGGGAGTTTCATAATCTCATAGTCATAGTAACATGTATAAGTCATGAAGAAAGCAATAGCAGTAAAACTAAATGATCAAGTTGCTATGCTAATGGATGGGTCTTGTCCATCACATCATTCTCCTAATGATGTGATCCCGTTGATCAAATGACAACTCATGTCTATGGTTAGGAAACATAACCATCTTTGATTAACGAGCTAGTCTAGTAGAGGCATTCTAGTGACATTCTGTCTCGTCTATATATTCACACATGTACTAAGTTTCCGGTTAATACAATTCTAGTGTGAATAGTAAACATTTATCATGATATAAGGAAATACAAATAACAACTTTATTATTGCCTCTAGGGCATATTTCCTTCAGAAAGATCTTCTCTAACTTGCAAAGCAACTCCGACGCCAACTTTTCCATTTCATCTATCATGCCAGGAGATAGTTCCTTTGCACAAAACCACGTAAGAAATAGCTCAGCTCTTCCAGTTGTAGCCATTCATCCTCAGCGATAAAGCCATAAAACATCACCAGCATTACCCGATCAAGCCATATGTGCCAATCATGACTCTTGAGACCAAATATTTTTAATTTTTCAAGACTCACTCCCCTCTTTAGATTCCCTGCATACCCATCGGGGAACATCAACTACATTTTCACCCACAAGATAATTTCCCTCATAGCTGGCCTTCCCATATTGAACCAGGCCTTTGGATTCATCCAGTTTTGCTTTCCTTTCGACTGTCACATGCTTTGTTATGGACTATCACATAGAGTATGTAGATCGAATCTAGCCTTAGTATTATCCTTTGACTTCCCCTCTATGCCGAACAATGTACCAAAATGGGCCTCGCCGATATTCTTTTCAGTGTCCATCACGTCGATGTTGCGTGGAAGGAGGTATTTGAAGTAAGGCAGATCCCACAAGCATGTCTTGTGAGTCCAGACGTGTTCTGAATTATACCCCTTCAAATAACCTGGATGCTCCAGATCAGGCTCAAGAGCGTTTAACTGATCCATGATCTGTTAGCCAGCCAACGCAGGTGGTGCAGAGTTTTTGACAACTCTACCTTTGATGAAGTGCTTCTTGTTTTTTTAACTTATGGCGAGGATCCAACAACTGTCTATGCAAGTCGAAGCAAGAATACTTGCGACCCACCTGCAACTAATGAAACTAAAGAGATGCCTTGCATATGGGGCATGGGAACCTTCCATGCGTACACCAGCCAACGAATAGCACATACGCTGGAAACTCATGCATCGAGTACATTTACCAGACACGCATTATGAAGTTTTGTTTGCTAGTGGCGCCGTATGTCGTGAACCTGTTATCCCAAGCTTCTTGCAATTCATCCTTAAACGGTTGCATGTACAAATTCATATTCTTCCCCGGATAGTTGGGCCGTGGAATTATCAACGTCAGAAAAATGTTTGTCTTTGCATAATATGTCCTGGGGATTGGGTGGAATGAAAAATACATGCCAACAACTGTATTGGGTTGCTGTCATACCAAACGGACTGAACCCATCCGTGGTGATGCAGACTTGAGGATGCCTTGGATCTGCCGCTTTTTTCTCATGTAACGCATCAAAGTGCTTCCACAAAAAACAATCCCGATGTGTGTACCAACATGTGATTCCCATCTGCATCTAGTTCGGTTCTTTTGCCCAATTTGTGCCTTGTCATCTGTCTGGCCGTCTCTTCAACCATGAAAAGGTGTTGCAGTCTTGGTATGATTGGCACAAACAGAAGAACATTAACGGGGATTTTGGTTTGCCTCTTCTCACCCATACTGTTGTCAACCACAACATACCTGGAAGAGTTACAAATGGGACAATAGTACAAGCCCGCATACTTAAGCCTAAATAAGGAACATCCTTTCTCACAGGCATCTATCTTCTCATAGGACATATCTAGTACATAGAGGATTTTGTCCGACTGTTACAGGTTTGCTGGCATCACATGGCCTTTGGGTAGAAAGCATCCAAATAGTGTCAGCATTCTTTGCCCAAGTTGAATTGAGCCTTCAGAGCCATTACTTGTGCGATGGCATCGAGCTGACAACACTCAGTGTGCTCGAGGAGAGGACGTTTCGAAGACTCGAATATTTCGTTGAATGCCTTTGCAGATTCCTCCATCTCATCGCTCGAATCCGACCATCATCATAGTCTTGCACCATGTCTTCGATCCCGGTACCATGCTCGTCCGTGCGACGACGAACCACCTCGGCTCTGGTACGTTGGGCAGACTCACCATGAAATGTCCACGCTGTATAATTAGGCGTAAAACCCCACTTATGTAGGTATTTACCCATTTCATCCTATGTCCTCTGTTGAAAGTTGTCGCGGGAAAAACAAGGGCACCATGTTTTTTTCTGGCCATTTGCAAATGCGGCTTTCTCAAACCCCTTGGTTTTTGTTAACCATAAATTGCTCATGCCTTTCTGACTAGTGTGACCGGTGTACATCCACGCACGGTCACTCATCTTTCCTAGCTGCTAAACACACCAGAAATATATATAATTCAATGTATAATTCATCAGTTAATCTAGTTTGTCAATTTTATTACATCCATGCAACATACACGCTAATAGGTAAAGATATGTCCTAATCCCACCCGGGTATGTGTAGATTGGGTTCGTTTTCCCATGCTTTGCTCCGGATCTGACGCAAAATTTTGGCAGCACCTCCCTGCTATTCTCCTGATACACATCTCTGCAATATATAGAGAGGATGTGTACCTGGAGAGCAACAGGGAGGCACTGACAAAATTTTGCATCGGATCCGGAGCAGAACATGGGAAAACGAACCCAATCTACACATACTCGGGCTATCGATGGATAATGTTGGATAATTTGAAAGAATCATGGGTATAAATATGCAAATGCATGCATATTTATACACATAACCTGTTCAAACAGGAGACACATACTCGTCACGCATACTAATGATTGAAGACACCTATAGCTAGCAAGTTTCACCGGCACGAAGAATGGAATAGAGAAAATTAAGGCGAAAGGACGAGATGTTATTTGTGATCACCCACAAAAGCAGGGGAGGTCGTCAAACGCATGGGGAGTTCATCGACCAACAGACCCTCGCAGCTACGAAACACTGCAGATTTAAATCCACCTGATCAACATGAATATTCAATCCCGATAAAACAACTACATATAAATATTTTTCTTTTTTCTTTTTTCTCCATGATTCCTCTTCTTCTTCTTCTTCTTCTTCTTCTTCTTCTTCTTCTTCTTCTTCTTCTTCTTCTCCTTCTTCTTCTTCTTTCTCTTCTTCTTCTTCTTCTTCTTCTTCTTCTTCTTCTTCTTCTTCTTCTTCTTCTTCTTCTTCTTCTTCT
>LR738714.1:189538512-189551059 GCA_902687465.1 Secale cereale
TCTTCTTCTAATTATCTAAACCTAAACCTAAACCTAGCACTAACCTAAACCTAAACAACAAAAAATAGTAAAAAAAACTTACCTTGGTCCGGCGGTGGTGGAGGAGGGCCGGTGGAGGATGGCCGTGGGGAGGGTGGAGGATGGCCATGGGGAGGGTGGAGGATGGCCGCAGGTAGGACGACCGCGGGAAGGGGACGACGGCACGGCCTGTCTCCGGTGGCAAGGCGGGGCAGGCGCAGGGGCCACCGTGGCCTAGCTCTAGCGATGAGGTGGGGCGGGGTGGGCTCGAAGGCCTGGCTCCGAGGGGCTGGGCGGGCGTAGGGGCCGACGAAGAGTCTAGCTCCGGGAGGCGGGGTTGGGCAGCGTCGAGAACGACGAGGCTGGCAGGGGAAGCACACGAGTGAGGTGGGGGAGAGACAGAGAGTGGGGGAGCTAGAGGGGGTGAGGCCGGGGGGCATGGCCGTTACTAGGACATCTTCTTTGTCGTCTGCTAGCAGACGACAAAGCACACTAATGCAGAGGACAAAGATCAATTGAATGACATGCAGCCCGTCCACCATACCTAGCCCGCTACACGGTCTAGTGGTGCCCATCTGGCTCTTTTTCGTATGCCTTTTGGCCCTTTGTCATTTGTTCGCACATGACAAAGAATGCACTGATGGCAAACTGTTCGTTGCCATCGGCCAGTTCTTTGCCGTATGCTTTTTGGAAGCAGACGACAAACACCATATATGCCGCTCTATGGCAGACGACAAAGAACTGGTTGATGGCAAATTCCCTAATTCCAGTAGTGAATGCTTATGAACAAAACAAAGCTTTTACTAAACATATTGCGAAGCGGTAATGAAGTCTTTGAAAGAAAAGCTTCAGTTAGAGGTTTCAATTCCTAGAAAATTATATGATGAATGGGAACCTAATATTAAAATCAAGATAAAAAATTATGAGTGTTATGCTTTGCGTGATTTGGGTGCTAGTGTTTCTACAATCCCGAAATCTGTATGTGACATGCTTGGTCTTACCAATTTGGAAGAGTGTTCTCTTAATTTGCACTTGGCGGATTCTACTATTAAAAAGCCTTTGGGAAGAATTAATGATGTTCTTATTCTAAAAAAAAAAAATTATGTGCCCATAGAATTTATTGTTCTTGATATTGATTGTAATCCGTCTTCTCCAATTATTCTTGGTAGAGCACTTTTACGAATTATAGGTGTCGTGATTGATATGAAAGAAGGGAATTTCAATTTCTAATTTCCACTACGAATGGGTATGTAACACTTCCCAGTAATTAAGATTAAATTACCATGTGAATCTATCATGAGGGCAACCTACGGATCCACCCACAAAGATGAGAACATGTAGAATCTATACATTATGCCTAGCTAGGGGCATTAAACAAAAGAGCTTGTTGGGAGGCAACCCAATAGTTATCTTTTTGTTTTTTATTATGTTTTCCAATAAATACACATTATTAGTTCTGTAATAATTGTGCTTTTTGTGTTTAATTAGTGTTTGTGCTAAGCAAAGCCTTTGGGTTGATTTGGGCAAGAGTTGATTTGATTTGTTGCATCACTAGAAATTTTCGTGTCAAGTGGCAAAATTGTTGTCACTTTATGGAGTGTGAAAAATTGCTGAAAGTTTTACACGGAATTGTTATACAAAGTTCCCACGCTGTCCTAATTTTTCAGAATTTTTAGTGTTAGACAAGTATGACTAAAAATTACATCTTTACAAACTGTTCTATTTTTCATAGCTTCTGTTTTTCCTTGCATTATGTGCTTATTTTGGTAAATCTATGGTTTGTATCGGGGGGTATAAGTCATGGTAAAGTTGGAATATAGTAGGTATAATGTAATAACAAAATTTGAATGGGTTTTTCATAGTACTTATGGTAAAGATGATTTTTATTATACTAACAGATCTCACGAGGTTTTGTTATATGCGCTTGAAGTTTTCAAGTTTTGAGTGAGATCACGATGGATGTAGGAATAAGGAATGAAAAGAGTCTAAGCGTTCGGATGCCCATGGCACCCCAAGGAAATATTCAAGAAGTATCAAGCACCTAAGCTTGGGGATGCCCCGGTAGGCATCCTGTCGGTGTACTAAAGTAGGGGTACCTTAGTATCCCGAACTTGTGCACGGGCAGTTGCGGCGTCCCGCGGCAAGGCTTGCCAGGTGACCGCCAAGATCCTTCGTGGTTCCTTTGGAGCCATTCAAGAACAAAGTATTCAAGCTAAGAGACAAGACCCCGGCAAGAGGAGCTAGCCGGGTAGGCCAACCAAGGCATCTCAAGAAACTTGCCGCGACGCACCATGCATCCCGACAAGGTCCGGTGAGTGACAAGCTCCCGGAAGCGACAAGATAGCGACCGCGGCAAGGCGCTTGCCGCGGCAAGCTTCCACTCAGTACCCGCGCTCCAGCGCGTCCACCCACATGTCGCTCTGGGACCCTTCCAAGCGCACGTGGCGGAAGGCTGTGTAGCCAGGGGTACACGGTGGCAAGCGGCGATGACAAGGCTACCGTCGTGGCGGACGGTGGCGCCCCTGACGGTCACTTTTTGCACTGTTTGGCCGATGGCGACGGGCATTTAATGCCCTTATCCCCTGCCGTCAGGGTTAGGTATAAAACACTGTATCACCTACCACTCGTTTTACACTTTTACCCTCATCTGCGTTGCCACCTGTCGGTGACCCCTTGAGCCTATAAAAGGAGGCCCATGCACAACGTAGAGGAGGTTCCGATTCCGGTTAGACATTCAAGCACTCTCACGCTCGGTCTCGTAGCTCTCAGTGCTCCCGAGCAAGAACTCAATACAAATCAAAGCAGGAGTAGGGTTTTACGCATCCGTGCGGCCCGAACCTGGGTAAACTGCTCGTGTGCTCGCCTCGATCTGCTCTTCGTGCTTCCTCCGCCCCCTGCCGTACCGAAAAGGGGCTCCGTCCCCATAGGTGTTTGTGGGCGATCAGTTTCCCCCGACATCTTTGGCGCGCCAGGTAGGGGTGCGTCGAGGTTGTGTGAACCTGATCCGGCGTCCACACGAGCTAGATCTTCACCGTCTTCATAAACATGCCGCCAAAGAAGAAGGCTTCGGAGGCAGCAGGTCCCTCCGCGTCAATCCCACCACCGCCGGAGCCAACGGCTGGTGGGGTAGACGCCAGAGGAAGAACGGGCGTCGACGAAGGAGACCATGGTGCAGCCAAGTCCAAGGACAAGGCTGCGCTGCCCATAGGCGGCGTAGCCGGCTCCCACGACGACCGGGCGCACTCCAAGACCTCAGCGTCCGTACATGCACCACGCCCATCTCAGGAGGCGCGGGCCCGGTAGCGTCATGGTACTCACGGTACCATACGTTTGCTGGGCCAAGATCAAGCTGGCGGATCTCGGGATGCTCAAGGCCAGCATGCACGCCAACATGCCGGCACGAGCAAGGCACGGTCGCCGGGACAGGAAACTGCTCCTTCTAACGTAGTTAGAAGTCCGAGCATATCCCGCTCCTCGCACCGTTCGCCACCGCTACCCGCCACTCCAGGAGAAGCTCTGGCACGAGCTCAACTACTCCTAGACTTCCCTCCAGCGGCAGACAAGGCCAACGACTGGAGGGCCACCATCCAGAGTCTCATCGCTTTCGCCAACGGCGACGCTCCGTGGCAGCCGAGCACATCGCAGCAGCGGCCAGTCAGCCAGGCACGGGCCGATGGCGACAAGACCGGTGGGGGTGCAACCACCGTGCACTCTCCGCCCCAAAGGCCGAGATCGCCGACTCGCCGGATCAACATCGACGACGACTCCACTGCGTCATCAGATCCGCGAACTCGTCGCGATCAGCGCCAAGTTCTTCAAGATCGACAACAAGAAGACACTCGTACTCGCATCGAGCGCCGAAGAGAAGCGCGGCGTCAATCCGACCAGCGCGCTGGGCCCGCTGTCGACATGCATGCGCCAGGGGGACCAGGCGACTTGCCGTACGCGGTAGGTTGTCCTGCGTTCACTCATGAGCTATGGCAAGTCCAGTGGCCCAGCATGAAAAATTTCAAGCCAGACGTGCCGGAGAAGTACGACGGCAAGACGCATCCGTCCGAGTTCCTCAGCATCTACACCATCGCGGTGCAAGCTGCCGGGGGGCGATACGACAAGATCCTTGCCAACTACTTCCCTCTGGTACTCAAACCCAACGTGAGGTCTTGGCTCATGCACTTGCCGGACAGTTCCATTTCTTCTTGGGTAGATCTCTGCCATCAGTTTGTCGGCGCCTTTACGGGCGGCCACAAACCCCATAGCCAAGAGAGTGACCTTCACCTGCTCGCCCAGAAGGAAGGAGAGTCCCTGCGCAAGTTCATCCAGAGGTTCAGCCGTGTCCAGCACAACATCCCAGACGTCCACCCTGCCGCGGTTATCAGCGCGTTCCACCAGAACGTGCGTAACCGCAGGATGAGGGAGGAGATGGCGATGTGCAAGATCAGGGACATCAGCGAGCTGTACGCCCTGGCCGACAAGTGTGCACGTGCTGAAGAGGGGAGGAAACTCCCCGGAGAGGATACAGGAGCAGGAGGATCCAACAGCGAAGATGCCGCCCCGGCAAAGAAAAACCGGCGGCAGAACAATAGAAAGAAGAAAAACAAAGAGGTGCTAGTCGTTGAGCAGTCCGGCAAGGAGGGTGGCACCAAGAAAGCCCAAGTTGGTAGCTCCGGCAAGGAGACTGCCGCATGCACCAACTGCCAGGCTGTGGCGGCCGCCGACAAGCAGGACGGCACCGACAAGTAGTACTGCAAGATCCACCGCACCAAGGGTCACGACCTCCAGAACTGCAAGAGGGTCGAGTACCTTGTTGAGCAACAGAAAGCTGAGTACGAGCGACGCGATAAGGAGAAGGCCCAAGGAGGTGATGGAGGGCCCGGCAAGAAGCGGCCATTCAACGGCCGGGGAGGACGCCGCGGCAAGGCCAAGCAGCGGCAAGGAGATAGACCTCCCCGTGGCCGCGACAAGGACGAAGACGACGACGACGAAGATATGGATGAGGGTGAGACCAGTGAGCAGGAGTTCCAGAAAGCCACATAAGTTTTGTGCGTTGACGGCGGTGCTTCTCTGCATACTTCACACCGCCAACTCAAACAGTGGGTGCGGGAAGTTAATGCGGCAGAACCACCTGTCGAATCGCGCAAGCTTCTGAAGTGGTCCAGCACGCCTATCATCTTTGATATTGAGGACCACCCTGATCGCACAACTGCGGTCAGGTGCTTGCCGATGTTGGTTTCGCCAATTATCCGCAACCTCAAGGTCACTAAGATGTTAGTTGACGGCGGGGCCGGCTTGAACTTGATCTCCTCCGCTGTGGTCCGGAAACTCCAGATCCCTGACATCGAGCTCGAAGAGACCGGTACATTCAAAGGAATCAACCCGGGAAGGAGCAAGCCGAAGGGGAAGATCACGCTGCCAGTAACATTTGGCGGCGAGCTAAACTTCAGGACTGAGAGGATCAGTTTTGACGTTGCTGATTTCCCATTGCCTTACAATGGGATACTTGGCCGTCCAGCGCTCGCCAAGTTCATGGCAGCCTCTCACTATGCCTACAACATGCTGAAGATGCTAGGCCCGATAAGCGTCATCTCTGTCCCTGGCGACAAGAAGGATGCCCTTATCTGCGCCGACAAGATTTACCGGGAGGCAGCAGTCGCAAAGCAGGACGGCACCGACAAGCAGTACTGCAAGATCCACCACACTAAGGGTCACGACCTCCAGAACTGCAAGAGGGTCGAGTACCTTGTTGAGCAACAGAAAGCTGAGTACGAGCGACGCGATAAGGAGAAGGCCCAAGGAGGTGATGGAGGGCCCGGCAAGAAGCGGCCATTCAACGGCCGGGGAGGACGCCGCGGCAAGGCCAAGCAGCGGCAAGGAGATAGACCTCCCCGTGGCCGCGACAAGGACGAAGACAACGACGACGAAGATATGGATGAGGGTGAGACTAGTGAGCAGGAGTTCCTGAAAGCCACAGAAGTTTTGTGCATTGACGGAGGTGCTTCTGTGCATACTTCACACCGCCAACTCAAACAGTGGGTGCGGGAAGTTAATGCGGCAGAACCACCTGTCGAATCGCGCAAGCTTCTGAAGTGGTCCAGCACGCCTATCATCTTTCATATTGAGGACCACCCTGATCGCACAACTGCGGTCGGGTGCTTGCCGATGTTGGTTTCACCAACTATCCGCAACCTCAAGGTCACTAAGATGTTAGTTGACGGCGGGGCCGGCTTGAACTTGATCTCCTCCGCTGTGGTCCGGAAACTCCAGATCCCTGACAGCGAGCTCGAAGAGACCGGTACATTCCAAAGAATCAACACGGGAAGGAGCAAGCCGAAGGGGAAGATCACGCTGCTAGTAACATTTGGCGGCGAGCTATACTTCAGGACTGAGAGGATCACTTTTGACGTTGCTGATTTCCCATTGCCTTACAATGGGATACTTGGCCGTCCAGCGCTCGCCAAGTTCATGACAGCCTCTCACTATGCCTACAACATGCTAAAGATGCTAGGCCCGATAAGCGTCATCTCTGTCCCTGGCGACAAGAAGGATGCCCTTATCTGCGCCGACAAGATTTACCGGGAGGCAGTAGCCGCAAAGCAGGACGGCACCGACAAGCAGTACTGCAAGATCCACCGCACCAAGGGTCACGACCTCTAGAACTGCAAGAGGGTCGAGTACCTTGTTGAGCAACAGAAAGCTGAGTACGAGCGACGCGATAAGGAGAAGGCCCAAGGACGTGATGGAGGGCCCGGCAAGAAGCGGCCATTCAACGGCCGGGGAGGACGCCGCGGCAAGGCCAAGCAGCGGCAAGGAGATAGACCTCCCCGTGGCCGCGACAAGGACGAAGACGACGACGACGAAGATATGGATGAGGGTGACACCAGTGAGCAGGAGTTCCAGAAAGCCATAGAAGTTTTGTGAGTTGACGGCGGTGCTTCTCTGCATACTTCACACCGCCAACTCAAACAGTGGGTGCGGGAAGATAATGCGGCAAAACCACCTGTCGAATCGCGCAAGCTTCTGAAGTGGTCCAGCACGCCTATCATCTTTGATATTGAGGACCACCCTGATCGCACAACTGCGGTCGGGTGCTTGCCGATGTTGGTTTCGCCAACTATCCGCAACCTCAAGGTCACTAAGATGTTAGTTGACGGCGGGGCGGGCTTGAACTTGATCTCCTCCGCTGTGGTCCGGAAACTCCAGATCCCTGACAGCGAGCTCGAAGAGACCGGTACATTCCAAGGAATCAACCCGGGAAGGAGCAAGCCGAAGGGGAAGATCACGCTGCCAGTAACATTTGGCGGCGAGCTATACTTCAGGACTGAGAGGATCACTTTTGATGTTGCTGATTTCCCATTGCCTTACAATGGGATACTTGGCCGTCCAGCACTCGCCAAGTTCATGGCAGCCTCTCACTATGCCTACAACATGCTGAAGATGCTAGGCCCGATAAGCGTCATCTCTGTCCCTGGCGACAAGAAGGATGCCCTTATCTGCGCCGACAAGATTTACCGGGAGGCAGCAGCCGCAAAGCAGGACGACAAGCGGTACTGCAAGATCCACCGCACCAAGGGTCACGACCTCCAGAACTGCAAGAGGGTCGAGTACCTTGTTGAGCAACAGAAAGCTGAGTACGAGCGACGCGATAAGGAGAAGGCCCAAGGAGGTGATGGAGGGCCCGGCAAGAAGCGGCCATTCAACGGCCGGGGAGGACGCCGCGGCAAGGCCAAGCAGCGGCAAGGAGATAGACCTCCCCGTGGCCGTGACAAGGACGAAGACGACGACGACGAAGATATGGATGAGGGTGAGACCAGTGAGCAGGAGTTCCAGAAAGCCACAGAAGTTTTGTGCGTTGACGGCGGTGCTTCTCTGCATACTTCACACCGCCAACTCTAACAGTGGGTGCGGGAAGTTAATGCGGTAGAACCACCTGTCGAATCGCGCAAGCTTCTGAAGTGGTCCAACACGCCTATCATCTTTGATATTGAGGACCACCCTGATCGCACAACTGCGGTCGGGTGCTTGCCGATGTTGGTTTCGCCAACTATCCGCAACCTCAAGGTCACTAAGATGTTAGTTGACGGCGGGGCCGGCTTGAACTTGATCTCCTCCGCTGTGGTCCGGAAACTCCAGATCCCTGACAGCGAGCTCGAAGAGACCGGTACATTCCAAGGAATCAACCCGGGAAGGAGCAAGCCGAAGGGGAAGATCACGCTGCTAGTAACATTTGGCGGCGAGCTAAACTTCAGGACTGAGAGGATCACTTTTGACGTTGCTGATTTCCCATTGCCTTAAAATGGGATACTTGGCCGTCCAGCACTCGCCAAGTTCATGGCAGCCTCTCACTATGCCTACAACATGCTGATGATGCCAGGCCCGATAAGCGTCATCTCTGTCCCTGGCGACAAGAAGGATGCCCTTATCTGCGCCGACAAGATTTACCGGGAGGCAGCAGCCGCAACAGATCGCGAGACACTTGCCGCTGAAGCTCCCGGGGGGAAGAAGACCAAGTCCGGCTAGAGCTTTGATGCCCACTCCGGCAAATGCACCTCTTCGGAGTGCTGCGTTGCCGTCGAGGACGCACCATCGAGCTCTACCGGCAAGTGCAAGAAGACGATGGCAGCTCCGCCAGAAACCAAGAAGGTGTCCGCCAAGGAGGACGGCACTGGTGGTACCTTCACCATCAGTGCCATGCTTGACCCTAAATAGGAAAGCGCGCTCGTTGCTTTCCTGCGGGCGAACGTCGACGTGTTTGCATGGAAACCGTCTGACATCCCCGGTGTTCCCAAGAAAGTAATTGAGCACAAGCTTGCCGTTTGTCCTCATGCACGGCCCGTCAAGCAGAAAGTAAGGAAGCAAGCAGTGGAACGCCAAGAATTCATCGCAGAAGAAATCAAGAAGTTGGAAGCAGCAGGCCTTGTCAGAGGAGTGCTCCATCCCACGTGGTTGGCCAATCCTGTAGTCGTGCGTAAGGCAAACGGGAAATGGAGGCTTTGTATCGACTTCACCGATGTGAATAAAGCTTGTCCTAAAGACCCATTTCCCTTGACGCGCATTGACCAGATTGTTGACTCCACGGCCGGATGTGACTTGCTTTCACTTCTTGACGCATACTCAGGATATCATCAGATCTTCATGGCAGAAGAAGATGAGGAGAAGACCGCATTCATTACTCCATGTGGCACTTACTGCTTCATACGCATGCCTTTCGGATTGAAGAATGCTGGTTCGACATTCGCAAGGGTGGTCCATACGTCTTTTGAGCCACAGATACACAGAAATGTAGAAGCCTACATGGATGACATAGTGGTCAAGAGCAAGGACAGAGCGACCCTGGTTCAAGATTTAGAAGAGACTTTCGCAAATCTGCGCAAGATCCAGCTCAAGCTCAACCCCGAGAAGTGCGTGTTTGGAGTCCCTTCCGGCAAGCTTCTCGGGTTCTTTGTGTCTCAGAGGGGAATTGAAGCCAACCCCGACAAGATCAAGGCCATTGAGCAGATCGAAGCACCGAAGCGCGTCAAGGATGTGCGAAGACTTGCCGGCTGCGTGGCTGCTCTCAGCAGGTTTATCTCTAAGTCTGCTGAGCGCGCCCTGTCGTTTTTCAATTTTTTTAAAAAGGCATGTCCAATGAAATGGACTCCGGAAGCGGAGGCTGCGCTGCAGGACTTGAAGAGGTACCTATCCTCCACTCCAATACTTGTCGCACCTAAACCACAAGAGAAGTTGCTGCTGTACCTAGCGGTAACCAATCAAGTGGTTAGTGTTGCGTTAGTAGCGGAGAGGGAGGCAGATGATGAGCCAGCAACCGCGGCAGGCACATCCTGCGACAAGCAGGGGGCTTCTCTGATAAGCTCTGGTCCCGACAAGGATGGATCTGCGCAGATGTAAGAGGAGATACGGAAGAAGATGGTACAGCGCCCAGTTTACTTTGTCAGCTCCCTTCTTCAGGGGGCTAGGTCAAGGTACTCTGGTGTGCAGAAACTGCTATTCGGCCTTCTTATGTCCTCGAGAAAGCTACGCCATTAATTCCAAGCACATGAGATAACAGTTGTCACTCGCTTTCCGCTGAAGAGGATATTGCAGAATCCAGAAGTAACATGCAAGATTGTTGAGTGGGCACTGGAACTGTCAAGCTTTGGCCTCAAGTTTGAAAGCACTTCAACTATCCAAAGCAGAGCATTGGCAGAGTTCATAGCAGAGTGGACGCCGACACCAGATGAAGAGATTCCAGAAACGAGCATCCCCGTCAAGGAAGCAAGCACGGAGTGGCTGATGTACTTTGATGGTGCCTTCTTGCTGCAAGGCGCCGGTGCTGGCGTGCTGCTTGTCGCGCCCACCAGAGAGCACCTCAAGTACGTGGTCCAGATGCACTTTCCCAAGGAGCAAGAAACAAACAATACTGCAGAGTACGAGGGTTTACTTGCCGGTCTCAGGATCGCGGCAGACCTTGGGATCAAGAAGCTTATTGTCAGGGGTGGCTCGCAGCTTGTCGTCCGCCAAGTAAACAAGAATTACCAGATTCCGTTGATGGAAGCTTACGTCGATGAAGTGAGAAAGCTTGAAGAACACTTTGATGGCCTACAGATGGAGCATGTTCCAAGAGCTCAGAACAACATCGCAGATAGTCTGTCAAAGTGTGCCGCTCTTAAGTTACCTGTGGAACCAAGGATCTTCATGCTCAAGCTGACTCAACCATCCGTAACGCCATCAACTGGACAGAGCAAAAAGAGGAAGTTGGTTTCTGGTGACTATTTTCTGCAGAGCTTCCCGAAGCCGCCGCTAAGAAGGTCCCCAAGATCAACGCCAAGAGTGCTGAGGAGCAATCTGCTCCGGCAAGCCCCAGGGTTTGTACCGTTGAAGCAGAGGCTCCCGACAAGCTTTGCCCCGGCAAGCTTGCCGGGGAACATCAAGCTCCGACTAAGACGCAGTTTCTCGCCGTAGAAGCGGATGTTCCCGCAGCAGCAGATGTGCCTTTAGTCCTTGTTGTCGAGCCACAAGCTCCAGCATGGGCGCAGCAGATTGTCCGTTTCCTTCAGACAAGAGAACTTCCCGAAGAGCAAGAAGAAGCTGAAAGAGTAGCCCGGCAGTCAAGTATGTACCAGTTTGTTGACAACACGCTGTACAGAAGAAGACTCAACGGTGTGAAATTGAAGTGTATTCCCCGGGAAGATGGACAGAAGCTGTTGGTAGAAATACATGGAGGCATTTGTGGTCATCACATTGGCACAAGGGCACTTGCCGGCAAAGCAGTCCGGCAAGGTTTCTTTTGGCCAGAAGCCCTCCAGGATGCAACTGCACAAGTAACCATGTGTGAAGCGTGCCAGTTCCACTCCAAGCAGATACACCAGCCAGCTCAAGCTCTCCAGACGATCCCTTTATCCTGGCCATTTTCGGTCTGGGGGCTCGACATCCTCGGCCCCTTTCCCCGTGCAGCCGGAGGCTTTGAGTACTTGTACGTTGCAATCGACAAGTTCACAAAGTGGCCAGAAGTGGAACCAGTGAGAAAGGTGATGGCACAGTCAGCGGTCAAGTTCTTCAGGTTGATTGTTTGCCGTTTCGGGATCCCTAACAGGATCATCACCGACAACGGTACGCAATTCACGAGCCGCACCTCCATGCAGTACGTCCAAGATCTTGGCACCAAGGTCTGCTTCGCTTCTGTTGCTCACCCGAGAAGCAACGGTCAAGCGGAGAGGGCAAATGCTGAAGTGCTGCGTGGACTCAAGACCAGAACATTCGACAGGCTGCACAAGTGCGGAAGAAAGTGGATCGAGGAGCTGCCGGCGGCTCTTTAGTCGATCAGAACGACGCCAAATCGAGCCACCGGACAGACACCTTTTGCTCTAGTCTATGGAGCTGAAGCAGTTCTCCCCACGGAACTCGTATACGGGTCACCTCGAGTGCTCGCTTATGATGAGCTCGAGCAAGAGCAGCTGCGACAAGACGATGCGCTGCTCCTTGAGGAAGACCGTCTTCAGGCTGCTGTACGAGCTGCTCGCTACCAGCAAGCTTTGCGCCGCTACCATAGCCGCAAAGTTAACGCCAGAAGTCTCGAGGAAGGCGACCTTTTTCTTTGGCGCGTTCAGTCCGCCAAGAATTCCAACAAGTTGACGCCGAAGTGGGAAGGCCCTTATCGGGTGAAACGAGTCACTAGGCCTGGCGTTGTTCGCCTTGAGACCGAAGATGGCTTTCTGGTGAGCAACTCCTGGAACATTGAGCATCTTCGTAAGTTTTACCCGTAAGGCGCGGTTGCCGTGATCCGCTCCGGCAACCACCTTTTGTACAAGTCTTGCAGCTGTTGCATGTAATCCTTTGTACAAAGCCTGGCGCAGACCCCGTGCATCAGTAAAGCTCATGTGCCTCGCACGTCTTGTCATTTCATGCTTTTTATTTCTAGCATATGTTATCTGACACTTTGTGCAGCACCTACCCCCGGTAAGCAATAACGAGCCCAAAGGCTCCATATCTGTATTTTCTCTTCTTTCTTTTTTCTCAAGGAAAAGAAGGATCCCTCGCGCACAAGTTTGTCGGGGGG